>OX402074.1:9452205-10117205 GCA_947859365.1 Archips crataeganus
AAATATATAGTACGCAAAAATACTATATTTCGGTCAGTCCTTACGCATGCGGTTTGGGTAGGCCATTTTTACTATACTAATGTTTAATGAATCAATTTTCGCTATTTTAAGTACTTTATACTATTTTTTTTTTCAGAGTACTACATTTCTTGTACTTCGGGCTGGGAAATACTATATTTGCTTAAGAAATAGTTGGCAACCCTAGCCGTGACATGTGCTCCGGGAAGAGTTAAAAACTAAATAACACTAAAAATGTTGAGCCAAACTCGACTACAGAGAGTTATCTGTATTTCATAATGAGTGAGTGTCACGGTAGTTTCACGTTGAAACTTGTTGTTATTGCAGCTGACGATGTCCGGTGTAACGACGTGCCTCCGCTTCCCGGGGCAGCTGAACGCTGACCTTCGAAAGCTGGCCGTCAACATGGTGCCTTTCCCGCGCCTCCACTTCTTCATGCCTGGTGAGTATCGCCCAGCTAGAGTCTGACCAAACGGTGCCTGGCCAAGTGGCGGCAAGGATCGCCCAGTTAGAGTCCGGCCAAGCGAGTCCTGGCCGAGTGGCAGTGGCGAAGGGTCTATACCTATGTACAGTATTACCACTTATATAAGTTACGCCAATGTACCTGCGCAGAAAACTTATTTTGATGTGTCGCGAATAATTTTCAGCCAATCATAGCACACCACGCGTACGTACGTCACGCGACTGTCCACTATTGGTTGTTTCGTACTGCCCTGTCATCTATGGTTTTCTAGTGGTTAGCAACCAAGCTTGTTTATGCTGTCATAACAAAGATTGAGTAAATTCGGTAAAGATTCTATTGATATTTTATTGTGCTGTTTTATACAATAAATTCGATGCCTCACGTTAGAAAAACCTCACATGTACTTATATTAAGAGCGAGATAGCATGAGTCCGTGTTGTTCTTGTATTTGAAGCCATAAGGTAAAATAATGTGTTAATTTCATTGGTATACACGTTCGGTTTCAATCGGTGTTAGGTTGCACTATTCTGCGCATACGATTATTGCCGATGTAACTTATATAAGTGGTAATACTGTACTAACAGCCAGATTCCCCCCGGGTTGACTAAACTTTCGAAGTTACCAAACCCTTCTCTCCCAATACTGCACTTTCAAGAAGAGGATATACTTAGGTACCGTAAATGTGTTTTTTGTTTTTTTTTTGCTCCGGCTTTACATACAAAAATTTTCAGTCCGGCCGAGATAGTCCTGCAGGCTAATTGTCTAACTCCCTCGCAATCGCCATCGCATTGATCGCGTTCATTTTGACAGTTCTTGTATGGGCTGACAATTGATATCGGAAACAGCCATACAAAAACTGTCATTTCAATCCGATGCCAATTGACAACATTTCATATTTCTAAGACTATAATTTGATTCGTTCTCTGTATACTGTTTGGAAAGAGAAAGACGCTGATAGTTTTAAATTTTCACTGAGATTATTAATTAATTTATTACAATTTTTTAAAGATGTGCTTATTCTAAAAGAGCGTAACGATAGAATAGATCCATTACTTTTGTCTAGTCTCTATTAAAAAAAAGTGATGACGTAAATTTGACATTAAGGTTGTTATCAAATTTAAAATTATGACAGCTCTTTTTTCTAGTGAAAAGGGTAAAGGAAACATATCTATTCTGTGGAGGTACTGGTAAGTACACATATGTTTTTTAAATATGTTGTATTTTTTTAAATATGAAGACATAAATTATAATAAATATTTTTCCGTGTTCAGGACGCGAAACTCTTTCGATTCCTGTAGTAATTTCCAGCATTTGCCCATTGACGGCGATTTAGGCCAAATTTTCTATTTATAGTTTAAGTTTTTATTATGTTTGTTATTGTTTTTTAACCTGTTGTACTTAAGGAATAAATGGTTAACGAAGGTTCAAATTTCCAGGTGTTAAAAAAATGAAATGTTGTCAATTGTCAAAAAAGTTACACAATTGCCCTGCTGGCCGAGTGGCGGCAAATATCGCCCAAACTAGAATCTGTCCAAGCGAGTCCTGCAGGCTTATTGGACAAAACGGCCTTTGGCCGAGTGGCGGCATTTTTAAACGACCGCTTTAGCCTAGTTGGTAGTGACCCTGCCTACGAAGCAAGAGGTCCTGGGTTCAAATCCCGGTAAGGGCATTTATTTGTGTGATGAGCACGAATATTTGTTCCTGAGTTATGGATGTTTTCTATGTATTTATGTATTTATTTATCTATATAAGTATGTTTATCGTCGTCTAGTACCCATAGTATAGGTACAAGCTTTGCTTAGTTTGGGACTAGGTCGATTTGTGTAAGATTGTCCCCTAATATTTATTTATTTATTTATTTATTTTAATCATCCCCCAGCTAGAATCCGACCGAGTGGCGGCAAAAAAATTTGGGTTGACACGTGTCCCTCCCACAATCCATAACATTCATGTTTGCCATGAATCATGATCATTATAATTACTTACTCTTTTTTCTCTAAAACCATATATGAATACATATATATTGCGTCTTCCGGTCCGTGGACGGCACTCGAGAACCTTCTTGCCCCATCGGCCGTCAGTTCTACGAGCGATGTGCCCTGCCCACCGCCACTTGAGTCTGGCGATTCTTCGAGCTAAACATGTCGGTGACTTTAGTTCCCTCGCGGACGTCTTTCGGACGAAATTGATGCCACAACGTTGTGTAATAAATTAATTTATTTGCGTGCGTTGTAAGAATATGGTTGTTTGTGGCAGGCTTCGCCCCCCTGACCGCGAGGAACAGCCAGGGCTACCGCGCGCTCACCGTGCCAGAGCTCACGCAGCAGGTTTGTGCTCCCTCAGACCATCAAGCCCGGTGTACAGTCAAACTGAATCGTGTACCAGGGTCAGGGGCGTAGCTATCGCCGTATCAGCCGTATCAATGATACGGGGCCCCCGGGCAACAGAGGCTCCTAACGTGTGTAAGCAAAAATTAGTAAAATGTTATCCACAATGTCACTTAATCTCGTGCTTCCCGGGAAAGCCTCCCAACTAGGTAATTTTGATACAGAGCCCCTCCAAGGCACGCTACGCCACTGACCAAGGTGGAACCTTTTCACAACCAATTTCACGATCATTTCTTTGGAAGATGTATGGATTATCAACATGACATTTGCAATGAAACTTCAAGCGGTCGCTGTTGGGTGATCTCCAGTCTCAATACAAAATTCAAAGCATTCGGGTTGAAGTCTACTCCAACCGCAACACGACTGTTCTCGTGTCGTTGGTCTCGATTCTGACCAGTCCGCCTATGGACCATCTAAAAGAGCCTTAGGAATGTCGGATGTTTGGTTGTTATGAATAAAACTCCCTAATGGCCACAACAAACCTGGAGCGCGGGGCGCCGACGGAGCGTGCCCAGCGCGGCCAATAATGGTGGCCATACACCATCCTTCCTATCGTCCAATCGGCGCATGACGCTACCGATTGGATCAGTTAGAACTGACCGTGTGCGGGAGTGGATTGACATGACAGTTAAATACTTGACGGCACAATCGAATTTCGATTCTTTTGGCTTGACCATGCATGTGTGTGTGTGTATGGCGGTCGGCGATCGTCAGTTCAGTCAGGTCAAGATCTTTTGTCGCAATCCTCAATTCTTTTTTAATAAATTTGTATGAGTACTTCAACTGTTTTCTTTTAATTAACCACTGTTTGCACCACTCTGCTCGACCTTTTCTTGTTTTTTTGTTTCATTTTCACGAGTATAATGCCCTAAACCGCGAAAACATCGTCGTCTGTCACCGGTCACCGGTGACGCCATGGCTTCAACTGAACGTCGCCACCGATTGGACAATTTAAACTGATCGTGTTTGGTGTATTAGACGAACTGCAGATTGGATCAAGCCTGCAGCGTCATGCTGGTTGGACGATAGGAAGGATGGTGTACGGCCACCATAACATAAACGATTAAATAAATAAAAATAAATAAATAATCTTTATTAACTTTTACATCGTATTTGACAAAAATAACTAAAAGGATAAACAAACACAGTAAAAATGAAAATAATACACACCCTGAACTAGGATAAAATAAAATCCTGTGTTTCAGGTATAATAGGACTTAAAATGCTAACATAAATAATCAAATGCAAAATACCTACACACAAATGTTTTTGAGTAGGTAGATTTTGAATAAAAGACAAGTTGTAAAACATTTTAATAAACACTTAAAATAAACTTAACACTATTTAATCCTATTTATTTTAAGACAGTCAATAATTTTTCTGAATCCTCATAAGACATTTTTAAAAGATCTTCTAGGAGATTTTTTTTGGTTTTATTATAATTAAAAGAGTATATGCCTAATTTAGCGTGTAATCTATTGTACCTACAGTAGTGGTGCCAGGAATACATAAAATTAAATCTGGAGGAGAAGGCATGTTTTTTATTAATATTAGGAGGGCAAATTAAATCCTTACGCCTTTTTTTGTAGCTTCATTGTTAAAGGGGAGTGCAGCGTGCTGTTTAAGAACTGTGCTCATCTATCTTATATATATAAAAATGAATCCCTATTTCCCTTGGTCACGGCATCACGCATGAACGGCTGGACCGATTTCACTAATTCTTTTTTTGTTGTGTTCGTCATTGTCAGGAGAAGGTTCTTATGAAAGAAAAAAATAAGAAAATTGCGCGGAAAATTAGAAAATATAAGAAAAATTACCGTCCATAATAACTTTTCTAATGTAACCTTATGGCGTTTGACATAATTGCCAGTCGTTTGACAGTTGGCGTGATTAACAGAATACGATCGTTTAAATTAAATGTAGTAATTTTATTCCTAAAACTAGCGACGCGCCCCGACTTCGTGTGGGTGTAGTTTGGGGAAAAAGAGGTAAATATAACTTACCACCTTAAATTATAGGCTTTCTTTATTTTTCACACCTATTTTTCAAAGTTACACCCGTGCGAAGCCGGGGCGGGTCGCTAGTTATAAATAATTGTCTAACTGTTAGTACATTACAAGATTTATATAGAAGGTCGATTGTTTGGTTATTGATTTTGGTTGCGTGCAGATGTTCAGTCCGGGCAACATGATGACGGCGTGCGACCCGCGGCACGGGCGCTACCTGACGGTGGCGGCCATCTTCCGCGGCCGCATGTCCATGAAGGAGGTCGACGAGCAAATGCTCACCGTCCAGGACAAGAACTCCAGGTCAGCCGTCTTAGCCCGCCCTTACACGCAGTGGGGGATCCTATCGATGTTTAGAAAATTTTATTTCCGAAGGTTTAGAATCCCGAAAACTTCATTTGTCCGAAAGCATTTTTTTCTGAAACTGTAAATATTTCAGGATTTATTTCAGGACCATCGTGTAGAACCCTTTGGGTTAGGTTAGGGTTGTTTTATAAAAATCCTGAAATATATACAGTTTCAGAAAAAAATGCATTCGGATAAATGAAGCATTCGAGATATTAAACATTCGGGAAAAAATTTTCGAGGATATGATAGGTAACCACGCAGTGGGGTATGTATTACAATACCGAAGTACGAAAGACCGAATGTTTTAAAACATCGAATGGGTCAAAAGGCCGACACGATTTTTTTCTGAAACCGTTAACTTTTTAAGATTGTTATAAAACAAACCTAACCTAACCTAATGGGTTCTGTATGACGCCGTTTTAATAAATTCTGAAAAGTTTACGGTTTCAGAAATAAATCGTGTCGGTCTTTTGACCCATTCGATGTTTTAATACATTCGGTCTTTCGTACTTCGGTATTGTAATACATACCCACGCAGTAGCATAGGCACATCTCATCCCACCCCATCTCATCTCTGTAATGTATTTGCATCTACAATATTAAGTTGTAAAAGTAGGGTATGCAGCAAATGTACGTGTACCGGCATTTGGCATTAAATATCAGTTCCCAATTGGGATTGATAATTTTTTCTAACTCCCCCTTTTTGTTTTTTTTTTTATCGAAAATATAGAGCATTTTAAGAAACTAAATTGAATATTTCAGCAATTCATCACTCCAATATTTTTTTATAATTTATTGAAATTTTGAAATACGACTTCTTGTAAATTACATGCCGCGGCTGAATCTGTGTATAAACCACAGACATAATGACAAAAAAAATGTTTCACAATCGATGGTTAGTTGTCATCTGACAATGTCACTTTACATTACAATAACAATAACACTAAAGTGACCGATTCTTCCAAGAGAATAGGTAAAAACGATTTACGGCTATAGTATTTTTTGTACGTATAAAATAAAATGGTCAGAAGTGTTCCCTTGAAAGTTCTTTGGCGGATTTAATCCATACTTACATTAAAATGATCCTCAAAACTATAAGTACATCGTGTAAACTTTGAATTAACTTTGCGGCACCACTTCTCTTGTAAATCTTCTATAATGCGAACAATTAATTTGTTTGGGCTATTGACAGAATCATTTCCACAAGTAGGAATGAAACACTTCCTGTATAAATCCATTATAAAAATATGAAAAACGCGAAGAATGTTTTTCAAAATAGTATCCTTAAACTGACAGATGATAACTACGTCGAAGTGACAGAGAATAGTAGGTATAGAGAAATTAGACGGACGGCTTTTTTTCTTGTTGCAAAGAATTTCAAAGTTAATGCCCACAGAAAGGTCAAACAAAGGTCAAACATTATTTTGCAAAAATACACGCGATTATTTAATATTTTTTTACTACGATGTTATAAAATGATTTAATAAACCTATACCTCGAAATGGTTTTGGAATTAGACCACATAGTAAAAAAGTGATCAATGCCAATTAATCGTCTTTTGCTTTGCTCCAGATTCCTTAATCTCGTCTCATCTTACTGACATATAATATTATAAACGCGAAAGTTTGTATGGATGTATGTATGGATGTCTGAATGTTTGTTGCTCTTTCACGCTAAAATAGTTTGACGGATTCTGATGAAATTTGGCACATAGGATAGTTTATAACCTGGATAAACATAGGACACTTCTTGTTGCAAAAGTTTTTTTTTAAATTACATAGTTCCCGCGGGACAGCGATAAACGGATTCTTCGCAGACGGAGTCGCGGGCAACAGCTAGTAAAAAATAAATGTAATAATTTCTGCCACAGTTTTAGGAATGTTTATACTTAGGTGGCATTACTGATGTTCACGATCGGGTGTCACCTTTGAGTATTTAGACTGAAAGGAGATGTTATCGCCCGTAGGTTGCTAAACAATTTTTCTGCCAAAACTCGCGGGGGGGCAATGCACTCACACACAAGCAATTTAACTACAAATGAAAACACAGCAATGTTTGTACACACGCACACAAACCGAATTCGTCAACACAACAGTGATCGCCATAGACACATTGAAAAACATCTCGTCTATACATGTCACACGTACATCACACATAGACAACAGTCTAGAGACAGCTAGAGTTAGGGCCATGTCGATAAGAATGTCGATAAGCATTCACTCGTTCATACATTCAGTCGTTCAATTAATCCCTAAGTTGTTAATAGAAAATTCGTTTTCTAAATAAATGTGATCGCCCTATAAGGTTTAAAAGTGGAGGATTTATTAAAATATGTACATATAGCAAGTAATATTAATGTCAGATGTGCCAAATGTCTCTTTTACTTTGTAATTTTCTATAAATAGAAATTCATTTTGTTGAGAAGGTACCTAGACAAATTTTAATAGACTAATAATAAAGTACCTAATAGGTGCTAATTTTACCTTTCAGCATCAGCAGAAAGTTGAAAAAATTACAATGTTGATATTATCACCGTTGAATTTAGGCACCCGTAAACACTGCAATACACACGTTCTCGTGACCCCGCCATTATTAAAGAAAATATTATAATATGTACCTAGTTACTTTGTACCGAGGGCTTATAGCCACGTTACGGAATCGAAACGGGGGCGAATAGAGCGGGCGGCGCGTCACAGCACTCACTCAACCAGCGACCGAACTGCGCGGCGTGCGGCGTGGAACTGCGTAGTTTTGTCTGGCGAAGATTGGTTAGCGGCCGCGGCCGCGTAAGAGGCTTGGCTGTGTGCGTGCGTCGATTCGGGTGCTCTAGTATGAAGTCGAATCACTGCCTGTTACTTGTATTGAATCATTAAAAAGTATTTGTTAATACTTTCACGTCAATTTTTTTAACGAGTTCAATACTTTAAACATACATTTATTACTAACCATACATTTCCATTTTATTAGTAACCTTTAAAATATGAAACCATGATAAGACAAATCATTCACTGATTCATTCACTCAATAGTTTATCGATTGTGGAAATATGTGTGTCCCCTCTCTAGTCGATACTAGACCGGTTATCGGTGTGGCCAATTATTTAGTAAGTAAAAATAGCCAATATTACTAGTGGTCGATGAAATACCATTTAAATAAAAAAAAATAGCTAAATCTATTTAGAAAAATAAAAAAGAGAACTAAGCTTCGTCCATAGTTAAATAAAAATAGCAATTAAAATAGTAACGATTCTTAGAATTACTGTCTGTTTATCTGTGCGTTTGTTCGTGGTAATCTCCGAAGCGGCTTAAGCTATAAGGATGTGGTTTTCACTTATTTGTTACTCTTATTAGTCCAATATTTAATTTACGAGTGAGGGGGAGTGGGGGGGAGGGGAGTGGAGGGAGGAGGTGCGGGGGTTTCAAAGGGGGGATGAAAATTTAATTGATTTTGCCGTAGGATGCACCGTTTTCAAGATATTTGACAAAACACCGGTTCTCGTCCGATCAGCGAGGTTAAGCAACGTCGGGCGCGGGGATGGGTGACCGCCTGGTTTCATTTTTGTTTTTTGAATGTTTTGTTATGACGTTGTCACGTTAAACTATTGTCCGTAAGCCGACTTTACAGACAATCGGTTTTTGTTTAATAATTGTCTGGCCAGTAGTTTTTTGCCAAACCACTTGATATATATTTTTTACTGTATTAAATTTGATATAAAATTATTTTAATCCGTTAAACAGATGGGTGATGGTAGCTTCTTCTTTATTATTATTATTTATTTATTTAAGGTTTACCAACAATTGTTAGCACTAGGTACATCAGAAATTGTTGCTTGTATAAACATGTTGAGCTGAGTGTCACAATCACTTATATCTTATAGGTATAACCGCATACAAAACAAAACTGAGCTAGTTCTAGTACGGATCTTAGATTATTAGACCAGGCGCCGACTGCACTTTTTGTCGCTTCGTTCGAGTCGAGTGCTATAGAATTGTTAGGAATTTTTAATTGAGAGATGAAAACTTGTTTTTGTGTTGATGGTAGCAGCGGTGGCATTTTGAATGGTGAGCGCGCTTTCATATAATTCCAGCAAAAAAATCAATAGCAATCAAACGAGGTGATAAAAAGTTGCAGTCAGCGCCTGGCCTTAAAATCTACATGGATGAAGTCAATCAAACAATGTAATGAATGTATAAGATCAATCAAAATAATTTATATTTTACCTCGTTAATAATTAATTGATTTATAAAAATTATAAATGGCCAATGTGGCTATTTTTACAAAAAGCTGGCCACACTGACTGACATTAATATTTTTATAAACTTCACGTATTTTTACTATTAATCAACAATAATTACGTTACGAAATTCTTCCAGATGAAAAGTTACGTTGTCTTTTTGTAGACTCGACGTGTCAGACATTTTTTCACGCCCGAATTCTTTGCATTTTGGTCATTTTTGTGGGAGCTCATTCACTGACGCGTGCCGTTTTGAAATGTCATGAGAGGCGAGCGAAACAGTTTTGTATAACGGTTATACCCGGCGGGTTCATACCTTTGGCAGAGGGGAAATGCGCTTCAAGGCGCCTCCCTTCAGTCTAAATACTCAAAGGGTGTCACCCATAAGTTTTTTTGCCCTGTATGCCTGGAGCGTAGGTATATAAGTAATCATCTTCCCAGCCTATATACGTCCCACTGCAGGGCACAGGCCTCCTCTCAGAATGAGAGGGCTTGGGCCGTAGCTCCCACGCGGGCCCAGTGTGGATTGGGAACTTCACACACACCATTGAATTTCTTCGCAGGTGTATGCAGGTTTCCTCACGATGTTTTCCTTTACCGTAAAGCTCATGGTAAAATTTCAAATGTGATTTCGCACATAAATTCCGAAAAACTCAGAGGTGCGGGCCGGGATTTGAACCCACGACCCTCTGCTTGAGAGGCCATATTCCAAACCACTAGGCCACCACGGCTTTTATAATAAAGAGTACTTAATTTATTTGTATCAAGTAAGTACTTATTTTGCATATAATGACACGTGTTGGATACGGATATCGCAGGACCGGTATCTTTGAAAGCATTTGGGGAGGCCTGTGTCCAGCAATGGACGTGTCTCGGCTGAAGTGATGATGATGATGATGATGATGACTTTGCATATAATATCGTCGTGATTAATTCCCAGATGGTATTAATTACTTGTTTTATCTCCAGTTACTTCGTGGAATGGATCCCGAACAACGTGAAGGTGGCGGTGTGCGACGTGCCCCCGCGCGGCGTCAAGATGGCGGCCACGTTCGTCGGCAACTCCACCGCCATACAGGAGATCTTCAAACGCGTCTCCGAGCAGTTCACCGTCATGTTCAGACGCAAGGTGAGACGCACAGACGACGCAGACAGCACGTATACACGATGATTTTTAATCAGTGATCACTGTGATCAGTTTAGTTTATGTTAGTTTAGTTTTTTTTTAGTATAACGTGAAACAAAACGTTTTATCATAAGGCAACCCCTTTAGAGTCGAACCAAGCTAACTCTGCAGAGAATAATAATGGTAACACTGTAAATCTACGCACATTATGTCATCATTATGTACGTGATCTGACGTTAAAATACAGTGTTACCATTATTATTCTCTGCAGAGTTAGCTTGGTTTGACTTTAATTATTTTTTGTGTACTGGTAGGTATACCATTACAAGTGTCACTTTACCGGCGATGCCAAAGTGCTAGATGTCAGACAGCGGGTCCAAATCAAACTCCTTAGTAAGTATAAGCGTAAATGCTATTCCACAAAAAATAAAGTACAACTTGGACCGTCTACGACATCTTACGAGTACCTGTTTCAATGTCAAATGAACGCCACTGATTATTTGATATGTAATAAATGCATAACATTATATTAAAATTAAATAACTACACTACAGAAAAAGATTTAAAAGGAATTTATTTCGAAATGGTTTTCGATTTACTATACCTACTTATATTACAAAAAAATAGACAATCCCAATAGGGATGTTGACCAATCAACTGACGTACTTTTTATGTGCTGTCAAAACACAATTCTGATACCTGGGCCTATACTACGAAGTGCAAAATTCGAACTTCGTTTCATGCCACTCCTCTCACGCTAATAGCATTTAATACGAGAGCGAGCGAGACGGTACCATGCGAACTTCGATTTTCGAATTTCGGAGTAGCCCCCCTGGCCTTATACTACGAAGTGCAAAATTCGAACTTCGTATCGTGCCGTTCCGCTCACGCTAATAGCATTTAATACGAGAGCGAGCGAGACGGTACGATGCGAACTTCGATTTTCGGAGTAGCCCCCCTGGTTTACACTCGCGTACGAGTGGCGAGACGAACTGCGGGACGAGCCACGAGACGAGAGTGTGAACAGTACCTCTACCATGAGTTTACACTAGTTCACAGTGACCGTACTCGCTAGCGACGGCGTAAATGATTTGTATGGAGAATTGTACTTCCGTAAGTGACCGCTAGAGGCGCTGTACAATTCTCCATACAAATAATTTACGCCTTCGCTAGCGAGTACGGTCACGTAAACTAGTGTAAACTCATGGTAGAGGTACAGGCGCGCCTCGCGCCTCGTCTCGTGATTTGCCTTGATTTTGAGGCTCGCGTCCGTAGCGAGACGACGAGGCGAGGCGCGAGGCGAGGTGACGAGGCGAGAGTGTAAATCAGGTATCATAGAGTTTGAATGGCAATAGCAACTTATGACATCACTTGTTCACCAACTCAATCAACTATTTATTTGTTTTAAAGCAATAAAAAATTTAAATTTGCAGTCAATCGAAAATCAATCAGGTTTTCAGGGCTAAAATAAAGCGTTCTTTTACTGGAGTCGTGTCTTCGAACTATTTTTTAATGGCGTCACCATCCCTATTGTGATCATCGTTTGTTGGTTGTCAGGCGTTCCTGCACTGGTACACGGGCGAGGGTATGGACGAGATGGAGTTTACCGAGGCTGAGAGCAACATGAACGACCTGGTGTCAGAATACCAGCAGTATGAGGTCAGTACCTACTAGTTTTTAGTGCCCGCTTTAGAGCTGATGTCCTGAGGCAATGAAGTGGAAGCCCATAATTACAATAACTTATAAGTATATCTAATGTTAGTACTACAATTAATTAGACAAAACAAGACGTTTAAAACTTTCGCTGCGGTACAGCGACAGGAGCGTGTAGGTAGTTGCACGTTCCGCTCGAGCAAGGGCGAGTCCCAACGCTGGGCCAGCGCACTTAGGATGCTGTTCAAACTGCCTCGACTGCGGATGAGGACTGACGTGCATCGTTTCCTCATGATAGCGAAAAAGCAGTCCAAAAGACGAAAGACTCTTTAAAATAAGTTTTTGTTAAAAAATCTATTTCTAATAGGTACAAGCTTTTTTCTGACTGTACTTTTTGCCCCTGGCTACCAAAGTACTCGTCAAGACGAATCAAACGAGCCCAAATTCGATGCGGTCGTGTCGTTCTATCACAGAGTTCGGGTTCCTTTCCTACGGCTATAGCTTCATCATCAGATCAGCTCCATGTCATAATAGTATTTCGTTGTCATCGGATTTATACATGTACTTATGCAAAATTTCAGCTCAATCGGTTGAAGATATCTACTTGAAATTTGAGTCGAAAAATTACACCCGAACAAACAATTTAGTATCTACATTGCAATGAAAGTAAAATAAATAAATATGAATATCACGGGACAATTCACATACCAATTGATCTAGTCCCAAACTAAGCAAAGCTTGTACTATGGGTACTAGACAACGGATACATACTTATATAGATAAATACATACTTAAATACGTATTAAACATCCAAGACTCGAGCACAAACATTCGTATTTTTCACACAAATATCTGCCCCGACCGGGAATCGAACCCGGGACCTCAAGCTTCGAAGTCAGGTTCTCTAACAACTAGGCTATCCGGCCGTCCGTCCGGTCGTCTTGTAAGTTAATAAAAAGCTTGTAAAAAATTGCTGAGTTTTTTAAACCTTTTTGGCAGGAGGTGGGAGTCGAAGACGGGGACTTTGACGAGCAAGAAGAGATGCCGGGCGAGGAATACGCAGATGAAACGCAGTAACGGTCGCGTACGGGCACGCTACTAGCGGCGCAGCGGTGGGGTTAAGCTCCAAACGCACAGTCAGCGGAGGCGTGGCGGTGACGGTTGAAATATTCTAACTTGTATGAACGAGTTCGCGGTACGGTACCGCACAACCGTTATACAAGTTAGAATATTACAACCGTCACCGCCACGCCTCCGCTGTCTGTGCGTTTGGAGCTTAAATGAGTATAAATCGCTTCGGAGCAAAATGTACAGTCGGGGAAACTGAATGGCGCACCAGCAACAAAAAGGTTCCAACCTTTTTGTTGCAAATGTCATGTTGACATTCCCTATACATCTGCCAAAGAAATCATCGGGAAATTGACTGTGAAGAGGTTTCACTCTGGTACACGTTTCAGTTTCCTCGACTGTATAAGGTAACGCCATCAGAGTTGAGGCGAATGATTACACACACAGCTACATAAAGTACTGATTGCAAAAAAGATAGTGAATGAATGAAACGACTGAGTGAATGAAATGACTGAGTGAATGAAAATGTAAGTTATAAGATCTTATGATGAAATACTTACGCAATACTATGCATATTAAAATTTTTCTTTTTTCATATAACCTATTTTTGAAATAAAACAATTTGAAACTGATAAGAAATATTCGCAAGAAAAAAATCGGTATTTTATAAATAGCGAAAAATATGCTTATAATATATGCTTATCATATTATGATTTATATAAAATAGCTGATGCCCGCGGCTTCACCCCCATTCTATTTTTATTAAATTTCTTTCATAAAAACCTTCTTTTGACAGTAATAAGTAAACGCAACAAAAACAGAATTGTGCAATTTGTTGTTGTCAATCGGAAGTTATGCGCGTACAAATATTTCGGTGATTCATTTTTATTTATATAGATAGATCAAAATATTTTATTTTTTGTTTTGTTTGAACTAGATGTATTTTCCTAAATTATTCTTAAAGTAATAGGCTGAAGAAATTTTTAGTCAATCTTGTAATTCTATCTCGAGTCTGTTGAACTTGCTATCGGTACGAATAAATGTCAAAATCCCGCTGTCATTACATGATGTGTTGTTGTGTGCGTGGCCTCAACTCTGATGGCTTTACCTTATACCCTACACGCAAAATGGAACCAATAGCAAAATCTACGTAAAATGTATACAAACGCGAAATGTACAAAAAGCAAAAAGTACCTACATTCGCAATTTGGTCCCAAAGGAAGATCAGCGCCTTTTCTCAAAGTCAGGCACATTGATGATTTTTTTTTTATCATTAATTTTTTATTCATTTAATAAACAATATGAAATAAAAACAGTAAAAACTTAGGACTAACTTAAATCTGACTAAAACTAACTAAAGCTAAAGGTAAAAAATCTGTCCCAAGTCACCGCCAATGGGGAGAGTGCCCAGAAGGCTGGCAGCATTGCCACGTTGGATGGCAATGCTGATTCGCTGAGCGAAGTATTGGCCAGCCCTCTGGTCACGGGAGGCCTCTATAAGGCGCGCCGAAAGATCTTTATATAGACGGCGCGCGCTTGGCCCCCAAGGCCCCAGAGTATCGACCCCAAACGCCTCAAATATATAACTGGCTCCAAGGGAGCTATATTTTATGATTTGAGACCATTTCGTGATATGCACATTTTTTTTATATTTTTGTTCCTGTGTTATTTTTGAAATGGTTTGATATCACGAATAATGTTTTCTTTCTTTTAACGACCGCTTTAGCCTAGTTGGTAGTGACCCTGCCTACGAAGCAAGAGGTCCTGGGTTCAAATCCCGGTAAGGGCATTTATTTGTGTGATGAGCACGAATATTTGTTCCTGAGTTATGGATGTTTTCTATGTATTTAAGTATTTATTTATCTATATAAGTATGTTTATCGTCGTCTAGGTACCCATAGTACAGCTTTGCTTAGTTTGGGACTAGGTCGATTTGTGTAAGATTGTCCCCTAATATTTAAATAAATAAATTAATAAATAAATAAATAAATAAATATCATGGGACATTTCACACCAATTGACCTAGTCCCAAAGTAAGCTTAGCAAAGCTTGTGTTATGGGTACTAAGCAACGGATAAACATACTTATATAGATAAATAAATACTTAAATACATAGAAAACATCCATAACTCAGGAACAAATATTCGTGCTCATCACACAAATAAATGCCCTTACCGGGATTTGAACCCAGGACCTCTTGCTTCGTAGGCAGGGTCACTACCAACTAGGCTAAAGCGGTCGTTAAATATTTATTTATTATTATTATTTATTTCTTTAAAATGTAACAGATCGGAAAATGAATAAATAGGAATTAAATAAATTTTCCGACTTCATTTTGCGAATGTACTTTTTGTTTTTTGTACGTTCCACGTGTTTCACAATATGCGTTGTACATTTTGCGTATTGTGGATGCTATTGGTTACATTTTGCGTATTGTGGATGCTATTGGTTACATTTTTCGAGTGATGTACATTTTGCTCCGAGGCGAATACACGTACCAGGTTATAATCAGTTTTGGGACACTCTATATGGAAGCGTATCCTTATATTAATTAAAACATTCTGAGGTTGTTAACTATATATTAGTTTTAAGATACTGTTTTGTATACATTGTTGATTTATACGCTGGCATTGGGTTTGATAAATTTTAGTATTTTTACTTAATTATGCTTTAACTAAAACATATTAAGCCTAGTGGTTTGACCTATGGACTCTCAAACAGAAGGTCGTGGGTTCAAGCCCGGCTCGCACCTTTGAGTTTTTCGGAACTTCGTGCGAATTAACATTTGAAATCTACCACGAGATTTACGGTAAAAGCAAACCGGAGGCAATCTGTACACAGCTGCGATGAAGTCCAATGGTGTGTGTAAAGTTCCCAATCCAAACTGGGGCCACGTGGGAACTACGGTCACAGAATAAGTAATAGTACTAACGTACAGAAGGATCACTCTCGAACAAAGGTCAACTTTAGGTATAAAAACTTTCCTACTCCTACTGCGTGAACGCGAAATTAAAACTTATCGTGTGATACGAGCGTTCATATTCCGTTGGGCACCGCTGATCCGAAACCAAGGGCACAGGGTTCCCACTCGCCCATATTTGGTAGGTATATAAATCAAAAAAGATAACTAACTAACTAACTAGTTTGGCTCAGTGACCCAAAGTGAGTCTTGGCCTCCGAAACGAGAGCACGCCACTCAGCCCGATCCCGCGCAATTTCAAGCCAATTACCGGCCTGAAGCTGTCGCAGATCCGCCTCCACAGCATCAGCCCAGCGATACTTCGGCCGACCAACCGGACGACGTCCAGTTGGGCGTCCCAAGTATGCCCTCTTGACCCCTCGATCCTCTCCCATTCTCAGCAAGTGGCCGAGCCACCGAAGCCTGTGAGATTTAAATTCTCCGATTATATTAGGCTCAGCCACCAGCTCCTCAATCTCGGCATTCTTGCGGAAACAAGAAGAAAGATAACAGTGTGTATTAATTCAGTAAACTACCTTTAGTATGTAAGTAAGTTATTTATAATATCGTTTAGAAGTCATTGTTTGTTGCAAAAATCACAGAAAAAAAAGATGCTTAATTACGCGCGACGCGGCTAGCGTGCGAAGTGAAGGCCGCGCGACAACCTACTGCCATACTCCTCCCGGGAGGAGCGCCGGCCGAACATACCTAAACTGCGGAGTGAAACCCCCCTGGTACTGTCTAAGCCGGTAATTCCCAAAGTGGTCCACGGGAGACTCGACGAGATTTAGATTTAGATCCAATCTTCAAATTTTTGTCGAGTTTTGGGAATATAGTACAAATGTAGCTGCAAGGGGTCCACTGGAACCAGCTAAATTTTGAAAGTGGTCTATGAGAAAAGAAAGTTTGGGAAACTATAGTCTAAGCCCTCTCATTTTCTACAGTGATCAGAAAAACTGGGCAATATTTTACTATAATGAACTTTGCGAGTTTTACAAACCGCCTATTTTCGAATTGATAAATGAAATTGATTATTATACCTCAGGTTATTTAAAAGCGAAAAAGTTTTTCGGGTGCGCCGGTGGGATTCGAACCCACGTCTCCTGGGTATGCGCCCCAACGGGTGTTCTACCAATTGAACCACGTCGCATCCAACCGACACCCCCGAAATTCTTGATCGCTTACATACGCCAACAGTGGCGTGTGATAACATCCATCGCAACTATTAGAAGCTACGACTCCTACGTTCCAAATTACATTGGAAATGCGTAAGAAATGATGTACCACATCTATTTATTCAAATATTATAATAAATAATAATATTTGAATAAATTATAATATTTGAATAAATAGATGTGGTACATCATTTCTTACGCATTTCCAATGTAATTTGGAACGTAGGAGTCGTAGCTTCTAATAGTTGCGATGGATGTTACCACACGCCACTGTTGGCGTATGTAAGCGATTAAGAATTTCGGGGGAGTCGGTTGGATGCGACGTGGTTCAATTGGTAGAATACCCGTTGGGGCGCATACCCAGGAGACGTGGGTTCGAATCCCACAAGCACCCGAAAAACATTTTTCGCTTTTAAATAATCTTAGATTCGGTGAGCAGCCGTACTGCTAATAAAATAAAAATAATATTTGAATAAATAGATGTGGTACATCATTTCTTACGCATTTCCAATGAAATTTGGAACGTAGGAGTCGTAGCTTCTAATAGTTGCGATGGATGTTACCACACGCCACTGTTGGTTTATGTAAGCGATTAAGAATTTCGGGGGAGTCGGTTGGATGCGACGTGGTTCAATTGGTAGAACACCCGTTGGGGCGCATACCCAAGAGACGTGGGTTCGAATCCCACCGGCGCACCCGAAAAACTTTTTCGCTTTTAAATAATCTTAGATTCGGTGAGCAGCCGTACTGCTAATAAAATAAAAATAAAATTGATTTTATTTAGAAATTAGAAATCCCAATGCCAGCACTGAAATGATTTATATACATGTTTTTACATATTGAGAGTTCAAATAAAAAATGCAATTAAATAGCTAAGCCTTTTTATTTACATTAAATTTGATCCTATTCACAGGTTTTTCAGGTACTTTATAAATCCTAATATTATGAAATCTGTCCACATTTAAATGTTCATTAATATTAGTAATAGTTTCTATATTTGCTGATGTGCAATCTACAATTTCTATGTTTGATTCTTCTACCATGTTTTCAATGTTGACAGGACTTTTTTCTACTACTATGGTAGATTTTTCTTTACTATTGCTCTCTGGATTCTCTTTGTTTGAGACAAAACATGGTTTAAAAAGGTTTTCCTCTTCAGGTTTATGTTTCCTTTTTCTTACAACTCCATTTGATTTTATTAAATTTTCTTCTCCCATATTTAATTTAGGTGTCACTTTTTCTTCTTCCACTATTTCAACCTTCTCCACCACAGGTTCTTCTTCTTTTTGTAAATTTTTCAATCGTGCTAACACATCATATTTTCTCTGAGCTAGTTTCATTCTAGTTTCTTCTAGACTTTCCAACTCAGGTGCATAAGCGACATGTAACAATCCTCCGTAGAAATTTTTGGTGTCAAGCATTTTCTTAGCCATCCTAGCAGAGTGTACCCTATCAAAAACAGCATGGTAAGTCTCAGTGAATTGCTCGGTCTTATGCTCTTTTGTTATAGTGAAAAGCTTCAATTTGCCAAATTTGTGGAACAGTGCTTTTGCTTCCTGCCTGAGATTGAGTGCCGGGACGCCGAATATAACTAGGTGGTTGGACTCATTGTTTATTGTGTAGACCTGAAGACAAAGCATTTACTATAATGAGAGATGTTATATTTATTTAGTTATTAATAATAATAATAATAATAAAAAAAAAAACCGCTGTCACGCGACACACGTGTCAAATTTTTATCATATTTTATAAATTTGTTTTTAATGTTTTCGACGCCTTTCTAAACATTTTATACCTTTCACAAGCATGACAACCAGCTGTCAAAGGCGAAAATATAAGAAATGGAAACAAATATTTGTATAATAATATGATAACGAGGACACGTTCACAAGCGGCACAACGCGCACGCCCACCATCTCCGCCCGCGCCATCCAGCTCCTCGCCATCGTCGTCGGGCGACGAATTCGCCACAGCGCCCGACACCAGCGAGTCGAGCGACGAGCGTGGGCCGCCGTCCCCGGCGCCACGACCACCTGCGCGACGAGGACGACCACCGCTGCCGGCACGCTTGGGGCCTACGGGGCACTCCGCCCCGCCTACGGCTCCCGCTGTCGGTGGTGTAGTGCGCCGCATGCGATGGACTCAACAAATGAATGAGAACTGCATGCGAGCGTACTTTGGGGCTACAGAGGGGGGAACCAATTTGTCCGCGTATCGTGTCCGGATGCTTCCTCTGTTCCAGGCCCTTGAACCCGCCATCACCGTGTCTGCGCAGCGTCTGTCGGATCAGGTGCGAGTCATCCAGCGACACAAACGATTGGATGATGCCACACTTGATCGGCTACGCCTGGAAGCACTTTCTGTTCGCGCGGCCTCTTTCTCGACGCGGGATCCGCCCGCTACGTCGCCGACTCCGGTGCCCGCACCCGATCTGGCACCGGGGGTACCGCGGGTCGATCCCAGTGTCGAGGAAGAGGTCTGTGCGAATCAGAGTGTAAGTACCCAGGCCAATGAGCAACTGAGGAGGGTTTTGGAGGAGGCGATTACGCAGTATCGCTCCACGGGTAATCCTAGGTCACGATTACCTCGCTTGCCGTTGAATAGACGCAATCTAGCGTTAGTGGGAGCCCTGAATGATTTGCTAGACCCGTATTTACGGGCTAGTGAAGACTTAGTTGATACTCACTCAATCATGTACTGTGGGGCCATCGCGGCGTGCCGTGTTGCTCGCGTCAAGTTTCCGGACGCTGACCGAGCACCTAGGACCACCGGGGGTGTCCCTGCATGGCAAGTGCGGATTGAGCGGCGTATCAATACGTTCAGGACTCTCATTGCAAAGCTGATCTGCTTCAGGGGGGGCAACAACCGCCCCCGAGTAATGCGCTTCGTGGCCCAGGCCTTTGTGGGGACTGACATCAGGCCCTGCAACTATATGGCCTGTGTAACGGAACGTATCGACTTTCTGAAGCAGAAAGTCTATGCATGGGCAAGCCGTATTCGCCGCTACAGGAAGCGTGTGGACCGATACCAGCAGAATCGCCTTTTCCAGAGCGACCAAAGGAAGGTATACCGAAAGTGGGAGGGAGACGATCTTCGTGTGCCCGACGAACGGCGGCCGGATGCTACTGCCATGATTGACTTTTGGCGTAATATATGGTCGGTACCTGTTGAGCACACCGAGGGTGAATGGATAGGTGTTGTCGAACGTGAGTGCGAGTCCATCGAACCTATGGGGCCTGTTACCATTAGCCCCGATGACGTTAGTTGTGCCATCCGGTCGGCTCCGAACTGGAAAAGTCCTGGGCCGGATGGATTACACAACTTCTGGCTGAAATGGTTTCGATGCTCACACCAGCGTTTGGCAGCACAGTTCCAGCAAGCCCTTGAGCTTGGATCCCTACCATCTTTCTTTACAACTGGTATTACCTCCCTGCTCTATAAGTCCGGTAGTACCACAGAAGCGAAAAATTACAGACCCATCACGTGCTTGCCTACGCTGTACAAGCTCCTAACATCCATTTTGAGAGCAAAAATTAACACGCACATTGTTGCCAACAACGTTTTGGCCCCTGCTCAAAATGGATGTAGGGTTGGGTCTCGTGGTACTAAAGAGCTCCTCCTCATAGACATGACCATTTGTCAACGAGTCCGGCGGAACAAAGGGGCTCTCTCGGTCGCCTGGATTGACTACAAGAAGGCCTATGATTCGGTGCCCCATTCATGGCTGGTGAGGGTCTTAGAACTGTATAAAATTGATGCAGTCCTGAGATCTTTCTTAGGCGCTTGCATGGGACAGTGGACCACAGTCCTTCGTCAACCGGGGGAAGGAGACGGCCCCTCTGGCCCACAGGACTCTATCAAGATTGAGCGAGGGATCTTCCAGGGTGACAGCCTGAGTCCTATGTGGTTCTGCCTAGCGCTGAATCCGCTCAGCACCCTGCTGAAGGATTCAGGGCTAGGCTGCCGGCTTCGAAGAGGGGGTGAGGTCATTTCTCATCTGCTCTATATGGATGACCTTAAGCTATTTGCACTAAATAAACATGACCTGTTGGAGCTACTGAAAACAACAGAAGTTTTCAGTAGCGCCATCAACATGGAATTTGGTGTCGATAAGTGTGCAGTTATGCATGTACAGCGGGGGAAAGTTGTAAATTCAACAAATTTGCAGCTTTCTGATACAATGTCCCTCAGATCTATTTCCGAAGCAGAAACCTATAAGTATCTTGGTATGTCACAGTCATTGGGTATTGAGAGTGAGGTCGTAAAGCAGACGGTGAAGGAGCGCTTCTTCTGTCGTCTGACAAAAGTACTTAATAGTCTTTTGTCGGGCGGCAACAAGATGCGCGCCTTCAACGCCTGGGTAATGCCCTTGCTTACTTACTCCTTTGGCATACTAAGGTGGACTCAGACTGAGTTGGATACCTTGGATCGAAGAGTTCGTGTACTGCTCACTGCGCACCGTTTGCTTCACCCGCGCTCGTCTGTTATGAGACTGTACATCTCGCGGAAGTATGGAGGTCGTGGCTTTTTAAATGCCAAAGACCTCCACAACCGCGAGGTGTATAATCTCAGGGATTATTTCCTAAACAACGAGTGTGGGGTGCATCGAGACGTAGTAGCAGTAGACAAAAACTTCACCCCGCTTTCCTTGGCAAACGAGAACTGGCGCCGACTTAAAGTAATGAGCATCGAGGACCGCAAGGCGGTATGGAAGAGCAAGGAGCTACATGGGCGGTTCTACAAGGCACTCACAGGGCCAGATGTAGATCTGCTCGCGTCGGTGAACTGGCTACGTTTCGGGGATCTCTTCGGGGAAACCGAAGGTTTTGTCTGTGCAATTGCGGATGAAGTTATCATGACGAACAACTACCGGAGGTATATCCTGAAGGACGGTACGGTCGACATTTGTCGGGCATGCCGCCGTCCCGGGGAGTCACTCAGGCATATTATTTCCGGTTGTGGTCATCTTGCTAACGGTGAGTACTTGCACAGACATAACCTTGTAGCCAGAATTATTCACCAGCAACTTGCTCTGCTATACGGCCTTGTGGACTTTGAAGTGCCTTACTATAAGTATATACCTGCGCCAGTTCTCGAAATTGGTCGTGCCACGCTCTATTGGGATCGGTCTGTTATCACGGACAGGACTATTATAGCCAATAGGCCTGATATCGTGCTGACAGATCGATCGAAACGCCAGGCAGTGCTCGTCGACATCACCATCCCCCATGACGAGAACCTCGTGAAAGCTGAGAAGGACAAAGCCAGCAAGTACCTTGACCTAGCTCACGAGATAACCGCCATGTGGGATGTTGATTCGACGATCATTGTCCCGATAGTCGTTTCTGCGAACGGGCTGATAGCGAAGAGTCTCGACCAACACCTCAAGAGACTCTCGCTAGATGGCTGGATCAAGGGTCAGATACAGAAGGCGGTACTCCTGGACACTGCGCGGATAGTCAGGAGGTTCCTCTCTCTGTCGCCCTAACCACCGATAGCTTAGGCCCCGCCTCGCTGCCGGTGGCACCCTAGGTTAGGTTTTTATAATGATTTTATGATTTGTATGTATAGTTTTATATTTTACTTTTTGTATAATTATTGTAAAAATCTAACCTAAGAAAAAAAAAATATAAATAAAGAGAATAATAATAATAATCATTTATTCATATATAGTTGTACAAACAATGAAGGACAAACATATTTCTGTCAGCACGAAAAAGAAGATAAAAACAATTTGCACAATTAATTAGTTATAACTCTGGCCTCCAAACTAAGCAAAAGCCTGTGTTTTGGAGTATCAGCGTTCGACGCGTTACCGCTGCTTGAAAAGTTTACAATATTTACCACTATCAGACTTCTATGCGACAGACAGACTAAAAACTAAGAATAATAAACATTAAGTTTGTGTGGGTAAACGAGGTGAATGAGCATATGCGTGCGTGTTTGAGTATGTGAGTGAGAGTGTGTGTGTGTGTGTGTGTGTGTGTGTGTGTGTGTGTGTGTGTGTGTGTGTTTGTGCGTATGTATGTGTGTGTGTGTTGTGAATCATGCCGAGTTTGGTAAGATCAATTCAGTGTCGTCATAGCTAAGTTTTTGTAGCCAATTTGACACTTGACGTTTAACTTCAAATTTATTCAATGGATAAATATTTAGGATACGATTAGTTGTGTTATAAATCTTTGAACTGGATACGTAATATTGTCGATTAGAAAATTTAGTTTTATGTGGAACTATGGAGCATACCCTACTAGTGTATCTTTTTACGGGGTCAACGGGTGGTACCTGAGAATGCTTTCGAAGTATCAGGCGGAGCACAAACAGCTGTCTCACTGTCAGCACTTTTGTAGTCATATAAAGTTCTTTAGTTGGAAATTTTTTCGCTTTGCGGTACATGACTTTCAGAACAGCTCTCTGCGCTCTCTCAATTTTTAGGAACGAGGTCTTTGCTGCGCAGCCCCAAGCAGGCACACAGTAAGTTAGCACTGACGCGCAGAGCGCAGAGTAAACAATGGCAAGAGTATCTTTATCAGCTGACTGTCTGAGAGTTTTGAAGATATGAATGAGGCGCCTAACTCTTGAAGTAAGCATATCAATTTGAGGATACCAGTTAAGATTACTATCTACGAAAACCCCAAGATATTTTATATGTTGAACTTGTGAAATAGGCAAACAATGACAGTTGTTAACGTTACAATTTGAGTGAATGGTTATTTTGTAATTGGACGGGGGTTGGGAATTATTTTTGATTGAGAAAGGGATAAAGTGAGTTTTAGTTAAATTAAGCGTCAAAAGGTTTTGTGACAGCCAACCACTAATTATGTTCATATTGCTCTCAGCAATCAACCTGACATCCTCCCAATCGGATCCATCTATAACGACTGCTGTATCATCAGCATACGTAAAAATTTTGCAATTAGGGAGTTTAAGGTCGCACAATTGATTTATATAGATCAAAAATAACGTAGGTCCAAGAATGGACCCCTGCGGGACGCCGTATTCTATAGAAACTTCGTCACTCAGGGTTCCATTTATAGTGACTCTCTGAAAACGATTAGTTAAATAATCACTAAAAATGTTGTGGGCAATGCCTCTCACTCCTACATCATACAACTTAGCTAAGAGAACTGGGATATGGACCGTGTCGAAAGCCTTCTGTAGGTCAAGAAAGAGACCAACACATTTTTTACCTCTATCAAGATTCTGGGATATATGAGTGGTTAGGTCAATAACCGCATCTTCCGTGGAGATACCTGATCGGAAACCGTACTGGTGTTTGGACAAGATATTGTTTTTGGTAAGAAAAGAAAGAATTGGTAGACCCCATTATCTAATGCTCAGTTTAGGGGCAAGTGGTAACGTATAGTGTTTAACGACCGCTTTAGCCTAGTTGGTAGTGACCCTGCCTACGAAGCAAGAGGTCCTGGGTTCAAATCCCGGTAAGGGCATTTATTTGTGTGATGAGCACGAATATTTGTTCCTGAGTTATGGATGTTTTCTATGTATTTAAGTATTTATTTATCTATATAAGTATGTTTATCCGTTGCTTAGTACCCATAACACAAGCTTTGCTAAGCTTACTTTGGGACTAGGTCAATTGGTGTGAATTGTCCCAATTGTCCCATGATATTTATTTATTTATTTAAGTGATGGGGTAGTTTCGATAATCTGAATCGATAAAAAACTAAGTTCATTTACTCACTCACTAATATGATTATCACAAAGATCCATACTTACCAGAGCTCTTCTACAGTGTTTTTTTAAATTATAATAATAATAAATATCACGGGACAATTCACACCAATTGACCTGGTCCCAAAGTAAGCTAAGCATAGCTTGTGTTATGGGGTACTAGGCAACGGATAAACATACTTATATAGATATATACATACTTAAATACATATTAAACACCCAAGACCCGAGAACAAAGATTCGTATTTTTCATACAAATATCTGCCCCGACACGGGAATCTAACCCGGGACCTCAAGCTTCATAGTCAGGTTCTCTAACCACTAGGCCATCTGGTCGTCTAAAAAAAGAAAAAAAATGAAAAGAAAGAAATAAATATATTTTTGTAAGTATGTTTCATAATAAATTAACAATATTTTTTCCAAATTATATGAAATCAAACTTCGTCCTCTGCTTGTAAAAGTTTCTTTTTAAAAATGAAAATGGTTTTTCGACCTCTACAGATGTAACTGGCAGAAACTGTAGTTTTTTGTAATGCTCTATGCAGCTTTTGTTTACAATACTTTTATCAATTTGAACTTCCTTATTTTCTAACAACTGATTAATATTTTTTTCAGATTTAATGCCTGGATTTTTAATTAATACGTTTGTTAATTCAATAATTGCCAGCCTCCTATCCGATCAAATAGATGCAATGAATGAGTTATCCCAAGGACATTCACAAAAGAATAATTTCAATTTGACAAATAACTATTTATAAGTAAATGTGAATCAAATAATTATGTGAAGCTACATCACTATTTTAGCTTGCCCCCAAACTGAGCGTTAGATAACGGGGTATAGTTATTGGATACACTACAATGCAGCAAAATTCATTTATCAATCTATTTAAAATTTACTTCACCTCAATGAGTAGATGAGGCCTAATTTGTTGCCCACTGGTTCATATTTCTTATATTTCTATAGGTACTTCGTTTTTTTAGCATTAGAAAGAAGATAGGCAATCTTGACGTGTCTTTTTATTGAAAAACACTTTTGAAAAATAAGGCATAGCCAATATGTAACAATTTGAAAGGAAATATGGTCATTTACACTCTTTTGGTTTTGTACACAGAAATAATAATAAAGAGGATAGAAGTGCCTTAGACGCGTGACCTTGGCGCCGCGCTTGTGACTCGTAGGTCACAAGCGCGCGACTTGTGGCTCAGTGCTATTTGAAACGTGGGTATGACAACAAGTGCTTTAAAATGGTGTTTTGCAGCATTAGCAATTACGGAAACTCGTCCACACTGTGTAATTACACTAATAAGGGGAACTAAAACAATTACTTTGCTCACCCGCGACCTTACAATAGTTACGTTTATGCAAGAAATGTGCGTTCATGCAGTTCCTCCACCTCCACACTGTACGAACACACACAAATCACATAAACCCAACCGTTTAGTAGCATAGCATACGGTTGTGGTAACTCTGAAGATGAGCTCTGGTTGAGTTCGAGACGCGTCGGTGTAGCTTGGTGGTGGTGATGGTTGGGTTTATGTGATTTGTGTGTGTTCGTACAGTGTGGAGGTGGAGGAACTGCATGAACGCACATTTCTTGCATAAACGTAACTATTGTAAGGTCGCGGGTGAGCAAAGTAATTGTTTTAGTTCATTAATATGGACCTCCGCAAAGTAACGCCTGATTCAATAAACTAATAAGGGGATTACATTTCATTGGTATGTATTAATTTAATGTAATAATGCGGTTTATATCAAAATACAACTTAAGAAAATATTTCATTATGAAATATTGGTTTACACGTTATTAACACGAATCTTCATATACCATTGCTACTCATGCCCATAAAAACGCAGATCGTTTTGAATTGTATGCAGCAATGTAAAGTAATTTTTGCACAAAAGTTCGTGGTACGGACAAAAAAACAGGTTACGACTAGTACAGACATAATGCCGACGCGGCCAATAAATGGCGCCGTTGTGTAAATGTGGGTATGACTTACGTTGAGTGTTATTCAACGCTATCTCTAAGGTGTAAGTTTCATAATTGTTTGTAAGCAAAAATATTAGTAATTGTGTGTGTGATTGCGTAGTACGGTTCCGGTCTTTTGCATGTGTGCATTAACACAGTAAGTAGAGGGGATGAAGCAGCGACACGAGTTCCGGAAGAAAATAGGAACTAAGGCATTTCTATCCTCTTTATTATTATTTCTGTGGTTTTGTAAGTAATAGTTACTATTTTTTTTAAAGCGTTTTTCAATAAAAAGACTCGTCAAGATGTTTTCCTTATTTCTAATGCTAAGAAAACAAAGTACCTATAAGCCATCATTATTTATGGTGACTGAATAGTAGGGATTATTTTTAACATAAAACTACCATGAGAAATAATTTATTGAATCAGGTGTTACTTTGCGGAGGTCCATATTAATGAACTAAAACAATTACTTTGCTCACCCGCAACCTTACAATAGTTATGTTTATGTAAGAAAGGCGTGTTCATGCAGTTCCTCCACCTCCACACTGTATGAACACACACAAATCACACAAACCCAACCATCACCACCACCAAGCTACACTGACGCGTTTCGAACTCAACCAGAGCTCATCTTTAGAGTTACCACAACCGTATGCTATGCTACCAAATGTTAAACTAACAAACCAAAACAAATGTTTTAACTTGTCACTGTAACTACTCAAGTACCCACTTTATTTTTCTTATTCTCAAACTACCCCACAAAAATTAACTTTTATTGACATATTATAAAACTACCTTGAATTTTTGTTTATTTATTTATAAGGCATATTTTATTAATACTAACTGTTCAAATTAGACCCAAGCCGCAGTAAAGGAGAAGATACTAAATTTACCTGTTCATCAATAATAGACCCCACAGTGTTGTACCTAATTATTTCCATGCATTCCAGAGCATCCAGACGCAAACCCCTTGCCGCAATAATGTAACACTTCATAAGAATCTGAATCTAAAAATAAATGATTTGATTCCAACAAATGTTTTGCAAAATTCGATCTATCTGGATGCTCATTCCTATATGCCGAAACATGCTCTTTAAATCTAGTATTAAAACTTCGGCCTGTCTGTCCTACGTATATCCCACCACCACCATATTGCACCATATTGCGGTTCACTACCATGAGACTCACTCAAAGTGATAAAATACGGATAACTCGATCATAGAAGTGAGGTATCCGTATTTTTTTTACTAAGTATGAGTAGGGATTCGCGGTAATTCCTTTGGCTGTTGCTTCCAAGGAACTATTGCGGTTTTTTTCGCACTAGTTCCGACACAAGAAAGGAAGAACTGCGTTTATTTTTTCACCTTTGTTGCTTTGCTAGAACTGAAAGCGCTACTGCGACAAGGAACAAAATACACGGAAAAACTATAACCTTGACTGCAGTTAGTTTTCGCCCTTGTCTGTAAGGCAGGCGCGTCGTACACAGTGACTGTTGTTCGTGGTGAGGCAACAGAATCTTCTCTTCATTATTTTCGTCGGTCATTATTGTATAAGCGGTAAATAAATATTAGCGAAATATTGTTATGTTTTCTTTCGTCCTTTGGGAAACTCACTTCACTTTGACGTATCGTATGTATAGTCTGTAAATGCATTGACAGTTATCTTTCGTTCAGAAACGCTTTTTTTTTCTTGATTCGTCCGTTTGGACAAGTAACTATTAAGTAATCTGTGGTGTAGCTTTCTATTGGTGAAAGAATTTTTAAAATCAGCCCCGATGTTGAATTCAGTTTTTTCTATCCCGTGGGAATTTTATATTTTCCCGATGAAAAAGAAGCTTGTCAATCGGGGATAGTCACATCATATCATATGAAAGAATTTTTAAAATCAGTGCTGAAGTTGAATTTACTTATTTCTATCCCGCGGGAATTTTGTATTTTCCCGGAAAAAGTACCCTATGTCAATCAGGGATACTGTAGCTTACTGTTGGTGAAAGAATATTTTAAAAGCGGCCCCGAAGTTGAATTCACTTATTTGTATCCCGCGGGAATTTTGCATTTACCCGAAGAAGAGTAGTCTATACCAATCCGGAATAGTGTGGCTTTCAATTGGTGAAAGAATTTTTAAAATCAGCTCCGAAGCTGAATTTAATTTTTTCTATCCCGTGGGAATTTTGTATTTTCCCGAAGAAAAAGTACCCTATGTCATTCGAGGATAGTGTAACTTTGTAATGGTAAAAGAATTTTTAAAATCGGCTTAATAGTTTCAGAGATTCCGCTACAAACAAAGAAACAATGAAAGTTTAGATATTTCCCTATCCCGTGGTAATTTCGAAAAATCCTTCCTTAGTGCACCTCTACAATACTCAAGGTACATGTATGCCAAATTTCAAGTCTCTAGCACCAGTAGTTTAGGCTGTGCGTTGTCTGTCAGTCAGTCAGTCACGGTACTGTTTTGTATGTATAGATTGTACGGAGCCCTTCGTGCGCGAGTCAGACTAACACTTGGCCGGTTTTTCGTAGTATCCGAGAAATTTTGGGAATGAGCAGCGAAGAATAATAAATAACTGAACTACAAATTACTATATTTTTTCAACAAGTTTTTTATTACAAGCTTTCTTGCAAACTGCTCTTTTTATTGACAGTACTGGCATCGTCATCTAATCTACGTAATGCTCAAACCTAATTTCAAGTCATTTCGGCTACCTACCCTACTGAAGGAAGATGAATCTTTGACATCTTTGACCTACAACACAACACGCAACCACAGCATTAAAAAAAACCTTTAAAAAGGTAAAGATACGAGGACCATGCGAGGACGCGCCCTGATATTTTCATTTCCAAGTATAACCCTTTTTAAGGCAGATGCGATTTAGCGACCACATGCATTGAGTTGGAATTTCAACTTCATCGATTACACTATACGTCACAATTTCCATTATCCAATATCGTTTGTCAGGTATGCATTAGATAGCTACTTTTGATTCTGTGGTAGTGTGCTCCAATAAATGGGGTCTTTTAAAAGGTTAATATCTCTCAAAAGGCTCAACCTTCCGTAATTATTATTAGGTATACAGGAAAACTTCAATTAAAATACAGGTCATCAATCAAAAAATATATTTTACTACAAGAAACAGGGATAGATTTGACGTGAAACGTCTTTAAAATTACACTGAAACAAGGTCTATATCGTCGTCTTAATAACTGCAAAACTATTAGTCTTAGAAACAGGAATCCAGTTTCATTGTTTAGCAAAGTAGAACAGTGTTCAGGAAAGTAGAACATTCCTGAGAAGGAACCCTACTCGGGATTTCGGTCTTTTTAAACCCCCGACACAAAAAGAGGGGTGTTATAAGTTTGACCGCTAACCGCTGTGTGTGTGTGTGCCCGTCTATGGCATCATAGTTCTTAAACGGGTGAACCGATTTGGATGCGTTTTTTTTTTAATAGAAAGGTTTCTTGGCGACGGTTCTTAGATATGTTTTATCAAAATCTCTTTTGTTAGCTGCGGAAGAGATCTTAAACGCATAACGGGCATTTACTTCATGTTCAAACATACGAGTGGAGTGACATAATTCCGTTGGGGGTTTTTAAAATTTTTAATTTATAGTTTTTTTATGTTAGAGAGGCCAGACAAACGAACTAGTGGGGCACCTGATGTTAAATGATCACCACTGTCCATAGACACCCGCAGCGCTTTACGCGATGCCAGTGCGTTGTCAGCCCTAAGGAAAAAGGAGAGGGAATAGGGGAGGGGGAGAGGTATTGGCCCCCCGGCGCTCTCACTGACCGTACGAAACGCAGCAGGGAGTTATCCGGAGAGTAGAGACGCGTTGTGTAAAAGTGACTCGCTGATATTCGCACTCCCAGTACCCAGTAGTGCATCAACTCGAAATAATACACCTTTTTAATTTAGACTTTACGTAATTGACAACATTTCATATTCTAAGACTATAATTTGATTCTTTCTCTGTATTCTGTTTGGAAAGAGAAAGACGCTGATAGTTTTAAATTTTCACTAGGATTATTAATTAATTTGTTACAATTTTTTAAAGATGTGCTTATTCTAAAAGAGCGTAACGATAGAATAGATTCATTACTTTTGTCTAGTCTCTATTAAAAAAAAAGTGATGACGTAAATTTGACGTTAAGGTTGTTATCAAATTTAAAATTATGACAGCTCTTTTTTCTAGTGAAAAGGGTAAAGGAAACATATCTATTCTGTGGATGTATTTGTAACTACATAAATGTTTTTAAATTTGTTGTATTTTTACACGCTTTATATTAGCTTCACCTGTATGTATGTTTGTAACCGACTCCTTAGGGCGCGATTTTGACCCACTTCCCGGTTTCCGATTGAGCTGAAATTTTGCACATATGTGTAAATTGGATGACAATGCAATATTATTGTAACATGGAGCAGATCTGATGATGGAGCTGGATGGTGGCCATAGGAACTATGTAATAAAACAACACAATCCCGTCGAGTTTGGGCTCGTTTGATTCGTCTTGACGAGCACTTTGATCTCAGATGGTAACCAGGGTCTGATGATGGAGCTGGAAGATGGCCAAAGGCACTCCACAATAAAACTACACAACCCCGTCGAGTTTGGGCTCGTTTGATTCGTCTTGACGAGCACTTTGATCCTAGATGGTAACCAGGGTCTGATGATGGAGCTGGAAGATGGCCAAAGGCACTCCACAATAAAACGAAACAACCCCATCGAGTTTGGGCTCGTTTGATTCGTTTTGACGAGTACTTTGGTCCTAGATGGTAACAAGGGTCTGATGATGGAGCTGGAAGGGGGGTAGGTGGCGGGGTGAGGGGGGAATGGGGTATGGGGTAAGGGGGTCGGGGGTTTAGAGGGTTGGGGGTTAGGGTGTGGCGGTTGGGGTTAGGAGATGGAGGGGGGGGGGGTTTACGGGGAATAGGGTGGGGGTGTTGGGGGGTTCGGGGGTAAGTGATTTTGGGGGGTTGTGGGAAATGGGGAGGGGGTAAGAGGCCTAGATGGTAACAAGGGTTTGATGATGGAACTGGAAGGGGGGGCGGTAGGTGGCGGGGTGGGGGGGGTTCCGGGGGTTTGGGGGGTTCGGTGTTAGGGGGGTTGGGTTTAGGTGGTTCGGGGGTTTGTAAAATGAGGAGGGGGGTAAGGGGGGATTGGGGGTAAGGGTGTGGGGTTTGGGGGGGTTTGGGGAAATGGGGTGGGGGATGTTGGGGGGTTGGGTTTAGGGGGTTTGGGGGTTGTAGGTGAGGGGGGTAAAGTTAGAAAGAAAAAAAATGCAACTAAAAAATAGAAAATAAATAATAGTTTAAAAAAACTAAAAAACACGCTTTAAAAAATAAGAAATAAATTTTAATAAATTTCAATGCACTATTCTTATAGTGCAGTAAAAAATCTTAATAAGCAATTATTATATTGTTATATCCAGATCAAAATTTGTAAACAATTCTAAATATTGATAAAATAAATAATAATAGTTTAAAATATTTTATTGTAAAAAAAGCGTGAACCAAACTCACGAGTAAAAAAGAGACAGACAGTCTAGCTTCCGCTTCGCATGACCACTCCACTGCATTCTTTACTCTTTAGGCGGCTTCCAGCGCGTGACGTCATGTCACTACTTCGAACGATCGTATTTAATTGACATTAAACATTAGTGCTACGAAATAAGGTGTTAATTTGAGTGAATGCTGTTAATGTTATCTGTATAAATTGATGTATACGTACACACAACGCCGCTCGAACGTTTTTTGAGGAGCTTTTGTTAAGCGATTGGGAGTCTAGTTGTTTTATTGTACGTCAATGGGACGCAGCCTTATTCTTAAATGCTTTTTTTTTTTCTCACATTACTAAAGCTTATTTGCACAGTAGCGTTTTTTCCCAATTTAAATCGACGCAGAAACAGTGTCGACGCTCCGTCTCCTTCTTCTGTGTGCTTTTCGCCCCTCGGGCCGATGCAAACTAAACGTGACCTCAACCTACCTAAGTATGTTTCAGTGTCGATCAAAGTTGGAAAAAACGCGACTGTCAAAATAAGCTTCAGTAAAAAACCATAGTGTGAAAAAAACCGGTTCTCTGCAAAGTCGGTTTACGGACGATAGTTTAACGTGACAACGTCATAACAAAACATTCGATAAACAAAAATGAAACCAGGCGGTCGCCCATCCAAGTACTGACCGCGCCCGATGTTGCTTAACCTCGGTGATCGGACGAGAACCGGTGTTTTGTCAAATATCTTGAAAACTGTGCATCCTACGGCAAAAACAATTAAATTTTCATCCGCCCCTTTAATAAAAATTACCCGAGCGCTAGTTAGTACTAAGATTGTACAGCCTGGCGCGCGCTGCTCTCTCTCGTACGGGACAATATGTACGGGACATGTACGGAACATTGCGTCATCCTTTTTCGTGCGTGCAGCCGGCGTTCATCGATTTATTAGACGTTGTCACGTCAAAAGCATTTGGGGAAAAATGCGAATGGTAATTTTGCTACGCGGAACAAAAAAGTTTGGGGAACTGATCTAATTACTCGCCGTGTGTTTGAACCATTTTTCCGACTGGTTCGGAGCCTTGTGTGCGCGTCCGGCTCACACTTGGCCGTTTTTTAATACAATAAAATTAGATTATTTAAAAGCGAAAAAGTGTTTCGGGTGCGCCGGCGGGATTCGAACCCACGTCTCCTGGGTATGCGCCCCAACCTGGGTGTTCTACCAATTGAACCACGTCGCTCCCAACCGACCTCCCCGAAATTCTTAATCGCTTACATACGCCAACAGTGGCATGGTGGGTGGGGTTTTACAGTAAAATTAGGTCTGATTCTCGTATCCTTCGGTTTTCATGTCGTTAAGACCCAGGTCCTCATTCTGTTGGAACGTGCGCTCGTACCGAGTTATCTTCAAGCCTAGAAAATAAAACAATACAGTTTGTAAACGAACGAAGATATAGCCGATATAGGTAGCGCCACGAGAGTTGAGGCGAATGATTAGACACACAGCTACAAAAAGTACTGATTGCAAGAAAAAAGTAGGTAGTGAATGAATGAAATGAATGAGTGAATGAAAATGTGAGTTATATTATCTTATGATGAAATACCTACGCAATACTATGCATATTATTATTTTTTAAAACATCCTAATCGCAAAATGTCTCAGTCTCAAAATGCCTAATTTTTTTTGCACTCTCCTGTGATAATGTTTGTCTGACCCCGGCGCCACACATAGCACAAATGTTTCAACACATATTTGAACACATATTTGATCACATGTGAAGCACCGGTATTTGCTCATTTGTGCTATGTGTGGCGCCGGGGTGGCATTTGCCTCATTTTATTATTATAATAAATAATAATAATAATAAATATCAGGGGACAATTCACACCAACTGACCTAGTCCCAAAGTAAGCTAAACAAAGCTTGTGTTATGGGTACTAAGCAACGGATAAACATACTTATATAGATAGATACATACTTAAATACATATTAAACACCCAAGACCCGAGAACAGACATTCGTATTTTTCATACAAATATCTGCCCGGACACGGGAATCGAACCCGGGACCTCAAGCTTCCTAGTCAGGTTCTCTAACCACTTGGCCATCTGGTCGTCTAATAATAATTAGTTATAGGTCGTATAATTATAATTAGTTACTTCAATTTCAAGTGGCCAGCACTAAAGAAGATAAAAACAATCATACCTGCATGATGATTATCTTTGACTTGAAAAATTTAGGTATTTTGCTACATGGTTATTTCGAACACTATGTTATTTTCAGATGAAGTTATTGTGAAGTTTTGGCATTTTGATACTAAGGTATTTTAAAATTCAGGTGTTTTGAAAAAAAAATAGGCATTCTAGGTTTTAGGCATTATGACACTAAGTCGTTTTGGCGTTTAGGTGTAATGTTAATTGGGTATAACGAAACCGAGGTATAATGAAACCTGCTCGAAAGTCCAGAAGTGTAAGAACCAGAGCCCGGATTTTTCATGGCAAAACAAAACACTATCGTAATCTGGCTAGTGATAGAAACATCATTTTATCGACATCGATAATTGTGTAATAGGATAAAAAACGTGGCCAAATAAAATAAAATACCTATACAACATAAAAAAACATACATAGTTTGTATGAAGTTATATACATAGTTTGTTTGTAGTTGTTTAGACGACCAGATGGCCTAGTAGGTAGAGAACCTGACTACGAAGCTTAAGGTCCCGGGTTCGATTCCCGCGTCGGGGCAGATATTTGTATGAATAATACGAATATTTGTTCTCGGGTCTTGGGTGTTTAATATGTATTTAAGTATGTATATATCTATATAAGTATGTTTATCCGTTGCCTTGTACCCATAACACAAGCTATGCTTAGCTTACTTTGGGACTAGGTCAATTGGTGTGAATTGTCCCGTGATATTTATTTATTTATTTTATTTATATAGAAACATATTCAATTTGTTCGTCGTAATCCACGTTAGTACACACAGCAGCACATGGCGTTTTATTCGTGTAATGGTGATAGGATCCTAGTAGGATCTACTCGAGTAGATAATCATTAGTTTTTCAACATTCTCTGGGAGCAAACAGTTTCGTCTATCACTATAAAGCCATTTATGTATACTAAATGTACGTTCAACTTCACTTGACGTCAAGGGAGCAAATTTATAAAATTCATTGTAATTGGTATAATTTTCAGTTTGAGTATGGCAAAGCTGAAAGGAAAGTTTATTTTACTATTGAAGAAATAACTTTTATAAATAATACTCGATATCGATAAAATGATGTATCTATCACTAGCCAGATTACGATAGTGTTTTGTTTTGTCATGAAAAATCCGGGCTCTGGTAAGAACTAATAAAATACCGTCGTCCACTGCGCCGTCGTCGGCGAGGCTCTGTACGTAGGAGTTGCCGGCCGGGTCGTCCAGCACCAGCGTGGCCGCGCACCGGCACTCCAGCACCTCCTCCAGCCGCGCCAGGAACCTGGACACACCACCACACCACACCTTCAGTCCATCGAGCTCCAGATTTTGAATAAAATAAAATAGATTGAAATGAGGGTGTCCCCTTGAATCGTAGACAAATTTTTCATCGAAAATGATGTATAGAATATTCAGTTCCTATAATATCTTTAGCAGTAATCTGGTTTCATCGATTGTACCTGGTGAGTCCCTCGCCCTACCCGCCCGCCCCGCCCCCTACCTGGAGAGTCCCTCGCCTCACCCCCTACCTGGTGAGTCCCTCGCCCCGCCCCCTACCTGGCGAGTCCCTCGCCCCGCCCCCTACCTGGTGAGTCCCTCGCCCCGCCCCCTACCTGGTGAGTCCCTCACCCCGCCCCCTACCTGGCGAGTCCCTCGCCCCGCCCCCTACCTGGTGAGTCCCTCGCCTCGCCCCCTACCTGGTGAGTCCCTCGCCCCGCCCCCTACCTGGCGAGTCCCTCGCCCCGCCCCCTACCTGGTGAGTCCCTCGCCCCGCCCCCTACCTGGCGAGTCCCTCGCCCCGCCACCTACCTGGCGAGTCCCTCGCCCTGCCCGCCCGCGTCGCCCACGCCGGGCTGGTCCCTCAGCTGGGCGGCGGTGGCCCGCAGCAGCCCCTCGGCGGTGGTGAAGCGGCCGCCCAGCGCGCACCCCCCCACTTCCAGGTCCAACTCCGGTATCTCCATGCTACACGTCTCCGACTGCCGACAGAAGTGATCAAACACGGGTCAGGCCGCTTGTAGACGTCCGTCGTTTTCACCGGACGACGCACCGTTTTTTTTTGCCGGATTTGCGGTGTTGAATGGCTTACAATGAATGTCTGTACAGTCAGCGTCAAATGGTTCGTGACACCCAAAGTGGTCAAATAGTTCGCAACACGTCTTTATTACAGTCGGAATAAGGCCGTGTTGCGAACTTTTTGGCCACTTTGGGTGTTACGAACTATTTGACGCTGACTGTACACTCACCGGACACTTGTCCGGCGACGATAGCCATACAACATCACAAAATACGGTCCGTCGTCCGGTGAAAACAACGGACGTCTACAAGCGGCCTCAGTGTGGGGAGAAGTCGGACAATTACTCTATTGTGAAATACAGGGTAATTTTTTAATCAGTGCACAAATTTTGATACGTGATTCAGTAACGTTAATAGATCACGATTATCTGTTCAGGATTTTTCTTAAAGGAACATTTTGAAATTTGGGTTGTTCATAGTAATTTGTTGTTTGGGTTGTTTTAACGACCGCTTTAGCCTAGTTGGTAGTGACCCTGCCTACGAAGCAAGAGGTCCTGGGTTCAAATCTCGGTAAGGGCATTTATTTGTGTGATGAGCACGAATATTTGTTCCTGAGTTATGGATGTTTTCTATGTATTTAAGTATTTATTTATCTATATAAGTATGTTTATCGTCGTCTAGTACCCATAGTACAAGCTTTGCTTAGTTTGGGACTAGGTCGATTTGTGTAAGATTGTCCCCTAATATTTATTTATTTATTTATTTAATTCACCCAATAAATTGGTCGTGTTATTATGAAAAAAAAAGTGATAAATATTATAACGAAAAATACTGAAAATTGTTATTTTAACGACACTGTATCACATATTAAAATTTGTGCACTTATTAAAAAATTACCCTGTATAAGGCATACCTGGTAATTATTTTGAAGTGTAAATAACTTATATAAAAACTGAGATAACCAAATTTAATCTTTAAAAGCAAAAAAACTTTAAATTTAAAGCAATTTTGAGGAAAAATTGGTAAATAAATACACTAACTTCCATACAAATGGCGGGAACATGCATGTCCACTGCGTTACCTACTTTATAGATAATAATGATTACTTTTTATACATAGTGATAATTTTAAATATAAGCTTAATTATGTGCCTATTTAAAATTTTAATGATAAAACCAAGCACTTTACAGTTTATATAAATAAATAATAATAAATATCACGGGACAATTCACACCAATTGACCTAGTCCCAAAGTAAGCTAAGCAATGCTTGTGTTATGGGTACCAGGCAGCAGATAAACATACTTATATAGATAGATACATAATTAAATACATATTAAACACCCAAGACCCGAGAACAAACATTCGTATTTTTATTTTTCATACAAATATCTGCCCCGACACGGGAATCGAACCCGGGACCTCAAGCTTCGTAGTCAGGTTCTCTAACCACTCGGCCATCTGGTTGTCTAAAAAAAATATATTTGAAGAGCACATTACAAAAATAACTGGTCAACGAAAAGTAGAATGACCCATAAACGTCCCACTGCAGGGCACAGGCCTCCTCTTAGAATGAAAGGGCTCGAACCGTAGTTCCCACGCGGGCCCAGTGCGGATTGGGAAACTCACACGCACCATTGAATTTCTTCTCAGGCGTATGCAGGTTTCCTCACGATGTTTTCCTTCACATCACGCTCATGATAAATTTCCAATATCATTTCGCACATAAATTCCTAAAAACTCAGAGGTGCAAGCTCGGATTCGAACCCACGATCCTCTGCTTGAGAGGCAAAGTCAAACCACTAGGCCATCACGGCTTCAAAAACAGGGATGTTGCGGATGCACAATTTTAGACAACGCACGCAGACGGAGTCGCGGGCAACAGCTAGTCAGTAAAATAGTTCTTACCTTGAGTATGTCCCTGGAGAAGTCGTCCCTGTTGGCGACGCGGACCTCGAACCTGACACCTTGCTCTTCCACGCCGCCCCCCGACTTTACCTGCAACAGAAAATATTCATTTAGAGTGCACTCCCATAGAATCTAAAGGCCACCACAAACCGGGAGCGCGGGGCGTCGACGGAGCGTGCCAAGCGCGCTCTGTAGCACTGAATCAAAAGGCGTGTGCACATTTGTGACAATTGACAACCTTTCATTTTTTTAACACCTGAAAATTACTGCAGGAATCGAAAGAGTTTCGCCTCCTGAACACGGAAAGATATTTATTTTAATTTATTTCTCCATATTTAAAAAAATACAACAAATTTAAAAACATATATGTACTTACAAATACGTCCACAGAATAGATATGTTTCCTCTACCCTTTTCACTAGAAAAAAGAGCTGTCATAATTTTCAATTTGATAACAACCTTAACGTCAAATTTACGTCATCACTTTTTTTTAATAGAGACTAGACAAAAGTAATGGATCTATTCTGTCGTTACGCTCTTTTAGAATAAGCACATCTTTAAAAAATTGTAACAAATTAATTAATAATCCTAGTGAAAATTTAAAACTATCAGCCTCTTTCTCTTTCCAAATAGAATACAGAGAACGAATCAAATTATAGTCCTAGAAATATGAAATGTTGTCAATTTGCCCAAAATTATCCCGTGACCGTATCAGATACACGTGTCGGTACCGATAATGTGGACGTCTTTTTGCTACGCGAATAATTGTCACAAGCTGCAGTACGATTCAATCCATTCCGAACAAAGACACCTCTGATAATTAAAAAAAAATATATATATATCATTTAGTATCAGACGTTTCCGTCCATAGAGACACACAATAGGTATGGTATTAAAGTACAGAACTAGTGTTGCAAGAAACTCGAGTCCTTGGAGTCTTATTTAATAAAACTTGAGCTGTTTTTAAAGACTCGAGTCTTATAAATAATACTTACGAGTTCAAGTCCTTCAGAATTTGGAGTCTTTTGTAAAAAGACTTGAAAGAGTCCTGCCAAAAAGAACTCAAAGACTGAGTCTTTTTAAATGAACTCATGACATGACTGGCGGTACTGTCACGGTATTATGTGTGTATATTATTTTATTTAGACGTTTTAACTCGCATTTTGATTCAGCAAATCGTCAGTCTCCAGGTGGACACTTTTGATTAGGTTATTTGCGTTTAATGCAATTAAATTGTTACTAATTTTTATTATGCGATTTATTTTCAATCAAATTAGTAAATAAATATGGATGACGATATAAAATCACCCAGTATTACCTAGAAATAGAAATAGAAATAGAAATATGTATTGCATAAACTGTGAGGAGTGTACAAAGTCGACATGTAGTACAAAGTATCAACAGCTACCCGTTACGGGCATACACTATGTTCAGATATACTTATAACCTAAACTACAAACATGACTATAACTTGTAGGGACAATAATAATTACAAAAACAATGATAACATAAAAATTAATGATCCCTATAGAACTCATTCAAATTGTAAAAAACCTTATCCATCAGCCACTTTTTAAACTCGGATACACCCTACATATTGTAATATTTATAATACACCATCTCAAGTTTATGACTCAGTTTAGCTCAAAGAACTTAAAAGACTGGAAAGGACTCGGACTCATGTGACTACTCTAGTCTCGAAATGAAGACTAAAAGACTTGAGTTTTTTACAACATTATACAGAACCTCATAACAGTGATGTTACCTCGTTGGTGCGATGGCCGCAGGCGTCGCAAACGGTCGCCATTATGACCACTTGCTTGAAGTACGGTATGTCTGTTGAAAATAACAATGCACAGTTATTATTGTGATCATGTCTCCCACTTCCGCGAACAGCTTCATTGGCTACCTATTCGTCGTCGCAGAGACATTCATACCCTTTGCCTTCTTTATAATGTCCTGTTTAACCCTGCTTCTCCTTCTTACTTATCTGAAAGATTTAGCTTCATGGCCACTGGAAGCGGACACCGTTTGCGGTCGAGTTCCAATCTTACACTTGCCTTCCCGCCTAACAACGCGCGCTCTTATGCTAAATCTTTCACTTTCCATTCTGTCAAACTGTGGAACGATTTACCCTTGTCTCTAAGGGAATCTCCGTCTGTGGCCTCGTTCAGGGAGAGGTTAAAGAAATTATGGCTTGACACTGACATCTGAGGTGAGACTGTGTTCGGTTGTGTAATAACTGTTTTATGTTGCATTTAATGTAAAATTTTGTATTTATTTTATTTTGTAAGTACCTATTTATTTTCTTTCTCTTTTGAGTATTTGTTTTTTTTTCTTTACCGCACGTAATTGTAACTGTCTGCTTTTCCACTATTTAATAAATTTATTTCTCTTAACTAGGTTAGCTGGAAGAGATCCCTTTTTAGGGATAAGTTCGCCTTTGTTCTCCTCTCTGTGTATTTGTATTTTTTATTTTTATGTGCAATAAAGAGTTTACATACATATTATAATTGATTGAATCAGGCGTTACTTTGCGGAGGTCCATATTAATGAACTGAAACAATTACTTTGCTCACCCGCGACCTTATGATAGCTGGGTCAATCAACTATTTTACCCACACTTTGGGTGTCTCCGGCGTTACCAAAAAATCGTATTTCCAATAAGATATTTCACGGCTTAATGGCTTAACTTATGTAGGATGGCGGGTATAAATGTACACCATCAGTCCATCAATTAAATTAGAGAAAAACCATTTTTACTTTCAAACGTCTGCAATTGTTTGAAAAATGTCGCGGACAGACTAGTGTGGGTAAAAAATTTGATTGACCCAGCTACGTTTGTGCAAGAAATGTGTGTTCATGCAGTTCCTCCGCCTCCACACTGTACGAACACACACAAATGACACAAACCCAACTGTGCAACAATTTTTTATTATCACGGGACAATTGACTAAGTAAAGTTTTTTGAAGAGATGCTAATTATATTTTTTTTCGACAGTGGTCGACTTCAATACCAAGAAACTGCAGCTGTTTTATTTTTATCTCCTTTTATTTATTGGAAATATTTTTTTAAGTGTTCGAGATGACATTTGTGAGATTTTATGGCTGACAAGCGGTTCGTGCTCAGTACTAACACAGAATAAGTAATAGTACTAACGTACAGAAGGATCACTCTCGAACAAAAGTTAACTTTAGGTATAAAAACTTGTCTATTCTTACTGCTTGCATGCGAAATTGAAACTTATCGTGTGATCCGAGCGTTCATATTCCGTTGGGCACCGCTGATCCGAAACCAAGGGCACAGGGTTCCGACTCGCCGATGTTTAGTAGGTATAAAAATCAAGAAAGATAACAGTGTGTATTAATTCAGTAAACCACCTTTAGTAAGTAAGTAAGTTATTTATAAGATCGTTTAGAAGTCATTGTTTGTTGCAAAAGTCACAAAAAAAAAAGATTCTTAATTACGCGTGACGCGGCTAGCGTGCGAACTGAAGGCCAATTGACAACCTACTGCCATACTCCGCCCGGGCGGAGCGCCGGCCGAACATACCTAAACTGCGGAGTGAACCCCCCCTGGTACTAAGAAGAAATAGAAAAAAAAAACGAATTCAACTGTCGCTTACGTCAATGTCAAATGAAATCTAACAGTTTGCGTTTCGTTTGCTTTGCGTTGTCCAAGAAGCAGTTCCAAAATAGTGATCGAAAGTATTCAATCGTGATCCAATTATTGTGCATAGGTCGTGGAGAAATGCGGTAAAATCGAAAGTCCGGATTTTATGCGGAGGTCGATAAAAATAGTCAAAAAATCACACTGAGCACACCAAAACGCAAAGCAAACGAAACGCAAACGATTTGACATTGACAGCAGTGACAGTTCACTTCGTTTTTTTTTTTCTGTTTCTACTAAGTTCTGAGCACGAATGGCTTGTCAACCATAAAATCTCACAAATGTCATCTCAAACACTCAAAAAAATATTTCCAGTAAACATAAAACAGCAACATATATAGGAGATAAAAATAAAACAGCTGCAGTTTATCGATCTCCAGAACGCCGACTGTCGAAAAAAAATATAATTAGCACCTTTTCAAAAAACTTTACTTAGCCAATTCACACCAATTGACCTAGTTCCAAAGTAACCAAAGCTTGTGTTATGGGTACTATACTCCATTTAATCTAGAATTATAAACCACAACAACATTATATTGCAGCTCGTGAACTGTAATCTCTTTACAATTTGTACTAGAGTAACAATTGACGGCACGCAAATAAAGTGACATTAAAACAATTTTATTTTGCGGCTCCCAGACTATTGTACTGTACTATTTGCTAGGTAAGAAATAGTTGACGAGCCGCAATATAATGATGTTGTGGTTTTCAATTCTAAATTAAATGAAGTATAGGCAATGGATAAACATACGTAGGTATATAGATAGATACATACTTAAATACATATTAAACATCCAAGACGCGAGAACAAACATTCGTATTTTTCATTTTTCATTTTCGGTCATTATTGCAATACTATCGATGCTATCGATTGTATTGGACATAAAACTATCGATAGTATCGACAATATTGCCATTATCAATAGTATTCTTTGTATCAATCAATATTATCAATAGTATCAATAGTATTATCAATAGTAGCTTATAAATCACTACTATACTATACTATTATTTTCTTTTTTGACGGTGGAAGCATTCTACACTTCCACTGAACATAGATATAGTTAGTTAAGATGTAGGTATAGTTTTAGTTTTTTTTTTTTAACTAAGGGACCCAATACATCCCTGTATTGTTTTTTTATATAATTATTATTATTTTTTATTTAATTCTATATTTGTATGGTTTTTTAGTTTGTAATTTATTATATTTTAATTTGAAAAGATGACTTCCTGCCAAGTTTCTTGCGGCGCATTCTTCTTGGCAATGATGGTCCTTACGAAAGCGTTGGTAGTTTAAAAAAAGTGCGGTGCCCCTTTCCTCCCATAAAATTTTAAGTCATAATGTATCATTAGTCATAATCAACGTTAGTCATGCAGTGATTTATTTCTGAAACGGTATTTTTTTCAGGACTTTTTTAAATGCCATCTTATAGAATGCAGTAGGTTAGGTTTGTTTTATAACAATTCCGAAAAATAAATTGTTTCAGAAATAAATCACTGTATGACTAACGTTGATTATTACTAATGTTATATTATGACTTAAAATTTCATGGGAGTCATTATAGACCCGTGCAATACTATCGATAGTAATATCGATATCCTGAATAGTTTGCGAGGTCAACTATCGATAGTTCTGCGACACTGCCTAGGTATTCTACTGACCGGTTATCTTCATGTTGGTGGTGGCGGGCGCGTTGCAATCGGGACAGTTGGTTGGGAACTGCAGAACTTCGTCGGCGGCCAGCTGGTCGTACGTCGAGCGGGACGCGTCTGACGGCGTCAGCAGGGACGGGTTTGACGGCGCCAGCTCCGGCTCTGACGGCGTCACGGCTGACACCTGCCGATTATACACGTGAATTAGTATTAAATAAATAAATAAATAAATAAATATCACGGGACAATTCACACCAATTGGCATTGATCACTTTTTTACAATGTGGTCTAATTCCAAAACCATTTCGAGGAATAGGTTTATTATTAAATCATTTTATAACATCGTAGTAAAAAAATATGAAATGATCACGTGTATTTATGCAAAATAATATTTGACCTTTGTTTGACCTTTCTGTGGGCATTAACTTTGAAATTCTTTGCAACAAGAAAAAAAAGCCGTCCGTCTAGTTTCTCTATACCTACTATTCTCTGTCACTTCGACGTAGTTATCATCTGTCAGTTTAAGGATACTATTTTGAAAAACAAACTTCGCGTTTTTCATATTTTAATAATGGATTTATACAGGAAGTGTTTCATTCCTACTTGTGGTAATGATTCTGTCAATAGCCCAAACAAAATAATTGTTCGCATTAGAGAAGATTTACAAGAGAAGTGGTGCCGCAAAGTTAATTCAAAGTTTACAAGATGTACTTATTGTTTTGAGGATCATTTTAATGTAAGTATGGATTAAATCCGCCAAAGAACTTTCAAGGGAACACTTCTGACCATTTTATTTTATACGTACAAAAAATACTATAGCCGTAAATCGTTTTTACCTATTCTCTTGGAAGAATCGGTCACTTTAGTGTTATTGTTATTGTAATGTAAAGTGACATTGTCAGATGACAACTAACCATCGATTGTGAAACATTTTTTTTGTCATTATGTCTGTGGTTTATACACAGATTCAGCCGCGGCATGTAATTTACGAGAAGTCGTATCTCAAATTTTCAATAAATTATAAAAGAATATTGTTTTTTTTTTTTTATTTATTGTTAGAGAGAGGCAAACGAGCAAGTGGGTCACCTGTTGGTAAGCGATCACCACCACCCATGAGAACCAGAAACCCCAGAAGGGTCACTAGTCCGTTGCCGGCCTTTAAGGGAACAATACACTCTTTTCTTGAAGGACCCGATGTCATAGTTAGTTGGAAACACCGTAGACGGGAGTTCATTCCACAATTTAACTGTGCGTGGCAGAAAATGCCGACGGAAACGCACAGTTGTAGATGTATATTCATCAAGGTGGTGACGGTGGAACGCAGACTTACGACGCGACGTGCGATAGTGGAAGCCCGTAGCTGGTAATAAATTGAATAGCTCCTCGGAGCACTCCCCGTAGTAGAGCCTGTAGAGCACACAAAGAGAACCTACGTCTCTTCGCAAGGAAATAAAATATCATGGGACAATTCACACCAATTGACCTAGTCCCAAAGTAAGCTTAGCAAAGCTTGTGTTATGGGTACTAAGCAACGGATAAACATACTTATATAGATAAATAAATACTTAAATACATAGAAAACATCCATAACTCAGGAACAAATATTCGTGCTCATCACACAAATAAATGCCCTTACCGGGATTTGAACCCAGGACCTCTTGCTTCGTAGGCAGGGTCACTACCAACTAGGCTAAAGCGGTCGTTAAAGGAAAGGGGATCCAAACGACCAGAAACTAGCGGGTCGCCGACAAGTCGATCTGCGCGACGTTGGATACGGTCAAATGGAAGGAGAAAGCATTGGGGCGCCCCCGCCCAGAGGTGAGAGCAGTACTCCAAGTGCGGCCGCACCTGGGCCTTATACAGTTGAAGAAGGTGCTTTGATGTAAAGTACAGCCTGGATCTGGTCAATACCCCAAGCTTTTTCGAAGCCAATTTGGCTTTTCCCTCCAAATGACCGCGAAATTGAACGTCACTCGTTATGTCCACGCCGAGAATCCCTATGCTGGATTGGATATCCAGGGGAGCGCCATCAAAGCGGGGAGATAGCGCGAACGGGGACTGTTTAACGGAGAACACGCACACCTGCGTCTTTGTGGGGTTGAATTTAACAAGGTTGGCCCTGCCCCAATCCGAAACCTTTCCGAGAGAGATCTCAATTTCGGACACAAGTTTAGTTCGGCACTCAGCGACATAGTCCCGAGAGGTGTCAGCTCGGCCAGAGTATCTTACATCCCCCGTGCTGTCGTCCGCATAGCAATGAATATTACAAATCTGTAATAAGTCATTGATATGCAGAAGAAACAGGGTAGGGGATAGTACACAGCCTTGCGGTACACCAGCGTTCACGGGCATAAGATCAGAGCATGAACCGTCGATAACGACCCTGATACTCCGCCCTGAAAGAAAGCTAGCCGTCCAATTGCAAAAACTCTCGGGGAGCCCGTACGAAGGCAGCTTAGATAGAAGCGCTTTATGCTACACCCGATCGAAGGCTTTTGCTATATCCAAACTGGCGGCAAGTGCCTCGCCCTTGTTTTCCACCGCCTCAGCCCAGCAATGAGTCAAGTAAACTAAAAGATCACCAGCCGAGCGGCCACGGCGGAAACCGTATTGACGATCGCTAATCAACTGGTGATCCTCGAGGTACCTCAGCAGTTGCTGGTTCAACAGATCTTCCATAATATTAGAGAAGAGGGGTGTAATAGCAATAGGCCTGTAGTTGTTTGGGTCTGAGCGAACACCTTTCTTTGGGATTGGGTGAACCAAAGCTGTCTTCCACGAGCTCGGGACCATGCCAAGCGAGTACGAGAGCCTGAACAGGCGTGTTAGAACCGGAGCTAAGTCGGGAGCGCACACCTTAAGCACAACAGGAGGAATACCATCAGGCCCGCTCGACTTGTGGACGTCCAGGGAAAAAAGAGCTTTACGAACATCACGCAGGATGAATTTGATTTCAGGCATAGACTCTACACACCGCGTGATGCTAGGCGGTGCATTACCCTGGTCGTCAAGGGTCGAGTTCGACGCAAAGAGAGAGGCCAAGAGTTGGGCTTTCTCTCTAGCAGTATGGGCCAGCGTATAATCGGCCCTGTGCAGTGGTGGGAATGACGAGCGACAGAAATTGCCTTGAACAGCCTTGGCGAGAGACCAGAATGCACGAGATCCGGAGGGCTAGCGTACAAGCCTCTCGCCAATTCTGCCAATAAATTTAAATATTGCCCTCGCAATTACTTTCTTGTACGTCCTGGAGGCGGAGTTATACTTTTTCTTTAAGTCGCTGGAATTAGGATCGCCGGAAGCCAACGCCTCAGACCAGGCCCGAAAATCATCTTGCTTACGGCGGGATGCTACAATGCAAGACCGATCGAACCAGGGCCGAGACTTGCCGCCAACTGGCACCACAGAAAATGGAATAAACAATTCCATTCCCTGCGGCACCACGTCAGCGACAGAGTCAGCACAGGCGTCAGGATCTTTCAGCGAAAAGCAAACACGCCCCCACTCGTAGGATGCAAAGAAGCAACGCAAACCTTCCCAATCCGCTGACCTATAGTGACACACACGACGACAGGTTGCACTGCGAGAAAGCAGTGGGAGTGTTAGTGGAACCACGCACCGTACCAAACAGTGGACGGACGAGCCAAAAGGGGCTTCCACTGACACCTGGTAACTTTCGGGATGGGACGTCAGCAGAAGGTCGAGTAGGGACGGTGCATGCTCGGCCACATCCGGCATACGCGTAGGTGATGTAACCAGCTGCGTCAAACCATAAGCCAGGGCAAAGTCGAACACAGATCTCCCCGCATGGTCAGTGACACGTGATCCGAGCCATTCAACGTGGTGGGCATTAAAATCGCCTAAAATCACAAACTCAGCGGAGGGGATCTGTTGCAGTAGCCCATCGATCGTCGTCTGAATGTGCTCAATGAGTCGCTCCGTCTCGGCATTACCGCTATGAGACCTGTAAAGGCATGCGAAGATCCGTACATGATCTTCAAGATCGACGCGTAGCCAGATTATAGACAGGTCCGTAACTTCATGACAACCAAGGCGTCTACAACAAATATCCTCCCGATCGTACGCACAAACACCGGCTCGTGGTAAAAAGTTGTGTTCTAATTTATAACCTGGATAGCACAGATATGATACATCCGCAGGTGAGGGCACTTGAGTCTCCGTCAAAAAGAGCAAGACCGGCTTATCCGTCTCAAGATGCTGATGAACGGCATTAAGATTGGAGTGAAGACCCCTGACATTGCAGAACTCTACACTAAGGGTGGGGGGAGAGACCAAAACTTTCTTACTCCGTTTGCCTCGAGCAGAAAAACAGAGCGGAATTGTGCCCACCCCAGAATACGCAGGGCTGCCTGAGCGCCGACGCTCAGGGAGGGATTCTCCTTCACCACAGGTGACGGTACCCTCCTGGGGTAATAATTTTTATTTGAAGAGAGTGTGTAGGGGGGAGGGGATGGGAGAGGGAGAAGGGGAGAGGGGGAAGGGGAGGGGGGAGGGGAGGGGAGAGGGGGAAGGGGAAGGGGAGGGGGGAGGGTTTGGGCCACCGGATCTCTCACTTACCGGACGAAACACAGTAGCAAGCTAGTATTTGAATTTTTGAAATATTCAAATCAGTTTCTTAAAATGCTCTATATTTTCGATAAAAAAAATAAAAAGGGGGGGTTAGAAAAAATGATCAATCCCAATTGACCTAGTCCCAAAGTAAGCTAAGCATAGCTTTTGTTATGGGTACAAGGCAACAGATAAACATACTTATACAGGGTTACTTGTAATTCACTAGCATCCTTTTAACCCTAAACTCCTACCACAGCTTTTACAGCTTTTGTCATAACTTAATATTTTTGGTGTAATAACGTTTTGAAAATTTGAGATTACCTTTTATTTTTACGATACTCTGTGTATTTGTATGGGAAAAAAGTGCTTCATTTTAAAAAGTCGTAAAACAAAAAACATTTGTTTGAGTGATAGGAATTCAGGGTTAAGAGGATGCCAGTGAATTACAAATAACCCTGTATAGATAGATACATACTTAAATACATATCAAACACCCAAGACCCGAGAACAAACATTCGTATTATTCATACAAATATCTGCCCCGACACGGGAATCGAACCCGGGACCTCAAGCTTCGTAGTCAGGTTCTCTAACCACTAGGCCGTCTGGTCGTCTGAGTATTGTTTTATAAAAATCATGAGATAGGGTGGTGAGAAAATGAGCCACCCACAAAGTTACTAATGCAATAACGCGGAAGTTGATTTTTATATTTATTCATAAAAAGCATATTATCATAGCAAACACAGCTATTTTGCACGATTCAACCTCATTACTGCACCAAAACCTAATACGACCATCATCATCATCATCGCAGCCTACATACGTCCCACTGCAGGGCACAGGCCTCCTCTCAGAATGAGAAGGCTTGGGCTGTAGTTCCCACGCGGGCCCAGTGCGGATCGGGAACTTCACACACACCATTGAATTTCTTTGCAGGTGTAGCAGGTTTCCTCGCGATGTTTTTCCTTCACCGTAAAGCTTATGGTAAATTAAAAATGTAATCTCGCACATAAATTCCGAAAAATTCCGAGGTGCGAGCCGGGATTTGAACCCACAACCCTCTGCTTGGGAGGCCAGAGGTCAAACCACTAGACCACCAGGGCTACCAATACAATACAAATATTCTTTATTGAACACCGAAAACAGTAGTGACATTGCAAAAATAAAAATTTAGGCAGACAATAGGCGGTCTTATAGCTCAAAAGCCATCTCTTATAGCTCAAAAGCCATCTCTTATAGCTCAAAAGCCATCTCTTATAGCTCAATAGCCATCTCTTATAGCTCAAAAGCCATCTCTTATAGCTCAAAAGCCATCTCTTATAGCTCAAAAGCCATCTCTTATAGCTCAAAAGCCATCTCTTATAGCTCAAAAGCCATCTCTTATAGCTCAAAAGCCATCTCTTATAGCTCAAAAGCCATCTCTTATTGGGCCTTATTGGGAGGGTGGGTTCATGGATGGGTTGGGTGGTCTATTAGGGTCTTGTTGGGTGGGATTTCTTATTGGGTGGTTTTGACTTTTGACTTTTTTTAGGGTTCCGTAGTCAACTAGGAACCCTTATAGTTTCGCCATGTCTGTCCGTCTGTCTGTCTGTCTGTTTGTCCGCGGCTAAGCTCAGATATCGTTAGTACTAGAAAGCTGTAATTTGGCATGAATATACATATCAGTCACGTCAACAAAGTGGTAAAATAAAAAATAAAAAAATATTTCTTTTAGTGTACCTCCCATAGACGTAAAGGGGGGGTGATTTTTTTTTTCTCGACTAATCCTATAGTGTGGGGTATCGTTCGATAGGTCTTTTGAAACCACTGTGGGGTTGCTAACATGTTTTTTTCTATACAGTGATCTGTTTGCGAAATATTCAACTTTAAAGTGAAAATTTTCATAAAAAATCGAGCGTCCCCCCCCTCTCTAAAATCTAAACTGTTGGGTGGAAAAATTTGAAAAAATTCAGAATGGTAGTAAATATATCAAATTTACTAGGAAAATTATAGCGGCTAAGATTGCTTGGAAATTATTTGTAGTTTAAAAGTAAATAGTAGCCTAAGGTATAAAACATACCTAAACTTGGATGATTCCATACCCATACGAAATCCTTACAAAAATATTACTTGATTTTTTTGTAATGGCTACGGAACCCTACCTTGTGCGTGTCCGACACGCTCTTGGCCGGTTTTTTTTATGTTAGAAAGGCTAGACAAACGAACTAGTGGGTCACCTGATATTAAATGATCACCACTGTCCATAGACACCCGCAGCGCTTTACGCGATGCCAGTGCGTTGTCGGCCCTAAGGCTTGATTCCCTCCTACGCTGACGTCGGTCGAGCGTACCGTCGGTCGCGTATGACAAATGCGCGGCCATCAGCGTCGCTGTGCGGTGCCCCATAGAATATTGTGTTTATTCGTACGCGCGACCGACGTCAGCGGTCCGCTTCGCACTGAATGCGCGATAGTGGTGTATAGCGCGTCAGCGCACTGACGCGCGCGGCGCCGACGAGCGAGACCGACGCGCGCCATCAGCGGCGCGTAGCAATAAATCTGCCGCGGACGTCAGCGTTGCTGTGCGGTGGCCCATAGAGTATTGTGTTTATTCGTACGCGCGACCGACGTCAGCGACCGATGTCAGCGTAGGAGGAAATCAAGCCTAAAGGAAAGGGAACAGGGGAAGGGGGTGAGGGAGGGGAAGAGGGAAGGGGTGAGGTATTGGGCCCCCGGCACTCTCACTGACCGTACGAAACGCAAGCAGGAGTACTGCTGCTTCACGCCGGTGTTCTGTGAGAGGGTGGTACTGCCCCGGACGAGCCGGCCCATTCGTGATGCAGCGGCTAGCTACAACATGGCTCTACCACTACTAAAAAAATTCAAGAAAATGTCTCAGGGGTTTCGTCGTTTGAGAAACCAGTATAATTTGTGGTGTTCCACCGTACTGGTGTACGGTCGACCAAGAAAGTGGTCTACCAGTTTTGACAAAAGTTTCTGTGACATCTAAATATCCCTAAGTCACTGTCACCATGTTATTGCAAGGGTAAATCGACCTCGTTGTATCATGACGTGCAAATGAACTTCGACCGTAGGGGGGTAGACCATATTTTGGGCCGACTGTACCTCTTGATGCGTGAAGATCCCGAGCATGTGATCCTGCTCCGGGGTCCGTAGGAACTCCGTGCGCTCGCAGCGCGGGTCCTTGCGGGGCGCCTCCGGGTTCTCGATGAAGCAGTTGCCTGCGAACAAGATATTACGTCTTACTCTCTCGCCAATATTATTCCTGAACGTGGAAAGATACAATACAATACAAATATTCTTCATTGAACACCAAAAGCAGTACAAAATTAAAAATTCAGGCACACAATAGGTGGTCTTATCGCTAAAAAGCGACCTCTCCCAGACAAACAATTACTCAGAAATGAATAAATATGAACAGAAACACGCAGACAGGAGAAACGCAGAATTAATAGACAATAAATATTAAAAACAATACAAATATACATAATATAAATTACATTAGAAACTTACCATGAGCTTTGCACTGAACGCGTCTCTTGTATTAGGCCTGTGGCTAACCTACACGCGCAGGCAGTACAACGCCCTGCGTGTACAATATAACAATGCTTTTAGGGTGCTGAGCGGCTGCCTCGATTCTGCAGCGCTTCGGGTATGTTCGCGGAGGCTAGAATGGACTGCTTTTATGCCACCATGAGAAAGCGCTGCACATCCCTGGTGCGCAGGGTGCGGGCCAGTTCCAACAGCATCCTAATTGCATTCGCGCAGAGGTTCGACTGTCAGTACATGAATCATTGCAGTATGGTTCATGTACTGACTAAAGTGTAGCGTCACTAACAATTAGAATCTAAGCTTTTATGTATTGTATTACTAATACTATGATCCTATGTTGGTGGAAATAAAGTATTATTATTATTATTACCCAAGCCACGACTACTGGAGCTACTTCAGCCCGGACTAAGACACCTAACTTCCACAAGTGTTTGGTGTAGTCGTTCCACCACACCACTCACCGCTGGCGATCTCTAACTGTCCACTGGTTGTCGAGTTGCTGGATGTTCTACAGCCTCCGTAAAAAGACACCAAAAATAGTGAAAGTATACGGACTACTCGGAGTTTCGGGCTAATCCGTAAACTGTCACTATGAGTGAGTCTCACGGTAGTTTCATGTTTAAAGAGACACCTAGTTAAACTCCTGGACCTGCTCAACCCAGACTAAGCCCGTCTCTGGTATTGTTCGCGCCGTGACTCCTACATCTACGTCAATTCGAGTTAAGACACCGAACTTCCTCCACAAGTATTTGGTATAACCGTTCCACCACGCCACTCACCGCCGGCGTCTTCTAACTCCAGGGTCTACGGCTTGTCGGGTATTACCCCCGCCGTGACTCTTGGACATACTTCAGCCCGAGTTAAGACACCAAACTTCCTCCACAAGCATTTGGTATAACCGTTCGACAACGCCACTCACCGCTGGCGTCCTCCAGCTCCAAGGTCCACCGCTTGTCGAGCTAGCGGGCACTCTGCAGCCTCCGCACAGAGGCGTTGATCTAATAAGCAGCGACAGCGTATTACCCGCGCCATGACTCTTAAACCTGCCTCAGCTCAAATCAACTTCCTTCACAAGTATTTGGTGTAACCGTTCCACCACACCAGTCACCGCTGGCGTACTCCAACTCCAAGGTCCAGCGCTTTTCGAGCTGGCGGGCGCAAGTATTTGGTATAACCGTTCCACCACGCCACTCACCGCCGGCGTCTTCTAACTCCAGCGTCTACGGCTTGTCGGGTATTACCCCCGCCATGACTCTTGGACATACTTCAGCCCGAGTTAAGACACCGAACTTCCTCCACAAGCATTTGGTATAACCGTTCCACCACACCACTCACCGCTGGCGTCCTCCAACTCCAAGGTCCACCGCTTGTCGAGCTCGCGTGCGTTCTGGAGTCTCTGTACGAAGGCGTCGATCTGTTCGGCGGCGGCGGGGTGCTCCGCGCGACGCGACGCCTGGTCCTGCGTGAGCCCCGCTATGGCGCGGGCGATGATGCCTTCCACTGTTGTCACCTCTGAAAAGAACAAAATTAATCTAGAACAGTGGCGGCGTAAAGGGGGCGAAGGGGGCGGTCCGCCCCGGGTGCCACGCACCAAGGGGTGACAATGACAACTCACTCGTACATCTATTACAAGATTGACTAAAAATTTCTTCAACCTATTTCTTTAAGAATAATTTAGGAAAATACATCTACAGGGTTATTTGTAATTCACTGACATCCTCTTAACCCTGAATTCCTATCACTCAACAATTTTTTTTTGTTTTACGACTTTTTAAAAATAAGAGGTAATCTCGAATTTTCAAAACGTTACTACACCAAAATATTAAGTTATGACAAAAGCCGTAAAGCAAAAAACTTTTGTTTAAGTGGTAGGAGTTTACGGTTAAAAGGATGCTAGTGAATTACAAATAACCCTGTAGTTCAAACAATACAGAGAATAATTTAGATCTATTTTATATAAATCAGATAAGCATATTTTTCGCTATTTATAAAATACCGATTTTTTTCTTGCGAATATTTCTTATCAGTTTCAAATTGTTTTATTTCAAAAATAGGTTATATGAAAAAAGAAAAAATAATAATATGCATAGTATTGCGTAAGTATTTCATCATAAGATCATATAACTCACATTTTCATTCACTTAGTCACTATCTTTTTTGCAATCAGTACTTTATTAATGTAGCTGTGTGTGTAATCATTCGTTACTTATAGCCCGCACTGCAAGATTATTTGTAAAGCTTTGTGTACCTCCTTTCTGGCTCTTAGCTGGGATGTCGAAGTCCAGCTCCGGTATGCGGACGCTCGTGTAGTCACTCTTGACCACTTGCCGGTTCAGGTCTTCCGGTTTCTCCACGTGGAGTTTCCACCTGACAGAATAAGTTTTTGTATTAAACTTTCTCAATACAAGCTTTTTGCTGACTGTACTGGGGAGGCAAAATAGAAGGAATTTTAGGTAGTCTAACCTGGTTCGAAATTGTCATTCCCTCGCGTACGGGATCTTGTTGGACGCTTGATTTTCTTCTTTTTAGGGTTCCGTACCCAAATTGTTAATGACAATAAATAAAAAATAACAAAAAATAATCAAAAATATAACAAAGTAAAAAAAAAACTAAAACTAAGTACCACCACCCCGCGCCATACCCGGCTCAAAAGTGCCCATAATACAGGCAGCATTTCCCCGCTGTAAGGTCAGCGGAATCTGTTGAACCAGGTATGGCCCTGAGCAGGGACAATTACATACTATGTTAGTTATAATAGGGCCGACAATGCACTGGTATCGCGTAAAGCGCTGCGAGTGTCTATGGACAGTGGTGTACATTTAACATCAGGTGACCCACTAGTTCGTTTGTCTGGCCTCTCTAACATGATAAAAAAAATACAAATAAAAATACAAATAATGAAATTAATGATACAGTAAATTAATATATGCCAAGATAAATAGACCACATAAATCATCCTCATCATCCCAGTCTATATATGTCCCACTGAACGGCACAGGCCTCCTCTCAGCAGGCCCAGTGCAGATTGGGAACTTCACACACACTAGGTGTATACAGGTTTCCTCGCGATGTTTTCCTTCACCGTAAAGCTCATGGTAAATTTCAAATGTACACACATTTGTGGACACTACCAGCACAAAATGTTGAAGAACAAATGGTGTCCATCGGACAAACCACAGGTTAATGGTCTTCCCAGCTCTGATAATATTGCTAACCTGACTCCGAACTCCGCATAAGCCCCGCCCGGCTGGATCTCGTTGTTGTGGTAGCCGCACTCCTCGCAGGAGAAGGACATGAGCACCACGTTCTTGTAGTATGGGATGCGTGTGAGGAGAAGACGGGTTATTCCCTGGAATGAAGCGCACACGGACTCACAATTTGTTTGCTTTACCAATGACAGGCAATAATGTTAGTCACAATGCTCCGATACAATGTATGTCTCGTCAGTTCAATAAGCTGGGGCTAAATCAGGAACGGGCCTTCACAGGTTTGGTAGCGGTAATTCAATCGTTTGGGTTGGGTTTGGTTTGAATTCCTATTCAGGAACGCCAAAAATTACTGGTTTGCGAGAGGTTTGGGCTGAGTTTGGGTTGAGCCTTATTTACTTATTTATTTACAAAGCAAATTAACAGGAAAATATGACTCAACAAAACATATAAAGTTTAAGACAAATAATGGACTAAATACATAACGGTCATAATATATACTAAATATTTCTATGAAACTATTGATTAAACAAACTTTTTTAATTGTGTAATCTGCAGATTGGTTAAGTATAAATTTTATAAAAAGGTCCCATACCTACGCTGTGTACCAACTGGCCACCAATAAAATAAGTAAACAAGCAGTGCGGAAACGTTATTTATAAATATTTGTTTTATTTTCACTATTCCGCACCCCAAAGATCAGTTTACAGTCTACAATTTTAGGTTAGGTTTATTTTATGAAAATCCTGTAAAGTTGAGAATTTCCAAGAAAATTGCATTATATCAAATGACCATTATGTATTTAGTCTAGTGTCCGACCGAAACACGATTTTTAGCCGAAACCGAAACCGAAACCGAATATTCGGTTTTATTCTGATTTCGGCCGAAACCGAAACCGAAACCGAAACTTTTGAAGACGTATCATATCAAACAAAATATTCAAAATTACTGTATAGATCGTAAGGAAAAGGTTATTGCAAGGATTTGTTATATGAGAACAGTTACTTTTTTTGTTAAACAAAATAAAAAACGTTTATTTTTAATGAAAAATGTCTTGGCATAGGTATTATATTATTCAAAACAAACAACCTATTCTTATCACGTCTAAACTAAATTCACAATCCTAATATCAAACGTATTGTTCATTGATCACAGCATAAAATGCAGTAACAAATAAAATAAATAAATATTAGGGGCAATCTTACACAAATCAACCTAGTCCCAAACTAAGCAAAGCTTGTACTATGGGTACTAGACGACAATAAACATACTTATATAGATAAATAAATACTTAAATACATAGAAAACATCCATAACTCAGGAACAAATATTCGTGCTCATCACACAAATAAATGCCCTTACCGGGATTCGAACCCTGGACCTCTTGCTTCGTAGGCAGGGTCACTACCAACTAGGCTAAAGCGGTCGCCAAACAGATTCTAAAAAGTAAATAATAATTTAATAAATAAACAACACTCATACATACTACTGTCACTGGTCCCAGCTGGGCCGGCCGCCGATGCATTACCTATACCTACCCGGCCGAGCGTGTCCGAATTAAGCCGAGCGCTCGCGATGCGAGAGCCGCGAGAGGCCACAAAGTAATTTCGGCCCGGCCGAAGGTTTCGGCCGGATTCTGGCCGAAACCGAAACCTCGGCCGAAATCACTTTTTTGGCCGAAATTGGCCGAAACCGAAACCGAAACCGAAACTTCAGTCGGACACTATTTCGTCCATTATTATTTTTAAACTTTATATATTCTGATACGTACCCATCTCCATGCCTGGTGTCTAGAGTCTGCAAACCCTTCTCCCACTACTGCCACCCGGTCCAACAAGTATCCATAAAGGTGCAACCAAACCGCCCCTTATAAACCGGTGATGTTACGGAATCGCAGTGACGCACCGTAAACATCAAAACTTTACTATGGAGAGCATGCGGTAAATTCTGACGTTTACGGTGCGTCACTGCGATTCTGTACCGTCACCGTTTTTTAAGCGGCGGTTTGGTCGCACCCTTAAGTAACAAAGGAACAAAAACTAGCGCCATCTAGTCATCACGGTTTACTAATGTTTCGCAAATTATTTTTCCCAAACTGATTCATTTGGCAAATGTTTCATTTCCCAAATGATTATTTTTTTTTGAAACTGTAAACTTTTCAGGATTGTTATAAAACAAACCTAACCTAACCTACAGGATAGTCCGTAAATAAATCCTAAATAGTTTAGTATCAGAAAAAAAAAACATTTGGGAAATGAAACATTTGCCAAATGAATCAGTATCATCATCATAGTCATCACATAAGAAACTAATTACAACACTGCATCGCACTATCGAAGTTTCTCAACTCAGCTGCATAAATACAACTTCCAACTTTCATTAGGCACTTTCAGTCATAACATCTGCCTCTGAGAGATCTTTCTATTGTAGCCTACCCCCAAATATCAACACAATTAAGGCACAAAACCACGAATTAATCAATTAATCACAATTTTCAAAACAAACAAAACTTTCGTACGTTCAAGAATTTTCGTGAACACTTACATTAGCATGGCAATTCATACACAGGGACTCCACTTCTGTGACCTCAGGGTCAGGGTCTTCAGCACTGAGGTCCCTGAAAATAGGATTTTGCTCCACGGAGGACATTTTTCAACGTAATTTGGAAAATAATTTTCCAAAACAAACAACACGTTGCGCGACTCGCGGATCAATGACTGACGTGTCTGGTCTGACATTGACGACTTGACGTAGACGTATGGCAATCGCGCGTGTACCGGCTAAATTTGACACTGACAATCGATATTGACACTGACAGTTTTCTTAATGTTGCTAGTACCAAAAAAAAACAAAATATTTTATTTAAAAAAAATTGTATAGAATTTCTATTTACGTATTTTCTTGACAATCAACTTAACATTTTTTTTTAATATCATTCACAGCATTGTTTTTAAAAGATCTTAGTTACAGGTACGTAGGTAAGGCTCAAAATAAGTTTGGGTTTTAAACTTTGACTGTGACTTCGACTGATTGTTTGTATAAGTTTAGAAAAACATCTTCTTCTTCTTCTTCTTCTTAAATTTAAGAGCTATGCTCTTGTCGGTGGAGTAACCGCCACTCCGCGCGGTCTTCGGCCAGCCGTTTGACTTCCTGATACGACACGACACCCACTTTCTCCTTCACCTGGTTAAAATAGGTCAATCTTGGCCTTCCTCTGCCTCGTCTTCCTTCTATTTTTCCTTCCAGCAGGTTTAAAAAGAAATCGTCGTGTCGTATCAAGTGTCCCATCATATGTCCCCTTCTACAATTTATGGTCTCCAGTAATAATCTTTTTTCCTTGACCATGGTAAGAACCTCTTCGTTGGTTTTCTTTTCCTTCCAGCTAATTCTTTCCATCCTCCTCCAGCACCACATCTCAAAGGCTTCTAGCCTTTCTCTGTCCCGTTGGGTCATGGTCCATGTCTCACTTCCATACAATGCAATACTCCAGATGTACACTTTTATAATGCGTTTTTTAGCTTTTGTGGATATTTTGGCTTTGAGTAGGTGCTTTTTGTTAATGAAAGCTCTTTTAGCCATAGCTATTCTTTGTATTATGTCTGGGGTACATCTGGAGTCATTGGTAATTAAACTGCCTAAATATTTAAATTTTGTGACCGGTTCTATTGTGTTGTTGTTTAGCGTGATTGGGGCGTGTTCTGATGTGTGTTTAGAAACGAGAAGCGTCTTAGTTTTTGCACTATTTATTTTGAGTCCGTAAAGATTGAAAATTTTCTCCATTTCTAGGATCATTTCTTGTAGTTGGGCACTATTTTCAGCAACGGCTGCAATGTCATCCGCAAACCGCACGAATTGAATTTTCATGCCATTAACTTTAATGTTAGAATCCATAATCTTTCGTATCGCGCTTTCTATGTAGATGTTAAATATAAGTGGTGAGAGTGGACATCCCTGTCTTACCCCTTGTCTAATCTTTGCTTTCCCCTTTTCCTCTCCTATCTCTATGACGGTCTCTTGGTTCTTATAGAGTTCGTAGATGATTTTCCTATCTCTGTAGTCAATTCCAGCTTTTCGTAGGATATCCATCATCTTTTTCCAATCCACTTTGTCAAAAGCCTTTTCGAGGTCAATAAAAGCTATGTGTGCGTCCATGTTATACTCTAAGCGTCTATCAATTATAAGTCTTAGCACTAAGAAAAACATAAACACTGAAAATGAGAAATACCTGGTTTACACTCGCGTACGAGTGGCGAGACGAACTGCGGGACGAGCCACGAGACGAGAGTGTGAACAGGCGCGCCTCGCGCCTCACTCGTGATTTGCCTTGATTTTGAGGCTCGCGTCCGGAGCGAGACGACGAGACGAGGCGCGAGGCGAGGTGACGAGGTGAGAGTGTAAATCAGGTAAAAAAGTCAGCTAAATCTCATTCAAAGCTACCAAGGTTGTACATATAAGACCTTAGATAATTAAAATTATCTAAGTATAAGACTAAATACCCTTTTAGAACAAAAGTAGCAAACCTAAAACTTTTTAAAGCCAAGGTCACCATGGAGATTTACCGCAGGCGCGTCTCCACGCGATGATGTCATTAGAAAGAAATAAACATACTCGGCCTTGTAAATAGAGGCACCATGACGTCACTTCATTATTTTAGTCGATTTGTCCAATGCTCCGTGATATCCCACTAAATTGAATGTAGCTTTATCAGCCGCTAATTTGAACGCTAGTGTCACTTTTCAAGTTGGAGGTGTAAAAACAAATTTATGCTCGTCGCGCGGCGCGTTTGAATCCAATACTCGTGTATTCGGCATTCGGGAAGACGGCTCCGTCGTGCCTTTGATTGTAATTATTTAAAAAGTTGAATTAAAAAAGTAGGCGATAGTGTTGTTCTTATTTTAGTTTTATATCGGATTTGCTCAAATTAAACTAAATCGTAAGTATTTGATTTGTAAACAGTATTAATGGTCACTTGCCGGAAAAAAATAGCGTAAAGGCTTAGTTATTGTGCAATCGTAGTTGTCGAAATGTATGAATAAATAAAACTAGGTTTTTCCGACAAGTGTCTCGCAAGATAACTATTAGTGCGTTACTGGGTTGTATTTAGGGTACCGTCCTTCAAAAGGAAAAATATCCTAAGGTATAGGATTACATCGTTGTCCGTCTGTCTATTTGTCTGTGACAATACTGTGGCTCTAGTGAAAAAGGGGTTAAGTCTTCAGAAGTTGAACAGCTGATTTCGACTTAGCCCCCTTTACACATAAAATAGAAAATAGCTGTATAATTTCTGCAGACTTAACCCCTTTTTACATATAAGATATATCTTTTTAAGATATATCTTTACGTACTGTGGCTCTAGTGAAAAAGGGGTTAAGTCTGCAGAAACCTACCTAACCTACCTACCTAACAGTAAGATAATATTATGTCGACCTTTGAAATTAGTGCCGGCTAAGTACCTATACATATGTACCGTTTGCACTGGAAAACTATGCTTAAGTCTCGTCACGATTACCGAGGAACTTGAATACATTATGTATTCCTTGTATTCCGTCTTTTAAACAATTACTATAGTTAGAAATTAACGAAATGTGGAATCGTGGAAGTTATACAAAACGGTGGGTTTCGTTTCATCATCATCGTCATACCAGCCTATATACGTCCCACTGCAGGACACAGGCCTCCTCTCAGAATGAAAGGGGTTGGGCCTTAGTGCCCACGCGGCCCCAGTGCGGATTGTGAACTTCACACACACCATCGAATTTCTTCGCAGGTTTACGCAGGTTTCCTCGGGATGTTTTCCTCCACCGTAAAGCTCATGGTAAATTTCAAATGTGCTTTCACACATAAATTCCGAAAAACTCAAAGGCGTGAGCCGGAATTACAAGCCACGACCCTCTGCTTGAGAGGCCATAGGTCAAACCACTAGGCCACCGCGGCTAAATAAATAAATAAAATAATATAAATAAACCAATTGACCTAGTTAGTCCCAAACTAAGCAAACGAAAAATGTGAAAATATCATGTCTCTATTAATATGAAGATTTTTAGATTTTAGCCCTTCTTGATTTACGACCACCACAAACCGAAGCGCGGGGCGTGCGTGGGTGCTGACTAGGGTTTCCACCTTTTTTTAGGGCTAATAAAGTATTTTTTCATTTTGGTTGAACAAAAATAATGTACACAGCATAAAAAAAGAGTATTTAGTCTCACAAGTACCTACTTATAACCAGTAACGAGCCAGTAACAATCAGATTTACGTAAATAGAGTATTTTAGCGTAGTTTATTGGTGTCGTAGATTATAAAGTACGCCTACATGAAAAAGAGTACTTCTCTATTTTAGAGTACGGGTGGTAACACTGGTAACCCTAGGCTGACGGCGGAGCGTGCCCAGCGCGTTCTATAATACTGAATCATATACAATGTGTCCCTACCCTCTGGACATAGACGAATAGGACGTGGTGATTAGGGAATTTCTAAGCTATGTCCAAAGTCTCACACCAAACGCCACTAACAGTATTAACAGAGAAATTACTGATTTAAGATTTAATACTTTGGAACAACCTGTATGTAGATAAATGGTAATTGCATAGTATTTCAACTTGATCAACCTCTGAACCGCAAAACTCATTGCGAACAACTGATAAAGTATGTTCCGCTTATTGTTTACTAGCTTTTGCCCGCGACTCCGTCCGCGTGGAATTAGTAATTTGGGCAGCTTATTTTTTTATCCAATTTGATTTTTCATCAATTATGGCTCTCCTTAGATCCTTCCGGAAGAAGTGAAACTTCATAATAAACGAACCCGCTCCCAATCCGCCCCCAACCCGCTCTTAACCCGCCCCCAAACCGCCCCCAACCCGCCCCAACTCGCTCTCAACCCGCCCCCAACCCGCTCCCAACCCGCTCCCAACTCGCCCCCCACCCGCTCCCAACCCGCCCTATCTAACTGGGCTATCTAAAACTGAAAGAATTTTTCAAATCGGAGCAGTAGATTCCGAGATAAAGAAGTTTTACTTCAAAGACCCCCGATTTGGAAACATTCTTCCGCTCCGCTCCGCTCCTATTGGTGTTAGCGTGATGAACTGATGATATATAGCCTATAGCCTTCCTCGATAAATGGGCTATCTAACACTGAAAGATTTTTTCGAATCGGAGCAGTAGTTCCTAAGATTAGCGCCTATAGAAGTTTTAGTTCAAAAATCCCCGATTTTGAAACATTCTTCCGCTCCGCTCCTATTGGTGTTAGCGTGATAATATATAGCCTATAGCCTTCCTCGATAAATGGGCTATCTAACACTGAAAGAATTTTTCAAATCGGAGCAGTAGTTCCTGAGATTAGCGCGTTGAAACAAACAAACAAACAAACTCTTCAGCTTTATATATTAGTATAGATTTGTTTATCGACCAGATGGCCTAGTAGGTAGAGAACCTGCCTACGAAGCTTGAGGTCCCGGGTTCGATTCCCGCGTCGGGGCAGATGTTTGTATGAATAATACGAATATTTGTTCTCGGGTCTTGGGTGTTTAATATGTATTTAAGTATGTATCTATCTATATAAGTATGTTTATCCGTTGCCTAGTACCCATAACACAAGCTATGCTTAGCTTACTTTGGGTCTAGGTCAATTGGTGTGAATTGTCCTGTGATATTTATTTATTTATTTATTATTTATTATGGGTATTAATTTTTTTTTTTTTATCTAATCTAATAATTTTACGAAAGTAGAACATTCCTGAGAAGGAACTCTTTTCAGGTTTTCGATCTGTGTCCAGAGAGTAGAGTCACGTTGTATACGGTGACACACCAGCGCGGCGCAGCGTATATGAAACATATAAATATAAAATAAATATAAAAAAATATAAATATTAGGGGACAATCTTACACAAATTGACCTAGTCCCAAACTAAGCAAAGCTTGTACTATGGCTACTAGACGACGATAAACATACTTATATAGATAAATAAATGCTTAAATACATAGAAAAAATCCATAACTCAGGAACAAATATTCGTGCTCATCACACAAATAAATGCCCTTACCGGGATTCGAACCCAGGACCTCTTGCTTCGTAGGCAGGGTCACTACCAACTAGGCCAAAGCGGTCGTTAATATGATTCAGTGTTATACATCCGCGGTCTGTGGTGGCCTTTAATCGTCCTCGGTAGTTGAGTAGGAAGTACAATTGTACGGAAATTAAACTCTCGATTAGCAATAATGAACCTTGTTCGAATCGTTTTGCATGTGAACCCTAACTGTTTAACTTGCTATAACTACGTATATGTCATAAAATAAATCACCATGTGTAACCGCTTACGTCCATGCCGCTTACATACATAAGTAGTTAACATTCAAGTAGGTATAACCGTGTACCGTTACAAGCGCGGTAAGTATTATATCTAATGACCTCTATTATAAATGTGCGATAGATACCTGTGCTGTGCGATTTTGTGGCCCTAAAAACGTACGATAAACGCAGGCGAAACAACAGGTTAAAGCTAGTCCATACTAATACATACCTAGGTAATAGACTAGCTGTTGCCCGCGATTCCGTCTGCGTTGAATAGGGGTATAAAAAATAGCCTACGACCTATTCTCAGACCTGCCGAATATGGACAAAAAAGTCGGTTTACGGACGATAGTTTAACGTGACAATCGTCATAACAAAACATTCAAAAAACAAAAATGAAACCAGGCGGTCACCCATCCAAGTACTGACCGCGCCCGACGTTGCTTAACCTCGGTGATCGGACGAGAACCGGTGTTTTGTTAAATATCTTGAAAACGGTGCATCCTACGGCAAAAACAATGAAATTTTCATCCCCCTTTAATACCCACCCCTTGAAATTAGTTTATTATAATTGACATTTCTATACAAAACATTCCCAATTGTTTTTGCGAATTTTAATTTAAGATGTCCATACGTTGAGTATGTGATTTCATTTCTTAATCCTTAATTTTATCACACTAATTTTAACAATTGAGTTAAGTAATGCGTTATGGCCGTTATGTCACCCGTTAATGCGTTATTTTACACGTTAAAAGCCGTGGTGGCCTAGTCGTTTGACCTATGGCTTCTCAAGCAGAGGGTCGTAGGTTCAAATCCCGGCTCGGACCTCGGAGTTTTTCGGAATTTATGTGCGAAATTACATTACCAATTTACCATGAGCTTTACGGTGAAACCTACATACACCTGCGAAGAAATTCAATGGTGTGTGTGAAGCAAAGAGTATTGTAATATTATATGAACAAGAGTGGCAACTCTATGGTCAAATATGCATGTATGGAAGGTGCTGCTGCCCTACGCCCTGGTTAAGAACTAATGTGACGTATCTATAGATGTATACCTATCTATATGTATATGTTGGTAGTGATGTACAGCTATAATTACGCGTAATTTTAATTGATAGGCTAATTGACACTATTCGTATTTTAGCCGTCTAATTCAAATCAGCATATACGAAGTATAAGCGGCTAAACCCGATTTGCACTATACGGCTAAAATACGAACATTGGCAAGTGGCCTATCAATTAAAGTCCTTGACCGTACAGTTTGGTACGCTATGGCCATGGCCGATGAATGACAACTGACAAGTTTGACAAGTCAACCAAGATGGCCGCTAATTTAGTTCTTTAAAAAACACCAGAGATCGCTGTAGTCGCATGAAAAGTGTGATATATGTAAGTGTGCCCCCCCTGGTGTGAAGTTCCCAATCCGCACTGGGACCGCGTGGGAACTGCGGCCCAAGCCCTCTCATTCTGAGAGAAGGCCTGTGCCCTACAGTGGGACGTATATGATGATGATTATGTTACTCGTACCCGGCATTAACTGAGTGCCTAAGAAGCACAAATTTTGTATCACCATTTTGGTTTCACCTGTATTTTTTTCATGTAATGTATTTGTTTTTCTGTATTGTTTTCTTTGTTGTATTGTATTGTAAAGATCATCATCATCATCAGCCTATGTTCGTCCACTGCTGGACATAGGCCTCTCCCATGGCACGCCACTGAGGACGATCCTCGGCCACTCTCATCCAGCTCATTGTAAAGATAGCCAATAACATATCCAGGCCCTATACTACGAAGCGCGAAATTCGAACTTCGTTTCATGCCGTTCCGCTCACACTAATGGTATTTATTAAGAGAGTGAGAGGGACCGCACGATCCGAACTTCGAACTTCGAATTTCGTAGTAACCCCCCAGCGTTGAGGTCAGTGGGTTTTAGTATCGCTATACCGGGCGGTTACATCACATGCGACCGATTTCGCAAGCGTTAAGATAAAATGTAAATAATCATTTGTCATTTGTAAATATGGAGTTGGTAACGGCATTGAGAATTTAAATTACGTGTATGTATAAGTGTACATATTATTTGCACGGCATGCAAATAATCGTACAGATGTAGTGCATGATCGTCATGATCGGTTTACATCGTATTTCATCGGAAAAGTTTGTATTTATCGTGCTCTTCTCAATAGGGATGTTGACACCATTAAAAAATAATTCTAAAACACGACTCCAGTAAAAAAACGCTTTATTTTAGCCCTAAAACCCAGATTAATTTTCGATTAACTGCAAAATTAGATTTTTTGTTGTTTCAAAACAAATAAGTAGTTAGTTAATTGAGTATGCGAACAAGTGACGTCATATGTTGCTATTGCCATTCAAACTCTATGGGAGAAATGTGTTTTGACAGCTCATAAAAAGTACGTCAGTTGATTGGTGGTGTCAACATCCCTATTAGCTTCATTACACACATAGCGGATTTGGATGGAATTTGGTATTCAATAGCTGGATATGAATAATAGTTCTTAGTCTAAATTTTATCTCGTTACTCCTATGTTCCCAAATGTTTTTATAAGTTCCCAGTCTTATTGTGAGAGGAGGCCTGCGCCTCGTATTGAGTCGTATCGTATATAGGTACAACAAACTTTCACATTTAAAACAAATTATGAGTAAGTAGGTAGCATAAGTATTTTTTTATTAGACACTTGGGACGTGGTCGAAGGGGGCCCGCTCCGCGGAGCTCCTATTTCACATTATGGTATTGTTCAGACAAACTTACTTCTTCTTCGCAGGTCATGGGTAAAGACGACAAGGAAGACTCCGGCTTCGGCTTCAAGGACCGGGCGAAGGCCGAGGAGACCCTGCGGCTTTTGGAGCAGCACGAGCCCAACTACCGGCGGCTGACCGTGCGCGGGCTGCTAGGACGGGCCAAGAGAGTACTGGGCAGTGAGTATACATCATCATCATCATATATTTAAGAGCTAGGCTCTTGTCAATGGAGTAATTTCCAGCTTATTCTACATTCCGCTCTTTCCTTCACTTCTTTATATAATGAAACATTTATTTTTTCTTTTATTTGCTCTAAGTAATATGTCCTTCTTGGTCCCTCTTTTTCCTGTTCCCTTCTATCTTTCCTTCTATTATAGTCTTAATGTAATTATCGTGCCGTAAGAGATGACCTAACATCTTCCCTCTTCTGTTCTCAATTATTTTCAACAAAGATCTTTTTTCGTTGACCATATTTAAAACTTCCTCATTACTTTTCTTATCTGTCTAGCTGATCTTTTCCATCTTCCTCCAACACAAACATAAATACGGCCGCACTTGGAATACTGTTCTCATCTCTGCGCAGCACTTCAACCTTCTCCTTCCATTTGGCCGCATTCAACGTAGAGCATAAAGCTTAACATAAAGCTTTTTCCGATCGGCTGAAGCCGGTTCTGCGTTAGATGTGGGGACTGAGGAGACTTCAAACGTAAAACGATTAAATAAACTCTTTTTACAGTGACAAAAGCCGAAGAAAAGATAAAGAATATAAAGGAAGCAATGGAGGTGTTCGAGAACTGGCTCGCGGAGCTGGAGGCCAGCAAAGAGAAGAAGACTGACAAGAAAGAAGAGAAGAAAGTAGAGAAGAAGAAAGAAGAGAAGGAAACGGAAGCAAAGGAGGATGAGGTGAATATTGCCATAAGAATGTATTATACCTAATAACTAGCTTGTAGATCGCAATTTTTGCATGTCTCCCGTGTAAACTTTAAGTACATGCTGCTGGTTTTTTTTCCTGTAAATATTTTTTTTGAAAAGCTATTTATTATTTTTGAATGTCCATTAAAAGGGCATGTTTTTAAGCTAGTAAGATAAACAATGGTCGTGTAATTTTTTTTCACTGTGATAGATCAAGTCTTGACTAAGTAAAGTTTAGGAGAACAGGCAAATTTTAAATTGAAATAAAAATAAATAAAAAACTGCAATAGTTATTATTAAAATGTTTTTTTTTTGCATCTGATAACACAACTATTCAAGATTATTTTTTAACAAAAATAAATGCAAAAAATAATTAATTCCGAATATCACAACTCAAAATCTTAGTGCGGGTGTACATTTTTCAAACAATCAGAAAAATCGAAATTTTTCGAATACGGTGCGACTTTTCAACCGACGAAAACAAAAGGAGGAGGTTCTCAATTCGACGTGTATATATATATATATATATATATATATATATTTTTTTTTATTTTTTTTTTATGTATGATCACGCATTTCTTTTTACAGAGTAGTCCGATTTTGATGATTCTTTTTTTATTGGAAAGCGTATACCCCGAGGGTGGTCCCATTTAAATTTGGAAACAATATTCCTACCCTGAGGGTAGAAAAACAGGGGATGATTGATTGTTCAGTTACTGATTGTACTATATGACCACGCATAACTTATTAGAGAGTAGTCGGATTTTGATGATTCTTTTTTATTGGAAAGCGTATACCCCAAGGGTGGTCCCATTTAAATTTGGAAATAAACTTCCTACCCTAAGGGTAGGAAAACTGGGGATGATTGACTAACTTTTTACAGAGTAGTCTAATTTTCATAATTCTTTTTTATTGGATAGATAGGGTATACCTTGAAGTTGGTATTATAAATTTGGAAAAAAATTACCCCAAGGATGGAAAAAAAGTATAAAATAAAAACTTATTAACAAAAAATGAAACCGCCGAAAAAACTGAAAAGCAAAAAATAATACCTTTTTTGTTTGACCTTAATCTAGGTACCAGTTTGAAGTCGGTGCCTCAGCACGAGCCAGGAGGAGTGATAGAAGCCAATCAGGTAGACGATTATAGGTCCACTCCTCCTGGCTAAGTGCTGAGGCACCGACTTTAAACTGGTACCTAGATTAAGGTCAAACAAAAAAGGTATTATTTTTTGCTTTTCAGTTTTTGCGGCGGTTTAATTTTTTGTTAAAAAGTTTTTTGCAGTAATTTTTTGATATTTGGTAGATGACCTACCCACTATCTCCCATTTCAGTTTGTCGTACTACTTACGGGACACCCTGTATATTTTGACTTTGACTTCCAGTCGGGCTCCGACGTAGACATGCCAGACAAGGACAGCAAGAAGCTACCCGCGGACACAGTCCCGGGCCTGGGCTTCAAGGACAAGGAGACTGCCGAGGGAACCCTGAAGGAGCTGGAGGGCCGCGACCCGGACTACCAGAAGCTCGCGGTCAAGGGGCTCATAGGGAGGGCGAAGAGAGTGCTCACTTGTAAGTCTAAAATTATAGGTAACGCCACGAGACTTGAGGAATGATTACAAAAAGTACTGATTGCAAAAAAAATAGTGAATGAATGAAATGAATGAGTGAATGAAAATGTGAGTTATATTATCTTATGATGAAATACCTACGCGATACTATGCATATTATAATTTTTCTATTTCATATAACCTTTTTTTGAAATAAAACAATTTGAAACTGATAAGAAATATTCGTAACTAAATTATTGGTATTTTGTAAATAGCGAAAAATATGCTTATCTAAATAAAATAAAATAGATCAAAATATATTATTTTCTGTTTTGTTTTAACTAGATGTATTTTTCGTTCCTAAATGATTCTTAACGAAATAGGTTGAAGAAATTTTTAGTCAATCTTGTAATTTACTGTCGAGTCTGTTGAACTTGCTATCGGTACGAATAAATGTCAAAATCCCGCTGTCATTACATGACGTGTTGTTGTGTGCGTGACCTCAACTCTCATAGCGTTACCTATATTTATTCTTATGGAGCGTGGCTGGTGGCATAAAATTTTTATTTTTGTATTTAGTATAAAAATATTAAGATTTGACGGGATGACAGTAATAGTAAAAGATTTGGAGTTAAAAAATAAAAATACAAAAACACTCCATAAAACCAATCTTGATAAGATTGCTTAAGAGCGACATCTCTTGTCCGGGTGAGCGGATAGTTCCGAAGGAGTGTTGACGTTTCTCGTTGAGAACATGAAACATAGATGTCGCTAGTGTCTCTGCGTAAAGGGACTATAGAAAAACAAACTGAAAAATGTTGACATATAGGGAAAATTTGTCTTAACTCCTGACCAGTGGTTGTGTAGGGGTATAAGCACGCAGCACGGAATGCTGAGGACCTGGGTTCGATTCCCAGCGCTGGTCTCTTTTTCCGTTTTTTTTTCTGTGTATCCATGTTCAGTTTGTATTTAGTATAAAAATATTATAAAATTTTTAGTCATAATGTAATGTTTGTCATAGTTTTTGTTTTGTTTGTCATAAAAAACCCGTCGAAACCGTTATTTTTTCAGAAATTTTTAAATTCTCACCTGTAGAACTCTATAGGTTAGCTGTGCAATTAATGGATTCAGAGTTATAAGAGATATGAATAACAAAAACACTATACATAGTATAAAACAAAGTCCTTCCCGTCTGTCTATCCCTATGTATGCTTAGGCTTAGATCTGTAAAACTACGCAACGGATTTTGATGCGGTTTTTTTTAATAGATACAGTGATTCATGAGGAAGTTTTATGTGTATAATACATGCATATTTGCACCCGTGCGAAGCCGGGGCGGGTCGCTATTGAAACATTAATAAGGCAGCGCGACGCAGCGTATATGATTCAGTGTTATACAACGCGCTGGGGCTGCTCCGGTCTGTGATGGCCTTTATATTTATCTGGCTGATATAATTTGTTTTCCAGTAATGAACTGAATTGCTCACCCGAATCTTAACTTACTAAGTACTTAACTTTTACTTAAGTAATTTTTTTTTACTTTTCTTTTGCGGGTTGCAAAGTAATGGTTTTAGTTCATTAATATGGCCCTCCGCAAAGTAACGCCTGATTCAATAAATTAGTCGTATTCCAGTAATATATTATTTTTAATTTCTTCTTCAGGCACCCGAGATGAAACCAAGTTAGCCAACATAAAGGAAGCCATGTCGATATTCGAGAAGTTTCTCGACGATTTCGACTCGCTACACTTGAGCAAGCAGAACAATACCTACCTCAGTTTAGGCATCGTCAGGACAGCAGAGAAGTTGGCCGGCGAAGCAATCAGCGAACAACAGGTAAGGTCAAACTCAGAAGTGAGGGGGGAGAGGGGTGTTATAAGTTTGACCGGTCTGTGTGTGTGTGTGTGTGTGTGTGTGTGTGTGTGTGTGTGTGTGTGTGTGTGTGTGTGTGTGTCGATCTGTGTGTCTGTCTGTCTGTGGCATCATAGCTCTTAAACGGGTGAACCGATTTGGATACGGTTTTTTTATTAGAAAGCAGGTTTCTTGGCGATGGTTCTTAGACAATCAAGATCGGTTCAGCCGTTTCAAAGTTATCAGTTCTTTTGTTAGCTGCGGAAGGGATCTTAGACGCAAAATGTGCGTTTGCTATATGTTCAATTCAAACATACGTGTGACACGTTGGGGGGTTTTAAAATTTTTAATTTATAGTTATTAGGGTTCTGTACCCAAAGGGTGCTAACGGGACCCCATTACTGAGACTTCGCTATTTGTCTGTCTATCTATCTGTCCGTTCGTTCGTCTGTCACAGGGCTTATCAGGATTTGACTGGTCCCTACACTAGGCAAGTAGTAATATTCCCATAATAAGTAATAACTGTATGCTATCTAGTACGTATGGTTTATTCCAGAAAGCCTTCATCGCCGCGTACAGTTCCGTGAACGGCGAGTACAAGCGCCTGCGCACCGTCGCTGAAGACGGCGCCAGGACTTGGGACATCGTCAGGAACGCAGCACTCAAGGAGCTGAAGGAAAAGGTACCGTGTTACCACAGACAGAAAGACCAATACGCAATGTGGTATTCAACCAGTACGCCTATTGTTTTCTTTTTCTTTGTCAAACGTATAAGGAGGCCACAGCACCGGGGCCTCCACAATAGAGGGAGGGAAAAAAAATACCTACCTATCAAATTCCTACGAGTAATTATTTGGACCATCATTATCATCCCAGCCTATATACGTGCCACTGTAGGGCACAGGCCTCCTCTCACGTAGTTCCCACGCGGGCCCAGTGCGGATTGGGAACTTCACACACACCATTGAATTTCTTCGCAGGTGTATGCAGGTGATGATGTTTTCCTTCACCGTAAAGCTCATGGTAAATTTCAAATGTAATTTTGCACGGCTCGCACCGGGATTTGAGCCCACGACCCTCTGCTTGAGAGACCATAGGTCAAACCACTAGGCCACCACGGCTTTTTTATTATTTAGATATTATGTGGAAAATAATTTGTGGATAGGAGGCCTCCATTCCTTTTATGCCGCCAGGCCTCCAGACCTCTAAATCCGGCCCTGTATTAGATGTTGGGAGAAAGAGATGGTGAATGCTATGGCAGCGCCGCGCGAAGGCGCAGCCACACAGAAGAGACGTGGGACGGGGGCGCGTCGCAGCCCGCGTCGTTCGTCCGCAGGCCGCGTCTCCGCCCCGTCTCTTCCGCCACGACGCTTCTTTTCATTTAGTAATAAAAACCGGCCAAGAGCGTGTCGGACACGCCCAAGGTAGGGTTCCGTAGCCATTACGAAAAATCAAGTAATATTTTTCTAAGGATTTCGTATGTGTACGGAATCATCCATGTTTAGGTATGTTTTATACTTTAAGCTACTATTTACTCTTAAACTACAAATATTTTCCAAGCAATCTTAGCCGCTATAATTTTCCTAGTAAATTTGATATATTTACTACCATTCTGAATTTTTTCAAATTTTTCCACCCGACAGTTTAGATTTTAGAGGGGGGGGGGGACGGTCGATTTTAATGAAAATTTTTACTTTAAAGTTGAATATTTCGCAAACAGATCACTAAATAGAAAAATCATGTTAGCAACCCCACAATGGTTTTAAAAGACCTATCCAACAATACCCCACACTATAGGGTTGGTCGAGAAAAAAAAAATCACACCCACTTTACGTCTATGGGAGGTACCCTAAAAAAATTTTTTTTAGTTTTTTTTATTTAACCACTTTGTCGGCGTGATTAATATATATATTCATGCCAAATTACAGCTTTCTAGTACTAACAGTCTCTGAGCTTAGCCGCGGACAGACAGACAGACAGACAGACAGACGGTCAGACATGGCGAAACTATAAGGGTTCCTAGTTGACTACGGAACCCTAAAAACTGACTCAAGGGGGCGCCGCGACTGCGACGCGCCCCCCCCCGACGTCTCTTGTGTGTGGTTTGCGCCTTAAATGTAATTTGGTATGGACGGAGATATTTTGAAACTCTGAGAAGGATATGGGATACTTTTTATTTTATCCCCGAAATTGCATAGTTCCCGCGAGAAAGCGATAAACAAAATCATCCCAGACGGAGTCGCGGGCAACAGCTAGTATTAAAAGCCGGCACGACCAGACGCGTGTGCGTATCGCGCACCAGTTGTAACGAATGAAACTGAAAGAAAGATGCACACCATGTGCACGCATCTAGCGTGCCATCCCTCCCACAGTTCCACTCACCACAACCCTTGCGTGTGCGTGACGTATGACACCGGCCTTAAATAAACAATTGTTTTTTTTTTCCAGCACGCAGATGCAAAACTGTTCAATGACAAAGACGAGCCGACCACAGAACATCTAGAAATGCTTCTATGGGCGTATTCCCCCGACGCGGCCAGAGTGAAAAAATACGTGCCAGAGGCAAAAGATGGCGGACGGAAGAGGCGGAGCAGCGGGGGGGATGAAACGCCGACTAAGAAGACAAAGGAATAAATGTGATTAGATTAAATGGTGGAATTTTGTTGTTATTGAATTATTTAATTTGTGTAACTGATCCCTTGCAAAACTCTCTGGCCCTATACCTACCACGAAATTCGATTTTCGAATTCGTATCATGCCGTTTTCACGCTAATGGTATAAAGGCCACCGCAAACCGGGAGCGCGGGGTGCCGACGGTGTCGCCGCAAAGCGCAATTTGGACCGAATGTTGAGTGAACTACAAAGAGTATTGTAATATTATATGAACAAGAGTGGCAACTCTATGGTCAAATTTGCATGTATGGAAGGTGCTGCTGCCCTACGCCCTGGTGAAGAACTAATGTGACGTATCTATAGATGTATACCTATCTATATGTATATGTTGGTAGTGATGTACAGCTATAATTACGCGTAATTTTAATTGATAGGCTAATTGCCACTATTCGTATTTTAGCAGTTTAATTCAAATCAGCATATACGAAGTATAAGCGGCTAAACCCGACTTGCACTATACGGCTAAAATACGAACATTGGCAAGTGGCCTATCAATTAAAGTCCTTGACCGTACAATTTGGTACGCCATGGCCATGGCCGATGAATGACAACTGACAAGTTTGACAAGTCAACCAAGATGGCCGCTAATTTAGTTCTTCACCAAACAACCAGAGATCGCTGTAGTCGCATGAAAAGTGTGATATATGTAAGTGTGCCCCCCCTGGTGAACTAAAACTGTCATTGATTTTGTGTATTGGTAACACTGAGTGTGAGAGGGTAAGCGATCTTTTTTGTCACTAGACAACGGTGACGAGTTTGAAAGTTAACGGCGAAGGCGCGACTGGTAAAAAGGGCATTAACTTGTGTTGAAAGTATGTATGAAGGATAGGGGAGAAAAATTGCACTGTGCGTTTGTGTAGTGAGTAAAAGAACAACCAATGGTGAGTCCCTAAACGTTCCTTATGTAATGTCTTGCCTATTTTAGAGCAATATGATCCCAAGAATGAACCGTATAATAATCAATCATGTTTAAGGATCAGTGCATGTTAAGCACACAGCACAAGGTAAACCTTGTATCACAACCCCGAACCGAGTGTTGGTTCAGGTGGTCAGGGCTGGCTATTAGGGGATTTGTTGGGAGGCCAGTGAACGGAAGCCCGGTTGTGATTGTAGATTATTAAGTACAAATAAAGTAAAAATGATTAGGGTTCATTCAACGATCATATTGTGCTATAAATGTGGTTACAGTAATCGTAGGTATATTGCGAAGCTATACCATACACCCCTAGTAGAAGGCGTCGCTACAGACGGAGCGTGCCCAGCGCGTTCAATAACACTGAATCATATACACTGCGCCGCACTGCAGTGTATGTCAGCGTATATGATTCAGTGTTATAGCGCGCTGGGCCCGCTCCGTCGGCGCCCCGCGCACGCCGCGCTCTTTGGTTTGTGGTCATTCTGAGAGGAGACTGTGCCTGTAGGTGTAGTGGGACGTATATGGGCTAGAGAGATGATATGACGAGAAAAAAAGAAAAAGTAAGACTTGAATGAACCCACCCACCCCAAGTCGTCTTAGGGCAACTTGCACTGTCTAGGGATAAACAATTAAATCGTTAACCTTGGGTTAGGGATGACATCGTGACAGATCCTTATCAGACACTACTTAATCCTGGATTGACGCTTAAAACTCGGTGTTACATAGCTAACTCTGATCCATGCAAGTCCACCATACTGTAGGTGTACATTTAAAATACGACGCCCGCCTGCCTGAGTTGTCGGCTGTTATGCTTACACAGAAGTTACTAGTTACGACGTGCAGTCGATGGCTGAACGCACAAATATGTATTTAGTCGGTCTGTCTACATATACATTGAGTCAATTTTTTTGTCTAGTATAATTTTTTTTTTATTATCTAGCCTGGATTGATGTCCCACTGCTGGGCAAAGGCCTCCCCCCATGTCCTCCATTTCTCACGATCCAAAGCAGCCTGAGGCCAGTCGTCGAGAAATATGTCCAGGTCGTTCCGCCACCGCCGTCTGGGCCTACCCCGTCGTCGCCATCCATCCTGTGGCGCCCACTCGGTGGCATTTTTAGGCCACCGCAGTGGATGCATTCGGCTGACGTGGCCGGCCCAGTCCCACTTCAACCTGGCAGCCTTTGCAATACATCGACAATGCGTGTTTTAGAACAAGATGTGTGACAAGAAAGACGTGTTTTAGAACAAAGTATAATTAAAAATTGATTAAACTTTTGGGAAACATTATTATAAATTCACCGCCATGAAAATTAAAAAAAAACAGTCGGCGTTTTTCAGCGTAGTTAAACTTTCCAAGGCGGCTTTGAAAAACATTGTTTTTCGTTGTTTTCATTCAATTAGAATTACGACAAAATATCTAAATATATTAATCCTGATAATATTATTACTTTTTCAATATTTTTCACTAGTTTACAAGTTTTTCAACAAAAAGTAAAATGTAACGAAAACATCTAAGATAAAACGTGAAAAACGTCCTAACCGCAGTTCATCGATTTGACGTAACATAGTAAACACAGAGTACAATGAACTCTTTCAAATTCGCGATATAAATGACTAAATTAGTGCAAATTGTGAATTAAAAGTGTCTTATACAGTGCCCTTTTGTTGTTTTATTACAATGCTAGTAAATATCCAGCCTTATTTAGTGTCGGTTTAGTGCTTGTTAAAGTGGGCGTGAAATGTCTAAGTTAGGAGCTATTTTTACACATTTCTGTAAGTAAATAGAACAAAAAAGGTCTAGAACTTGCTTAGGGTAGCTTTAGTCGTCTGCGCTGAGATACTTCAAAGCTTTTGGTGCGATATTAAGAAGCTTTTTTGAAGAAATTACTGTAAAATAAAATGTGCATGGAACAATTGCTTTTTTTCTAATCTGAGTGTAGATAATATGATTTTTTTGTTTTAAAAATATTTTTGTCACCTGCCAGTTATATTGCAATCTTAAACTGTCATTAAATTTATTTTTAAATAACTTCCGACGCTAGTTCAGAGGCTGTTCAGTTGTTAATATGACAAAGATAATACTTATATTATAAGTAATAATAAAAAATATTATTGTTACAGAATATGTTATTTTGATAATAAAATAATGCAGATGCAACGGAGTAGCATGGAAGCCAGCAGTGACGCCAGTTATTGTAAGTTGCTTCACTTTTGTTTACTTTTTTTTTATTTTAAAATTTTATGTTGGCCTGGGCATAGACTAGAGTTGTAATATTGTTTTTTTTTCTCAGATGACCGAGAAGCTTATGATGACTGGGGCAGCAGATCATCGCTGAGTCAGCAAGAGGAGGTACTTAAATGTTTATTAATCATCATCATTTTGTATGCAGAGACTTTGTCTCTGTGCAATGCGTTTAATGCAGTTTGCTGTGGTTTTCCATGAGGCTGACATAGTCACATTAGGTGTTTAAGCTTCATTAAAATATAAAAAAAAAATCAAGACAGTATTGTATTGTATTGAACTTATCATACAGAAAACTTTTTTCACTTCATAATCACAAAGAATTTAATAATTGGGTAGTTCTACTAGCATTTCAACCGCTATCAGTCTCCTGTCGCATATACGTAAGAAATACGCTACAGCTAGTGTGAAATTTCAACAAATTGAAATTATACCACAAGCATGCTGTATTGTTACCTATATAAAAAACCTTCCGCTAGTTGTAGCTGATTTCTTTAATATATGCAAAAGAAGACTGATAGTGGTTGAAACGCTAGTAGAACTACCCAATTATCATTTTTGAGTGGTAATGATAATTCTACGCTGATATAGGTTCTATAGTCAATGGCAATACACGGTCTTAACCATAAGAGAACAAGGGGCCCATGCTCATGCCCAAGCTTAAGAAGTTCGGAAAGGCTGATACATTTTTTTTTTATTTTAGCCTGAAAAAAGTTTTGAAAGTAAATACGAGACTCCAGCTAGACCATCTAGTACCACTTAAGTCACTTAATTCACCTCAAATCACATAGATTCCAAAGTCAAACTTGTACTATGGACAGTCTATATTGTCAATGGTTTACGAAACTGGGGAAACCCTGAAAAAATTATATTCACTTTCTTTAATGTACAAATTAGCTTCAAGTTCTTGTGTGCCCCAGGGCCCTTGCATGGCCAGCGCAAGCCACACAGAAGAGACGTGGGACGGGGGCGCGTCGCAGTCGCACAGCCCCATGAATCAGTTTTCGTACTAAATGTATAAAAGCGTCTCGAGAGGCGGAGACGTGGCCTCGTTTCTTCTGTCTGCTTTGGATCGCAACACTTCTGGAAACGATAAAAGGCCTTCTACACGGTGGGGACCAACCGCCAACCATCGTGTCCTTGGTCGGGTTGATTTAAAAATGGACAGTGTAGAAATCGGTTGACCCGACCGATATTTGGTTGATGTCAACGGCCTTGGTCGCGAGCGCATTGTCCGTGGTCGGCCCCAACCGTATGGAACGCTGTCGGCCGACGCGAGCGACACGACGCTCGGCGGTTGGTCCCGACCGTGTAGAAGGCCTTTAATGCCTTGATCACACGTACCGAGTAAACGGGCGAGACAGTGCTCTCGGCCGAGTACTCGAAGCGTATAAACATAGCGCCGAGTGCTGGGCCGAGCGCTCGGCCGAACGAAAGCGGCGAGACAGTAGCTCGGCCCCCGTTCTATCTACTAGGCCAAGCACGTACTAGGCACTGTCTCGCTCGCTCACTCGGCAGGTCTGAACGTTCACTGTCTCGCCACTCGGCCACATGAGAACTGAACTGACTGTGCTAATTTCAAAACACGTCTGAACAGCTACTCGCTTACATCACTGTCTCGGCCGAGAAACATTTTACTGTCTCGCCCAAGTCGCCCGTTTAATCGGTACGTGTGATCAAGGCATAACTGATCTCACTCGGTTATTTTTAAACTATACAAGATATCGAAAATTTGGTTACTGGTCTCGAAAGTGCTTCGTGAAGCTCTATCAAACGGTATCAATAATAGGTTACAGTATGCCTAGTATAAGTTTTCCTTCACTTCAATACTTCTCGATCGCGTTTACGTAAAAATATCAATTCTATGGAAACATGGAAGCGCGCGCGTGGAGACGCTGTCCATGTTTCCCTAGTAATTGAATGTTTTACGTAAACGCGATCGAGAAGTATTGAAGTGAAGGAAAACTTATACGAAGCGTACAGTATGCTTTTTTTTTTTTTTTTTGAATGAGTCGCCAGAGGGGCCAAAGACGCGAAGTCTTTGCTATTTTTTACTTTAGGGTAGGAAGAGTGACTTGTGCTCGGGAAAAATCCCTTCGGACGAACTGGGAATGGAGGGCCCAGACAGTGTCCGACTTGCACGGACTAAAAAACCCGGTCACAAGTCCCCTTCTCTATTGATTATTAATACAAAAAACGTGTGCTTTATATTTTGAGGAGGGGAGGGGTAGGGAGGGGACTTAATATACCCACAGTGTCCTGCCTCAGCCATTTGCTGGAAGGCCGGGAGAGGAGCATGCATTCTCCCGCTGGGCACTGGGGGGTGCTTAGGTCGGTCTTTTATGTTTTTACCCGTTGGTTTATTCCTTGACCGACCCTCGCCCGCTTCTGTACAATTACTTAGAGCTATTTGGTTGGGTTGGTGGGATTTCCTGTCATATGCATTTATCTATAACTACGGGCTTCCTTTCTTTTGCCCTGCGATGGAAGGGTGGGTCGGAGATCTTTTGGGCCCATTGTGTGGCTTTGGATGCCATCTTTTGGGTGGGGCTACCCTTTATGCCTGATGGTTTTTTGGCATGCTGTGTGTTTTTTTGCGCTTGTCTCCTAGCGCTACCCTCTTTTCGTTACCGCTTCCATCGATAGTTTTCCTGCTATAATAATTCGGAGGGATGAGGAGTGTCCCCCGGACGGCTGGACGCCCCAGTGTCTCACAAGGGTCATGTGAAGCCCAGCGGATCCATACCCCAGCCAATGCTGAAGGGCCAGAGAAGAAACTTTTAGTCTCGATTCTCTGTTTAGGCTTCCGCCGTTGCTCCCACGAGTTCCCCACCGAAACTACCGGGTGCGTCCTCCGTCCGGAGCTCACCTGTCGTATGGGCGGGAGATGCATATGTCAGGAATTCTTAGATCTAATTATACAACCACAATTATACAGAAACTACAATACAATCCAATCACTAAAAAAGGTTTGACAATTTTTTATATATACTGCAAACAGTGTCTAGGTCCAGGGGAAGCGAAAAGAGAATGGTTTTATAAGGAGGGAATATTGAATGTGTGTTTGTTTGTGTGTGTGTGTATTTGTGTGTGTGTCTACGTGTGTGTGTGCATGTGTGTGTGCTACTTATTTCGAAGACATGCCACGCGAACCACTCTTTCCAGGAACTCCTTAGTGTGGTCTCTGTTCTTTGCCGATCCAAGCAAATCGCTCCAGGTCGAGCTATCTTGAGTTACCTTGACTCCGGTTTTTTGCTCTAGCTCGAACCTTTGTGTGTCAAAGCGGGGGCATTCACAAACAATGTGCCAGACGTCCTCGTCTTTAGCCGGGTCACATATGCACGAGGGTGCGTCTTTGATTTTGAAACGGTGTAGATAGGCTGCGAATCCTCCGTGCCCGGTAAAGGCCTGAACCAAGAAATTTGTGAGTTTGAGTTTCTTTACGATGCTGTTTGCATCTCTCACTTGTGGGAAGAACTTCTTGGTTATTGCACCGGTCCCGGAGGCCTCGTAGCGGATCTGCCATTTTTCGACCGTCTCTAGTCTTATTGACCTTTTGACGTAAGATATCGATCGGCACCTCGTCGTAATTCGGAGCGGTCTTTTTCCTAATTTTTTTTTTTTTTTTTTTTTTTTTTTTTTTTATGATATAGGGGGCAAACGAGCAGACGGATCGCCTGATGGTAAACGATTACCGTCGCCCATGGACACCTGCGACACCAAAAGAGTCACAAGTGCGTTGCCGGCCTTTTAGGTAGGAGTACGCTCTTTTTTTGAAAGCTTGAAGGTCATATCGGTCCGGGAATACCGCAGCAGGAACCTCATTCCAGAGCTTTGCTGTGCGAGGCAGGAAATTTCTGGAAAAACGCACAGTAGAAGACAACCAACCATCCAGATGGTGAGGATGGAAGTGTTGTCGCGTAGGGCGGTGGCGGAAGGATGCGGCAGGGATCAACCCGAATAACTCCTCGGAGCACTCTCCGTTGTACATGCGATAGAAGATGCACAGTGAAGCTACATCTCTACGCAGCGCCAAGGAATCAAGCCCATCAGAATTGCTGCTTGCTTTGCCAGTTCATCTGCCCTCTCGTTTCCTGGCGTTCCAATATGAGCTCGCAACCAATAGAATTTTATGTCCACCCCTGCCTCCCTCGCTTGTACAGTTTGGGTCTTTATTGCTTGGACCAGTGGGTGCGTCGTGTGTGGCGTTTTGAGTGCCTCCAGCGAGGACTTCGAGTCGCTGAGAATGCTGACGCTTTGCACTCTGTGTTTCATTGCGATCTGCACTGCTCTGAACAGCGCGTACAGCTCGGTTTGATACACTGTGTTGTAAGGTGCTAATTTAAAGGTTGAGTGGCGGATTTCTTTTCCACCTTCCCACCATGTGAGCGCCGCCCCCGTCTTTCCCTCAATTTTACTACCGTCGGTGTAAATTTGTGGGCCTCCCAGACTGTACTGTACTGTACTGTACTCCCTATCCACCATGTCCTGGTTGTATTCCTCCAGGCTGACATAGTCGATAGACACGGTCTTTGACGGATGTGGTCTCGCCAGAGCGTCTATCACATTCTCAATTTCCATCCCCGGTGGCAGGTGATCCTCGCTGAAGCCTCTCTTCACCTCGTAGAGTCTTGCCGCCTCGTGAATGCGCAGGTCCAGCGGAAGAGTTCCCTATAGGACCAGCGCCGATGTCAGAGAGACATACGTACAGTATGCTTAGTATATGTTTTACTTCACCAAAATACTTCTCGATCGCGTTTACGTAAAAATTTCAATTCTATGGAAACATGGACGCGCGGCCGCGGAGCGCTGTCCACGTTTCCCTAGTAATTATTTTTTTTACGTAAACGTGATCGAGAAATATTTTGGTGAAGTAAAACTTATACTAAGCGTACAGAATAAACTAGATCTATCCGAAAATTCAATGTCAGCGTCGGGATGAATGTTCGGAGAGATCGTCGGACGTTTGTTAGTGTTGCGTGTCGGTGTGATGGGGTGCCGTTAGACAATATCGATCAAGTGCGGGTAGTTCGAAAGACCCGAGCAGCCAAACGAACTTGACACCATAGTGGAAATATACGGATCACTCACGTCTTGAAGCGAGTGAGTGATCCGTATATTTTCACTATGAGTGGGTCTCACGGTAGTTTCATGTTTAAACGAACTTGACACCCTACACTTTAGTCAACTCGTGACCACGGTCGCTGCAATGTGGCCGAAACGTCGAGGTAAATATTGTTTGCGTGATAAGTCCCGTTTAGTGTAATAGTTATAGTTATAAGTCATAACTGTTTGAAGTTTTAAAATACCTACAGTGGTTTTATATTACAATAAAACTCTACTTCCTTCAGTTTATTCTCTTGCTCCAATTTCAGCACATTCGGGTCACAATAGCATTCATTATTTATGAAAGAAAGTTGCATGAACTTTCTTCCTTAAACTTATTCTGAACAAAGAAAAAATAATGGCATCATAAATTAATGAGCTACATCAAACCTATATCGGTTCAGGAAGTCGCATTATTTTTTTCCACTCGGCATGCTTCGCGCGTCTTCGGCTATTTTCGGTCGTCGGTTTCCTTCGCCTATTTTCTAGTTTAGGGTTGCCACAGTAAAAATTTTCGCCCATATTGATTAATAAAAAAATAGACAGGACTACCTCGAGGTGGTAGATTTTTCGACGCGGTACTTTTTCAGCTTAAATAAAAAAAAAGTATTTTTGATTTAACTTTGCACAATATACCTATGTTATGCAAGTGGTAAGAGCTACCACCATCTTAACTATTGTCTAATCCTACCGATAACCATTGGTATTGGCGTTGCTGTGTTCCGGTTGAGTAAGACAGTCGATAAAATTACCTGTGTTCTATCTTATTGTTAGCCATCTCAGCTAGCAACGCAACTGCAACCCTCTAGTGTTGCAGGTGTACATTGGTGGAGGTACAGTCAAGGGCAAAGATATGTATACACTTTAGTACCTTGTTTGTCTATTTTCGTCATATTTGAACTGCCATATATGAACTGTCACAGTGGTTAAAGTGACAAGGTACTAAAGTGTATACATGTTTTTGCCCTTGACTGTACCTACTCACTTAACATCAGATGCTCCTCAAGCTTTATTATAAAAAAGCTCCTTTGTCATAAGTCACCCCATTACACAAAAAAGTCGCAAATGGCTATTATCTTCGATCAACATTACAACTAGATATCGGGTCAGCGCAAAAAATACGGCCCGGAAAATAAGAGCTCACTTCCAAAGTGAGCTCTTATTTGGTTTTAGTTCGGTCCAAGCACAGCCAACATTAACACGTCTCGCGATGCCGCAGTGTGCGTTTAAAACTTGTAAAAACAATGCCCGAAAAAGGCATTTATCCGCCGGAGTGTCTTAGTTTCGTAAGTAAATGTAAAATAAGTTTATTTCAAGCTTTAAACTAGCAAATAATAAGCAAATTACCGATTTTAACCACGACTTGAGCGCGCGTATTGGCCAGGTTGGCCAAACATTCTTAAATGTTTGGCCAACCTGGCCAATTCGCGCTAAAACATCGTAAAACAGAACAGTAGATGCATGGAGTAGATTTGAAACTTTTCCTATTCCTGTACTATTTTACATGGTCGCGAACAAATAAGAACATAAATAATAATGACTTCAGAAAGTCTATACTTACTCTATTCCCCATAACAGCACTTGTGTCGTAATGTCGTTATTACGATACACCTAGCTGCCACAGATTATTAAGTGTAGGGTACACTCAACATTAAAGCCCAGCTTAGACCTGCTGAGTTGAGTCAAGTCGATTCAAGTCGGTTCGATTCGGTACGAGTCGGTTCGAATCGGTTTGAGTCGATTAAAGTCGGTTCGAGTCGATTCGAGTCGATTAAAGTCGGTTCGAGTTGATTCAAGTCGGTTCGAATCAGTTTGAGTCGGTTCAAGTCGATTAAAGTCGGTTCGAATCGGTTCGAGTCGATTTGAGTCGATTAAAGTCGGTTCGAATCGGTCCGAGTTGGTTCGAGTCGGTTCGAATCGATTCGAGTCGGTTCGAGTCGATTCGAGTCGATTAAAGTCGGATCGAGTTGATTTGAGTCGGTTCGAGTCAGTTCGAATCGATTCGAGTCGATTAAAGTCGGTTCGAGTCGGTTTGAATCTGTTCAAGTCTGTTGGAATCGACCCACTCACCCCTCTTTTTGCGTTGGGGGTTAAAAATTGCCGCTATTTGTACATACACAAACCTTTTATATGTAATCATTATATAGGTAAAAACATAAAAAGCGATACCGAGTCATATTTTTATTTGTTTCAATAAGATACAAAACCTTCTGGCCGGCACCGTCATTACTTACACACGTGAAAAGAAACTAGCATATACATTTTTTTACGGATTTTAATTTTCTGTACGACTCTTACAACATTATTTAATTAAATAAATATATCACACAAAAAACATCACGCCAGTAAAATAACAAGTGTAACGCGCGAAACCCATCGATCGCCGTGTTAAGAGCGTTTATACCTGGTGAGCTGGCAACGTTGCATTTTTGTTAGTTTTTCTCGATTATTCCATAAAAATTGAATGAAAATTAAAAATGTTTTGTATACAAATTGTTCTAATATATAAGTTAATGTGTCTACTGCAATAATAATTCATGATAGACTTTTATTTTCTTTAAAAACGAACAAATTATTACCTAACGGTTTTTAGAGAAAATAAAAGTCTTATCACGAATTATTATTGCAGTAGACACATTAACTTATATATTAGAACAATTTGTATACAAAGCATTTTCAATTTTCATTCAATTTTTATGGAATAATCGAGAAAAACTAACAAAAATGCAACGTTGCCAGCTCAGCAGGTATTTAAACCCTCTTAACGGTACCCTGTTGCTCGCAATGTTCGCCGCCATACTGCACGCACGGTCACCTGGCAACGCTCGGTCGCCTAGCAACCGTGCCGCCATTATAGTTTTCATCGCCTGCGCCACTCACGGCGCCGCGCCGGCCGCGCATTCATTCAATTCGGGATCGATCTGCCGATTCTGCCGTCAAGATCAACTTAGCCGCGCGCGCTGTCCGCGCCGCACCCCGCGCACTCTCGCGTGTTTGTTTATCTATGTTTTCGTATTGTTCTTTATGATAATGCATCATATGTTTAGTCCTTTAATAAACTATATACCTACAAAGTACTACTATCATTGACTATCCGCATTATAAAAGAAAGTACTAATAAAAAACATAGATACCCAAAAACACTAATCTTACCAAGCAAGTGAATTTCTACACAGGTACCTATTTTAAAATAATTTTATTATTGTCGTGAGCGACTCCATAGCTCCCGAAGTTAAAATCAGAGTGGAAAAAGTAGACAGGAAACGAAAGAATGTAACTCGCAACGTAGTCAAGCTGAAAAACACTTTATCTGTAGTGTGATAAGGTTGACTTCACAGTAACTGTTATTTGACCTATGATTTTTCATTTCTAAGTGGCAGGTGTTATTTATTGCTTTGCTAGCTGTTTCTGGCGAATAATTGTAAGTAGAAGGTAGAATTGAGACTTTAAAGTATGGTGCTATGGTCGTAAATGGGTTGATCTTAAAACTGTTTTGAATTTGTTGTCTCTTTTTAGCAGAAAACATAAATCGCTCTATAGCTACACATTCAAACGGACATTGTTGATCGAAGAGTTCAGCCATTTGAACGCACATGTGCGTTTGTGGCACCCGAAAAAGTCAGGTCTGACAGCCGGCAGCGAATGTGTTAACCGTGTAATACAAATCAGGATATACAAGTATGAGCGGTTAAACCCGTTTTGCATTACACTGCTAAGATACGTACAGTCAAGGAATTTAATTCCCCACCCATTTCGTAAAAATGTCGTTTAACATTCGCAATGCATTAAGGTCGAAATGTCAAATGCAACACGTCAAAGCAACATCGTAGCTAGCTCTTAGGCCCCTAGCACACGGCGTTTTTTAAACGCGCCGGCGACGCGCATTTTTGGAACGCGCGTTTACAGCTCGTTTTTCATTCCATAGAACATTCATATAATAACGCGCGTGGATATCGCGTTTGTATCGATACAAACGCGCGTCGACGGCGCGTTTAAAAAACGCCGTGTGCTTAGGCCCTTATGGTGACAGTTTGCTGTACGATATTCGAACATAGGTGGGTTGCAAATTCCTTGACTGTACGGCGGCAAGTTGCTCAGCAATTAAAGTTGTTGACTGTACAAACTTTTTGACCTGCGACCTCCGTGGCGGCCATCCTTCTAGCCCGTTTAAATATATAAGCGAAACAAAAATGGCGCCCCTATTACGTATTTAGCTAACGCTCACTCAATAATTCAGCGGCACGCGTAGCAACCCTGAGGCGTGCGGTACTGATGGAACTCGATCGCTTCTCACGTTGTTAAAAAGGTTTAAAGGCCTTCTACACGGTCGGGACCAACCGCCAACCATCGTGTCCTTGGTCGGGTTGATTTAAAAATGGACAGTGTAGAAATCGGTTGACCCGACCGATATTTGGTTGATGTCAACGGCCTTGGTCGCGAGCGCATTGTCTGTGGTCGGCCCCAACCGTATGGAACGCTGTCGGCCGACGCGAGCGACACGACGGTCGGCGGTTGGTCCCGACCGTGTAGAAGGGGTTTTAATACAGTGTGAAATCAAAATAGCCATACAAAATGAGTGTTTATTTATATTCATCAGTTGATGCTGGACAATATAATGCACTAACTCGTTTGTTTTAATTACTTTTATTAAATTTGCGGTGTCCATAGTTACATTAAGTTCGTGATTTCATTTCAACTAAGTAAGTAAGTAAATCATCCTAAATTTTATGAGACTCATTTTAACGACTGAGTTAATGCATTATATTGTCCAGCATTTAATGAGTAAAAAACACTAATTTTGTATCACCATTTTAATTTCACTCTGTATAACGTTTTTATTTATTTTTCTTTCAGTTAATTGTCATGTCATCTTGCTCATGTCACTTTAGCATAAAGTGCTTATTTCGATAAACTAACGCTAGTGTTTACATAACTAAAAGGGGCCTAGATTTGATTTAGCCGATTCCGCGTTAAAATATATGGGGAGACCATTACGGTATTTATACTAAAACGCTCCATGATTTTATAAGCAAAAGTACATTATATGCTCACAATACAACCGAAAAACATTGACTCAAAAGTCCTATTTTACACGCTTTATTTACTTCAGTTATAACTTACGGTTGTCATTTTCTGCGATGTCACGTGAGGTTACAGACTGCAATTGTCGCCTTTTTATATTATTTCAGACTTATTGACTACGCTACATCTTGTAGCTGGTATGTGGGAGTCGAGTTTCTGTCGAGCCGAGTGATATCAGAACATGTGGTACCGCTGTAGGAGCAATTTGACAACTCGTACAGAGTGTTGCCGCGTAAGAGTAAAAGTACCAAATTGTGGGGTATTCTAAAGTGCTGGTAGGTGGTACAGTTAAGGTCATAAATATATATACAGCCGTGGGGTAAAATCGTGGAGTCAAATCGTGGAGTCTTTGTTCACAATAATTTTATTGCTAGTGGCATAAAAGTGTATAGACATATTTGACGTCTTGGTAACGTCGTACACATATTTAAATAATATAACTTTGACTGTACATAACTGTAAAGGTACCACAACCAACAATCCTGACCTGAGGCGCGATTAGTGTTCAAAAAGCGCATCACGAAAATTGAGTAACGAACGAGTAACGAGTGAGATATATTTTAGAGTCAAAAATGTTTTAAAGATTGTCAAAGGATATTTTACTTCCACGATGGACTAAAATTTCAATTTTAAACTGGCTTCTTTTATGCTACTTTTTCAGTATCTATTTATTTCTACTTTATGGTATGGTATTATTCTTAGAATAAGTAATTTTATTATGCACATAAAGCACGTGATGTAGTATCAGAATCAGAATAAATAATTATCTTTTATTGTTTTATTTTATTTAATTACTTACACATCTAGTATGGTACGAAATAAATACAATTTCAACTCAAAATGGGTAAACTAACTTCCTACCACTGGCAACCTTTCAAACCGGAATGCGCCACAACCGCGCCGCGCCGTCCGCCGCGCAGTCGTTCTACGTCATCAAAACAAATACAATAGTTACACTGAAAAAACGCCTCAAACGCCTTCGGTAATCAAAATAAAAGAAAAACACTTGCGATGTGAAAATTAAAAAGTAACGTTTGATTGTTTTTAATTATGGCCGTTTGGACTGTTCGTGAATTTTTTTGGTCCGTATACAGTGCAACGGTATACGTCTGTGACCTAGTTTGATTTGTGCATCGTGTGACGTCATACAGTGATTTTTACAAGCTTTTATGAACTTCCTAATCAACTTAATTAATTTAGTCACTTCGCGAAATTTAACAATTTGATAATATAAAAGTATATCGGTCTCTTTTCACTTTCTTTTGGATTGTATTGATGGTCATCTGTTTCTTATATGGTCAATTTGATTTGTATCTAAATATTTCAAGGGAATTAGTAAATAAAAGCTCGTAAAACCGTTTTTAAATGTTTTCTTCTGGATGCAGTGAATGTGAAGTGCTATGTGAATTTTACGAAGAATTTAGGTTTTTTTTTCGTTGAATTAATTTGAGTTAATTTTGTGGTTCAGGTAAAATATATCATGTAGGTTGTGATCGCATTTCCGAGGAGATGAGACACTAAATCAGCGATAATATACCTTCTTCACTCCCTACTTGTTTAGTTAACATTCTCTTCAATTTTATTATGGACAAACAGAAAAATGGGAGTAGACCCATTTTTGGGCACAAGCTTACACTCTTATCAGGGACTAAAAGTGGTCCCTATTCAGATAGGGCACTTTTCATGCATAGAATTACATCATAGAATCACAAGCCAATTTGTCATCTTTACCAGACTGTAAAAGAAGGAGAATTGAGCCAGCAGAAGTGGAGGTTGGGGTATAGCAATTAAAGGGTGGACCTAGTTGTCTGCTTTACATTTTAACTATGTCTATTTGGCTTCTATCATTCCTGCTGGCTTGTACTGAGGCACCAAATTCAAACAGATTGGAAGAAAATTTATTTAGTTGTTTTTTGGGGTTGGTTCAATTTTTATCCTACTGAAAAGCTCAATTATACTCAATATAGTGCCTTGGAATTTTTTGAACTAAATATTTTAGTACAGTATGTAGTTGTGCTTTTTGAAACTAGGGATTGCCAATGAATGTTAATCAATTTAAAAACCGTCTAGACCAACACATTAGCAGTACAAAGAATAGCTGACCAAGGAACAGCTAGATACAGGCACCTATCAGTTGGCCTCAACTGCCTGCCTGGTAGTATAAATAATAAATAGCTATTGCCCGCATCTCCGTCTGTGAAGAATAGGGGTATAAAAAATAGTCTACAACCTATTCTCAGACCTACCGACTATAGAGAAAAAAGCTTCATAAAAATCGGCCAAGCCGTTTCAGAGGAGTCTGATAAACAAAAATTGTGACATGAGATTTTTATATAGGTATTAGACTAGCTGTTGCCCGCGACTCCGTCCGCAAGGAATAGGGGTAGGTATAAAAAATAGCCTACAACCTATTCTCAGACCTACCAAATATAGAGAAAAAAGTTTCATAAAAATCGGTATTAGGGTATGGTACGGTGTTGTATTGTATTTCTTTATTTGCTTTAAATGTGGTTAACAATAGATCTTGAACAATTTTATAGGATCACACATTTAGCTGCATTGCAGCATGCAAAATGCACATATTAAATCTAAAAGAATGAATCTTTCAGCATGCAACATCTAAAAAAAAAATTCTTACATCTTGCTCATCTACACAATTTCTAAAATGATATGTCCGAGAGTTGAGAGTTAGAAAATATAGTTACATATAAATCCTCAGTAATACAGCTAATTTTTAAATATTTTATGTGACTTAGAACATGACTTACTTAATGTCTAAATATCTAAATATCTAATGAATTTGTCAATCTTATCATCTATATATTATTATTAAAGAATTAATTTATTGAATAGTAACATTTTTCGATTAACCATGTGTTGAGATTTGAATAAAATTTATTTCCCACTAAACTACTTATAGATTTCGGCACTGTATTATAAATATATATAATTATAAATTTTGCTCAGCATATAATAGGAATTCCTTTTAAATAGGTTCACTGGTAACATATGGTATGGTATGGTATAACGGGTTCTGTACTTCAGTAGAGCAGTTGTACAGAATAAATGATTATACTGTCCAAAAGTTACAAGTAGTCCCAACAAATTGCCTCGCACAGCAAAGCTCTGGAATGAGGTTCCTGCTGCGGTATTCCCGGACCGATATGACCTTCAAGCTTTCAAAAAAAGAGCGTACTCCTACCTAAAAGGCCGGCAACGCACTTGTGACTCTTTTGGTGTCGCAGGTGTCCATGGGCGACGGTAATCGTTTAACATCAGGCGATCCGTCTGCTCGTTTGCCTCCTATATCATAAAAAAAAAAAAAAGAAAAAAAAAAAACAATGTTAGTCTTACGATCAATTAATATAGTTTCGTTTAACTTTTGTGAGCATAATATAGATAGCTATATGAGTAGTCCTACAATGAGTTATGGATGTTTTCTATGTATTTAAGTATTTATTTATCTATATAAGTATGTTTATCGTCGTCTAGTACCCATAGTACAAGCTTTGCTTAGTTTGGGACTAGGTCGATTTGTGTGAGATTGTCCCCTAATAAAAAAAAAAAAAAAAAAAAAATTAGGTTGCGTTCCCGATGCTAGAGTACAACTAGCCTGAACGAAGTATGTTCTAGACTGCTTGCACTGCACTGGGATCACCAGTCCCGCACTTCACTTCCTACGTACAGTCATGGAATTTAATTCCCTACCCGTTTCGTAAAAATGTCGTGCAATACGACACGACGACCAGACCAGATGGCCTAGTGGTTAGAGAACCTGACTATGAAGCTTGAGGTCCCGGGTTTGATTCCCGTGTCGGGGCAGATATTTGTATGAAAAATACAAATGTTTGTTCTCGGGTCTTGGGTGCTTAATATGTATTTAAGTATATATCTATCTGTATAAGTATGTTTATCCATTGCCTAGTACCCATAACACAAGCTTTACCTAGCTTACTTTGGGACTAGGTCAATTGGTGTGAATTGTCCCATGATATTTATTTATTTATTTATTTATTTAATATTCGCAATGTATTAAGGTCGAAATGTCAATTGGAACACGTCAAAACAACATCGTTGCTAGCTCTTATGGTGACAGTTTGCCGTACGATATTCAAACTTAGGTGGGTAGGAAATTAAATTCTTTGATTGTACACACATATAGGTTTGGATATAGGGATGGTGCATCGCATAACATGTGTTTCATCGAGAAAAAAAAATTACATTAAAATCATAAAAATTAACACTTGCATAAAAATAACAAATTTTGACCTTAATACCTAGGTGATTAATAAAGTAATAGGAAAACATCATGAGGAAACCTGAATAAACCTGAGAAGAAATTCACGCATTGGGCCCGCGTGGGAACTACGGCCCAAGCCCTCTCATTCTGAGAGAAGGCCTGTGCCCTGCAGTGGGACGTATATAGGCTGCGATGATGATGATGATGATGATGATGTTTTAGCATGAAGAGGTGACAAACATACACGCACGCACATAGTCCCAAACTTTCCCATTTGTTAATACTAAGTAGGATAGGTATAGGGTACCTATAGCTACAACAACAAAGCGCACGTTCTGTCTGTCTAACAATACATGCGTCACCCCTGATAAAACGTACATCAAAGTTTACTGCCGGCAGACGGACAAATTGATCCGCTGTACAGGCTGCTCCTAAAATAAAACCCACTGAAACAATTGGCGCTGTTATGGTCCGGCCACGACATCGTGCAACCGGCGGCAGCGGCGAGAGTTTTCTCATCATCATCATCATTCCAGCCAGTGGCGTAGCGTGCCTTGGTGGGGCTCTGCATCAAAATTATAGTCCGACAAGATCGTGCGCGACGCTCCGCGGAACCCTGTCGCAGTCAGTATTTGCCGCACTTATTAAAAGCAATCTTGTTAAGTACAGCAGAGGCTCCCTGCGACGGTTCCGCCGAGCGCCGCGCACGAGCTTGTCAAGGTATAGTTGGGGGCTTTCCTGGGAAACATGAGATTAAGGGGCTGTTTCACCACCCATTGATTAATTTTAACTGACGGATAAATGTGATGCCGTCTCCGTCTATTCAAACAAAACAAACAGAGACGGCATCACATTTTGCCGTCAAATAAATTTGATCAATGGATGGTGAAACAGGGGGTAAGTGACATTGTGGATAACATTTTACTAATTTTTCTTACACACGTTAACCTTTTGACCGCGACGCATCGTTTTTGTTTGGAACAAAATTGATTCTTATGCGGATGCGGGTAGGTTTAATTTTGTATTACCCTACTGTCGTCTATAGCCGACGCTGGCGGTCAAAAGGTAAGGGCCTCTGTGTCCAGGGAATCATTGATACGGCTGATACGGCGGCAGCTACGCCCCTTATCCCAGCCTATATACGTGCCCCTGCAGGACACAGGCCTTACAGAATGAGAGGGGTTGGGCCGTAGGTCCCACGCGGGCCCAGTGCGGATTGGGAACTTCACACACACCATTGAATTTCTTCGCAGGTGTATGCAGCTTTCCTTCAACTTAAAGCTCGTGGTAAATTTTAAATCAAACGACTTTAATGAAACTAAGAATATAAAATAACAATGAATAAAACTTAACTAAGTATAAACACTAACAAACTATAAAAATTAAAACTAACTATATTAAAATAAAATAAACTAAAACTAAATTAAATCTAAAAATGGCCCCTGTGGCATGGTACCGAAGACGCTGGCAGCATTTCCTCGCTGGATCGTAAGACTGATGCGTTGAGCGAGGAAGCTGCCAGCTCTTCGGTCTCCTGTGGTATCTCTGAGTCTCTTTGATAAGTCTTTGAAGAGACTCAGAGCACCAGGGCCCCACGGACCAAGGGTCTCGACGCCAAAAGGTACAAAATTATATTCGGCGCCGAGACCACTGTATTTCCCTAACTTGGCAATTTTGGCCGTTTCTGCTGCTGCCACTGCCCTTATAGATGTTCGGTGGAGATGTGAAGGGGCCAGTGTGTCAACACAAGTTGTGTCCCACACTAGCACCCGTCCCATACTCCACGGAATCAGGGACATCCCATCCGGTCTCTTGCCGTCATTTCTAGATATTCCTGTTGGCTCCAAAATAGCCGGCACATTGACCGATGCAAGAGACCGGCGGATGATGTCATTAAGGGCAGCATGCCTTGAGAAACGACCCGCACTTCTCTGGCAGGAAAGACCGTGGTGCCCTAATTTTAAATTAATTTCGCACATAAAATCCGAAAAACTCAGAGGTGCAAGCCGGGATTTGAACCCACGGGCCTCTGCTGAGAGGCCATAGTTTAAACCATTAGGCCACCACGGCTATTCATTGCGTGTGCCGCTGATAATCACTGTGTCTTCTTCACTTCTGAAAGTACCACTCCATTACTGGAGGTTGGCCGTTAGCTCTTAAAACTTCTCCCTGTCTTGAGCCATCCGGAATAGTTGCTCTGCACTTCTGATTCCGGTCCACTCCCTAATGTTCCGCAGCCATGATTTCTTCCGCCTTCCAGAGCGCCGTTTTCCCTGTATTTTGCCCATCAATATTAGACATCAGACAGGCCGAAGTTTTAATACTAGATTTAAAGAGCATGTTTCGGCATATAGGAATGAGCATCCAGATAGATCGAATTTTGCAAAACATTTGTTGGAATCAAATCATTCATTGTTAGATTCAGATTCTTATGAAGTGTTACATTATTGCGGCAAGGGGTTGCGTCTGGATGCTCTGGAATGCATGGAAATAATTAGGTACAACACTATGGGGTCTATTATTAATGAACAGGTAAATTTAGTATCTTCTCCTTTACTGCGGCTTGGGTCGAATTTGAACAGTTAGTATTAATTAAATATGCCTTATAAATAAATAAACAAAAAATTCAAGGTAGTTTTAAATATGTCAATAAAAGTTTATTTTTGTGGGGTAGTTTGAGAATAAGAAAAATAAAGTGGGTACTTGAGAAGTTACAGTGACAAGTTAAAACATTTGTTTTGGTTTGTTAGTTTAACATTTGGTAGCATAGCATACGGTTGTGGTAACTCTGAAGATGAGCTCTGGTTGAGTTCGAAACGCGTCAGTGTAGCTTGGTGGTGGTGATGGTTGGGTTTATGTGATTTGTGTGTGTTCGTACAGTGTGGAGGTGGAGGAACTGCATGAACGCACATTTCTTGCATAAACGTAACTATTGTAAGGTCGCGGGTGAGCAAAGTAATTGTTTTAGTTCATCAATATTAGTTGAAGCAGCTGATATCTGTCATGGCGCAACCGCAACACGTGCCCCAGATATTCGATTTTGCGCTTTTTGACGGTGTGCAATAATTTCACTGTGTAGGGGTTTCCAAATAAGACTCCATACCTAAGGGGGTCGCGCCATGAAAAATTAAACTGCTGATTTTAGAAACATCCTGTATGTGTATGTGTGACAATGCTGCCCGCCGGACAAAGAGCTTTGGCGCACCCCTTATTTGTATTGACAAGTGCACGGACTCGTTTGACATTATATGATCACAATTTTAATTACAAAGTTACAATAATAACGTCAATTATTCAATTGTCCGGCTATAGTCTATACGAGTATCTATACTTAATATTATAAAGAGGAAAGATTTGATTGTTTGTTTGTTTTCATTGAATAGGCTCCGAAACTACTGGACCAATTTCAAAAATTCTTATGCCTTTAGAGAGCTACATTATCACTGAGTGACATAGGCTACTTTTTACCGCGGGAAAATACCTTTTCCTACAGGAAAATCAATTTATCGCGGGCGAAGCTGCGGACGGAAGGCTAGTATCGTATAATCGTCTGCGAAGACTGTCTGTTTTTTATCGGATATATTTTGATGAGTGTGCGCTGGAATTACATAATTTGATTCCTCCATCTGCATTTTACCAACGGACATACATTTCAAACTAAAATACAAACTGAAACATAGATGCACAGAAAAAACCCCAGAAAAAAGACCAATGCTGGGAATCGAACCCAGGTCCTCAGCGTTCCGTGCTGCGTGCTTACCCCTACACCACCACTGGTCTAGAAGTTAGCGACGAATCTTTCCCATACATCGTACACTTCAGTCTGTTATAATCACATTTAGGCAGTGATAAAGCGCATGTATGTTATGCCCTCTACCGAGAGACTTCAACACTCCTTCGGAGCTACCCGCTCACCTGGACCAAGAGATGGCGCTACTAGGCCAACTTTTACAACTTTTACTTTTTTTTTTGTAACCGTAACCGTAAAAGTAATAAAAAAAATAAAGTTGAAGAAAATAAAAAAATAAATAGAAAAAGATACTTCATACTTAACTTGTAACGGACATACAGGCGGAGGGAGCGTCTTCATCCTTATGTGGCTAGTATTCCAGTGGCCCGTACGAAGCGCTTCGCGTCATCCTTCCTAATGCGAACTGCTAAGGGATGGAATTCGCTCCCATCGTTTGTGTTTCCAGATAATTACAATCTAGGTCTCTTCAACGCTAGAGTGAATAGGCTGTTACTGAACCAGTGAGATACACCCTTGGCCTCATCTGCGCTTTTCATCAGGTGAGATAATAGGGCTAGTGGGGCTCGGTAGGGTATTAAACTAATGAACATCGCTTCGGAGCAAAATGCATAAAACGCAAAATGTAACCAATGGTAAAACCCGTGTACAGTCGACTACAAAAAGATCGATGCAGCCAAAGTTACAAAAATATGTATACACGACCTTAATGGTAAGTTAATAAAGTCGCGTATACATATTTTTGTAACTTTGGCTGCATCGATCTTTTTGTAGTCGACTGTACTGCCTTTTCGGCGAATTATTTTTCGCAAACTGTTTCATTTGGCAAATGTTTAATTTCCCAAATGTTATTTTTTTCTGAAACTGTAAACTATTCACTACATTTCAGGATATATTTCAGGACTATCCTGTAGGTTAGGTTAGGTTAGGTTTGTTTTATAATATACATTTGGGAAATAAAACATTTGCCAAATGAATCATTTTGCGAAAAGTTTTTCGTCGAAACATTAGTAAACCGGTAAAACTTACAATACGCAAAATGTATGTACACAACACAAAATTGTAAAACACACGCGTAACGCAAAATTTACAAAACTGAAAATTTATTCATTTTACGGATTTGTACATTTTGCTTTTTGTAAGTTCCGCGTATTTCACAATATGCGATCCGTTTTATACAATACTTATGCCTCCACTACACGTCCGCAGATGCGTCCGCGGACGTACGCAAATGCATCCGCAGACGAATCTCTACCAAACGACCACACGTCTGTTGACGTGGTGGGGACGCCGGACGCTCGCGCTTGAACCCTTTGATGCGTGCCACAAAAACCGACAGCAAATGGATCGGTGGCAGATGCGTCTGCGGGCGTCAAATACCTACCACAGATGCCCAAATTACCCCCTCTACACGTCCGCGGATGCATCCGGAGATGACATCCGCCGACGCATCCGCGGACGTGTAGTGGAGGCAATTATGCGCATTTCAGATTTTGCCATTGGTCACGTTTTGGGTGTAGCTGTACATTTTGCGTTTTGTGCATTTTGCTCCGAAGCGGTAACTGCTTTTCTATACGTAAGTACGTAGTAAATTTCGGCTAACAGAATTTAACATTTGATAGCTGGTTTGACATTCGTTATCGTTGCTGCAGGGTATATAGTTAGCCAGAAATGATGATGATTATGATGATGATGATTAATGCGAGAGAGACCATTTCAACGGCAAAATCCTCCCACGCGCTCTTACCAACTTTATGTGCATTTTAATGTTTGATCGTAATGCCTTTGATGATTTACGATCGATTTAGCATCATAAATCAGCGCTACGTCTCAATTAGGTTGCTATATCAAAGATTTTGCCGGCAGATGGCACCATCAATCTTTCTTATGTTCTTATGTAATCTTAGTGTCCAATAAAAGTGTACTATGGCGAAGAGCAAAGCTTCGCTGTTAATTTTATGTTTCCAATACCTTTCTGAAATTCATGTGTAAGATATTTGAGGATTCACTCTAGTGATGTGTTTATCGCAACACGATTACTTGTAGTTTGCTCGATTGAACCTATCTTGAGCCGTCGTGCTTCCCTCTTGTCCATACGGTTAGTTGCGTTAGTTCTTCTTCGGCTATAGGACGGGGAACTTGTGTCGCTCGCGCTTACGCACGGCGTAGCGTAGCGTACTATTATATATTTTGTGGCACGGCTTTCATTTTAGCCGCTCTCACGCACACATACACGAGTGCATAGAATACCTAAAATCGATTAGCGCCAAAAGCTCTGTAGGGCCTTAACATAAGGACACAATCACATAAGGGGCCCGTGCCTATTTCATAAACGTGACAGGTTACAAGTGATATTGACAACTTGGTCTAAATTGCGCAGTGAATATAACACCCGGTGGAAAACGGAACTTCTAAAGCAGCGATGTATTACGAATAGTCATAGTCACTTGTAACCTGTCACGTTTATTGAATAGGCGCCAGGTGGTCATACTAATTTGTCATATCAGTTATGACTACGAGGATATACATGTCCTCCTAGTCATACTGTAACACCATATTTTTAGAATAAAGGTTTTCCCTTCTTCCTGTATATATGTATAATGTTTATTTGGGCAAAAAACGGCACAATGTAATCAGTGAACTGCCGTCGCCCACGGACACCTGCGACACCAGAAGAGTCACAAAAGCGTTGCCGGCCTTTTAGGTAGGAGTACGCTCTTAAAACGCTACGCTCTTAGGTGCTGAAATAATTCGGCTGAAATAATGATTCGAGTTGTTACGCCACGCCGCCTAAGCCTTTAGGTGTGTAGGCATCTTTATCGTCTGTGTAATCTTCAGATTACGTAATTGTATCACGTTGACGTGCACGACCTCCCCCCTAAGTAACGTTTTAAACCCCCCTGATCTGTTTACAAGACTTGCGATGGGAACGTTAGGGTGGTTTTCCGCGGCCCTGACGCGACTTATTAATCAAACTGAGTACACAAAAGGGCGTTTTATCATAATCATCATCTCTACCTTTCTTTATACGTCCCACTGCCACAAGCCTCCTCTCAGAATGAGATGGCTTGGGCCGTAGTTGCAAAGCAGCTTAGTGCGGATTGGGAACTTCACATACACTTTTGAATTTCGTCTCAGGTGTGTGCAGGTTTCCTCGCGATGTTTTCCTTCAGCGTAAAGCTCATGGTATAAATTCCGAAAAACTCAGAGGTGCCAGCCCGGGTTCGAACAACACCCACTGCTTGGGAGGCCGTAGGTCAAACCACTATGCCACCACGGCTTTTCACCCGACTGTCGAAGAAGGGCTACGTTTTTCGAGCGTATGTATTTATGCATGTACGAGGGGCGTTCAATATAAAGTGAGAATGAGATGCAAACTCTTTTAATATTACGAAATTAAATACTGGCTGGTAAAGCTAATCTATCTAGCTGATTGCTATGAAAAAAAAACTAACTGTCTTTTGTTTAAAAAAAATATACGGTAATTTCTTTGCAATGCTATTGAGTACGTTAGCGAAAATGGAGAAAATTGAACTGCGCGCCGTTATCAAATACTTGTGTTTGAAAAATTTTTCTACGGACCAAGTCAATTTGGATTTGCGGGACGCTTTAGGGTCTAATGCTCCTCCGTATTCGACAGTCGCACGTTGGTGCGCCGAATTTAGACGTGGAAGAACATCGACAATGGACGACCCCCGCTCCGGACGCCCTACTACAGCAGTAACTGAAGAAATTGTGAAAAAAGTCGAAAACTCAGTTTTGGCGGATCGTCGTGTCACGGTTCGTTTTATTGCTGAAAATGTAAAGATTTCAACGGGGAGCGTGCATAATATTTTACATGAACGCATGGGTATGAAAAAGGTATCTGCGCGTTGGGTACCAAGAATGCTTACTGACACGCAAAAACAAACTAGACTAGAGATTTGTCAAGAAGCTTTGAACCTGATGCAGCAAGACCGGGAACTTTTTTTGGCGCGATTTATAACAATGGACGAAACATGGCTCCATCATTACGACCCTGAAACGAAACTGCAGTCTATGACATGAAAAAGGCCATCATCTCCAACTCCGAAGAAATTCAAGGTGAGCCCATCTGCCGGTAAGGTCATGGGCTCTGTTTTTTGGGATGGTAAAGGGGTATTAATGATTGAGTATCTCGAGCATGGAGCCACTATTACGGGAAATTTATACGCCAAACAAATAGCAACATTGCGCAATGAGATCCGCGAAAAACGGCGAGGTAAACTCTCGAAAGTTGTGCTGTTCCACCAGGACAATGCCCCGGCACACAAGTCCGCCGTTGCAATGGCTGCAATTCGTGATGCTGGGTTCGTTATCCTTAAGCATTCTCCGTATTCACCAGATCTCGCTCCCAGTGATTTCTACCTATTTCCGAGATTGAAACAATACCTGAGAGGCCAGAAATTTGAAGACGACGACGCGGTAGTCGCTGCAGTACAAGATTTTTTAAGTACTCAAGATGAGACCTTTTTTAAAAATGGAATTTTAAGTTTAGAAAAAAGATATACTAAGTGTATTATGCTAAAAGGTGACTATGTCGAAAAATAAAATGACATTTAGTAAAAGTTGTTTATAACATACTCATTCTCACTTTTTATTGAACGCTCCTAGTATTTATCATTCTTTGGCACGCCCTGCAGCGTAAACTGCTCAATGGATTTTGAAGTGTGAGGTGTCATTAGATTCGTCTCAGTTCCGAGAGTAACATAGGATATTATATTTTCCCGGAATTCCCATGGGAACGGGAATTATACAGGCGGGTTTTTTTCATCTACTTAGCATTGAAATTAAAGTTATTTTATACTAACCTACTAGCAATATTGCGGGACTCTGCTTGGGGAGGCCTTGGTCCTGCATTGGATGTCTTTTGGCTGATATGATGTTGATGTTTGATGATGAAGAGATGACAAGACTAACGTCAAATTGACCTGACGATACTACCGCCATCTGGCTACATTCCACCTGTCGCAAAATCTACATTGCGATACTTTGTGTTTTGCAACGCGCCGTCATTGTTGCACTGTGATGTCTATATTTAGAACAAAAGAGCCTCATTTGTCTCATTGCAGCCAAGGCCTAGACGGCTAACTCTTACTTTCAGGATTTTGCACGTTTACGCTAATGCTAAGGCTACACACATCGCGATAACGCGAATATTCGCATAATCGCGATGTATGTAGCCGAATATTCGCGAATACTTTGGCACTTCGCCCGAAGCCGCAGACCCTTCGCCCCGCTGTCGGTAAATTTGCGCACATCAAAGGCTGCCAAACTAAAGTAAACTCTGCGGCATTGCTCTCTATAGCAGTGTGGCCATGCACATTCGCCGTAGCCCGAAGACGAAGTTTTATCGCGATAATTCTATCGCGATGTGTGTAGCCCTAGTATAATAGGTAACTAGCTGTTATCCGCGACTTGGAACGTCTAGATCAGGGGTCACTAATTGGGGATGTCTATTTTTTTGTAACGTATAGTAAATCGAAAACTATTACCGAGATAAATGCTTTTTAAATTGTTTCCGGTAGCTATTTAATTTTAATATAATTTAATGCATTTATTACATGTCAAATTAGCAATGACCTTCATTTGACATTGAAGTAAATGACGTTAAAGGTCCAAGTTGTACTTTAATCGGTGTTGAATAGCATTATTTACAATTCTTCACAATTTACGCGTGGATTAAACTACGGAGTTTGATTTGGACCCGCTGTCTGAGCTTCTAGCACTTTGACAGCGCCAGTAAAGTGACACTAGTTACAGTGTACCACTACGCAAAAAATGATTAAAGGGGTTGCCTTATCGTACGCGTTTAGATAGATTTAGAAATTTGGCATTGTGGGAGCCCTCAGTTATAATCTGACGTCATCAACCAAAATAGTTTCAATAATTAATTTTGAATAAAGTAGGTAGTGAACTAAATTAATGACAAAATATTGAAACTAGTTTCTTATAATTGACTTTTCTATCCAAAAAAATGTAATAACCATTGCTATTTTTTTAGACATTCCCAATTAGTTTCGCTCGGGGTGAAATTACCATTTTATAGAAAAAAAAATTATTAAACAAATGTAATTACGGAAATAACAAAGGTATTTTTTTACATATCATTGAGAAAACTCGCCAAGTGCGAGTCGGACTCGCGCACGAAGGTGTCCGTACCATATATATAAAAACGTCAAAAAATAAATATTTGTTTTATTTTAATTACTTATTTTTAAAGCTAATAACTATTCAAGCGTCTACCTGTTGAAATTATCAATATAGAGCAAAAACGAGCAAAAAAATCATGTTTGTTGTATGGGAGCCCCCTTAAATATTTATTTTATTCTGTTTTTTAGTATTTTTTGTTATAGTGTCAACCGAAATACATCATCTGTGAAAATTTCAACTGTCTAGCTATCACGCTTCATGAGATACAGCCTGGTGACATACGTGGACGGACAGCGGAGTCTCAGTAATAGGGTCCCGTTTTTACCCTTTGGGTACGGAACCCTAAAAACTGCATTTGAAATTTTGGAGGAATATCAACATAATGCGGGCTCATGAAAACTCAATTTCTATTTCTCCGAAAATGTTAGGAACTCCTTCCTATTCCCGAATCGTAAAACATCAATAAACTGCCCCCTCACGATAATGACTGTTAAATGGTGGCGTTAGGGAATATATTCCGATCTTTTAGCACTTGCTGTCTGAGTAGGTAGGTTTTACTCGGAAAAGAAGATTTTTTTGCGTCGAGCTAAGTTTTTATATACAGGGTGTTACAAAATAACCCCTAAAGCCTGAAACCCCATGAACAGTAAATAAAACTGTAATTTTGCGCGCTGTTCTTTTTTCCAAAAAAAAAAATACTAATTTAATTCTTTACTGGAGTACTTCCATACCCTTCAGTTATTACGGGTAATTTTGTAACACCCTGTAGTTTCAATGATAAAACAGTTGTATGGAGTCGGAAGAAATTTTGTATGTAAGTAGGTAGCTGGTTCTCGGGAGTCACAAATCTCAACCGCTACGTTTCATCACCATCATCTCACGTCGAGGTAAATATTGATTACGTGATAAGTCCCGTTTAGTGTAATAGTTATCATCATGTCAGCCTATATTTGTCCCGGGCACAGGACTCCTCTCAGAATGAGAAGGCTTTGGCGGCACCTTCTTAGTTCCCACGCGGGCCCAGTGCGGTGCGGATTGGATACTTCACAAACACCATTGAATTTCTTCGCAGATGTGTGCGAGTTTCCTCACGATGTTTTCCTTCATGGTCGCTTTCATTGTTAATTTCAAATGTAATTTCGCACGTAAATTCCGAAAACGCAGAAGTACGAGCCGGGATTTGAACGCAGGACCCTCTGCTTGAGAAGCCATAAGTCAATGAGTCTATTCGTGACCACGGCCGCTGCAATGTGGTCGAAACGACTCGCACTTGGCCGGTTTTTTAACTTCTTATCACTGAAAAATCACCGTGTACATAGAGACAAAAGAAAACTTCAACATACCTCAACAACGTTTAAAGTATGGGCTTTTACTCTGATAATTTCTCCGCTCGATTGCCAGCCAAACAGCTGACTTCGTGAAGTACCGCACCCCCACTCCCCCCCAGCGACCTTGACCTCGCCGCCGCGCAGACACCAAAAGCGGAGACGGGGCATCTAAGTAGGTATACCTAGTATCTACCTACCGTTAGTATTGGTGGTTCGGTTATTACCTATAATACTAGGGGCGTTCAATAAAAAGTGAGAATGAGTATGTTATAAACAACTTTTCCTAAATGTAATTTTATTTTTGGGCATAGTCACCTTTTAGCATAATACACTTATTGTATCTTTTTTTTAAACTTAAAAATTCATTTTTAAAGAAGGTCTCATCTTGAGTACTTAAAAAATCTTGTACTGCAGCGACTACCGCGTCGTCGTCTTCAAATTTCTGGCCTCTCGGGTATTGTTTCAATCTCGGAAATAGGTAGAAATCACTGGGAGCGATATCTGGTGAATACAGAGGATGCTTAAGGATATTGAACCCAGCATCACGAATTGCAGCCATTGCAACGATTGTGTGCCGGGGCATTGTCCTGGTGGAACAGCACAACTTTCGAGAGTTTACCTCGCCGTTTTTCGCGGATCTCATTGCGCAATATTGCTATTTGTTTGGCGTATAAAGTGCCCGTAATAGTGGCTCCATGTTTGAGATACTCAATCATTAATACCCCTTTACCATCCCAAAAAACAGAGCCCATGACCTTACCGGCAGATGGGCCCACCTTGAATTTCTTCGGAGTTGGAGATGATGTCCTTTTCCATGTCATAGACTGCAGTTTCGTTTCAGGGTCGTAATGATGGAGCAATGTTTCGTCCATTGTTATAAATCGCGCCAAAAAAAGTTCCCGGTCTTGCTGTATCAGGTCCAAAGCTTCTTGACAAATCTCGACTCTAGTTTGTTTTTGCGTGTCAGTAAGCATTCGTGGTACCCAACGCGCAGATACCTTTTTCATACCCAAGCGTTCATGTAAAATATTATGCACGCTCCCCGTTGAAATCTTTACATTTTCAGCAATAAAACGAACCGTGACACGACGATCCGCCAAAACTGAGTTTTCAACTTTTTTCACAATTTCTTCAGTTATTGTTGTAGTTACGTCCGGAGCGGGGGTCGTCCATTGTCGATGTTCTTCCATGTCAAAATTCGGCGCACCAACGTGCGACTGTCGAATACGGAGGAGCATTAGAACCTAAAGTGTCCCGCAAATCTAAATTGACTTAGTCCGTAGAAAAATTTTTCAAACAAGTATTTGATAACGGCGCGCTGTTAAATTTTCTCCATTTTCGCTAACGTACTCAATAGCATTGCAAAGAAATTACCGTATTTTTTTTAAACAAAAGACCGTTAGTTTTTTTTTCATAGCAATCAGCTAGATAGATTAGCTTTACCTGCCAGTATTTAATTTCCTAATATTGAAAGAGTTTGCATCTCATTCTCACTTTATATTGAACGCCCCTCGTATAGTCGGGGTAAGAAAAGGTTCGTCACTTTTCGACTCTATGTCAACGAATTAAGGTCGAAAAGTGGCGAACCTTTTGTTTACCCCGACTATACGCATATAATTCTGCCGTGCTTTTGACATTAGCAGTATCTAAGTCTGATTTTGCAGAAGTTTAAAAAACCGACCAAGAGCGATTCGCACTCGTACATGAACGATTCTGTACCTCCGTACAATGTTTTATAAAGAGTTCAGTAAAGAATCGCCGAAATAGTAGTGGTAGAGCCATGTAGTAGTGGTAGAGCCATGTTGTAGCTAGCCGCTGCATCACGAATGGGCCGGCTCGTCCGGGGCAGTACCACCCTCTCACAGAACACCGGCGTGAAGCAGCAGTACTCCTGCTGCGTTCCGTACGGTCAGTGAGAGCGCCGGGGGCCCAATACCTCTCCCCCTCCCATATTCCCTCTCCTTTTCCCAGGGCCGACAACGCACTGGTATCGTGTAAAGCGCTGCGGGTGTCTATGGACAGTGGTGATCATTTAACATCAGGTGACCCACTAGTTCGTTTGTCTGGCCTTTCTAACATAAAAAAAAAAATTTATGCACTAAAATCCTAATTGTTACACTAAACGGGACTTACCGCGCAAACAATATTTACCTCGACGTTTCGGCCACATCGCAGCAGCCGTGGTGGTGATCGTGCTATTATAAGAGCACAAAATCGATTTCAGGATTTTTGTAAATTCTCACGGGATAAAGAAAAACCGGCCAAGAGCGTGTCGGACACGCCCAAGGTAGGGTTCCGTAGCCATTACGAAAAAATCAAGTAATATTTTTCTAAGGATTTCGTATGTGTACGGAATCATCCAAGTTTAGGTATGTTTTATACCTTAGGCTACTATTTACTCTTAAACAACAAATAATTTCTAAGCAATCTTAGCCGCTATAATTTTCCTAGTAAATTTGATATATTTACTACCATTCTGAATTTTTTCAAAATTTTCCACCCAACAGTTTAGATTTTAGAGGGGGGGGGGGGACGGCCGATTTTAATGAAAATTTTCACTTTAAAGTTGAATATTTCGCAAACAGATCACTGAATAGAAAAATCATGTTAGTAACCCCGCAATGGTTTTAAAAGACCTATCCAACGATACCCCACACTATAGGGTTAGCCGAGAAAAAAAAAATCACCCCCACTTTACGTCTATGGGAGGTACCCTAAAAACATTTTTTTTACTTTTTTCTATTTAATCACTTTGTTGGCGTGACTGATATACACCGTGAAATTTTAGTGGTTGTTTTCCCGAAACGAGGTGATTTAGTATCGATTGTACAATCGATTTATAATTACTATGTTGACTAGAGTCAAAAATCCAATTGTGAAAAACGAAAGTCGATAATGACCGCAAACCAATAGTAACGCTTCGTTGGTACCTAACCTATCGTACGATCGTACGCTACTTGTACCAACGAAGCGTTACTATTGGTTTGCGGTCATTTTCGACTTTCGTTTTTCACAATTGGATTTTTGACTCCAGTCAAAATAGTAATTATAAATCAATTGTACAATCGAAACTAAATCACCTCGTTTCGGGAAAACAACCACTAAAATTTCACGGTGTATACAGGGTTATTTGTAATTCACTAGCATCCTTTTAACCCTAAACTCCTACCACTTAAACAAACGTTTTTTGTTTTACGGCTTTTGTCATAACTTAATATTTTTGGTGTAATAAAGTTTTAAAAATTTGAGTTTTCCTCTTATTTTTACGATACTCTGTGTATTTGTATGGAAAAAAAAGTGCTTCATTTTAAAAAGTCGTAAAACAAAAAACATTTGTTTGAGTGATAGGGATTCAGGGTTAAGAGGATGTCAGTGAATTAAAAATAACCCTGTATATATTCATGCCAAATTACAGCTTTCTAGTACTAACAGTCTCTGAGCTTAGCCGCGGACGGACAGACAGACAGACAGACAGACAAACAGACGGACAGACATGGCGAAACTATAAGGGTTCCTAGTTGACTACCGAACCCTAAAAAGACGTCGATCGGCTCGGCTACGCGGGCCAAATGGTGCCGAGCTAGACGTTTTTTTTAACTCTTATTGCGTTGACATAAAGGTTTTTCCGATCGACTGAAGCCCATTCCGCGTCGATAGATTTGGGGAGACCGTAAATGTATAGAAGCATCGCGATCCAAGGCGCAAGCCACACAGAAGAGACGTGGGACGGGGGCGCGTCGCAGTCGCACAGCCCCTTGATCAGTTTTCATGCTAAATGTATAGAAGCGTCGCGATCCAATTAGGTACTTAAGTGACAAGGATTTATTTCTTTTTTTGAAGAACGTTAATGTTCCAGTTTTCACTTCTGCCGGCACTCCCGGAGTGCAGCCCGATGTTTTTTTTAGAACTGGTATAAATGACCTCTAGACTGGTACCAGGTTATCGTGGAGGTTTGTCCCACCCCCTGTTACCCCGGCGCCACACATATTACAAATGTTTCAACACATTTATTTGATCACATGTGTAGCACCGGTATTTGCTTATTTGTTCAATAGAACAACCATACAATCAACCATAGATCAAATATGTGTTCAAATATGTGTTGAAACATTTGTAATATGTGTGGCGCCGGGGTTACAATCAACCATAGATCAAATATGTGTTCAAATAAGTCTTGAAACATTTGTGCATGTGTGGCGCCGGGGTTAGATAGATCCCATTCCATCCATGTAGTATTATCGAAACATAAAGCCCAGAAGCTTCCCAAATGTACCACAGGTCTTACAATGTCTTAGCAGTAGGTACGAAACTCGCCTAAGTTCTTAGCTAAATTAGATAATTCTGCTCCAGAACTCGCCGTCGCGTAACTCCGCTTTAAACTTGAAGGTACGAGGTTTACTAAGTATCCGTAATTCGCCGTGGCTTCTGTTTGTTTACTTACAGTTGCTGCAATGATGTTACATTTACACGCTTGCCAAGCAACAACCTATCTTATAAGCAGGGAGCGAAACTTTGATGCGGGTGACGTCATTATGACGCAAAGTCCCATACAGATGCTTTTTAAAACAAAATTTGAAAACTCCAATGATTTCTAATAATGTAATAGTAATGTAAATTTAAAAATAAGATACGAATAATAAATTTCATTGGGTAATCTAATTGGAACAAAAAAACATTTTTTTTTTTTAATCTCATTTATTTAATAAGTATTATCTTATGATTAAGTCGGCTTAAAAATAGTAACAATATTACTTAAACTTTAGGTGTAACTTTAATCGTTGTGATTAAAACTTAAGGAGTATTTTTATAGTGTTCAAATCTTAGGTTCAGTGACTGTATAATGAAACTTATAATTGTACCACTGTATTCGGTAGTGAACCCTGAGCTTAAAATTCGATGGAAGAAGAAGAGGAGATCCCCCGCGAAGCACCCAGTTTCTTTGAAGAGATCCAACCTAGCTTGTTCGTTGATTTTACACTCTAGGACTAAGTGGAGGAGGTCCTCTTCTCTCTTACATTGTGTACAGTTTGGATCGTCTCTTTTTTTCATGATGTAGTTAAATTTATTGAGTGGGATGTGATAAGTTCGGGTTCGGAAGCAAATAACTAATTCTTTTCTGTTGAGGTCTCGTGAGGCAAACCAAGGTATGCGTGGTGGTTCGTCTACAATGGTCCTGTACCAGATGCCCTTGTATTGAGAGCTCTCATTGAAATAGGATTTAAATTTAATGTAATTGTCGGCTTTCACTTTTGGAAGATAGTCGGTATAGTGCGGTACTGTGTCGAGAGGTATGCCGTTCTGTAGAGCCTCGGAGGCGAGTGAGTTTTTTTTGTCGGTAAATTAAACAACACGAGAAATGTTCGTTGAATGATAAAGTATACAGAATGCTTAAAATTTAAACTTGATATCGCATCTCCTTTCTTATTTACAAGAGGATTCATAGACAGATTTCCTTTTGGTCGTTCAAGTCAACCATATCTTTATCATAATCTGTGGTTCCCTATTTTTGTTTAATATTATTTTGTTTTCTTTCTATATTTATCCCCTTTGCATGTAACGTAATGTTAGATAATTGTCACGTGACAGTTTTAACCACAAGCAATGAGTCGCTAAATAAAAACACTCTGTATGTAGCTTGACGTCATACGGCTGTCATCGGCATCAAAGTTTCGCTCCCTGCTTATACAGGGTTATTTGTGATTCACTAGCATCCTTTTAACCCTAAACTCCTACCTACCACTTAAACAACTGTACTAACACTTAAACAAATGTACTTAAACTTAATATTTTTGGTGTAATAACGTTTTGAAAACGTAACGTTTTGCGCTCCCTGGGCGTCAATATATCTATACACTTCTATGCCATTAACCATAAGGTTGATGATTGCATATATTTGACGCGTTGGGTGTGTGGGTGTTTGTGATTTCGACTGTACGTTTGCTCCTACTCAGGTTTATAAAATTATATCATTAAGGGAGTTCTGTTATTGGCCTTAAGAATCACACTGTAAATTAGGATAATAATTAGGATAATAATAATAATTAGGATTAGTTTATTGAATCAGGCGTTACTTTGCGGAGGTCCATATTAATGAACTAAAACAATTACTTTGCTCACCCGCGACCTAACGCGCCTACCTAGGTCGCGGGTGAGCAAAATAATTGTTTTAGTTCATTAATTAGGATTAGGATAATAATTAGGATTAGGATTAGGAATTAGGATTAGGATAGGGTACCGCTGTTGAACACCTAAATAAATAAATAAATAAATAAAATTTGAGATTACCTCTTATTTTTACGATACTCTGTGTATTTGTATGGGAAAAAAAGTGCTTCATTTTAAAAAGTCGTAAAACAAAAAACATTTGTTTGAGTGATAGGAATTCAGAGTTAAGAGGATGTCAGTGAATTACAAATAACCCTGTATTATAGGGTTATCCCAAACTAAACGCAAATTTCAAAGTTGCCAAACGGTCACGATAAATTATTGAGTCTAAAGGGGCGTCCATCAATAACGTGAGGCGATTTTTCGACCCCTCCTCCCCCCTGGATGAGATTTTGTGAGATTTTTAGAGCTGCTTTGTATCGTTCGCACAGATGCAAGAAATATTACTGTGCCGGAATTAACCACAGTTTAATGGAGTAACCTAGGATAAACATAATTTTTACCAATTTTCTAGCATTTTAACGACCTCTTTAGCCGAGTTGGTAGTGACCCTGCCTACGAAGCAAGAGGTCCTGGGTTCGAATCCCGGTAAGAGCATTTATTTGTGTGATGAGCACGAATATTTGTTCTTGAGTTATGGATGTTTTCTATGTGTATTTAAGTATTTATTTATCTATATAAGTATGTCTATCGTCGTCTAGTACCCATAGTACAAGCTTTGCTTAGTTTGAGACTAGGTCGATTTGTGTAAGATTGTCCCCTAGTATTTATTTTATTTATTTTATATTTTATAATCAGTGTTTTTTTGCGGAAAAATAATCATCTGATGTTTGCCGACCCTGCCCTCCATGAAAGGCTCCATGTCAGTTTGGATGAGATTCGGCTCGATTCCCCCCTTAAATGCCTCATGTAATTAGTGGGGAGCCCTTACAGACGACTTTCACTAGTGTGGACCATTTCACAATTACTTTTATAATAAAAATACAGTGAACAATCTAATCTCGCCACAATGGGTATAAAACGGCAACAGGCTTAAGCAATATACTTTTATGAGCACAATTGTCCTTAAAGTTTCCTATCCTCCCAATAAGGAAAGATCAAAGTTTTTATTACGACTTGAAGTTTCTGATGATCGAGAAGCTTGTGACCTGCAACTGTCTTCAATTCGGATTATTCGCTGTAGTTCCTTCGGCTGTTCGTTCGCACTAGTTCCTTCACAAGAGTTGAAGGTGCTACTGCGACGAGGAACTAGTGTAAAAACAAAATAATAGTTCCATCGAAGAAACAGCCAAAGGAACTACCGCGAATAATCCTTAATCCTTCAAGTCTCTACAAAAAAACTAACCTTCGTAAAATTCACATCAGCAACTCAAACATTAAATAAATAGGATGTAATGTGACCTATAACCTCAAAAGTGCCAAAAATGACGCTAAACCCAACCGGGATCCAAACCGAACCGCCTCGCTCTACAGCATATTATTACGCCGACATCGAACGTCTCAAACGCAAGAACCAGAATGGAACACCACACATCCCTGACGAGGAACCAAGGAACCCTGACGAGCTTAGCGAATACGTCGAGTCCAATGAAGTCGTCAACGAAGGCGCGAAGGTAGAAGTACCACCATTACGCGATCGGCAATACAGTCTCCCCGAATACACCACTCCTGAAGCATGCAGACCAGAAGAAACGTACTCCACGGCTGGCACTTTCCCGATGCCAGAACCAAAGGAGAAAGAGCCGTTGTTGGCAGAGTTGGAGCTGGTGGGAAGGCTGCCGTTAAATCAGCTAGAATCCAGCACTGGAGTGAGGAGGAGTAGAAGTTGGTATCTCTGCTGTCCCAATGTGCCTGATGAAGAGGTGTCCAGGGAATCGTCGTGGAGATATTCCAGTTTGCGGCCGGTGACTGCGCCTCCGATGGGAAGGAATGGAATGAGCTTTGTGGTAGGAATTCACTACTTTTTTTCTATTTTCACAAAGCGATTTGATACTGATTTAAACTTTCGCGATTCGGGATCATAGTAATTATCAACTGGGAATTCGGTTCGGCCACGACAACGTGCGACCGGCGACATGGCGAGTGCTTTATCAGTTCATTGCGCGTGCCGTCCCAGGTTACCATTGCGCGGCGAGCGTCTCGGCCGCGCAATGAACTGAGAAAACGCACGCCGCGCGAAGTCGTGGCCGAGTCGTTAGGCTCCGTGCAAACGGACCACTGACGCCACTTATGGCCAGTGAGAAGGAGTTCACACGCTTTTTTATACCTACCTTTTGTTCCCGCCATTACATTTTTGTTTTATCGTGTGTCGGAACTGTCGATCCTAGTATAGTAGTAGTGGGCGGAAAACATCGGTGTATCTGTTTGTAGTAATGATATGTAAACTCAAGCGCCGGCGCTGTAGCACCACGCACCCACACAGGCTCAATGTCAAAGTACTTCAACACAATCAAGGGTTATGCCCACTCGTCGGTCGGTTGCAACAGCTGTACTGTATATATACTTAACAGCTTTGAAGTTATGTAACCGTCCTCTTTCGCAATTAGTAAACTGCTGCAGCTGTTATCTTCTGTCTACTTACCCCCTGTTTCACCTGCTGTCTATGTCTAATCGAATAATTTTTTCAAAGCCAAGTAAATCAGACAATCAGCCTCATTGTTCTTATTCCCATGTGAAAAACTGTCATAAAAAATATGAAGCCCTTTGTAGGTTGACTACTTATACACTAGTACGTAAGGCTCGAATATTTTAAATTTGCGCTCCTAGTTAGTATCAACTCTTCACATCTTATCTCCAAAACAGCCTTTCCTTGCTCGACAAAACGACGTCAAGTTCAGGGAGACCTACAACGAGCCAAACTTGCTTTGCTCGGTTTGGCTGAGACGAGCCCCATCCCCGGCCAGTGGGTGTCGCGATATCTTGCGTAAACGTTAACGTATAAGGCAGCGGGTCAGCAGGGTAATTAATTATGTAACTTTTTGACACTGGGCATCGGATTGAAACGACAGTTTTTGTATGGCTGTGACAGCTGGCTGTTTCTGATACCAATTGTCAGCCCATACAAGAACTGTCAAAATGAACGCGATGGCGATTGCTAGGGAGTTAGACAATTAGCCTGAGGCCGTATTGTCTAACACAGTGGTCGTCAAAGTCAAACTGCGGCCCGCGGGCCGCATGCGGCCCACAGCTGGTATTTTTGCGGCCCGCGACATATGCAACGACTTTAGTAGGTAATGGGTTTCAAAACAAATTTTGCTTACAAAGGTACCGAACTGAATATAAGCAGTAAGCCCTCACTTTGTCTGATGTGGCCCTTGATCATAAAGTGTAACGACCACTGGTCTAACACTTCTGAAACTTGCCTTCGCTTTCACCATCTCTTGCTGTCATCATCTTATACCGTTTGACAGAAAGAAATAGCGATTGCGAAGGCAAGCGTCAGAAGCGTTAGACAATAAGCCTGTTGGTCGGGATTGCGGCGGGCCTATTTACGTGGCTGTATACGAACAACATCTCATCGTCTCTCATCTTTAAATCAATGCTTAAGGTGTACTATCTGTCTTCTTGTAATAATTAGCTTTGTTATAGTTTATTTATTTATATGTGGCTGTTTATCCCAATGCTTAAATTTGTTTTAGACGTGTACTTATTATATGTACGATATATGTATGAGTAGATGTACTATTTTTGTTGCGTTTTAATTTTCTGATCCACCGTTGATGCACCACCTGCTGTAAACTAGTCCTTCCTTCTTTCTGGTAAAGGGTTGCCTGGAAGAGATCGCTCTTAAGCGATAAGGCCGCCTATTGCTTACCTTGTAACTTACTCTCTGTGTACCTGTTTTCTGTATTGCTTACTATTCCTGGTGTACAATAAAGAGTCATTGTATTGTATTGTATTGTAACATCACACGAACGGGTGGCTTTTCACACCATAAAAAAGCGACCTACAACACAGTTCTGCAAAGGCATCACCCAGCATACTTTTCTTCCAGGTGACGACGCAAAGCAGCGGCGCCCACGACGCCGCTTCACTCCGCTGCGAGCGTGACGCCTTGGCGCGTGCGCTGGCAGCGGAGCGGGCGCGAGCCGCCGCCGCGGCCAGGGCTCACGACGCGCGCCTGGCGGAGCTACATGGGGTCATTGCTGAGCTGGTCAGGAGAAGGGCAGCGGATAAACAAGCGAGGGCTATACCGGAGGAAGAAGTGTCTGGTGAGTTAGGGGGTAATACAGCAGAGATAGAAGCAACACAGTAGCAGAGATACAAACAACAAAGAAAAGCACACACATTGGTGACTGTGTCTTGGAGTGGGTCAGCTTTTGCGAGGAGGCAGTATGATGTTCTTTCTGCAAATATCTATACATATAATAAATCTGTAACAAGTCGGTGTCTGTACATTGAAGATATTTGAGAAAAACTGTCACTAGGGCAGGGCTATTTATTAGCGCAATAGAACCCGAAACAATGATTTTTAGAATTATTGTCTGTTTGTCTGTTTATCTGTTTGTCTGTTTGTCTGTTTGTCTGTGCGTTTGTGCGCGCTAATCTCAGAAACGGCTTAACCTAGAAGGATGCGGTTTTCACTGATATGTTGGTATTTTCTTGGATTAACATTTAGTGTTTGTTTCGTTTCAATCGGTTCACAAATAAGAAAGATACGTCTATTTTAAAAATTAATCGAACAGTTTTTAGAAGAATTAATAATTTATTGAATCAGGCGTTACTTTGAGGAGGTCCATATTAATGAACTAAAACAATTACTTTGCTCACCCGCGACCTTACAATAGTTACGTTTATGCAAGAAATGTGCGTTCATGCAGTTCCTCCACCTCCACACTGTACGAACACACACAAATCACATAAACCCAACCATCACCACCACCAAGCTACACTGACGCGTTTCGAACTCAACCAGAGCTCATCTTTAGAGTTACCACAACCGTATGCTATGCTACCAAACGTTAAACTAACAAACCAAAACAAATGTTTTAACTTGTCACTGTAACTTCTCAAGTACCCACTTTATTTTTCTTATTCTCAAACTACCCCACAAAAATTAACTTTTATTGACATATTTAAAACTACCTTGAATTTTTTTTTTTTGTTTATTTATTTATAAGGCATATTTAATTAATACTAACTGTTCAAATTCGACCCAAGCCGCAGTAAAGGAGAAGATACTAAATTTACCTGTTCATTAATAATAGACCCCATAGTGTTGTACCTAATTATTTCCATGCATTCCAGAGCATCCAGACGCAACCCCTTGCCGCAATAATGTAACACTTCATAAGAATCTGAATCTAACAATGAATGATTTGATTCCAACAAATGTTTTGCAAAATTCGATCTATCTGGATGCTCATTCCTATATGCCGAAACATGCTCTTTAAATCTAGTATTAAAACTTCGGCCTGTCTGTCCTACGTATATCCCATTGCAGTCATTACAAGTAAGCTTGTATACCCCCGATCTAGTTCCCTTATCTACCTGTTCTTTGTGGTTACATAGCCTAGAGTACAAAGAGTTGTTAGTCTTAAAGGCAACATTAATATTGTTTGATTTTAAAATGCCATAAATCTTATCAGACAAACCCCCGACGTAAGAGATGCTAGATCTATATTTGTTAGTAGACTGAGAAGGTAACGCAGCGTAAAGCATGCTATTTACTAACCGTGCCTGCTTCTTTTGAACTAAACTATCTACCATTGATTTTGTATAACCATTTGAGATCGCTATCTGATAAATAGTACTCAACTCTAAATCATAATGTTCCTTAGAAAGAGGCACAGTCAACAATCTATTAACATAACAATGGAAAGCAGCCAGTTTATGCTGCCACGGATGATTAGAAGATGCTGGTATAACAGCATCTGTGTACGTGGGCTTACGGTATATTTTAAATTGATGTTTACCATTTAATTTTGAAATCGTTAAATCCAAAAAGTTCAACGAACAATTTTCCTCCAATTCTTTTTTGAACCTTATCTTTACGTGCTTGTTATTCAAACCATTAATAAACACGTCAAGCTGTCTCATACTCCCTCTCCAGCATAGGATCAAATCATCAACAAACCTAAAATAGTACACAATATTACTATTACCCACAATATACTGATTCTCAAAATGATCCATAAATATATCTGCCATTAAAGGACTCAGAGGTGAACCCATAGCTAAACCATCACTCTGTAAGTAATAAAGACCATTGAACCGGAAATAATTTTGTTTCATGCATAAAGTTACCAAATCTATTAATTCACAAACTTCACCCGGATGCAACCGCTTCCTTTCTAAGTGGTCTTTTAGAATTTCTAGTGTCTCACTATATGGTACGTTAGTAAATAAACTGTCTACATCCAAAGAAAGCAACGTTGCATTCGGCGGTATGCTGATGTCCTTAATTTTACTAACCAAATCTAAACCATTTTTTAAACTATAAGAAGGTTTAAAGGAAGCCTTCACACGAATAATACTATTTAATTTCTTCGCCAATTTATATGCTGGAGCACTCACGTATGAGACAACTGGACGAACAGGCACATCATCTTTATGAATTTTAGGTAATCCATATAGAATTGGCGCCTGCGGATTCATGGGAATTACAAATTGTAATCAGAGAATCAGTATATTGTGGGTAATAGTAATATTGTGTACTATTTTAGGTTTGTTGATGATTTGATCCTATGCTGGAGAGGGAGTATGAGACAGCTTGACGTGTTTATTAATGGTTTGAATAACAAGCACGTAAAGATAAGGTTCAAAAAAGAATTGGAGGAAAATTGTTCGTTGAACTTTTTGGATTTAACGATTTCAAAATTAAATGGTAAACATCAATTTAAAATATACCGTAAGCCCACGTACACAGATGCTGTTATACCAGCATCTTCTAATCATCCGTGGCAGCATAAACTGGCTGCTTTCCATTGTTATGTTAATAGATTGTTGACTGTGCCTCTTTCTAAGGAACATTATGATTTAGAGTTGAGTACTATTTATCAGATAGCGATCTCAAATGGTTATACAAAATCAATGGTAGATAGTTTAGTTCAAAAGAAGCAGGCACGGTTAGTAAATAGCATGCTTTACGCTGCGTTACCTTCTCAGTCTACTAACAAATATAGATCTAGCATCTCTTACGTCGGGGGTTTGTCTGATAAGATTTATGGCATTTTAAAATCAAACAATATTAATGTTGCCTTTAAGACTAACAACTCTTTGTACTCTAGGCTATGTAACCACAAAGAACAGGTAGATAAGGGAACTAGATCGGGGGTATACAAGCTTACTTGTAATGACTGCAATGGGATATACGTAGGACAGACAGGCCGAAGTTTTAATACTAGATTTAAAGAGCATGTTTCGGCATATAGGAATGAGCATCCAGATAGATCGAATTTTGCAAAACATTTGTTGGAATCAAATCATTCATTGTTAGATTCAGATTCTTATGAAGTGTTACATTATTGCGGCAAGGGGTTGCGTCTGGATGCTCTGGAATGCATGGAAATAATTAGGTACAACACTATGGGGTCTATTATTAATGAACAGGTAAATTTAGTATCTTCTCCTTTACTGCGGCTTGGGTCGAATTTGAACAGTTAGTATTAATTAAATATGCCTTATAAATAAATAAACAAAAAAAAAAATTCAAGGTAGTTTTAAATATGTCAATAAAAGTTAATTTTTGTGGGGTAGTTTGAGAATAAGAAAAATAAAGTGGGTACTTGAGAAGTTACAGTGACAAGTTAAAACATTTGTTTTGGTTTGTTAGTTTAACGTTTGGTAGCATAGCATACGGTTGTGGTAACTCTGAAGATGAGCTCTGGTTGAGTTCGAAACGCGTCAGTGTAGCTTGGTGGTGGTGATGGTTGGGTTTATGTGATTTGTGTGTGTTCGTACAGTGTGGAGGTGGAGGAACTGCATGAACGCACATTTCTTGCATAAACGTAACTATTGTAAGGTCGCGGGTGAGCAAAGTAATTGTTTTAGTTCAAGAATTAATAAGCTGAAGAGTTTGTTTGTTAGTTGTTTGAACGCGCTAATCTCAGGAACTACTGCTCCGATTTGAAAAATTCTTTCAGTGTTAGATAGCCCATTTATCGAGGAAGGCTATAGGCTATATCGATACCGGAAATCTCAAATGGCGTAAAGGACAAAAATGCGAAAATAAGTCTTAAATGCCATTCGATAGGGAAAAAAAGCTGTAAACGATGGCATTTAAGACTCATTTTCGTATTTTTGTCCTTTACGCCATTTGAGATTTCCGGTATCGATAATATATCATCACGCTAACACCAATAGGAGCGGAGCGGAGCGGAAGAATGTTTCAAAATCAGGGGTTTATGAAGTAAAACTTCTATAGGCACGCTTGACTGGTGGGGGGGTGGGGGGTGGGGGGGGGTTGCGGGGGCGGGTAATTTTTTTTATATCGAGGAACTAAGGAGAGCCATAATTGATGAAAAAGCAAATTTGATAAAAAAAATAAGCTGCCCAAATTACTAATTCCACGCGGACGGAGTCGCGGGCAAAAGCTAGTGTATAATAAAGTAAACAGGATTTTGAATATTTATACTATGAACTACCATGACTGTAAAAAAGCGACACTAAATTGGATAAGTGAACTTGATTATGTAGCAACTGAAAATGTACTGTATACATGACTGTACTATAAGCTGGAAGAGCGAGGCTTCCTGACACAGGTACACTATACCTAATAGGAAGTCTCGACCATTTTGTATTTACCACCTAAGTTGGAATGAAATAAATAATTTATTATTATTATTATTATTAACTGTAAGACGCTGTAGGCCTCCTGATACACAGGTGGCTGAGGGTTGCTATTGCTATACACAGGCGGGCCTAGAGGCTATACTAGAAATGTTTAGGTACGTGATTAAACGTAAACAAACATGAACAACCAACAGTTACGGCGTCAGGTTAACCGGCCAAATGCAATAGTTGTAATTGACTTTCACGCGTCGCATTATCTACGTACTCTTTAGTTTAGCCGCATGACAATTTATTATGCCATGTATTCTGCCGTCGTAAGGAAAAGGAGCACATCTAGCATTTTTTGTGAAACAGAAAAAGCCTAAGTGCACACTTGTTCTTTGTAAACTTATGCCGTTTCTGTTTTGAGTAAGTTTGCAGTTGTGCCTTTTATGAATACGACGGCAGTATTTATTTCTATAGTTAATTTACCGTTATTGTTATAGTTTTAAACATTAAATCCACACCCTTGTATTAATTCTTATGCAAATAAATTATTCTTCATTTATTATGTGACTAAAACAATACATCGATAATTTATTAAGCGACTTAATTAAAGACTACGTCAATAATCATCATCAGGGCACAGGCCTCTCAGAATGAGAGGTATCTTATTCCGTCAATCCCACCCGGACCACTGTGGATCGGGAACTTCAGACACGTCATTGAATTCCTCCGCAGGTGTGTGTAGGTTTTGGTCGCGATGTTTGTACTCACCGTAATTGGGGATGTCTATTTTTTTGCAATGTATAGTAAATCGAAAACCATTTCGAGATAAATGCTTTCCAACTCGTTTTCTGTACTTATTATTTTTTTATATAACGTAATGAATTTATTAAATAAGAAATAAGCAATGACTTTCATTTGACATTGGTGTATTTTGCGTGACCGGTCGTACTTTATTGTGTGTGGTTAAATTCTTCACAATTTACGCGTGAATTATACTACGGAGTTTGATTTGGACCCGCTGTCTGACATCTAGCACTTTGACAGTGCCAGTAAAGTGACACAGTGTATAGTGTACCACTACGCAAAAAATAATTAAAGGGGTTGCCTTATCGTACGCATTTAGATAGATTTAGAAATTTGGCATTGTGGGAGCCCTCAATTATAATCTGACGTCACCAACTAAAATAATTTCAATAATTAATTTTGAAAAAAGTAGAGAACTAAATGACAAAATATTGAAATTAGTTTCTTATAATTGACTTTTCTATACAAAAAAAATATAAAAACCACTGGTAATTTTTTTTAGACATTCCCAATTGTTTCAGACGAATGCGAATCCACGACGCAGCCGGCGGGTGAACTGGAGAATGATGCTGACCGCTCTAGGACTGATCAGGTATTGAGAATATTATCTTTTATTTTTGACGTGACAACGTCTCATAAATCGATGAACGCCGGCTGCACGCACGAAAAAGGATGACGCAATGTAACGTACATAGCAGTGAACGCCAGGATGTACAATCTTAGTACTAACTCCCACTATAATATATGTATCTATTTATTTGTTGCACACTTTTTATACAGAATTTGTTTGTGCTGATTCCGGTCCAACAAGTTTGATGCACGGATATGAAGGGTTTGACTGAAAATCAGCGCTGTAGCAGGCATCTACTACAGCTTATGCTGAGTCAAATTCCTTTTCGACATCTACAACAATAATTGTGTTTTTTGTATTTATTGTTATTATTGTTCTTTTTATTTTTCTCAGTGTATTAGTCAGTGTATTTTCTTTTTTGATGTCGAATAAAGTTATGTCTATGTCTATGTCTACTAGCGCTCGGGTAATTTTTAATGGGGGGGGGGGGGGCATTAAAGGGGGGATGAAAATTTCATTGATTATGCCGTAGAATGCACCGTTTTCAAGATATTTGACAAAACACCGGTTCTCGTCCGATCACAGAGGTTAAGCAACGTCGGGCGCGGTCAGTACTTGGATGGGTGACCGCCTGGTTTCATTTTTGTTTTTTGAATGTTTTGTTATGACGTTGTCACGTTAAACTATCGTCCGTAATCCGGCTTTACAGACAACCGGTTTTTTTTATTATGAGAGTGAGGCAAACGAGCAATCGGGTCATCTGATGGAAAATGATCACCACAGCCCATAAATATCAACAACTCAAAGAGAGTCACTAATCTGTTGCCAGCCTAAAGGAAGTATAAACCCTTTTCTGGAAAGCCCCGACGTCATAGTTGTCTGGAAACACTGCTGCCGGAAGCTGGTTCCACAGTTTCACCGTACTTGGCAGGAAGTGCCGAAGAAAACGTGCAGTGGTAGACTGCTATTCATCGAGATGGTGACGATGGAACTTAGACTTAGAAATTCTAAGATAACTTGAATTGGGCCTCCTAAGAGTTCAAGGTCTCGTATCTGAATATTGAAAGTTAATATATTGAATGGGTTATAATCATCATCCCAACCTATGTACGTCCCACTGCAGGGCACAAAAGAGAGGGGATGGGCCATAGTTCCCACGCGGGCCCAGTGCGGATTGGGAACTTCACATACCCCATTGAATTTTCTTACAGGTTTCTTCACGACGTCTTCCTTCACCGTAAAGCATGGTTTCAAATGTAATTTCGCACGTAAATTCAGAAAAACTGGAGTTGAGAGGCCATAGGGCCATCAAGGCAGTCTTGTCTACTGGTACAGTAAAATTACATAAAGTTTACCACTGACAGATGGTTTGCCTTCATTTCATATTCAACTTTAACGACCTAACTTATTTATAATTATTAGACTTAAGTAGTGTGGTTACCTTTTCTCGCTCATACTGACCGCAGTGAGCTGCACAACTGTGTTGAGGTTTTTTACAGTAGTCCTGTTCTGATTCGGTTGTGCTGTTAATTTGTGTTCAGTATGGGTGAGGACCAAGGTTCCGTAATTTAAAGTATAGTTTTTAAGAAATTATGTTTTGTATCCACTAATTTAATTTAATTTAAGGTAATAGTCTGGTTGGAAGGAGCGGTCCCTCCCAACTCAAGTATTGTTATACTTACCGGGAGGGGCTGGACGTAATTGTTGTTGTTAATTAGTGTGGAAACGAATAAATATTTTTGTATTTTTGTATTTTTTTTTTGTACAAATAAAGCCAATTTTAGAATACTGTTACCCACGTTTGCAGATTTTGTAAAAACTGCTTTATTTGTATGGTGTTAAAGTTGGAAATGAAATGAAGGCAAGCCATCTGTCAGTGGTAAACTAAAAGTAAACGTATTGTATTTGTAATTATAAAACTGTTGGTTCCAGAACGACAGTTCCTCCATCGTGAGCCCGGCCGAGCTGCCGACTCCTCAGGAGCCGAAGGTGGAACCGGCGGTGGACAGCTTCCAGCATGAGATCAAAGTCAGGTAACACTGTCGAACCACCACACTAAGCCAAAAATGGATGCGGTTTTTTTATTAGAAAGCAGGTTTTTTGGCGATGGTTCTTAGACATGTTTTATCAAAATTGGTTCAGCCGTTTCAAAGTTATCAGCTCTTTTGTTAGCTGCGGAAGGGGTCTTAGACGCATTACTAGCGATCCGCCCCGGCTTCGCACGGGTGCAACTATATTATGCATGTATTATACATATAAACCATCTTGAATCACTCTATCTATTAAAAAAAAACCGCATCAAAATCCGTTGCGTAGTTTCAAAGATCTAAGCATACATAGGGACAGACAGACGGGAAGCGACTTTGTTTTATACTATGTAGTGATGACGTTCCACCAAAAAAATAATTTCCTCGAGTAATCTTCGATTTTGTAATGTGGTGCAATGAGAATCTGGTAAGCTAGAAATGTGGTGAATAAATAATGTAGTATTTTGAAAAATCTGGTTTTTTGGGAACTTTTATTATTTTTATACAATCTATACATATAATAAATCTGTAACAAGTCGGTGTCTGTACATTGAAGATATTTGAGAAAAACTGTCACTAGGGCTATTTATTAGCACAATAGAACCCAAAACAATGATTTTTAGAATTATTGTCTGTTTGTATGTGCGTTTGTGCGCGCTAAACTCAGAAACGGCTTAACCTAGAAGGATGCGGTTTTCACTGATATATTGGTATTTTCTTGGATTAACATTTAGTGTTTGTTTCATTTGAATCGGTTCACAAATAAGAAAGATCGTCTATTTTAAGAATTTATCAAACAGGTTTTTTTGTTTGAAAGCGCTAATATCAGGAACTACTGCTCCGATTTGAATAATTCTTTCAGTGTTAGATAGCCCATTTATCGAGGAAGGCTATAGGCGGCTATATATCATCACGCTAACACCAATAGGAGCGGAGAGGAGCGGAAGAATGTTTCAAAATCAGTGGTTTTTGAAGGAAAACTTCAGCAAGCATCGCGCCTTAAGCAGAGAGCGGTCGTAGTTAATTTTGGTAAACTTGTTTTGTGTGCTTTTTATAATCCTACCGGCAAATTGTTACTTTTATGGTTTTGCGATTGTTTTAATATTTACGCTCACTAGCTTAGTTTATAGTTTATGCATGTAATATTTCTTTCTCAAGTAAGTGAACTATTGTTATTCTTTTGAGAAAATAAAGATCTTTAAACCGAAAACTTCTATAGGCACGCTTGACTTGGGAGTACGGTGGTGAATGTGAACGCGGGTGTGCGGGGAAGTTCGGTGGGGGGGTGGGGTAAGGGGGGTTTGCGGGGGCGGGTAATTTTTTTATATCGAGGAACTAAGGAGAGCCATAATTGATGAAAAAGCAAATTTGATAAAAAAATAAGCTGCCCAAATTACTAATTCCACGCGGACAGAGTCGCGGGCAAAAGCTAGTATATGAATATGAATATAGGATTGCGTTTGACCACAATCACGCCTGGTGGAAAGCGACATTGAGGCATACGATGGAGCATGCTTGCCTAGTAAATGCTCATTCACCCTAGACTTGAAAGCGGCCAAATTGTAGTGTTCAGGGAACACAGTCGCAGGCAGGGAATTCCAATTTACATGATATTTTAGGCAGGAGCAAATGAAATCATTAAAGAGTGTTTTATTCCATATTTCAGGTTAGAGAAACCTCTGGAGTTGAGTTCGAGCGAAACGCATCCCATAGACAACTGTGACACCAGCTTGGATCTGTCGGCGCGGGATTCAGAAGCGTGCCTCAGCACGGCAAGGTAAACTCACAAACGTACTACACACACACACTCACACACACACATGCTCTCACACGCACGCAAGCACACACACAGATGAGACAAAAAACGAAAGGGAAGAACGACGAATGAGTCCAAGGAAGACCGTGACGAAAAACGAATAAGACGTATTAAGAGATAGACAAGTTGCAGAATTTGACCAAAAAAGATAGTAACGGATAGCGAATAAGACAAAAAATGAGGCGAGATAATAGGATACCAAAAAAAAAAAGTAATTAAAATAACTAAAAACCCGCCTGCGGTGTAAATAAAATAATAAATTAAAAAATCAAAAACCCGCCTGCAGAAATACTGAAAAGGTGGAAACAAGATAAAATGTTTAATAACAATAAAACGAATTTAAAACACGTCGATGGCAGTTTTTCAAAATTTAATGCAACGATAAAATGCAGTCGGAGGCATGCATGAAGTGACATTAAATCCCATGCAGCCACTGACTCCCATGCCTCAGACTGCATTTTATTGTTGCATTAAATTTTGAAAGACTGCCATCGACGTGTTTTAAATTCGTTTTATTGTTATTAAACATTTTATCTTGTTTCCACCTTTTCAGTATTTCTGCAGGCGGGTTTTTGATTTTTTAATTTATTATTTTATTTACACCGCAGGCGGGTTTTTAGTTATTTTAATTACTTTTTTTATTTCTTGCTTTTTAGTGTAACCTCCTGAGACTCAGATAAATTATTGAGTATTTGAATTAGGAATCCGTTGTTGTTTAGTTAAAGTTCATAACCAATTTTGAAATATGTAGGTACTTAATTTTCCACATGGGTTTCATAGAGAAAATTATTGCTCAAAGATATCTTAGTAAGTAGGTACGTCGTTGTTTTAATGCATTGATTGCCAATTTACTATTCCAAATTAAATTTGAACACATGACTTGTATATATTTTTGTAATCTCTTTTTAAATCCCTTTATTTTGATACCCTACTCGATAGGTTTGAATAAAAAAAATTTTTGGAAGGCTCACAATTTGGCGCCAAAAATCCGTCATTTTGATTTTTCAAGAATTTCATGTATCCAGTGTTACTCGCGTTATCAAGACGAATCCAATCACGTATCATTTATCAAAATCGGTTCAGCCGCTGTGTAGTTACGAGAGGACATAGGAATGGGCATACATATAGTCAACCAAGTAAGTGCTTTACCATTTTTTGTGACAGTTCCTACATCAGAATAAAAACAATAAGGCTGATTGTCACATTGACTTGTAAGTGAAAATAGCCTTTGATGCCTTAAGTCATACAACTGACATTGAATTTTAGGGTGGTAAAGGAGTTTCTTGGTCGACTATACATACATACATACATACATACATACATACAGGTCAAACACATAACCCTTCCTTCTTCGCAGTCGGGTAATTACACGTCTGAACGCAAAGTGAAACAAAAATGCCAAATGAATTCATTAGTGAACCGACTAACGATGTTGGATCTTTTCGCTCGGCATCTTCATTCCGCTCGTTCCCTAAATATCAGAATTGCAAAATACTAGATTACCGACTTACCCTATTTCTAAAATTCCAAATTCCCAGAATACCAGACTTTCCTGTCACCGTGTTTTTCTCTACATCGGATTGCCAAAAAAGCTTGTTTTCAATACACCTTGTTCCATTCAAAACCGAATTTCCATAGTACCAGATAGTGAAATCACCAGGCTCGTCAGGCAGGTCGTGGTCGTCGTGGGGAGGCCAGGGGGTCGTGTTTTACGTGCCTGGTGATTTCACTATCTATTTAGTATTATGGGAATTCGGTTTTGAATGGAACATAGTGTATTGAAAACAAGCTTTTTTGGCAATCCGATATAGAGAAAAACACTGCGACAGGAAAGTCTGGTATTCTGGGAATTTGGTATTATAAAAATAGGGTAAGTTGGTAATCTAGTATTTTGCAATGAGGGTTTTCTATGAGAGGCTATTTGGCGCTAGTATCGTCAGGTCCGTTTGACAACTTTGACATTTGTTGTATGGGTGTAACGTCAAATAGACCTTACGACACTAACGCCATCTAGCGATATTCCACCTGTCAGAAAACCCTCATTCTAATATTTCGGGAACGAGCGTTTCAATCCACTCCGAATGAACGAACCATTAAGTCTGAACTCAGAATGAACGTTCATTCGGATTCGGCCATTTAAATAATAAATAAATAAATAAATAAAAACGTTTATTGTACTCAAAAACTAGTGTTACAAGTAACATAGGCTTAAGTTTGTACAAACAATATCTTAAATAAGTGGTCGAGCTTTCGACCCCTAAACTAGGTTTGGACCCGTGCCTTAGGGGCTTGAACTTTAAACTGGATAGACGTCTTTCGGCTGAACGACCGCTTTAGCCTAGTTGGTAGTGACCCTGCCTACGAAGCAAGAGGTCCTGGGTTCAAATCCCGGTAAGGGCATTTATTTGTGTGATGAGCACGAATATTTGTTCCTGAGTTATGGATGTTTTCTATGTATTTAAGTATTTATTTATCTATATAAGTATGTTTATCGTCGTCTAGTACCCATAGTACAAGCTTTGCTTAGTTTGGGACTAGGTCGATTTGTGTAAGATTGTCCCCTAATATATATATATATTTTTTTTTTTTTGAAATAACTATAGTTTGCTTTTATTACACGTGATAGGTGTTGTCAGTCCGTGCGGCATAGCAGCTGCGAGCGTCACCACGGCTCTGCGGAAGGCAGGGTGTATACCGCCGAGACAGGTGAATAAATATGCCTAAAAACTAACACTACAATATTATCACATGAACTAAAACAATTACTTTGCTCACCCGCGACCTTACAATAGTTACGTTTATGCAAGAAATGTGCGTTCATGCAGTTCCTCCACCTCCACACTGTACGAACACACACAAATCACATAAACCCAACCATCACCACCACCAAGCTACACTGACGCGTTTCGAACTCAACCAGAGCTCATCTTCAGAGTTACCACAACCGTATGCTTAACAGTATGGTTTAACAGTTGGTAGCATAGCATACGGTTGTGGTAACTCTGAAGATGAGCTCTGGTTGAGTTCGAAACGCGTCAGTGTAGCTTGGTGGTGGTGATGGTTGGGTTTATGTGATTTGTGTGTGTTCGTACAGTGTGGAGGTGGAGGAACTGCATGAACGCACATTTCTTGCATAAACGTAACTATTGTAAGGTCGCGGGTGAGCAAAGTAATTGTTTTAGTTCATTAATATGGACCTCCGCAAAGTAACGCCTGATTCAATAAATTAAATATTATCACAGCCCATCTTATAGGGTGTATCCGGCAGACATGCACAGCCCAGTCCCATTCAGACCCATATCACTGTGCGCGATGTATTTAGATACCCTGGAGTCCTGGACCCATCAACTATTACTAAAGGACCGGGGTTCGATTCCCAGCATTGGCCTTATTTCTGGGGTTTTTTCTGTGCATCTGTGTTTCAGTTTGTATTTAGTATGACCCCTATGGTTAGTCCAACAATTCACTCAGAGGGCAATGGAGAGGGCTATGCTCGGAGTTTCTCTGCGGGATCGCATTAGAAATGATGAAATCCGCGCAAGAACTAAAGTCACCGACATAGCTCGAAGAATCGCCAGACTCAAGTGGCACATCGCTCGTAGAACCAGGGGGATTCACTCCGCAGTTTAGGTATGTTCGGCCGGCGCTCCTCCCGGGAGGAGGAGGGTTGTCGCGCGGCCTTCAGTTCGCACGCTAGCCGCGTCGCGCGTTACTAAGCATCTTTTTTTTCTGTGATTTTTGCAACAAACAATGACTTCTAAACGATATTATAAATAACTTACTTACATACTAAAGGTAGTTTACTGAATTAATACACACTGTTATCTTTCTTGATTTTTATACCTACCAAATATGGACGAGTGGGAACCCTGTGCCCTTGGTTTCGGATCAGCGGTGCCCAACGGAATATGAACGCTCGTATCACACGATAAGTTTTAATTTCGCGTTCACGCAGTAGGAGTAGGAAAGTTTTTATACCTAAAGTTGACCTTTGTTCGAGAGTGATCCTTCTGTACGTTAGTACTATTACTTATTCTGTGGTAGAACTGATAGTCGATGGGGCAAAAAGGTTCTCGAGTGGCGTCGGCGGACCGGAAGACGCAGTGTAGGCCTCCAACAAGATGGAGCGATGACCTGGTCAAGGTTGCGGGATCTGTTTGTTGAGCTTTGGGGGAGGCCTGTGTTCAGCAGTGGTCTTTCGGCTGAAATGATTATGATGATTAATGATGAATAAAGTACCTTATTTGTTTATTTTTCGAAAAATTCATTCACAGAGTAGTATAGTGTTGTTACTTGTGTTTCAGCCACTGAATGAGGATCTAAGTATAAATATGAGGGAGTTTTCCGACGAAGCAGAAGAGAGGCGGGGGGGATTAAGTCGTTTTTTTGGGCCATTCTACTTTTAAGTAACCATTAATCTTTTGTGAAATATAAGGCATCCCTGGTATTTTTTTTAAGTATAAATAACTTATATAAAAACTGAAATAACTAAATTTAATATTTAAAAGCAAAAAAACTTTAAAATTAAAGAAATTTTGTAAAAAAAATTGGTAACTCAGCGGAGAATACACCAATTTCCATACAAATGGCGGGGACATGCATGTCCACTACGTTGCCTACTTTATAGATAATAAAGATTACTTTTTATAAATAGTGATAATTTTAAATGTAAGCTTAATTATGTCCCTATTTAAAAAAATATTTGAAGAGCACATTACAAAAAGTGATTGGTCAACGAAAAGTAGAATGACCCTAGCATTAAGATAAGATAAGACAAGATAATTTATTCAAATAATTTCAGTACAAAATAGCTAGCTAGAAATACGATTATTTTACAAAAGGCCTATGTAACACGCGTGCCTGCACTAGGGTTACTAGGGAACTCTGTGTCGCAGGCAGAGATATGGTAAACAATCTTGATGAGTCTTTTTTATTGAAAAACGCTTTTTAAGAAGTAGTAAATATTAATGTTATGGAACCATATGTCCTTGCTAATTGTTACATATTTGTTGTGACTTATTTTCCAAAATGGTTTTAAGATTATTTAAAAGCGAAAAAGTTTTTCGGGTGCGCCGGTGGGATTCGAACCCACGTTTTCGCTTTTAATTAAGAATTTATTTATTAAGGGCAACTCATAGCCTAGCAATTAGAAATCTTTAAAAATAAAGATTGGCTAGGTATGTCATTATTGTATAATTGTTATGAAATAAACAGTTTTTTTTTTTAAATAATCTTAGATTTGGTGAGCAGCCGTACTGCTAATAAAATAAATAATATCAAAATGGTTTTTTTAATAAAAAGACATACTGCTTCTGCACTTGTTCCAAATTCCAGCGGGCTCCTGGCCTGCCGCAACCCCTTAAAATTGGCTATTTACACGCCATAACATTTTTTGGTCCTTCGAACCGAATTTGAACCAGTGACCTATGGATGTACAGTCCACATGTACATGTACACGTCAAGATCGCTTACCTTCTTTTTAATAATAATAATAATAATAATTTCTTTATTTACTCAGACAAATTACATCCATTTTGTTAGTAAAATCATACAAATAACTTATAATCTATTGTTAGTAAAAATTGTACAATTTGACAAAGGGATTCTCAAAACCATTTAGTATTTTGGGATCTTGACCATTTATCTTCTGTTCGTTTTTTCTATCATACAATTAGGCTCTTAGGTTTTTGTGGCATCTAATTCCTTCGTGCTTTGTTCACTAAACCGATTAAAAAAATGCTAAAAAAAAACAAAGTATAAGTATAGATTGTTGACTCTGTGGTTCCAGGGCGCTGCGAGTCCCGCCAGGCCAAGGTCGCGTCCCGCGTCCGGCTGCGGAAGACCGAGGACAGCGACCCTAACCACAGCAGCAACGATGAGGTATGCTCAGTGGGTCTATCGTTTGCCTGCCAGCCCCAACTCTACCCTACCCTACCCTCACCCCTGCTTACCCGCTCACGATGAAGTTATGGAACCGGGATCCTATCGATGTTTAGAAAATTTTATTTCCGAAGGTTTAGAATCCCGAAAACTTCATTTGTCCGAAAGCATGCCAAACCAAACCAAACCAAACCAAAAGCAAACCAAAGACCATGTATTTAAAAATAAATTAAAAAAAATACTGGTAGAAAAATGTTACTATGAAATTGATGACTTTTTAAATGATACATTGTGAAATAATATAAATGCCCATACATAGTTCAATAATAAAATGTTATTTATAAAACTAATTTTAAGATAATAATAAGACCTAGTTGAATGATGACATGAATTTATTTATAGTAAACAATATTTAAAGTAGACATGGAATATTTGCTAAAATTCAATTTAATTATATTTAGAAAAATGTCATTAAATTCATATCATATATTGTATTAGTGTAAGTTTTTTTCTGACATCACTCATCTATCAAATCCAGATAATAAATTAAATGTAAGTAGTTAATATGTAATTAGAATTAACATAATAATTAATATGTAATTAGTTTGTGAATTCTCCTTTTTGTACCCTAACAGGGTGTTGTGTACCTACTACTGCATAAATATGTCACCTTTTGTAATGAACATGACTTTTAAATGAAATAAATAAATGAATGAATAAATAAATGAGCATTTTTTTCTGAAACTGTAAATATTTCAGGATTTATTTCAGGACCATCGTGTAGAACCCTTTAGGTTAGGTTAGGGTTGTTTTATAAAAATCCTGAAATATTTACAGTTTCAGAAAAAAATGCGTTCGGATAAATGAAGCATTCGGGATTTTAAATATTCGGAAAAAAATAATTCTAAATTTTGATACGTAACCTATGGAACCAGCTTTCTAGGACAACATACTACTTGGAGATCTTTAAAAAACGAGCCTAGTTATCTATCTAACTGTGGCACCCTTAGTGTTGCGGGTGTCCGTCCATGGGTGGCGGTGATTGCTTCTCATCAGGCGACCCGCATGCTCGTTTCCCCCCTTTCATATAATAAAACTGCCCTAATTTCATCCCACTAATATTATAAAAGTGAATGTCTGTATGGATGGATGTGTGGATATTTGTTACTCTTTCACGCTAAAACGGTTTGACGGATTCTTATGTAATTTTGCAAAAGTTCACAACTGGATTACCTGACCATGCAGGATACATTTTACCCCGGCAAATCGCATCGCAATCGCGGGCGACACCTAGTATGACATAACATAATGGATAATTTTCATTTGTCATAACATAATTTATTTCTAAAACAGTTTTTAGGGTTCCGTACCCAAACGGTAAAAACGGGACCCTATTACTGAGACTTCGCTGTCCGTGCGACCGTTTGTCCGTCTGTCACCAGGCTGTATCTGTGGCTGTTTTTGATAAAAAGTCACGTCAAGTTCGCTTACCTTCTTTCTAATGCTGAAACGAACGTTTTTAACGACCGCTTTAGCCTAGTTGGCAGTGACCCTGCCTACGAAGCAAGAGGTCCTGGGTTCGAATCCCGGTAATGGCATTCATTTGTGTGATAAATAAATAAATAAATAAATAAATATTAGGGGACAATCTTACACAAATCGACCTAGTCCCAAACTAAGCAAAGCTTGTACTATGGGTACTAGACGACGATAAACATACTTATATAGATAAATAAATACTTAAATACATAGAAAACATCCATAACTCAGGAACAAATATTAAATGCCCTTACCGGGATTTGAACCCAGGACCTCTTGCTTCGTAGGCAGGGTCACTACCAACTAGGCTAAAGCGGTCGTTAAATCCTTGATAAATCACCTAACTTTTTACGTCGTTTGCTCAATCGATCTGTGAATATTTGCGCTTTTATAACCATTTTAAATCTATCAAATTAGCCCCAAAATTACCTGAAGCAACCCCAGTTTACCGGTACTTTCCAAATGAATAAAATAAATAAATAAATATCACGGGACAATTCACACCAATTGACCCAGTCCCAAAGTGAGCTAAGCATAGCTTGTGTTATGGGTACCAGGCAACGGATAAACATACTTATATAGATAGATACATGCTTAAATACATATTAAACACCCAAGACCCGAGAACAAACATTCGTATTTTCCATACAAATATCTGCCCCGACACGGGAATCGAACCCGGGACCTCAAACTTCGTAGTCAGGTTCTCTAACCACTAAGCCATCTGGTCGTCTGAATGTTCATTATAACCATTATTTGTAGACGTGGTGCGCAGAAGCGGCGGAAAGGCTCGCTCTGGACGTGTGCGCGCAGGCTGACCTCAGGGAAGCACTCGTCGCTGCCAGCAACGACGGTAAGCCAGAAAGAGACGAAACATCTATTCTTTACATTCTATTTTTAGGGTTCCGTACCCAAAGGGTAAAAACGGGACCCTATTACTGAGGCTCCGCTGCCCGTCCGTCTGTCCGTCTGTCACCAAGCTGTGTCTCATGAACCGCGATAGCTAGACAGTTTAAATTTTCACAGATGATGTATTTCGGTTGCCGCTATAACAACAAATACTAAAAAATAGAATATAATAAATATTTGCTTGATATTGATAACGGCAACAGGTAGACGCTTGAAATATTCACAGAACATTTAGTTATATTTTCACTTTAAAAATAAATAGTTAAATTAAAATAAAACAAATATTTAAGGGGGGCTCCCATACAACAAAGGTGATTTTTTTGCAGTTTTTATAGGTAATGGTACTAATGGTACGGAACCACTCGTGCGCGAGTCCGACTCGCACTTGGCCCGTTTTAGTAACCAAATAATTTTTCGTGACATAAGTTTTTGTTAAAATAGTAGATTGTACAACGAGAGCATAAAACGAGTTATACTTAATACGAAATCGTGCGTAATCGTGTTTCGAAAGCGAACAGTCGCTAGAGTAAATCCTCAAATATTATACACATGAATTTCAGAACTAAAGCTTTGCTAGTAATGATGCAGCACGAGATTAAATGAATGCAATAAATGCGCCAAAAACACGGTAGGCCTTAGCTCATGCCGTCAACGTGAACTGTTTGTGTACGCAGGGTGTGCGTTGTCGGCGTCTGTGGGGGCGTGGCGCGCGCGCTGCGCCCGCCTGCAGGCGGACTGCCGCGTGCTGCAGTGCGCACTCGCCAGGGCGCAGGACACCGCGCACAGGTACCCGATAACGCAGCACCACCAGCACCACATACATATCTATATGTTTATATTACCTAGGCTACACACATCGCGATAGAATTATCGCGATAAATCTTCGTCTTCGGGCTACGGCGAATGTGCATGGCCACACTGCTATAGAGAGCGATGCCGCAGAGTTTAGTTTAGTTTACCAGCCTTTGATGTGCGCAAATTTACCGACAGCGGGGCGAAGCGTCTCCGGCTTCGGGCGAAGTGCCGAAGTATTCGCGAACATTCGGCTACATACATCGCGATAATGCGAATATTCACGTTATCGCGATGTGTGTAGCCGTAGCATAAGAAATAAGTTTCATTAAAGTAAATACATAGTCGTTGAAACAATAATATTCAAAATAAAAATACAACCAAATATTATAATGAAACATTTTCTGCGAAACGAAATTCTATAAAATTTCTGTTTGCTACAACTGAAATAAATAAATAAATAAATAAATAAATATTAGGGGACAATCTTACACAAATCGACCTAGTCCCAAACTAAGCAAAGCTTGTACTATGGGTACTAGACGACGATAAACATACTTATATAGATAAATAAATACTTAAATACATAGAAAAAATCCATAACTCAGGATCAAATATTCGTGCTCATCACACAAATAAATGCCCTTGCCGGGATTTGAGCCCAGGACCTCATGCTTCGTAGGCAGAGTCACTACCAACTAGGCTAAGGCGGTCGTAAAATATCACACAAATTGACCTAGTTCCAAACTAACAAAGCTTGTATTATGGGTACTAGACAACAGATAAACATACTTATACAGATAAATACATATTAAACATCGCACAGCAAAGCTCTGGAATGAAGTATCTGCTGCGGAGTATGTGCAGAAGTATCTGCTATTCCCGGAGCGATATGACCTTCAAGCTTTCAAAAAAGAACGTACCTAAAAGGCCGGCAACGCACTTGTGACTCTTCTGGTGTCGCAGGTGTCCATGGGCGACGGTAATCGTTTACCATCAGGCGATCCGTTTGCTCGTTTACCCCCTATACCATAAAAAAAACCCAAGACACGCACAAACATTCGTATTTTTCACACAAATATCTGCCCCGACCGGGAATCGAATCCGGGAGCTCAAGCTTCGTAGTCAGGTTCTGTAATACCTGATTTACACTCTACCTTTACCTAGCCTCGTGCTTCGTCTCGTGTCTCGGCTCGGCGTCGCGAGCGTTGCGTTCGGAAAATGTAACAACAAACTACCCTGTTTTAAATTCAAATTGTTGACAACACATTAATGATGGCGTCTCTGAAACCTTATTTTCATGGGTCCATGGTATTTTAGACTATGTGACACAGACTTAAAAGTGTAGTTTCAATAAATGTTCCGATATTTATGATCATCTTCGATATCTTTGACGATCTGTTCGTTGCGATATCTTTACCCGATTGCGTGTTACGAATTTATTGAAAAGTCGTTGCTCTTAAATTTACGACGAATTATATGCTCCGATATTATAGCCCTTATCTAGAGCGTAACGAATATATTGAATTTTAAGGCTGCTCCGAAATATTTGAGTACCTCGCCCGCTACTATATATCTGATGGCGACTGTACGAGACTAGGCGCGAGGCGAGCCGCGAGCGTCTATTCACACTCCCGTCACAGAATAAGTAATAGTACTAACGTACAGAAGGATCACTCTCGAACAAAAGTCAGCTTTAGGTATAAAAACTTGTCTATTCTTACTGCTTGCATGCGAAATTGAAACTTATCGTGTGATCCGAGCGTTCATATTCCGTTGGGCACCGCTGATCCGAAACCAAGGGACTCGTCGATGTTTGGTAGGTATAAAAATCAAGAAAGATAACAGTGTGTATTAATTCAGTAAACCACCTTTAGTAGGTAAGTAAGTTATTTATAAGATCGTTTAGAAGTCATTGTTTGTTGCAAAAGTCACAAAAAAAAAGATTCTTAATTACGCGTGACGCGGCTAGCGTGCGAACTGAAGGCCAATTGACAACCTACTGCCATACTCCGCCCGGGCGGAGCGCCGGCCGAACATACCTAAACTGCGGAGTGAACCCCACCTGCTCCCGTCTCGTTGCTCGTTTCGCAGTTCGTCTCGCCACTCGCAAGCGAGTGTAAATGAGCTATAACAACTAGGCTATCCTGTCTAATTAAATTGTTATATGTTCTAGATTATCGTGCGCATGCGCGGTGCAAGAGTCCGCCATGGTGTGCGTGTGCGTCGCTCTGCGCGCCGCCGACCGCGCGCTCGAGACTTACGACGTTCTACTGGCGCTCGCAGAGACAGCGCACGGCACGGCAGAAGAGGTTAGCCACTCAATAGGACATTACAGCGCCGGGAAGTAAGGGGGCCATATTTCAATTTTATACAAAAATTAACCTACCCGCATCCGCATAAGAATCAATTTAGTTCGTAACAAAAACGATGTGTGCCGTTCAGAAGGACGTACTTAATATGGATAAGACCCGGGATCCCGGGACTGGCACTATTTTACATAACGTCAATTGAAGTTGGAAATGAAAGAAAAACGCGAAGGACCTAAATAAAATAAACGCAAGCGATCCGTGGCAGTGCGAGGCAACCACTGAATAGGCCACTACGGAGCGGCGCCCGGCTACTTGTAGCGGGCAACCTAACCGCAAAGTGGTCCCCTGGTAACGCTACTCGTGTACAACGGGCCAAATATATGGTCTACCACCCTAAGGTTGAAGTTCATTTGCACGCCATGATACGAGGTCGATATTTCCCTTGTAAAAATATGATGACAGTGACTAAAGACTTCACTCAGAAATGTCAACCTTAGCGATATTTAAACCTCACAGAAACTTTTGTCACAACTGGTAGACCACTTTCTTGGTCGACGGTACGCTAGGGCGTTATCATTATCGTGCGCGTACGCGGTGCAACAGTACTGCACTGACGCACACCTTAACCTTAGCAGGCGCAATTCACTCCGCGATTACGTACGAATCGAGCACAATGAAGTATTCAGGTTTTTAACTGTCTTTTTTATTTTTTTTTCAGCGGCAGTCAGCGGAATTGGTGGCCAAACAGCTCCTGGCGCGGTTGGACGCGGAGCAGACCCTCGCCAGCATCGGGGAGCCGCTGCTGTCGCCGGGACCCTGGCTGCAGCATGACGCGCAGTGAGTACGGGAGCCAGGGCTGGCCAGCAGACCCGAGCCAGCATCGAAGAGTGTTAGCTAGGCGACGCGACAGCTGACAGTTGCCAGGCGACGCGACAGCTGACAGTTGCCAGGCGACGCGACAGCTGACAGTAGCCAGGCGACGCGACAGCTGACAGTAGCCAGGCGACGCGACAGCTGACAGTTGCCAGGCGACGCGACAGCTGACAGTAGCCAGGCGACGCGACAGCTGACAGTAGCCAGGCGACGCGACAGCTCACAGTAGCCAGGCGACGCGACAGCTCACAGTAGCCAGGCGACGCGACAGCTCACAGTAGCCAGGCGACGCGACAGCTCACAGTAGCCAGGCGACGCGACAGCTGACAGTAGCCAGGCGACGCGACAGCTGACAGTAGCCAGGCGACGCGACAGCTGACAGTAGCCAGGCGACGCGACAGCTGACAGTAGCCAGGCGACGCGACAGCTGACAGTAGCCAGGCGACGCGACAGCTGACAGTTGCCAGGCGACGCGACAGCTGACAGTAGCTAGGCGACGCGACAGCCGACAGTTGCTAGGCAACGCGAGCGAACCTATGCTGTTCGGATGTTTACCTACCTATAAGTATATGTCCGATTTTAGTGTTTACATTTTGGCGATTTTTGCTGAACTGTTTTTAAAACTTTGTGCGGAGGTACGGAACCCAGGAACTCTGAATGTCCTTTATCTTATCAATGCTCGGAGTAGCCACCATCAGATCACAGCCAAAGCACCGCCTAGTGGAGAACCAAGACATCAAAGTGACCTCGTTTGTATGAAAGGTGGAATGTGGGCCGAATTTTTTGCCGGTGAGTGTTTATTTAGACATTCGTACCAGAATGACCTGTTACCGTACAATACGTTTACTTTTAGTTTACCACTGACAGATGGCTTGCCTTCATTTAATTTCCAACTTTAACACCATACAAATAAAGTAGCTATTACAAAATGAGAGAGAGAGAGAGATGTTTCTTTACACATATTCGATACACAGGAAATACAGTTGACAGGAAAAGATACAAATAAAAATCATCGAATAGTATAAATTGGGCCCCACTCAGCATAATGTTGCGGCAAGCCGCAACGCTGTTTTTCAGTGGGACCCATGTAAAACCTAAACACAAAAAAAAACAAACAACATATTGTGATGACGCGAACGCCAGCGGAAAATGTAGTTCGCAACAAAACCTAGATAGGTATACAAACCGGAAGTATGTATGGCAACACTTGATCAGTTTAATCGTATCAGAACCATTAAACCGCAACAAATTACGCCAAGGATTATTCTGGCTACTGTAGTGAATTATCAGCAATTTCACAAATTTTGATACTGTGACGCATTCACTCAACCTTCGATAAAACAAACTTAAAAACAACAAAACATTCTAATGACTTAAGGTTAGGCGGGTCGTTCACAATAAATTTAAGCTACCGCCATTTCGTGTGAAAAAAATAAATACTTAGCAAATAACTTAGCAAATAACAAATAACAAAAAATCTGCAAACGTGGGTAACAGTATTCTAAAATTGGCTTTATTTGTAGGTCGTTAAAGTTGAATATGAAATGAAGGCAAACCATCTGCCAGTGGTAAACTTTATGTAATTTTACTGTCCTATGCATTGTTCCAGAGCGCGTACTGAGAGCGAGTGGACGGAGGCGTGTGAAGCGCGCCTGCGCGAGCACGCGGCGCGGCTGAAGGGCGACACGGTATCGCTTCGCAACGCTGGACAGGCGCCCTCGCTCTTCACCTACCACGGTATGACATAACTCAAGTGTTGCCAGTGCAAAAAAACGTTTAGGTTAATTTCGTCCCATAGACTTAATACCTAACCAGGACTGAGTACTAACTTTTATTAGTCAATCAAAAGCGACCCATATAAGTGGTCGACTTCAACACCAAGAAACTGCAGCTGTTTTATTTTTATCTCCTTTTATTTATTGGAAATATTTTTTTAAGTGTTCGAGATGACATTTGTGAGATTTTATGGCTGACAAGCGGTTCGTGCTCAGTACTAAGAAGAAATAGAAAAAAAAAAACGAATTCAACTGTCGCTTCTGTCAATGTCAAATGAAATCTAACCGTTTGCGTTTCGTTTGCTTTGCGTTGTCCAAAAAGCAGTTCCAAAATAATGATCGAAAATATTCAATCGTGATCCAATTATTGTGCATAGGTCGTGGAAAAATGCGGTAAAATTGAAAGTCCGGATTTTATGCGGAGGTCGATAAAAATAGAAAAATCACACTGAGCACACCAAAACGTAAAGCAAACGAAACGCAAACGATTTGACATTAACAGCAGTGACAGTTCACTTCGGTTTTTTTTTCTGTTTCTACTAAGTTCTGAGCACGAACGGCTTGTCAACCATAAAATCTCACAAATGTCATCTCAAACACTCAAATAATATTTCCAGTAAACAATAGGAGATAAAAATAAAACAGCTGCAGTTTCTCGATCTTCAGAACGCCGACTGTCGAAAAAAAAAATGTAATTAGCACCTCTTCAAAAAACTTTACTTGGCCAATTCTCTAGTTATTTTTTTTACGGCCTCACTTTTTGTCGCGGTACTCAGTCCTGGTTAGGTATTAAGTCCATGTTTCGTCCACATTCCCACTTCTTCAGGAATCCCATTTCGTCCATATTCCCACTTCGTCAACATTCCCATTTCGTAACAAAATAGTAACGAAATTGGTAGTGTCAATAGTATTGACCCGCACCGTGCTTAGCAAGTATTTTTCTTAACAGTATGAATACTTAAATCACAAAATAAAATCTTCCCTGAGAATTAAGCTAAGTGATAGCAGGGGGGGTTCACTCCGCAGTTTAGGTATGTTCGGCCGGCGCTCCGCCCGGGCGGAGTATGGCAGTAGGTTGTCAATTGGCCTTCAGTTCGCACGCTAGCCGCGTCACGCGTAATTAAGAATCTTTTTTTTTTGTGACTTTTGCAACAAACAATGACTTCTAAACGATCTTATAAATAACTTACTTACCTACTAAAGGTGGTTTACTGAATTAATACACACTGTTATCTTTCTTGATTTTTATACCTACCAAACATCGGCGAGTCGGAACCCTGTGCCCTTGGTTTCGGATCAGCGGTGCCCAACGGAATATGAACGCTCGGATCACACGATAAGTTTCAATTTCGCATGCAAGCAGTAAGAATAGACAAGTTTTTATACCTAAAGTTGACTTTTGTTCGAGAGTGATCCTTCTGTACGTTAGTACTATTACTTATTCTGTGGTGATAGCGAAAACCGCATTAAAGTCGGCTAGGAATGTTGACTAAGTGGGAATGTTGACTAACTGGGAATGTGGACGAAGTGGGAAAAGGATGAAATGGGAATGTGGACGAAGTGGGAATGTGGACGAAATTAACCTAAACGACTCCTGTGAAATTTAAATTTTATGGTCAATAAATACATTTAGAAATTTTTCGAATTTGAATTTTGAAGAAATTCAATGGTGTGTGTGAAGTTCCCAATCCGCACTGGGAACTACGGCCCAAGCCCTCTCATTCTGAGACGAGACACGTGCCATATCAGGGTCGTGGCAGATTGAAACAAGTGGTCTCTGCCTACCCCTTTGCTGGGAAGGAGGCGTGTTTGCATTGCATGTATTAACTAACGTTTTGTTTCTTAGACGTGGAAGAAGACGAACTACCAAAGTCAGTGGGCAGCGCTAGTATGGCGGAAATGGAGGCGGCCGTTATGATGCAGGTGGGTTTTGTGACTTTACAAGGCGTATACAATACGTTTACTTTTAGTTTACCACTGACAGATTACTTGCCTTCATTTCATTTCCAACTTTAACACCATACAAATAAAGTAGTTATTACAAAATCTGCAAACGTGGGTAACAGTATTCTAAAATTGGCTTTATTTGTAAGTCGTTAAAGTTGAATATGAAATGAAGGCAAACCATCTGTCAGTGGTAAACTTTATGTAATTTTACTGTAAATAGTTCTCCTTCAGGCCCTACCGAGCTTTTCGCGGTAATCGATTCTAGGTAAGAGATTTTAGGTATGGGGGAGGCACGATGGCTCAGGATAGGTTGGTTAGACCGCGCGTGTATTTAGGTATTTTCATCGTATTACTAAAACAAATACACATTTTAAAAATGTAGCAACACCACGCCCTAGAAAACATCTTGTTTTATCAACATTCAAAAAGTCATGACCTGCCGTGCAGCATTTATGTCGTACTACGAATTTGTTTTATTTATTAGACGACTTTGGATTTTTGGTTACCGATACGGACTCCCTACCTGTGATTACATTTTGCCCCCTAAAGTCGGATATGTGGTTGTTGTGTTGGCAGGAGGTGCTGGCGGCGCGGGAAGCCCTCGCGGCGGCCGGCGCCGCCCGGGAGCGGCCGCACGACGAGCCGCAACACAAGGTACGCCCAAAAATACAAACCAAGATTGGTTTTTTGGAGTCATTTGTATTTTTTAGTTTTTATTTTGTGTATCCATGTTTCTTTTCAGAGCGAGTCGACGCGCAGTCGGCGGCGTCGCGAGCGGCACTGGCTAGAGACGCAGGCCTCCGAGACAGACCTTTAACACATATCTGATCTGCACACACACATCTATGACGACTAATCAATGGAAATGTGGGTTTTCTCGCTAGTTTATATAGATTAAATGAAAAGGCCTTATGTGCTTTGTGCGAGCTATTAAAAAAAATTGGCTATGATTAAAAATATAACGATTTAAAGTATTACTCACATCGCAGTTATGTAATATCAATTTCCTAAAACGCAAAAGTGTGCTAAAAACTACCACGCTTAGTAGAAATTTTGCGTATGGCAACATTGAAATAAACGTCAAATTTGTACGATGCATGTGAATGGAGCTATCAATTATCATCATATCGTAGGTCATTAAAAATGACTTTTTAATACAAATACATGTTAAATTAAAATATATTTGAAATCTTAAAAACATCACAATTAGAAATAGTACAAATTGTGGTCTGCAAGACTTAAAATCACTGTAAAAATCATTGCATATCCTAAATATTTACTAATTCCGTACTAATGCTCGCAGCTTTGCGTCTATATTCTGAACAACTTGAGGTTCTCGTCACTGAGTTGAAAACAATTTTATTTTTTTGTCTCGTACACTCGAGTTCTTAACAGGCCTCTTGTTCACAATAAAAATAAAAAAACTACATTAAAATGTAGAAAATGGATCAAAATGAAACTTGATTCTTTACACAAGAGGGTTGCCATTTCCAAACATTTTTCGTCAAAAATGTAACTGTTACAAAGACAGTGGCGCCCTCATTTGATTTCTACCTTCAGACTCTTGTGTAGTTTCAATCTTACTAATTATAAATGCGCAGAAGTTTGTGTGCCTGTATCTTTGTTACTCTTTCACGCTAAAACGGCTGAACGGATTTGAATTCAATTAAGTATGAACATTGTTGGACCTCTGAAATAACACGTAGGCTACTTTATGTCTCAATATTCCCGCGGGATCGGGTTAAAATCCCGGAATATCTACCGCTACATTTAGAGACATGATAATTAGAACGGGTATTTTTCGTGTGACGTTAATGAAGACCACGAATACCACGATATATTTTTTTAGGAAATCTCGCGGGATTTTTTCAAATGCCAGATCTAATTGATGCGAGCAAAGCCGCGGGTGAAGGCTAGTGTATAAGGCTCGCCAAAAACCAGAAAATTGCATTTATATGACCACTTACAAATTAAAAGTTCACAAGTAATAAAGGAAACTACACGAACGACATTCTGGTTTATGAGAATACAAAGGCTTGAATATAACTTTATCGTGTCCATGTGTGGGCAAGCGCTACTGCGTTAAATAAAAACCAAAACCTATTCTATACTAACACACAAATAGTATTCAAATTGCGGTTAAATTGTTGGAGCTGTTTTGTAGAGCGGAATATAACTAAAATTATACTATTACTAATGTTAGAGACTCGCCGTCCATGGTGTCATAAGTTGTCGGTGTGTTCGAGACAACTCGTGCGCGGTGTGTCACTATTCATCATCATCATCATCCCAGCCTATATACGACCCACTGCAGGGCATAGGCCTCCTCTCAGAATGAGAGGTGTCGCTATTAGTTCCAGATAAAGTGCAGGTAATTTCATATACATATTATTATATATTTCAATTGAGAAAATTAAGCTCACTGACAGCCTATTTACTCTGGCCTTGAATACCCCTAAATTATAATTAATTTTGTCACCTTGGGCAGCGAGTGTTTGACATTAGTATATCAACAAAGAATCTCCAAAATAATAGTGTCATATAATTATATTTTTGATCAATTAAATGTAGTTATGTATAGAGATACTAATGTAAAAATCTTCCTTCTACTTATATAGTTGTATTTTTTTAGATTTAAAATCAAATCCTAGGAGTTTACTGAAAAATATGACGATACTTTTTTTTATTTATCTTGACACGTATTCAGCATATCTATGTATTTTTATGTGCTATTTTTAATGCCAAATTTAGATTTCGGTTCTCTTTACTTTTCGTTACATGTCTACTATTTTTCTGATGTCCTGTCAATCATTCAGAGGTTTACTGGAAGAAATCCCTTTAAGAGATAAGTTCGCCTTCGTACATCTGTTTCTCTTATTATCTTACAATAAAGAGTTTTACATAAATAAGTTACTTTTGAGTGCAAAATTATCGCATAATACAGAAGAAACCTGAGAAAAAGTTATGTTGTGAGTATTGAAGTATTTTTCAGTGAGCTCCTAACATATTTTAACGTTACTAATTACTAGTATGTTGCTAACAATCATGGCTTGCTTTAACATATTATTGTCTATATCGTTAAAAGTTATAGCTTAATATTATAAATAGGATTTACAGTATTCAAATAAAAAATATAAATAATACCACGTTTAAAAGTTACACTTGAGATACTGCTATTCTAGGCCTCACTTAATGTCATTAATGCGATTTAATTAATAATTAATAATGATGCGAGTACAAAATGGACGAATGAGGAACTAAATTTTTTGCTGATGTTCCATTTTAAGTCACAAATATGGACAGTTCCGAATAAAGCGATGCCCTCATTTTATTTCTACTCTTTTTTGTAGATTTGATGTAAATGACATGTCCTTAGAAAAAAGGACATTTGAAAATCCAGTTGAAATTGCCAGTTAATTAAATTTTAAGTGTCACTTTTATACGGTGGTGTTATAATATCGGCCATTTTAATTAGATTTGTACTTATTTTATATCCAATTAAAAATAAATTATCTACGTACGTACGTACGTTTACGAAGATCTTAAAGTAATTGCAGCTTCTATACTGTAGAGGCACAGCAATCAGCAATATACCATGTAATCAAGTGTTGCGGAATGATGTGGAGTAGGGTTCGTTCCGTGATACACAATCAGTATCCAGTGGGCCCCAAACTAGGCTGATAGAATAAGACATTTGCGTGCCATATTGTGGCGGAGCATGCATTCATGTATCTGTATCCAACTACATGACTATATTAACACCTGTGTATGTTCCAGCAAAATAAATTCATTTCATTTTTCATTAAGCTTTATGTTTCTCTCGTTTTCTATGTATTCTTGTCTCAGTAAAAATTGAAAAATAAAACAATTGTAAAATTCATAAAAATACCAAAACATTGAAAAGTGAAATATACGCTTTTGCGGTCCTATCTCACATCTGTCAATATTGACTTTGTTTTGGATTTTTTTATTTACTTAAGTAGGGTAACAGCGCCAGTAATGGACAAGAACTAATTTATGGACTTTTTTCCGTATACCCAAATTTTAGAAACGGACACTACATTTTTAAACTATCAACACCATGCTCAGATAACTGATGGTCATAACTGGTAAAGTCCAGGAATGGTTGGATATAAGGCATTGAATCTTTGCTGTCCATAACTGGGTACTACTGTGCTTAACATGTCCATGATTGGTGCCGTCACCTTAATACTCAAATATTTCATGCAGCAAAGGAATGTTCTTTATTTTTTTAATATCTAGTAGTTCCGATCAAAAAACTCAAAATAATGAGGGTTTTCTGATAGGTGGAATATCGCTAGATGATATTTGTATCATATTTGTGATTGGTTAATAACAAAATTAACCAATCGCAAGCAGTCCCGTTGGACAGAAGCCATTTTTTTAATCGGTACCAATGCTGTAACAGACCACACGACGCTAACGCCATCTGTCGATTTTCCCACATTAAACCCTTATCGCATTGTTCTGTATCTATAGCTAAACCTTTTAAATGAGTCCTCGCCCGCGCGTACGAGTTTGTGGGGTATGACGGCAAACAAGTGTGCCTGCCGGCCGCACCTCTCTCGGCCCCCTTTGTCGTTTACCCCCGCGCCTCTGTACCCCACGGGCGAGAACTTAGTTAAACAGTTTAGCTTTAACCACGATATTAGATCTTTCTAATTGGAAATAAAATAATGCAAATTTAAAGAACAACTTACCGTTTAGCTTGAGGTAACTGTAAATGTGTGCAAATGTATAAATGTAATTAGCGTGTACAGTAAGGTCGGTGCTAGCCCGTTAGTGCGTGAGACGTTATCAGAATAAATGCTATTACCTTATTTATAATGTTTTATTACCCAACAACCACCCCAGTTGTCCTTACACTCTTAGTACTAAAAAAACCAGTATATCGCAGTGGGCAGGGCACATCGCTCATAGAACTGGCCTTGTACTACGAAATTAATTAAATTAGATGGAACGACGACCTGGTTAACGTTGCGTTGGATGCGGAGCGGATGGCGCAGGAATGGTCTGTTGGGCGGACCTCAGGGTACCCAAGCCCAAAGGAAGAAAGTTGGAAATTACATTTATGCATCCGAATTTATAAACCTAAATATCTAAATAGTGCGATTTGGAACAAGTCGAACGCCACCTGCGCTTAGTAGTAGCAGTCTAGCACTAATATCGTTATGAACTGAATGATTATGGGATTAATTTGCTCTAATTGGAACGAAGCGCAGTATAATTTGGACCTAAGTGCATCTTATAAAAACCGTGACTTGTTTTAATAAAAAGTTACTACAATGGTAGTTTCTTTCTTTAATTACTGACAACATTTTTATTTGGAAACGTCACTTTGACAATAAGCTACGTTTAGGTAGACACTCTTTCCACTACTTTGAAAAATGTATTTGGTCATACCATTATAGCTACTAACACAGTAATTTAAAGTTTAAAATTATTTAGTATATTTTATTCCTAATTTGACTCTTTTCGCTTTTACCATAGTTTATCGTAAAGTAATTCAGCTGCAATTATTTACGTTTTTCCTTCATTGATTTTATTAAAATGGGTTTCTTGAGTTAAAAGTGATAAAGCGTGTGCAATATGGCATCTATTAAGCTAGAATTGGGTGCTGAGGAGCTGCTCGCTTGCCGGATATGCTTAGCTACAGACACTAAATTGTTCGGTATACATGATTACAGATTGGATGAGATTTACGTCGAAGTGTTAGGAACAACGGTCAGTATTTCTTAATTTGTTTAGCTTACTTATTTAGTATATATGAGGTTTAGAATGAGATTTTTTATGTAAATATGGACTAGGTGGCAATTTTCATGAAGCCCAGCAAATTGATCTTTTTGGAGTAAGAAGTTCGTTAGACGGCCAGCGGAGTCTCAGTAATAGGGTCCCGTTTTTACCCTTTGGGTATGGAACCCTAAAAAGGTGTAACACGCTTTTATCGAAAAAATTGGGACTGATAAAAACGTAAAGATTTAATACATGGTCTATTTTCTTATCAGAATCAAATTATTTTAAACTTTTTAGTTCTTTTTTAATCCCCAACACAAAGAGAGGGGTGTTATAAGTTTGACTGCTGTGTGTGTGTGTGTGTGTGTGTGTGTGTGTGTGTGTGTGTGTGTGTATGTGTGTGTGCGTGCGTGCGTGTATGTGTGGTTGTGTGTCTGTGACATCATAGCTCTTAAACTGGTGAACCAATTTAGATGTGGTTATTTTATTTGATAGCAGGTTTTTTGGCGATGATTCTTAGACATGTTTCATCAAAATTGGTTCAGTCGTCTCTAAGTTATCAGTTCTTAATAGCTGCGGAAGGGATCTTAGATGCATAATAAAGAATAAAATAATTGTTTATTGACCAAAAGAATTTTTTTTACATTAAAATACAGTGTCTAGTGAGCCCCAAACTAGATTTACGGTATCTTGGGGTACGAGAGTGCAGTTGACAATAATATTTTAACAATGGGCATTTACTTTATTTTTATCCAAGAATCAAACAAAACCGTTTGTTATTTTCACACTAATATCTGCCCCAACCGGGAATTCAACTCTGTATCTCAAGCTTCGTAGTGAAGTTCTCTAACCTCTAACAAAACCAGGCAATCCGCTCGTCAAACCACAAACGTCCATAGAAACTTTTGCATTTATAATGTTAGTAAAACGGAGATTGGTTTTTGGAGTCTTTTTGTACTTTTTTTTTCAACTCCAAATTTTACTTTTATGGTTATCCCGTGAAATCCATATACACCGTGAAATTTTAGTGGTTGTTTTCCCGAAACGAGGTGATTTAGTTTCGATTGTACAATCGATTTATAATTACTATTTTGACTAGAGTCAAAAATCCAATTGTGAAAAACGAAAGTCGAAAATGACCGCAAACCAATAGTAACGCTTCGTTGGTACAAGTAGCGTACGATCGTACGATAGGTTAGGTACCAACGAAGCGTTACTATTGGTTTGCGGTCATTTTCGACTTACGTTTTTCACAATTGGATTTTTGACTCTAGTCAAAATAGTAATTATAAATCGATTGTACAATCGAAACTAAATCACCTCGTTTCGGGAAAACAACCACTAAAATTTCACGGTGTATAAGTATGCTAAATATAAACTGAAACAAGGATGCATAGAAAAACCCTGAAAAAATACCAGCTGGGAATCAAACCCAGGTCCTCAGCATTCCGTGCTGCGTGCGTGTGTAGGGGCATAGCACGCAGCACGGAATGCTGAGGACCTGGGTTTGTTTCCCAGCGCTGGTCTTTTATCTGGATTTTTCTGTGCATTCATGATTCAGTTTCTTTAAAATTTTAAAAACCCCCAACGCAATTAAGTTGTAAGTTCCCTTCCGCAGCATGCAAATGAGCTGATAACTCTGAAACGGCGGCACCAATTTTGACGAAACGTATCTAAGAACCATCGCCAAGAAACCTGCTTTCAAATTGGTTCACCCGTTTAACAGTTATGATGCCACAGACAGACACACAGACCCTCTTTTTGTGTCGGGGATTAAAAATGCTTGTCCGCAGCTGTCGGTATGGGACGGGCTGCCGCAGCACGTGTGCAGTTTCTGCCGCGCGCTGCTGCTGAAGAGCCAGCAGCTGCGCCGGCGCTGCCGGACTGCCGAGACGCTGCTCAAGCAGTCGCTACACACGCACTTCGTACGTAGAACATACTGCATCCCGTACCAGGGGAAAGTATTAGATGCAGAAGCTGCTAAGGGTCAGCTATGGGAGCGCTTCTGGTGGCATACAATTTTTAATCAAGTGTTTACACCTGCTGAGCTGGCAACGTTGCATTTTTGTTAGTTTTTCTCGATTATTCTATAAAAATTGAATGAAAATTAAAAATGTGGTCAGTAAGAATTGTTCTAATATGTAAGTTAATGTGTCTACTGCAATAATTATTCGTGATAGATAAGACTTTTATTTTCTTTAATAACAAACAAATTATTACCTAACAGTCTTTAAAGAAAATAAAAGTCTAACACGAATAATTATTGCAGTAGACACATTATCTAATATATTAGAACAATTCTTATTGACCACATTTTTAATTTTCATTCAATTTTTATGGAGTAATCGAGAAAAACTAACAAAAATGCAACGTTGCCAGCTCAGCAGGTGTAAACGCTCTTAATAATTGTCATAAAAGAAAATCCGTCAAAACCGTTTTCAGAATTGTTATAAAAACAAACCTACTCGTAATTTAACCTATAGAGCTCTACAGGATCACCATCCATATATCCCACTGCAGGGCACAGGCCTACTCTCAGAAAGAGAAGGCTTGGGCCGTAGTTACCACGCGGGCCCAGTGCAAATTGGAAACTTCGCACACACCAGGTTCTTCTCAGGTGTATGCAAGTTTCCTCACGATGTTTTCCTTCACCGTAAAGCTCGTGGTAATTTTCAAATATAAATTCCGAAAAACTCCACTAGGTTACCTAACACGGCTTTTTTCTAACAACTACTACTAAGAGAAATATATTTTTCAAACTAAATACAAACTGAAACATAGATGCACAGAAAAAACCCCAGAAAAAAGACCAATGCTGGGAATCGAACCCAGGTCCTCAGCGTTCCGTGCTGCGTGCTTACCCCTACACCATCACTGGTCTAGAAGGAGTGTTGAAGTCTCTCGGTAGAGGGCATAACATAGATGCGCTTTATCACTGCCTAAATGTGATTATAACAGACTGAAGTGTACGATGTATGGGAAAGATTCGTCGCTAACTTCTAGACCAGTGATGGTGTAGGGGTAAGCACGCAGCACGGAACGCTGAGGACCTGGGTTCGATTCCCAGCATTGGTCTTTTTTCTGGGGTTTTTTCTGTGCATCTATGTTTCAGTTTGTATTTAGTTTGAAATATATGGTTTCACGGGATGACCGTAAAAGTAATAAAAAAATGAAGTTGAAGAAAATAAAAAAATAAATAGAAAAAGATACTTCATACTTAACTTGTAGAAATATATTTTTCTTAAATTTAGCTGATTAAATTTCTTTTTTTTTCGCAGATAACCACAGATTACATACGAACCGTAGACAGAATTGCAAACAAGCTATCCCTCCGACTTACCATCACCAACATAGAGAGAGACCCCAAAATTGAAACTAATGACAAAATTGACACTTTTGACAAAATTGACACTTTTGACAAAATTGACACTTTTGACAAAACTGACACAATAGACAAACTCGAAACGATAGACTCTGATAAAGTTGACATGGACAGCGATAACGACTCACAGCTCTTATCAGTATTTTGCGAGCCAGAAATTTATGTCAATGATGTCAAATTCGACGAAGTAATCGTAACCGACATCGACATAAAATGCGAACCTATGACACTACGAAAAAGGTCAAAAAGTGTCAAAAAAGCGAAAAGAAAAAGTGTCAAAAAAGAGGTGAAAAACAAAAAAATAGAAAGCAAAAGAATTAAAAAGGAAGAAGTGAACGAGAGTAAGAAATACACGAGGAAAAAGAAAGGATTCAAATGGTTCTTTAGCACGGAAGAAGATTATGTCAAATTTGAGAATAAATATAATATTAGGGTGGTGAAGCTGAACGAGGAGGAGCAGAGGAGGGAGATGGAGTGTCGGAGGGAGACGGAGAATTACAGACACGCGCATGTGCGATGCGAAAAGTGCTGTAAAGGCTTCTTGTCTATGATCACTTTTGAGAATCACAACAAGATACATGACCCGGTGAGTAATCATACTCGTAATCAGACAGGGCGATATGGGCAAAAAAATTTAAATCCTTTTTTCACTACCACTACTTTCACTAGCCCTAAAATCAAACTCCGATTTTTTTATTATCCTAACTATTTACTAGCCCATTAGGGCTAAAATTATTTAGCATTCCGAATTTCCATTTGTATCTAATTTACTAGCCCTAACCTTTGATTATTATCTAATGTATAAAAATCTCGTGTCACGGTGTTTGTTATCGAACTCCTCCGAAACGGCTTGACCGATTTTTATGAAACTTTTTTCTTCTATACTCGGTAGGTCTGAGATTAGGTCGTAGGCTATTTCTTATACCCATCTTCGCGGACGGAGTCGCGGGCAATAGCTAGTTATGTATAAATAATCAAAGGCCCTAACATCAAAACACAGTATTGGCGCTTCGCCGGCCGCTGCTGGCACGCTCGCTTCGCTCGCTCGGCTCGCGCTCTGTTGCGATCGTAGTTCTAACCTAATTCAACCTACCGATGTGCCCTGCCCACTGCCACTTGAGTCTGGCGATCCTTCGAGCTATGTCGGAGGGTGGAGCGCGCCTCTATGGAGATTTTTTGTTTTTACATATACCTAATGGACCAGTGCGGAAAAGGTGCTCCGCCAATTACCTTCTATAGGAGTATAAATATTTTTTCAAAATTTTGAGTTTTAGTACTGCCGCAAGTCAATCAAATATTACGCCTAATTTTTTTACCTACCCCATTGCGTTAAGTTAGCATTTGATTACTATGACGTTAATACAAATGAGCTCCAAACGCAAATCAAGCGGGTAATACAATAACTACCTTCAATTTATTAGTTAAAGTGTATTAAATCAATATCGGTTATTGTTATTATTGTAACAGACATGGCCTTGTTGCGCAGTGATTTTAAATGTCCAATATTCGGTAGTGGAAGAGATTTGCCACCAAATGTATTGCCGACTTATGAAGAAGTAATGATGTGTTATCTTTGGATAAGTCGAAAAAAAGTAAACCAGTTTGCTAATTTAGTCAGTGATTCGAGCTTAGAAGTGGTAGAAAAGGTCATGAAATTATGGGAGTTAGCTTAAATTCCAACAATTGGCGTTCGTGCTGTAGTTACAAAAATAAAAATTATCACAATAAATACAGAGGAATACTAAAATCATATGCTTCTAGAAAAGACTCCGCAAGCTACAAACAGAAGTTGTCAGAGTTTAAAATAAAAGCGACACAATTATTTGATATTGCAGTATGCAAATGTAAATGTTATACCTCTTGTTCTTGCGACAAAGAGGTAAAAGTTCCTCTAAAGGACCGGGATTTTTTAAAGGATCAGAGAAGTTGCAGAAAAATGTATATTGGTGGTGTTGACTTTAAAACAAGCAATAAACTCATGGAAAACCTGAGCAGAAAGAGAAAACGGGAAGAATTTTATGACAAACGGTCCCAGGAAGAGCTTCAGGAAGCTTCAACTTCTCAAAAAGAACGATCAGTTAAAGTATTAAATCGTTCTTCATATTATAATGAAAATACGCAATCGCAATTAACGACTGTAAAACATAGTAACTCACAACAACTATGCCCTAATCTCTCTACCGTTTCAAAAGTATTAGACCGGTTTGGTATATCAGACCGAGCTGGTGCTGCCATCGTGTCTGCCACGCTCCAAGATGTCGGAATAATATCGGAGGAAAATGTATCAAGTGTAGTAGATAGGAGCAAAATTCGACGAGCTCGTGAAAAACAGAGAACTGAAATAAAACAGGAGTCACATACCGACGAAGATGAAATAATAGGGCTGTATTTTGATGGACGAAAGGACAAGACATTGACATTGGAAGATTCAAGGAGGAAAGTGATTTTAGAAGAACATATTAGCTTACTCAAAGAACCAGGCTCTGAATACTTGGGTCATCTGTCGGTTACAAGTAGCAAAGCCTTAGCTGTGAGCCAAGAAATCAAGCGATTTTTAGAACTAAAAATTAACTTACAAAAACTTTGCGTTATCGGATGTGACGGAACTGTTGTGAATACAGGAAGTAGAGGTGGAGTAATACGACATTTGGAAAAGTTAATCGATAAACCATTACAATGGTGTGTTTGCCAATTACATGCCAATGAACTACCTCTTCGTCACTTATTCGAAAAATTAGATGGTTCTATTACCGGGCCTCGGAGCTTTAATGGGCCCTTAGGCAAGGCGTTAAAAGAATGCGAATCACTTCCAGTAACACCGTTTCAGCCCATAGAATGCATTTTACCGTCTCTTACAAACACCAAAGATTTAAGTACTGATCAATTATACCTGTACGAGATTTGCCAAGCCATTAATACGGGCACTTGTTCGGAAAATTTGCTGAAAAGAAATCCCGGTAAAATGATCCATTCGAGATGGCTTACTACTGCCAACAGAATTTTAAGATTGTATGTTAGCTCAGCAACACCTTCTGATAATCTGCAGATTCTTACAAACTTTATCTTAAAAGTATATTCTCCTATGTGGTTTGCCATTAAAACTCAACCACTTTGCATTTATGGTGCCAAACATTTGCACCAAACGATTTTACTTTCTCGTTATATGAGTAATCCATTAAAAAAGATTATTGATCCTGTTATTCAGAGAAATGGTTATTTTGGTCATCCAGAAAATATCTTAATATCGATGCTTGCAGACAACTCAAGATCTATTAAGATTTTAGCCTTGAAAAAGATACTGGAAATAAGAAAAAAAGAAACCACATCGTGTGGTCTCATTCGGCAATTTGTTTTACCGAAATTTAACTTTCAGGCTAGATCTTACACGGAATTGATCGACTGGAATACTGTTTCTTTATCTGAGCCGCCTTTATTGAAATATATATCAACAGAAATTATTTCTGAATGCATTGAGAATCCGGATGCAACCAATCACAGGATTTTACCGCAAATTCAATATTTTCAGTGTCATACTCAAGCAACTGAAAGGTGTGTGAAAATTGTAAGTGAAGCGGCTGCTGTGGTATGCGGTTCAGAAAGAAGAGACGGTTTCATCAAAACAAGGCTGATATCACGAAAAATAATGCCTGTTTTCAATACTAAAAAAGAGTACAAATTGTCGTAAAATATCGGCAAATTCGTCATCTTAGAGAGGGATATTAATAGTTTCTGACACTACAATAATATAACTTACGGAGTTTGTTTCATATTTTTCAGTTAGTATCATAATAAAAATCACAATTTGGACAAATCTAAGCCTTTTTTATTGATTATACCCCATACAAAAAAAAACAATAAATATTTAATTTTTTCTAAACTCCGATGTCTTTGCGGCAGTACAAAACAATAAAATATTTAAAAGTGCTAGTAATATTTTTTATTCAGTATATTATGAAGCATCTTTTCGTATATGACCCATTTAGAAAATCGAAAAAAAATATTTTCGCTCCACCCTAAGTCGGTGGCTTTAGTTCTTGCGCGGATTTCATCATTGTGTCCTTGTCTGTCCCTACGCACAGAGTACGGGTGCGAACGAGTGCGCGCTATGCTTCTCTCGCTACAAGTTCCCGACGCATCTCCGTCAGCACATGGTGGAGAGTCACTCCCATAAGTACATCTGCAAGATATGCGACCAGGTCATACGGAGGCGGTGAGTGAAACGACAACATAAAACATCATTGAACTAAAGAATTGCTTTTCTCAAAGATGCAATGAAATGTTAACCTTACGTTCCAAATAATAGGCCGGGACGTATCACGTCGCGGGCGCGGTTAGACAAGTGGTATGTAATGGATTTTCATACAGAATTGCAGGCCTTGGCCGGCAATGCGATCGTCTATTGTTTCATGTGAAACAGCACCATGACGTTTATAGGTTTGTGGCATACTACTGTGTCTAACATCTGGTAGCATAGTGAACGGTGGCCATACTCTGAAGATGAGCTCTGACTGATTTCGAAACGCGGCAGTGTAGTTCGATGGTGGTGATAGATGGGTTTGTGTGATATGTGTGTGTTCGTACAGTGTGGAGGTGGAGGAACTGCCTGAACACGCATTTCTTACATAAACGTAGCTATCGTAAGGTCGCGGCTGAGCAAAGTAATTGTTTCAGTTCATCAATTTGGTGTTATTTTTATTATTTATAAAACGATATTTTACATTCTGATCTATGCGTTTGCAGAAGCGCCGCCATGTTGCATTCGGCCTTCCACGCCGGAAGGACGTTTGAATGCAAGTACTGCGGACGAACATTCAAGTTAGTATAGATAGATAGATAGAAATCATTTATTCAAATAAAACAAATACAATTTAAATTCCAATAAATGCGCCAAACTGGAGTGACCAGTTTGTTGGCGCGCCACGCTCAAATCACATTACTACTTAACAAAGTTTATAAGGTTAGAGTTATTCTAATGCTAATGATACTAAAATTAATAATTATCGACTTTGATCAATTATAACTGAAGATACACATTGCCGAACAAAATCCCCTTCAAAGAATGTCCGAACTTTTTTATTTGTTTGCGTAACAATTAAATTCATCACCTACACAGAAATTTGAACCTAGTTTTTACTTCATTACAGTCGAATTTCGGTTGACACTTGACAGCTAAACTTGACAATTTCACGCAACGTACTGAGAAAAAAGAAGGCCACTTTTATCAAAGTGGCGCTCATTTGGCTCGGACATTTTCGGGCGCGCGACTGTGGATCTACAGTTAGTTATTGATCAAAGATTAGCAAAGACATGCATATTAACAATAAGACGAAGCAAGTTAAATTACCAACTACTTTTGCTACTTGATATACTGCTCTAATAGTGCATTTTTAAGCTTATTCTTAAATGCTTTTATGTTAGAAAGGCCAGACAAACGAACTAGTGGTTCACCTGATGTTAAATGATCACCACTGTCCATAGACACCCGCAGCGCTTTACGCGATGCCAGTGCGTTGTAGGCCCTAAAGAAAAGGGAATAGGGGAAGGGGGTGAGGGAGGGGGAGAGGGAAGGGGTGAGGTATTGGGCCCCCGGCACTCTCACTGACCGTACGAAATGCAAGCAGGATTACTGATGCTTCACGCCGGTGTTCTGTGAGAGGGTGGTACTGCCCCGGACGAGCCGGCCCATTCGTGATGCAGCGGCTAGCTACAACATGGCTCTACCACTACTAAACTGCTTTACTTATAGTACAACTATGCAGTTGATTTCAGTGTGTCTCTACAAAATGTTACTTAGGGAGGGAATGAAATATAATAGGATTACGGTATTTAGGGAATTCAACATATTTGGTATCCAACCTTCTAGCTTCTAGGAATTCAACATAATGGGAATTGATCATCATCATCATCCCAGTCTATATACGTCCCACTGCGGGGCACAGGCCTCCTCGCAGAATGAGAGGCCCTCTCATTCTGAGAGGAGGCCTGTGGCCCGCAGTGGGACGTATAATCTAGCAGTAATAGGCAATTATTTTAATTTATTTTGAAATGAACCAGGGTATTGCGATGGCAAAACACTAAAAATTAATTCAATACAATTCAATTGAATTCAATTTTTTTTCACTTTTAAATAATCTTAGATTCGGTTAGGAGCAGCCGTATTGCTAATAAAAATAAATAATAATTCAATACAAGCTATACAGGATGTTAAACTTAAAAATGTTAAATTTAGGGAATAAATGGTATTGATAGTTTCAAAGTGGCCTATCGCCGTAACTGTAATTGTTAGAGACTTTAAATTTGGCATGCAAGTAGGTAACAGTATTAAACTAACTTTAGGATTTTCGGAAAATCCCACGGGATAAGGAAAAAAAAGGATTTATGTATTCAATTCTATGGGGCCCTTTCTCAGTAACCATTCCTTTAGGATTCTAGAGGTGCAGTAAAAAGGTTTTTAATTACCCGTTACCTATAAATTTCTGTTGTGTGCGGACGAATTCGCGAGAAAAAACTAGTCTGCACTATCTACACTAATATTATGGGTATGTATTACAATACCGAAGTACGAAAGACCGAATGTATTAAAACATCGAATGGATCAAAAGACCGACACGATTTTTTTCTGAAACCGTTAACTTTTTAAGATTGTTATAAAACAAACCTAACCTAACCTAATGGGTTCTGTATGATGCCGTTTTAATAAATTCTGAAGAGTTTACGGTTTCAGAAAAAAATCGTGTCGGTCTTTTGACCCATTCGATGTTTTAAAACATTCGGTCTTTCGTACTTCGGTATTGTAATACATACCCAATATTATAAAGAGGAAAGATTCGTACTTTTGTATGTAACGAATAAACTTAAAAACTACTGGACCGATTTCAAAAATTATTTTGCCGTTAGAAAGCTACTTTATCACTGAGTGACATATTCTACTTTTTACCGCGGGAAAATTAATTTATCTCGGGCGAAGCTGCGGACGGAAAGCTAGTATACTATATACTCGTATGTCGTCAGGAAATCGTCGACTCGCTACACGCACATGCGCATCCAGCACCCGGGCGAGAACGCGTCGGGCGGCGCCTGCGACGTCTGCGGGGAGACCTTCACGGGAGCCCTGGGGCTCCAGCAGCACAAGACTAGGAAACACAACAAGGTGGGGGATAGACAGGGGTATGTAATACAATACCGAAGTACGAAAGACCGAATGTATTAAAACATCGAATGGGTTAAAAGACCGACACGATTTTTTTTCTGAAACCGTTAAAACTGAAATGCATCGTTGCGCAGGATTGAAGTGAAATTGTTACCTTAGAATTCCAATACCAAACCGCTGATCTTCATAACACAGGTTATCCTAGCACTAGCATGAAGGTCAGAGGATCTACCTTAATGTCTTTTAGCAAGCCTACTTTTTGCATTATATTTTAGTTGTTTCGAGTGATTTTAAGATGCTTACTATACATAAGACTTGCATTGTTTGTTTATGTGTGGCTTATTATTCAATAAAATTATTATTATTATTTATTATTTTAATGACAATATATGTTGCAGCCAGCGATCCCGGAGCTGAAATGCGTCAGTTGCGGCGTGCAGTTCGAGAGCTTAGACGCCGTGGCCAGACACACGGACAGGACGCCCGGGAACGTCTGCGATCCTACACTCAGGTAACTATGCATCTGTTTGTCTTTCCGAAAATACGTTTGACCGAAATTCTAAAAGCCCGAAGACTACAATCCCGAAGATTAATATACCTACGCACGAAAGGTCGAAAAAATATAAAAATCCCCTTTTAGGCACCGAGCAAGCGAGACGTTTCGGGGCAAAAGCGACTCGGATAGGTCACGAATTATTAATCGGTTCGGAAGGGGTAGCGTAGCTCCCGCCTTAGCCTTCGATGTTAAGTTTTTTTAAACAGCACAGAACTACTACTAACATTTTTCAACATTTAGTCAAAAAAAAATCAAAATCTTTTATACTTACTTGGATCCCCATTCCATCTTTTAATGTTCGGCTCTCCTCTCATAGGTCATATCATAATCGGTCTTCTGTTTTCGGGATTTTGTTCTTTCGGTCATTTGAAAATAGATATTTCGAGTTTCAGTATATCAGTTATCGGTATTTTGTATTTTCGGTATTCTGGATATCGATGTATTTAAGCGTCGATATTTCAAGTGTAGGCATTATGAGTTTTCGTTATTATTATTCGGTATTATTTTAGACGACCAGATGGCCTAGTAGTTAGAGAACCTGACTATGAAGCTTGAGGTCCCGGGTTCGATTCCCGTGTCGGGGCAGATATTTGTATGACAAATACGAATGTTTGTTCTCGGGTCTTGGGTGTTTAATATGTATTTAAGTATGTATCTATCTATATAAGTATGTTTATCCGTTGCCTAGTACCCATAACACAAGCTTTCCTAGCTTACTTTGGGACTAGGTCAATTGGTGTGAATTGTCCCGTGGTATTTATTTATTTTTTATTTATTTTTATTTATTATACAACGCGTCTCTACTCTCTGGACAAAGATCGAATTCCTGAGTAGAGTTCCTTCTCAGGAATGTTCTACTTTTGTAAAATTCTTAGAAGAGACATTTTTTTTTAATACAATTATTAATACCCACAAACAAAACAACACAAAGTAGAAACATACTGTATCAGTTGTTCGCACTGAGTTTTGCGGTTCAGAGGTTGATCAAGTTAGAATACTGTTTAATAATTACCATGTATCTACATTCAGGTTGTTCCAAAGTATTAAATCGTAAATCAGTAATTTCTCTGTTAATACAGTGGCGTTTGGTGCGAGGCTTTGTATGTGCATAGCTTAGAAATACCCTAATCAACACGTCCTATTCGTCTATGTCCAGAGGGTAGGGACACATTGTATATATACTGTTTTAAACTTTCGTGATTTTCACTCATAATTACTAAACTAAACGGGACTTATCACGCAATAAACATTGTATAATTAACCAACAATAACAAAAGGCCGATAGTAATAAAAGAAAACAACATAGAATATGTCGATGATTACATTTATTTGGGAAAGCAAATATCATTTTCTCAAACATGCTATGAAATATTGACGTTATGTTCTTTATAATACGACACGAAGTGTCACGTTGAAGGTGCGGCTAGACGAGAGGTCAATAATGGAATTTCATACAACATTGCTGGCCAAGGCCAGCAAAGTGATCGTCTATTGTTTCATACTATGACGTTTATAGGTCTATGGCATCATAGCATTTAGCCATTAAAAAAAAACTATAAGCAATATTTTGCGTTTTGGTTCATTAAGACATTCTGCCACTACGTTTATTTAAGGTAAGGTAAGATGATGATGTTGATGGTGTCGATGATGGCGGTGATGATGATGGTGATGGTGGTGATGATGGTGATGATGGGTGATGATGGTGATGATGATGGTGATAACGAGATGATGATGATGGTGATGATGAGATGATGATGTTGATGATGATGATGATGATGATGATGGTGATGATGGGTGATGATGATGATGATGATGATGGTGGTGATGATGAGATGATGGTGATGATGGGTGATGGTGATGATGATGATGATGGTGATGATGATAGTGATGATGATGATGGTGATGATGATGGTGATGATAAGATGATGATGGTGGTGATGGTGATGGTGATGATGATGGTGACGACGACGACGACGATGACGATGATGATGATGATGATGATGCATGTTTGAGAAAAACTCTATACAAGCCTTGGCCACGAACAGGGATTGCCGGCCTCGTATCTCTAGGTGGCCTCGTTAACACTCGGCCATCTATAACTACTCGGCCGGCAATCCCCTATTTCGCGGCCGCTGCAGTAATGTACTATTAGCAAATCAAGTAATGAGGAAGAAGTAACAAGAAGAATCAACGCAACTTGGAGAAAATTCTGGTCACTAAAAGAAATATTGAAAGGGAACTATAGCTTGCACATGAAAAAGACAATATTTGATACGTGCCTATTACCCTGTTTAGTCTACGGCTGCCAAACTTGGTTATTTACAAACACAATAAAGCAGATGATCAAATGTAGTCAATCAACAATGGAAAGAAGCATGTTAAAAATTAGAAGAGTTCATAAAATAAAGAGCGAAACAATTAGGCAGAGAACTAAACTCACCGATGCTCTCAGGCACGCACTCTCACTTGAATGGAGATGGGCTGGACACATCTCACGATACATAGATAGAAGATGGACCATTGAAGCCACACGGTGGAAAGGACCGAAGGGTGAAAGAAATGTTGGTCGACCAAGAACACGGTGGGCTGATGATATCATACAGGTGACAGGAAACGACTGGATTAAGTCAGGCAAAGATGGAGAGTTATGGAGGAAGCTGGAGGAGGCCTTTACCCAAACAGGGGTCCATATTTCATATGAATAGAATAATACTAACATTAGTTTATAGTAATCTTTTTTATTTTCTTTGGGTATAACGTACTAGCATTTAAAAAATGTGTAAACTTATTTTGAAATATGGAATAAACGGCTGTAGCACGATCTCTCCACCTACAACACAGACGTGAAGACTCACCTTTACACCCACGTCTGTACCAACCCTTACTTTTACTCTATGACACATTCACCTTTCACCTATTCATTCAATTACATTCACCTACTCACTCACACACCGCGCGCCAAAAACAGTAAGAAGTCTGAGCCCGCCCAAGATGGCGATACCACCGCGCGCGATCCTTACAACGATTCTGCCCTTGTAAGTGAAATCCACATTTCTCTTTTCCGATACTGTCTTCGCGTAAATCACGGAACCCTAAACCAACCATCAGGTTAAACGTGGCGCCCTACGTTAGGCTTGTGTTGTGTAACAGTGACGAAAAGTGAAACACGTGCGCGTGAGACCATGCCGCCCAAGAAGGAAGCGGCACACACCGCGGCAAACGGCGCCGACGCCGTCGCCGACGAGACGAATCCCGTACATGTGACAATGCCACAAGAGTTCCTAGCTTCGCTGCTGTACCAAATGCAGCAATGCCATAGCGAGCTGTGTGAGAAAGTAACAGCGGCACGCCCTCAACCGAGTGGTAGCTTCGCCGGTTGCAACCTCAGCTACGATGGGTCCGAGGACTCGGCAGAAGACGCTCTGGAGGCATTTATCAACGGCATACAAACATACAAAGATTGTGCGTATGTGTCGGATGAAAACGCATTACGAGGATTATCGACTTTATTCACCGGACTAGCTGCATCGTGGTGGAACGGGGTTCGAAAAACCGTCACCACGTGGGATGATGCAATATCTAACCTACGACACGCTTTTGGCGCGAAGAAACCGGCATTCCTATTATTCCGAGAAATATTTCGTTCTGAACAACAAGATGACGAAAATACAGAAATTTTCATATGTAAGTTGCGAGCATTGATTGCGCAATTACCATATTTGCTAGAAGAAAGGATTCAAATCGACATCGTTTACGGTCTTCTTCACCGGAAAATCCGAAAACGGATCCCGCGCGAAGACGTTCATTCGTTTAACGAACTGCTTAAACGCACTCGTTCGATCAGTCACTCAATGACAGTGTTGAACGGAACGAACGAAACGTCAAACGTCAAAATTCGATCTGTCACTCGAATGGCAAAAACGGACGACCGGAACTTTGAATATAAAGGAAATAGCCCAAGTTTCGAACATAAACAACCGAAACCGAGAAGTTTTACGCGTTCTAGTGCTCCGAACACACCGAAAGTGACTATTAACTCGAACATTGACGTGAAACCGAAACAAAACCGGTACTGCACTTATTGCAAGCTGTTTGGACACAATAAGGAAAATTGTAAGTGGCTATCCGCGAAACAATCCGATACGCCGACCATACCTACAACCAGTAGTGATGAAGTGAAGAGTGAAAAGTTTTCGTGTTACGGATGCGGCGCCCCCGGAGTGGTGCGCGCCAACTGTCCACGATGCAGGGGCGACGTCGGCGCTGCGGGAGGCGGTGCGGGCGCAGCGTTCTGCGCCATCTCGACGGGCGACTCGCCGGATGCGGGACACACTTCAGACTCCGAGACTGGCGCGCGCGGTGTGAATACACACACATACCCCCTCACAAATACAACACACCATACAGATACACACACTGGGCATGGGATTGACGACGTCTCTCGTCCCATACTTCACATCACCGTCTGCGGACGCGAAGGTCGCGCACTAATTGATACAGCTGCGAAAAGGTGCATAGCAGGTGCAAGTTTATACAAACTTTTGAAGGACTCTGGTAAGTCACTCACTCCCTCTATGCTTAACATAAAGTATGCTGATGGTCGTTCCGGTTATGAAAATGTTCTCTTAGCAGATGTTGTAGTAACATTGCAAGGAAAGAATATACCTACTACTTTTATAGTACTACCCGAAGCTACTAATAATGAGACCCTGTTGGGGATGGATTTCTTGACTACATCTAGATTGATGATAGACTTTGCTTCCCAGAGCTGGAGCTTTGGTGATGATACACATAACCGTCATAAATTATTTTATGAGCCCAAATTGGTGAACATCTCTGCATGTAATACTGTTAACACCCTGCGAGATGATGAAGGTACATCGCTCACTGCTGACCAACGTGGAAAGCTCGCTCAACTCCTTGACCGGATCCCGGAAACTTTCGAACTAGGGGGAGAGCCTACTAATTATGCTGTCCATCGCATTGAGTTGATTGACAAAAACATTCAACCTATATCTGTACCACCTTACAGATTACCTGAGCCAAAGAAGGAAGCACTACGTCTGGAACTGGAGAAAATGCTGAAGGACGACATCATTGAAGAGTGCGAGTCACCATGGTCTGCTCCTGTGGTGCTGGTTCCGAAACGCGACAATAGCATCAGAGTGTGCATTGATTACCGGAAACTGAACATGGTGACCAAACCTGATCGGTACCCATTACCCCGAGTTGATGATGTACTACATGGAACGGGGAAGTTCAAGTACATAACGGCTCTTGACCTTCGCTCTGGATATTGGCAAGTACCTGTCTCAGTCGAAGACCGTGATAAAACAGCATTTGTAACGCCACTTGGAATGTATAGATTTAAGAGGATGCCGATGGGACTTCGCAATTCTGGCTCTACATTTCAAAGATTGGTTGACCGATTTCGTACTAACCTCCCTGGAGTAACAATTTTAGCCTATCTTGATGATATCCTGATCCTATCAGAGACGTTTGAGAAGCACATCCAAGATATTGAAGCTGTTTTCCTGAGGATGAAGCAATTCAAGTTACGTGTGAACAGAGAAAAGAGTATGTTTGCCTGCGACTCAGTGAAGTACTTAGGTCACATCTTGTCTGCTGAAGGAATACAGCCCGATGGAGAAAAAGTAAAGGCCATCAACGAGATGAAGGAACCACATAATGACAAGCACTTGAAGACTTTTATCCAGACTTGTTCCTGGTTTCGCAAGTTCATACCAGACTTTGCAAAACTGGCGAGACCACTAACAATGTTACTCAAGAAGAACCAGAATTGGGTTTGGGGAGCTGAACAAGCAAACGCATTTGAGGAATTAAAGCGAAGACTCATAACTGCACCAATACTCCGGCAAGTTGATTACACACTACCGTTCATCCTTCGTGTGGACGCCAGCGGGTATGCATTGGGAGCAGTACTTCTACAAGGGGAAGGCTATGATGAACGACCAGTTGAATATGCGAGCAGACTACTCACTAGCGCTGAGCGCAACTACACTACAACCGAGCGTGAAGCCCTCGCAGTTGTCTGGGCTCTTGACAAGTTCCGCGGGTATGTAGAAGGGTCTGAAATAATTGTCGCTACTGATCATCAACCACTTCGATGGATCCTCACCTTGAAGACACCTACAGGACGCCTCGCGCGATGGGCCCTGAAGATACAGGCCTATAACCTGAAAATAGAATATCATCCCGGTAAGAAGAACGTAGTTGCTGATGCACTCAGCCGACCTGTGTGTGATACCACCACAGAGAGTTCCTGCAGTATCTGCTCTGTCATTGTTGACATACCCCATGTAACATCGACTGACCTAAGGGACGCTCAAACCGGAGACCCTGAAGTTTTCAAGATTGTGAAGGACTTTGAGAGTAACAATATATTGGCTGCCACACGCTGGACCGAGCGAGGTTATTATATGTCACAGGGAGTATTGTACCGTTTTAACCCTGACGCCGATAGCGACGACCCTCAGCTCGTCGTTCCACAACTCATGAGGAAAGAGATCATGAGGGAACTACATGACTCGCCCACAGCTGGACATAATGGAGTCGAGAGGACATACCAACGCGTGAGCAAGAACTACTACTTTCCAGGTATGAGAAAGTATATAGCAGAGTATATCAAGGACTGTAATGAATGTCAACGGTACAAGCCATCGAACTTGAAGCCTGCAGGACTGCTGCAGACACCTGCACCGGCTCAACGTTTTGAAGTACTGGCAATGGACCTTTTTGGACCTCTACCTACTGGTGAAAATGGAGAGCGATGGGTCTTTCTGGTCGAAGACACTGCGACGAAATGGGTCGAACTGTTCCCACTAGCAGTTGCAACAGCTGAGGCGTGCGCCAAGACGTTGGTGGAAGAAGTTTTTCTCAGATATGGAGTCCCCCGACGAGTAATATCTGACAATGGTGTGCAGTTTGTGTCCCAGGTCATGCAGAAGGCCATGTACACCCTAGGGGTTCAGCAGAACCTCATACCCCTCTACCATGCAGAAGCAAACCCAGCAGAGAGAAAAAATCGCGATTTGAAGGCCCAACTAGCAATTATAGTTGAAGGTAACCATAACAACTGGCCAAGTGCATTAGCCGCTATACGCTTTGCTATGAATACTGCGGTAACGCAGAGTACAGGGAAATCGCCTGCTTACCTCGCCTTCGGGAGAGAGATGCGATCCCCTATCGAAGCCAAACACGACCTGCGAGCCATTGTTGAAGCTGAGAACTTTATACCCCAAATAACGCCCTACTTGCTGAAGCTCAGTGACGACCTAGTTGATGCCCAAGAGCAGATTACCCAGCAGCAAGACCGCAGGAAGGCTTACGCGGACCAGAAGCGACGACCACATGAAGAGTACAAAGTTGGTGACAAAGTTTTATTAAAATCCCATGTACTTAGTAACAGCTCAAAGGGGATTACAAGCAAATTCGCTCCCCGTCGAGACGGGCCATACACTGTTTCCAAAGTAGTGAGCCCTACTACATATGTTCTATCGAACAACAATGAGACGGTCGGCAAATATCATGCTGTCGACCTGACAAGATATTACCAGAGGAGTGGTGATGAACCTGCGGATCCTGTGATGCCACAGAGAAAGAGGGGCAGACCGCCGAAGCGCTCACCAGCTGTCCAGAAGACTCCTGCAGTGACAGGTGAAAGGAAGAAGCGAGGGAGACCACGCAAGAACCCAACCGTATGTCGGCCCATGGGCGAGGACGTCCCCATGGCCCGAAGGGGGAGTATGTAGCACGATCTCTCCACCTACAACACAGACGTGAAGACTCACCTTTACACCCACGTCTGTACCAACCCTTACTTTTACTCTATGACACATTCACCTTTCACCTATTCATTCAATTACATTCACCTACTCACTCACACACCGCGCGCCAAAAACAGTAAGAAGTCTGAGCCCGCCCAAGATGGCGATACCACCGCGCGCGATCCTTACAACGATTCTGCCCTTGTAAGTGAAATCCACATTTCTCTTTTCCGATACTGTCTTCGCGTAAATCACGGAACCCTAAACCAACCATCAGGTTAAACGGCTTTATTATTTTTAATTTTTTCTTATACCCCATATAATCTTTGCTGATTGTTGTTTTGTCGTCAGTGCGTGCGCACAGTGCGGGGAGGCGTTCCCAAGCGAGAACCAGCTGGCTGTGCACCAAATGACGCACGCCAAGAAAACATACAAATGTGATGATGTAAGTCTATATTTCTATTAAGTGTGTGGGCGCGGAACAGATAGAACGAGAGGTAAACGCATGTCAACGAGACACGCTCATCGGGTTGACGGCTACTTTTGTTTTTATAAACAGCTGCTGTCAATTGACAACATTTCATTTTTTTAATACCTGAAAATTACTACAGGAATCGAAAGAGTTTCGCCTCCTGAACACGGAAAAATATTTATTATAATTTATTTCTTCACATTTAAAAAAATACAACATATTTAAAAAACATATGTGTACTTACCAGTACCTCCACAGAATAGATATGTTTCCTTTACCCTTTTCACTAGAAAAAAGAGCTGTCATAATTTTAAATTTGATAACAACCTTAATGTCAAATTTACGTCATCACTTTTTTTTAATAGAGACTAGACAAAAGTAATGGATCTATTCTATCGTTACGCTCTTTTAGAATAAGCACATCTTTAAAAAATTGTAATAAATTAATTAATAATCTCAGTGAAAATTTAAAACTATCAGCGTCTTTCTCTTTCCAAACAGTATACAGAGAACGAATCAAATTATAGTCTTAGAAATATGAAATGATGTCAATTATCTTTCTGCTATTCCACACTAGGTGTCTGCAAACTGTATGCGATAGGGAGCACTTGTGAGAACTGGGATGAAAGGGAAGTAGTTAACATAGACTCTGGCCTAGTTGGAGGTAGTTAGAAAAAAAAGAAAAAAAACTGCGATTTTCATTTATGAATCTGTATTGATAAATTACTGAGCGCGTAGAATTGCATATGTAGTGGTATTGTGTGTGTGTGTATTGTGTCTGTGAATAAACTGTTCATTCATTCATTCATATTTAATTCATGAGTAGATTAAGCCATAGAAATATTGGTACCTAACTTGTTAGCACCCTGTATATTGATATTGATATTTACTAATTACAAAAAACATTACAATTTATTGTTAGGTATTATTTCAATTACAGTTAATCTAGTACATTGGCAAAATATTCATTAATGGAATATAAAAACACTGGCAATTTTCCTCTCTTTTTCAGTGTAACCAGCCATTCGCTGCTAATGGTAGAAACTAGAAAAACACTGGCAATTTTCCTCTCTTTTTCAGTGTAACCAGCCATTCGCTGCTAATGGTAGAAACTAGAAAAACACTGGCAATTTTCCTCTCTTTTTCAGTGTAACCAGCCATTCGCTGCTAATGTTAGAAATTAAAAAAACACTGGCTATTTTCCTCTCTTTTTCTGTGTAACCAGCCATTCGCTGCTAATGGTAGAAACTAGAAAAACACTGGCAATTTTCCTCTCTTTTTCAGTGTAACCAGCCATTCGCTGCTAATGTTAGAAATTAAAAAAACACTGGCAATTTTCCTCTCTTTTTCAGTGTAACCAGCCATTCGCTGCTAATGTTAGAAATTAGAAAAACACTGGCAATTTTCCTCTCTTTTTCAGTGTAACCAGCCATTCGCTGCTAATGTTTTTTTTTCCGCACGGTTTGTGCACTGTGGCCCAAGGTAAAAACAGGGAAACGGGTAAAAAATATAATTAACGGATGGCACGGAATTTAGGAATGGGAAATAATCTATAAAATAAAAGATCAATTCTTATAGAGATAGATAAAAAAGGGAGTGTAAGAAAAGATATTTACATATATACACGTTCATATAGTCTAAATTTTTATATCATTACTTAAGATAAAATCTGCTAAAAGTTTATATACAGTGGGGTCCAATGTTGCAAGTAAACAGGATATGGATGAAGGGAAAGGAGTTGCTAATGTTAGAAATTAGAAAAACACTGGCAATTTTCCTCTCTTTTTCAGTGTTACCAGCCATTCGCTGCTAGTGGTAGAAATTATACAAACACTGGTAATTTTCCTCTCTTTTTCAGTGTAACCAGCCTTTTGCTACTAAATCGTCTCTCAGCACGCACATAGACCGCGTCCACCTGAAGATAAAGCCGCGGTACAAACTTATATACAAGTACAGTTCGGCGCGCCGAGCCAAACTGGACGAGTACATGTGCGAAACTTGCGGGAAGGGGTATACGGTAAGATGCGGCCGGATAGATAGATATTCTTTGAGTAGGGCTTATTCCACCTAATTGCATAATTCCTAATTCACTAAATTGACTAATTTTCAAATTTCCATGGGCTCATAAAACCTAAACATCAAATGAACAAATGTCATAATAACTTGAGCTAAAACCTCTCAATCCTATCTTTAAACATTTTTTTATAGGTGACTTTAGAAGTTTTACAATACTTTAGATTTTCCATCTCATTTAGTATTTTAGGTATCATATATTTTCTTGTACACTTACCATAATAATTACATATTTTAGGTACACACAATTTTCGTTTATTAATTTCCCCCGTTATACTTAGATATATAGATAAAGACGTTTATTTGGTACTGCAAGCACACATAATCAAGATTAACAAAAATACAGAAATCAGTACAAACTTAAAAGTAAAACATTTTTATTGTCTGTATGCGCCGCTGCAGTAGTGCAAAAGGGCCGTGGCTCAGTGGTCAACATTGCTCATAGGAGCAAAACACTGATATTCTGCCACAGCCCAGAGGATCGAGAACAAAATATTACTTACTAATTAAAAATAATCATACAACAAAATAAAAACAAAACAAACAATGCTTAAGCATCATTAATACCTACAATAATTAGCAGATTAGACTTCAGTTGGATATACGTGACTGATAGGTAATTTAAATCGCCTCGAACTACATTATGCTTTCGCATTGTTGGCAGAGCTTCGCGAACCTGAAGACGCATCAGTTGCGGCACACAGGCGAGCGGCCGTTCAAGTGCGCGCAATGCCCTAAGAGCTTCCTCACCGCCGCGCAGGCCAAGGTATACCCGTGGTCATCACTCACATACCTACAGTCACGAGCTTTAATTTGAGACCCACTTAAGGTTGACAGTCCTGTCGTATTGTATAGGAATTCAAAGGATATTTTTTTGAAATGGGTCCCAAATTAAAGCACGCGACTGTACATACGTTCACGATAAATAGCTACGGTTTATTGGAGAGCCACTTGCAATTTTACTCTGATTACACGCAAATATACTGTGATGTTTATGAAAAAAAGTAGATTCGTAACTGTCTATTTTAGACATAAAATAAACCGTATCTACCCGTGGATCTTAGAAGTAAAACAATAGGGATGTTGACACCACCAATCAACTGACGTACTTTTTAAGAGCTGTCAAAACACAACTCTCCCATAGAGTTTGAATGGCAATAGCAACTTATGACGTCACTTGTTCGCCAACTCAATCAACTAACTATTTATTTGTTTTAAAGCAACAAAAAATCTTAATTTTGCAGTTAATTGAAAATTAATCTGGTTTTCAGGGCTAAAGTAAAGCGTTTTTAACACGTTTTTATTTTACTGGAGTCGTGTGTTCGAATTATTTTTTAACCTTTTGACCGCCACGCATCGTTTTTGTTTGGAACAAAATTGATTCTTATGCGGATGCGGGTAGGTTTAATTTTGTATTACCGTACTGTCGTCTATAGCCGACGCTGGCGGTCAAAAGGTTTAATGGCGTCAACGTCCCTATTCGTTAACGTATGTGTATCATAGACACTGTTATGCTGTACACGTGGATTTTTGAAGAAAATAATACGTATCCGTGCATTTTAGATATAAATAAATCGTACCCGTGGTTTTTAAAAGTTAATAATTCGTATACGTATAGTCAAGGACACTGAATAACGTACCAGAGTGAACCCATTTCATTGCAAATGTCATGTTGACATTCCATACATCTGCTAAAGAAATTATCGTGAAATTGGTTGTGAAAAGGTTCCACCCTACGCAATTCAGTTTCCTTGACTGTACGCGTAACGTAGACACAGACAATTCCGTACACGTTGAACATAAAACTACCGTGAGACTCACTCATAGTGAAAATATACGGACTAGCCCGAAACATGTCAAGCTGAACTCGATCATAGACGTGAGTTATCTGTATTTTAGTTTCGCCATGTCTGTCCGTCTGTCTGTCTGTCTGTCCGCGGCTAAGCTCAGAGATCGTTAGTACTAGAAAGCTGTAATTTGGCATGAATGTACATATCAGTCACGCCAACAAAGTGGTAAAATAAAAAATAAAAAAATAATTTTTTTAGGGTACCTCCCATAGACGTGTTTTTTTTTTCTCGACTAATCCTGTAGTGTGGGGTATCGTTGGATAGGTCTTTTAAAACCATTGCGGGGTTGCTAACATGATTTTTCTATTCAGTGATCTGTTTGCGAAATATTCAACTTTAAAGTGAAAATTTTCATTAAAATCGAGCGTCCCCCCCCCTCTAAAATCTAAACTGTTGGGTGGAAAAATTTGAAAAAATTCAGAATGGTAGTAAATATATCAAATTTACTAGGAAAATTCTAGCGGCTAAGATTGCTTGGAAATTATTTGTAGTTTAAGAGTAAATAGTAGCCTAAGGTAAACATACCTAAACTTGGATGATTCCGTACACATACGAAATCCTTAGAAAAATATTACTTGATTTTTTTGTAATGGCTACGGAACCCTACCTTGTGCGTGTCCGACACGCTCTTGGCCGGTTTTTTTTTCACTATAATTCCGTACACGTGTTATTTTGGGGTCTCATTCTATGTAAATCCCTAACATCGTTCGCACCTTCGGTACAACAGTGTATCATCTCGAAATAATACACCATTTTAATTTAGACTTTCCGGAAATTAAGTAAAGTCTAAATTAAAATCTAATACCTTTAAACGAGCAATTCTTGTATATATATATATATATATATATATATAATCAGGATCTCGGAAACGGCTCCAACGATTTCGATGAAATTTGGTAAGTGGGTGTTTTCGGGGATGAAAAACTGATCTAGCTATGTTTCATTTTCAGAAAACCGCTTTTACTCGTGTTTTCCGGCTATTTTTGTTTGCATTAGAATACAAAGCTAAATTTCGCCAGCTTCGAGCAGATCATAATAGCACAGTAGAAATCGGGTGGTCGCGGATCCAGCCGACCTCGGTTCGATTCCACGTTTTTTTTAAGGATTTTAGTTTTTTTTTTTAAGTTTATTTTTCATGAGAAAACGAAGTTTCTTCTTTTGTGAGAAAAAGTTACTTTTTTGTGAGAAAAAGTATTATAGGGAACGTGCAGTAACTATAGGCGGCAGCACTAATGCGACAAAAGAGACACTATGCGGACAGTAAAACAAACTTATCAAGGTAAAGCCACAGATTACTTAATAGTTACTTCGTAACAGATACTGCATCCCGTACAAAATCTTGGTACTTACCGCGATTGTAGCCACAGATTATACTACTCCGTCTCCTTAAGAATGTGTGCGTGCCGACAGTGACAAGGGCTGGCAGTTTGGATTAAATTTTTTTTCTCTACATGTTGTTTTACCATTTTGTCGGGATAATTGCTATATATTATATCCATGCAAACTTTCTAGCACTAATATTCCCTAAGCTAAGCCACGGACGGACAAAGGGACAGACGGTCATGGCGAAACTATAAAGGTTCCGTTTTTGCCATTTTAGCTCTGGAATCCTAACAAAAAAGGATATTTATTGTAATGCGCAGAACACATTGCCATGCTCACAGTACCCTAACGTTATACTAGAAACGACGGTCAACTTTTGAACTTCGCATCGTGCCATCCCGCTCACGCTTATAGCTTTTTATAGAAGAGTAAGAGGGACAGCACGATATGAACTTCCAAATTGTTATATTAGCTATTAATTCTAGCATAGTCATATTAAAGTTTGCCCCTGTTTCATCATTTTCACTTATAAAAGTCCAGGCGGCATATTTTTTCCGTGGAACACGAATGAACGTGCGTCGGTGCGCGCTTGTGACAACCTACTGAAATTTCGATCGCAGGAGATCGTCCCCGCGGTAGGTAAATATCGCGCGTAAGTACATGGCATGCATGAGGCCTGGTAAAGCATTCAAATTGATGGCACCCTTATGACACCAGTTGGCAGCACCGTCTATGTGCACGTTCCCTATTGGGAGCAAAGAACAAGAAAAACCGGTTGTCTGTAAAGTCGGCTTACGGACGATAGTTTAACGTGGCTCACCCCCCCACCCCCTCCGGCTTTTTGTCAAATATCTTGAAAACGGTGCATCCTACGGCAAAATCAATGAAATTTTCATCCCCCCTTTGATACCCCCACGCTCCCTCCCACGCATCCCCCCCGCACCCCCTCCCCCCTCTCACCCCCCAACCCACAGAAATAATAATAAATTATTTCCGTGCCCAACCCCTCCGGTGTTTTTGTCAAATATCTTGAAAACTGTGTATCCTACGGCAAAATCAATGAAATTTTCATCCCCCCTTGAAACCCGCGAACCCCCTCCCCCCCAAATATATAATCAGGATCTCGGAAACGGCTCCAACGATTTCGATGAAATTTGGTATGTGGGGGTTTTCGGGGATGAAAAATTGATCTAGCTTGGTCTTATCTCTGGGAAAACGCTTGGTACCGAGTTTCTGCCCGAGCAGAGCTCGGTCGCCCAGGTACTGGTGTATTATTTCGAGATGATACACTGTTGTACCGAAGGTGCGGTTTGTCCTAATGTAATGTTTGTCCTAATGATCGTTTGTCCTAACACTTTTTTTCTCGGAAACCGTGAATTTTTCAGGAACTTTTTTGTGATTATCCTCTAGAACTCTATAGGTTAGGTTTGCTTTATAAAAATCCAGAACAATTGATAGATTTTAAATGAAAAGAGTTAGGACAAACGATCATTAGGACAAACATTACATTAGGACAAACAATCATTAGGGATTTAGATATAGAGCCGTTATTTTGACATAAATAATCCGTATCCGTGTCTTGTATACGCAAATAATCCGTATCCGTGTACAGGGCCACAGGGAGCGCGTCCACGCGGCCGTCAAGAAGTACCAGTGCGCGCAGTGCCCTAAAACCTTCCTCGACAAGAGCTCCATCTACAAACACAAAGTGGTAAACTTCTGCATTACTACTTGATTAATCAATCGTATTATGCTTTAAGCCAAGTTTTGACCTGCAAGAAAAATCGTGCAAGTTGAATTACATTGCACGGCCGCAAAGCAAAGTAGTTTGAAGTGGGCCATCGAACGCTGCAATGTAAAGCAACTTGCGCGATTTTTCTTGCTAGTCTAAACTGGACTTTACGGTAGTTAACGCCACCAATCAGGGGAGAGACGTACCAACATCGTGGTATGTCAGATCGATATAAACATATGGCGCATCACACATGTTTTTTCTTACATACATGATTATTTCAAATATCTACAACGACGGCAGGGTTAGGATACCCATTTTTTTTTAAAAAACCGGTTGTCTGTAAATTCGGTTTACGGACGATAGTTTAACGTGACAACGTCATAACAAAACATTCAAAAAACAAAAATGAAACCAGGCGGTCACCCATCCAAGTACTGACCGCGCCCGACGTTGCTTAACCTCGGTGATCGGACGAGAGCCGGTGTTTTGTCAAATATCTTGAAAACGGTGCATCCTACGGCAAAATCAATGAAATTTTCACCCCCCATTTAATACCCCCTGCACTCCCCCCCCCCCATTAAAAATTACCGCTGCGCGCTGCTCTCTTGTACATCCTGGCGTTCACTGCTCTCTCTTGTACGGGACATGGGTGCATGCACGTTACATTGCGTCATCCTTTTTCGTGCGTGCAGCCGGCGTTCATCGATTTATTAGACGTTGTCACGTCAAAAGATCTTAAAATATCGCGTGTCCCTAAATATATCAAATTAACAAGGAAAACTATTACATTTCAAACTAAATACAAACTGAAATATAGATGCACAGAAAAAAACCCCAGAAAAAAGACCAATGGAACGCTGAGGACCTGGGTTCGATTCCCAGCATTGGTCTTTTTTCTGGGGTTTTTTCTGTGCATCTATATTTCAGTTTGTATTTAGTTTGAAATATATGGTTTCACGGGATGACCGTAAAAGTAATAAAAAAAAAAAATGAAGTTGAAGAAAATAAAAAAATAAATAGAAAAAGATACTTCATACTTAACTTGGAAAACTATTACGGCTAAAGTAGTCAGCAAGAAAAGCATGTCTTAAAATGACTGTAGAGTGCTTGTCTACGCTTGTTTTGACGTTTCGATGTTGTTGGCTAGGTGCACACTGGCGAGAAGCCTTACTCGTGCCAGATCTGCCACAAGGCGTTCACGCAGTCCGGCTCGCTGTCCACGCACGTCAAATACGTCCACATGAAGGTGAAACCGCCGCCGAGGAGGCGACGGAACCATAACATCTAAAGCTTTCCACACCGAAACACTGAATCATATACGCTGCGCTTCCGATGTATGTCATCCTGTATATGATTCAGTGTTATACTACGTGCTGGGCACGCTCCGTCGGCGTCGCGCGCACGCCCCGCGCTGCCATGCCGTGCCATGCCGTCAGTGAGCGCCGGCCCTTAACCGCCATTCGTGGAGTGACCAGCCTGTAAAAATCTTTTCTACTAAATTCAGGTTGTGAAGTAATCTAACCTAAAGTCTAGTTTAGACGTGCAATATGAAACGCGCTAGTTGCAGTGCGGCGCTTGATTGACCATTTCTAATTTGCTTTATGTAATGCAACTTGCAGGATTTTTCTTGCCTAGTTTAGACTAGGGCTTAAAATTACAGCTTTTAATTCGATTTTTACCCGCCAATTTTTAATTCGATCCATACAATGAAAGTTGGTGAAAAAGAGTTGAGGTAGGCTATAAAACTGAAATAAACTAACTATTCACAATATTTTTTACCGTCACTATCTAGAAAACTAGAATTACCTGTAAAAAGTAATAGAATTAGCTGTAATTGTTTGGGAACCTGCGAATTAGTTGGTAATGGTGCGGCAATAGGTACATGGTTAATATTCTTTACTCGAGAATAATGTAAAAACTGTCGGCCTACAAAATATTAGGTCAATAAAATAGTTAAAATTATTCTTATGTAAATAAATAAAGTTTACTGTAAATAGACATTGTTATATTTAGTATTTAAAAATATTAAATTAAATTATTTATGTCTGTTTGAGTGTTTTACTTCAACTGTTGAATTCCTTAACCGCTTGCGGTAAAATAAATAACACTTGTCTAAGTTAGGTTCTATTGCTTTGTATTTGTCAAAATTTAATCTAAACCTGTTTGAAAATGCAAAGTATGTATTAAAAGAAAAATTGCGTCAAGATCTAGTGACAAGTTACTAGAAAAACTACTATAATGGTAGAAAATTTCAAAAACTGGCAACTAAATTCTGTTCTTGTAGCAGCTATCTGAGTTCTTTTTTCATAAAATGCATGGTTTTATTTAACACCTTATCTATTACTGATAGAGCGTATTTTACAATAGCATTCGTTGTAATACTATGATATAACAATATCAAAACTCGCAGTAGCTGAACTCAACTGTCAACTTAGTTGAGCGTACTTATAGAAATCCAATAAGATTATTATTTATTAATTTATTCTATTAAAATAAGAGTATAATGTATTAATTAATTTATTTGTAAATAAACAAAATGACTACAATAAAGCAAGAAATAGATGTCGAAGAGCTGCTAGCATGCCGTATATGTCTTGCGACCGACGTAAAATTAAATGGTATACATGAACATCATTTAGATGAAGCTTTTTCAGACCTCATGGGGACTCCGGTATGTATATTTTCTTATAAAACTACAGATAAATGTGTATACTATAGAATTCAGTATTATTTTCGGCTGAATTACGTAATTTTTTGTTAAATTTTCACTATTTGGTTTGTTATTATTACTGATCAATATTTTAGTGTCAGTGTTTTAAAAACGGTTTATATCATAGGTGTTTTAAATTTCAACTCTTTATATGCTTTAGAACTCTATTGGACTAGTAATTGGTGTAAATTGTCGCATTCTATTCTAGTCTTTATTCAAAATATCCTTAATCCCCTAGTTAGTAGTTTTCTTTGATTAGGACAGACTAATTATGTCCGGCTATTGCCTAATATATTTGCCTTTTACAGACGTCATCATCTTAATCCCAGCCTATGTACGTCCCACTGTAGGGCACAGGCCTCCTCTCTGAATGAGAGGGCTTGTGCCGGTGTTCCCACATGGGCCCAGTGCGGATTGGGAACTTCACGTACACCATTAAATTTCTTCCCAGGTGTATGCAGGTTTCCTCACAATGTTTTCCTTCACTGTAAAGCTTATGGTAAATTACAAATGTGATTTCGCACATAAATTCCGAAAAACTCAGAGGTGCAAGCCGAGATTTGAACCCACAACCCTCTGCTTGAGAGGCCATAGGTCAATGTGCTAGGCCACCAACTCTGCTCCATAAATACAACTTCCAACTTTCATCCTCCCCAGGCATAACATCCGCCTGGAGAGAGATCTCTATTGCACCGCTTTAGCCTAGTTGGTAGTGACCCTGCCTACGAAGCAAGAGGTCCTGGGTTCGAATCCCGGTAAGGGCATTTATTTGTGTGATGAGCACGAATATTTGTTCCTAAGTTGTGGATGTTTTCTACGTATTTTAGTATTTATTTATCTATATAAGTATGTTTATCGTCGTCTAGTACCCATAGTACAAGCTTTGCTTAGTTTGGGACTGGGTCGATTTGTGTAAGATTGTGTCCCCTAATATTTATTAAAAAAAAAAAAAAAAAAAAACTACCCCCAAAATTGTATTCCAGGTGTTGGTGGGCGACGGGCTCCCGCAGCACCTGTGCGAGGCATGCCAGACGGCGCTGCAACAGGGGCGGGCGCTGCGCGCGCGTTGCCGACGCTCCCTCGACCTGCTCACGAAGAGTCTCGCGCAGCAGCATTACGTGAGTTTCTATTCTGTGTGTGTGCCTCAGCACCTGACTCCTATTTCACCAATGTAAATCAAGTGTTTCTATTGGTTCATTACAAACACATCCCTCACAACGCATCCTCGCACAGCTCCGGTGGACACGCAGGCTAAGGGTACCTTAGTATATTAGTGCTATAAAAAAAATAATAAATCATTTATATCAGACTCAAGGAATCCATATCTATTTTGTTAGTATAAAACTTATGAACTAGGTATTAGTAACATATTGTTTATTTTAGGCACATATGTATACACCGTGAAATTTTAGTGGTTGTTTTCCCGAAACGAGGTGATTTAGTTTCGATTGTACAATCGATTTATAATTACTATTTTGACTAGAGTCAAAAATCCAATTGTGAAAAACGAAAGTCGAAAATGACCGCGAACCAATAGTAACGCTTCGTTGGTACAAGTAGCGTACGATCGTACGATAGGTTAGGTACCAACGAAGTGTTACTATTGGTTTGCGGTCATTTGCGACATTCGTTTTTCACAATTGGATTTTTGACTCTAGTCAAAATAGTAATTATAAATCGATTGTACAATCGATACTAAATCACCTCGTTTCGGGAAAACAACCACTAAAATTACACGGTGTATACACAATGATTTTTAATCGGTGGTCAGGAGTTGAACAATATTGTTCCCTAGTCAAAATGGAATTCTATAGAGAAAGTCTAAAAGCATATACTAATAGCCATACCCAACACCATCTACACAAGGCGAAATTTTAAACCTGATACAAAATATCTATTACATTAAGCTTGAATCTTGGATGTTTAATATGTATTTACATATGTATTTATCTATAATAAGTATGTTTATCCGTTGCCTAGTACAGTTGGTTCCTTAACATAAGTATCCACTTTTATATGCAGTCAGTATGGAAAAGTGGATACTTAATTTAGGAAACCGACCCTACACACAGTACAAGCTTTGCTTAGTTTGGGACTAGGTCAATTGGTGTGAATTGTCCCACGATTTATTTTTTATCTTCACATTATGTGAATTAATATTATTCATTTATCATTTTTATGTTGTGGTTCTAAATTTCTTTGACATTCACACATTATGTGATTTAATATTTTTATTGACATTTTTGTTTTATTACACTTTTATTGTTTTTAATTATTCAATCAATCAATCAATCAATTTTATTTCGTCATCACAGGTAGATTTTGTACAGATGATATGCATTACAAAGTGGTTCGGCTATGATGTACCTTTTGGCATTATTATCCTTGTGACATTTTATATTAATGTATTTTTCATTTGTGTTTTTAAATTCTTTTGACGATCTTTTTGTGAATTCTTTATATTTGTGACATTTGGAATGCTGAATATAATAGGGATGTTTCCTAGGTAAAAAAATAATAATTCTTATTAGTCCGTATTTTACATTATCAAAAAATATTAGACACGTAATTTTTCTTTTGACAATTAAACAAAAAATGACGAAGATATGGCGCGTTGAAGTTCCGCGTGACGAGGCGTGACGTCACTTGTTCCTAAAACGCTCATACAAAGTGTAGGAACAAGTGACGTCACGCGAAACTTCAACGCGCCATATCTTCGTATATTTTTGTTTAATTAACAAAATAAAAAATACGTGTCCAATATTTTTTGATAATCTAAAAGACTGACTAGTTAGGAAAGTAGCCAATTGTAATTTTCAATCTGAAATAAATGAATCTAATCTATTTTTTTTACGGGTCGTCCTGTATTTCAGGCACAAATTTTTCAATGTCCCGTAATTTAGCGGAACCATTTCAGGACAGCGCATTGCCCCGTAATTTTATGATTCAATGGCATTTTAATCAGGTGACCCGCTTGTGTGCCATCCCTCATGATAAGAAACATACTACTTTCATGAATAGCTATTTTGAAAGTTAGTTAAGTTATAAGAAAAAAAAATAGTTATATAATAAAATAAATAAATAAATATTAGGGGACAATCTTACACAAATCGACCTAGTCCCAAACTAAGCAAAGCTTGTAATATAGGTACTAGACGACGATAAACATACTTATATAGATAAATAAATACTTAAATACATAGAAAACATCCATAACTCAGGAACAAATATTCGTGCTTATCACACAAATAAATGCCCTTACCGGGATTTGAACCCGGGACCTCTTGCTTCGTAGGCAGGGTCACTACCAACTAGGCTAAAGCGGTCGTTAAATAATAATAATTATAATAAATATCACGGGACAATTCACGCCTATTGACCTAGTCCCAGAGTAAGCAAAGCTTGTACTATGAGTACTAGGCAACGGATAAACATACTTATATAGATAGATACATACTTAAATACATATTAAACACATAAGACTTACTCAAGTGGCAGTGGGCAGGGCACATCGCTCGTAGAACTGACGGCCGATGGGGCCGAAAGGTTCTCGATGGCGTCCGCGGACCGGAAGACGCAGTGTTGGTGGACGAACTGGTTAAGGTGGCGGGAACGCATTGGATGCGAATGGCGCAGGCTCGATCTGCTTGGCGAGCCTTGGGGGAGGCCTGCGTTCAGCAGTGGACGTCTTTCGGCTGAAATGATGATCATGATTAAACATATAACATAAGACTCAAGAGCCATTTATATTTGTCATACAAATATCTGCCTGGATTGGGAATCGAACCCAGAACCTCATCATAGTCAGCTTCTCTAACCACTAGGCCATTTGGTCATCAAATCAAGTTGTAATAATAAATTGTTCTAGATCACAACAGACACGATTCGCGCGCTAGACCGCTCAGCTCTCACTCAAGAAAAAGACATCCCAGACATCGGTGACGCCGGAGACATATACCCCAAAACCCTGGACTACCTCGATTCCAACGACAGCTCGCAGCTCCTATCGACCTTCTGCCAACCCGACAGCGATGTCGAAATGACAGATGTCAAGGATCCAAACTATATAGACATACCGGTCGTTGAGATGGATGATTTAGACGATATTGATGTGAAACTGTCGGAGCTGAAAGCCAAGTTGGAAGGCAAAATCAAGAAGGAAAAGGGGACGAGAAGGAAAAGAGTGAAGAAGGAGAAGGTGAGGAAGAGGAGAAAAGTGGTGGAGGAAGTCAAAGAAGTTAAGGTAAGATCACATTCTAAGTTCCGCCATTTAGACTTGAGAAGGAGAGGTCTATATTAATTAGCCGCGTACTGACTGAGCGAGCAGCCTCGTGTAGTAAAAAAACCGGCCAAGTGCGAGTTGGACCCGCGCACCGAGGCTTCCGTATATATATATATATATCTGTATCTATGAACATCCAGTCTTAGCAGACCCCTGCTCCTACGCAATATGTGCGCAGTGTGGGATCATTGCAGATTGGTTACTGACACAGAAATAATAATAAAGAGGATAGAAGTGCCTTAGACGCGTGACCTTGGCGCCGCGCTGGTGACTCGTAGGTCACCAGCGCGCGACTTGTGGCTCAGTGCTGTTTGAAACGTGGGTATGATAACAAGTGCTTTAAAATGGTGTTTTGCAGCATTAACAATTGCGGAAACTCGTCCACACTGTGCAATTACACTAATAAGGGGATTTAATTTCATCGGTATTTATCAATTTAATGTAATAATGCGGTTTATATCAAAATACAACTTGAGAAAATATTTCATTATGAAATATTGGTTTACACGTTATTAACACGAAACTTCATATACCATTGCTGCTCATATCCTTAAAAACGCAGATTGCTTTGAAGTATACGCAGCAATGTAATGTAATTTTTGATAAACCTTCTGCCTCGCACAAATGTTCATGGTACGAACACAAGACAGGTTACGACTAGTCCCGAGCTAGTGATGCCCGTTGACTTGTACACTACAACCACACTGCCGACGCGGCCAGTGAAGAACGCCGTTGTGTAAGTGTGGGTATGACTTACGGTGAGTGTTATTCAACGCTGTCTCTAAGTGGTTAGGTTCATAATTGTTTGTAAGCAAAAAAATTAGTAATTGTGTGCGTGATTGCGTAGTACGGTTCCGGTATTTTGCGTGTGTGCATTAATAGTAAGTAGAGGGGACAAACTAGCGCCACTGGTCCCGGAACAAAATAGGAACTAAGTCATTTCTATCCTCTTTATTATTATTTCTGTGGTTACTGATATAGACAGATAGACAAAAAAAAACATATTTTTCGCAATTTTTCCTTTATCTGTGCTATAAGAACTGGCTTCGTACCAAATTTCAAGATTCTGAGTTCACGGGAAGTACTCTGTAGATTTTTGATTCCCTTGCGAGCGTCGAAAATTAGCGGAATAAATGATTGTCATAACGTTCACTTGGCATAAATTTAACATTTAAGGAGGAGAAGCCATCCGTGGAGTGGGTCGCGAAAAAGAAGACGCCGTACAAAAGAAAGAAGAAAGGATTCAAGAGGTACTTCATGTGCGAGGAAGACTATGCCAAGTTCGAAGAGAGGTATAACATTGAGGTGAGAAGGTTTAGTTTTTATTTAACGACCGCCTTAGCCTAGTTGGTAGTGACCCTGCCTACGAAGCAAGAGGTCCTGGGTTCGAATCCCGGTAAGGGCATTTATTTGTGTGATGAGCACGAATATTTGTTCCTGAGTTATGGATGTTTTCTATGTATTTAAGTATTTATTTATCTATGTTCGATACTTGCCAAATAAGGGTACATGGATGATGTTTTCCCACTGATTTGAGGGTACTTGCCACTGGAATGGCGAGTAATCTTACGCTGAAGAGGCTACCGTGCGGACGTTCCGTTTTGTTTGTGAGCCTGGTGTGTTTCTCCAACGACTTTTGTCGGTTTTTAACCCTAAGGACAGCCGTGCTGTGATTGTGTTGAGCTCGTAGCTCCTAAACCTTGGACATTAAAAAATCTGAAGAAGCCCTACGCCGTGCTGCTTGCTGAAGTGACTCATTTGCTGGACTGGTGCTGGAACCTGAAGGTCAGTGGGAATTTTCATATACTCGAATTTGGCAAGGGTTTGTACTGCGTTCCATATTAAAAAAAAACACAGTTAGATCTAGGATTAAGTTTGCATCTGCAACAATCTATATAAGTATGTTTATCGTCGTCTAGTACCCATAGTACAAGCTTCGCTTAGTTTGGGACTAGGTCGATTTGTGTAAGATTGTCCCCTAATGACTGCATTTGCCAAGAGATTCGGAAACTACCTCCATCTATTTATTTTTAATAGAGTCGCCTCTAAGGTCCCTCTCCAACACGCATATTCTCACACACACACACACACACACACACACACACACACACACACACACACAAGCGGGTGCGTCACTAGATTCCTACGTGTATTTTGACGACCAGATGGCCTAGTAGGTAGAGAACCTGACTACGAAGCTTGAGGTCCCGGGTTCGATTCCCGCGTCGGGGCAGATATTTGTATGAATAATACGAATATTTGTTCTCGGGTCTTGGGTGTTTAATATGTATTTAAGTATGTATCTATCTATATAAGTATGTTTATCCGTTGCCTTGTACCCATAACACAAGCTATGCTTAGCTTACTTTGGGACTGGGTCAATTGGTGTGAATTTTCCCGTGATATTTATTTATTTATTTATTTATATTATATATAGAAATAAAAATTAATTGTAATTAGATATTCAAATTAAGTGTAAACTTTAAATATTAAGCAAAAGTGTAACAATAATGCTTAAGTAGTTTAAATCAACGTCAGTACGGACTGTCTTAATTTTACGTTTTCATTTGTCAACTTTTCGCGCTTCGCAATGGTAAATCGTCTCTGGATTGGTTACCTACGAGACAGGCTACGCCTAGTGTAGGAGCCACTGTAAGCTAAATTTGCAAATGTAGCTGATCTTTTAGTTCATAGCACTTAAGTAGTTTTAATGTTACACCATATAATGTATAATATAATGTAAACTGTTATAAACTAAGAGAAATAAACTTTATTATTATTGTGTTGGTACGGATTTCCGATCACGGACCCATGGGGACCCGGTCATTTGAAAGGCATTCATGGGGCCAAAGCCAACATGAAGAGGCCTTTGGTACCATATAATATAAATGAGATGGGCGCAACTATGGAGGTCTATCCCCTAATACACCATGAGGATGTGCTAGCGGACAGTCCTCCACAGTTGCCAATCTATTGCCAGGTAGGAATCGACATGGAATTGGCTATGGGGTTGGGATGTTGTGGACAGGATTACCGGGCTATGGAGTGAGATAACGGTATTATTATTATGTTGGTACGGATTTCCGATCACGGGCCCATGGGGACCCGGTCATTTGAAAGGCATTCATGGGGCCGAAGCCAACATGAAGAGGCCTTCGGTACCATATAATATAAATGAGATGGGCGCAACTATGGAGGTCTATCCCCTATTACACCATGAGGATGTGCTAGCGGACAGTCCTCCACAGTTGCCAAACTATTGCCAGGTAGGAAGTGACATGGAATTGGCTATGGGGTTGGGATGTTGTGGACAGGATTACCTTGCTATGGAGTGGGATAACGGACACCTACCATTTCAATATATCATAAACTGAAGTTTTGGTAGGCGGTGACTCGCCATTCACTAAATGGGCCCCTCAAACTATTGCCCGCTCGGGGCAACGAGGTGGCAACATTAGTGTGAACGGCTAAGGATGGAGAGGTGTCCCTGGACTTTAAACTTCAAAATGCCAACTCGCCACTTACGGAAACACATCCATCCTTCGAGCATTTAGCTCTTGCACTCCACTCTAGGCGGCCAACAAAGGCAAACTAGAGGCGGGGTGGGTGTGTAACTGTGTGTGAGTGTGTGTATAAGCGCATGTGTGTATGTGTACCCCTGGAGGTCTCGGGTTCGTGGTGTCGCTACGCACCAACAGCTCGCCACAAGCCGCCCTGCGATGACTGACTGCACTGGTGACACGACAACACCAGCGGGCGATGAGGTCGTCATATCCCTACGCCTTTTGACTGACTGCGCTGGTGACAGACACCACAACACCAGCGGGCGATGGGGTCGTCACATCCCTACGCCTTTTATTATTATGTTGGTACGGATTTCCGATCACGGGCCCATGGGGACCCGGTCATTTGAAAGGCATACATGGGGCCGAAGCCAACATGAAGAGGCCTTTGGTACCATATAATATAAATGAGATGGGCGCAACTATGGAGGTCTATCCCCTAATACACCATGAGGATGTGCTAGCGGACAGTCCCCCACAGTTGCCAAACTATTGCCAGGTAGGAAGTGACATGGAATTGGCTATGGGGTTGGGATGTTGTGGACAGGATTACCGGGCTATGGAGTGAGATAACGGACACCTACCATTTCAATATCTCAAAAACTGAACTTTTGGTAGGCGGTGACTCGCTGTTCACTAAATGGGCCCCTCAAACTATTGCCCACTCGGGGCAACGAGGCGGCAACATTGGTGTGAACGGCTAAGGATGGAGAGGTGTCCCTGGACTTTAAACTTCAAAATGCCAACTCGCCACTTACGGCCAAACACATCCATCCTTCGAGCATTTAGCTCTTGCGCTCCACTCTAGGCAACCAACAAAGGCAAACTAGAGGCGGGGTGGGTGTGTAACTGTGTGTGAGTGTGTGTATAAGCGCATGTGTGTATGTGTACCCCTGGAGGTCTCGGGTTCGTGGTGTCGCTACGCACCAACAGCTCGCCACAAGCCGCCCTGCGATGACTATATTATTATTATTATTATTATTATTATTATTATTAATATTTATTTATTTATTTACATCTTCTATCATCTTAGAATATATAAAAATCTCATGTCACGGTGTTTCTTATCGAACTCCTCCGAAACGGCTCGACCGATTATTATGATTTTTTTTATATTCGGCAGGTCTGAGAATAGGTCGTAGGCTATTTTTAACCCCCGACACAAAAAGAGGGGTGTTATAAGTTTGACCGCTATGTGTGCGTGGCTGTCTGTCTGTCTGTGGCATCATAGCTCTTAAGCGGGTGCACCGATTTGGATGCGGTTTGTTTTTAATAGAAAGCAGGTTTCTTGGCGATGGTTCTTAGATATGTTTCATCAAAATCGGTGCAGCCGTTTCAAAGTTATCAGCTCTTTTGTTAGCTGCGGAAGAGATCTTAGACGCATAACGGGCATTGACAGTGACATAATTGCGTTGGGGGTTTTAATGTTTAATTTATAGTTGTTTAGGTTCTCTATTGATATATCTAACGTTCATTATATCTTATAACGTGAAGGTAAATATTTCTTGTTATATCTCGTGAGACGTTCCAAACCCTACATGTTCCAGGTGGTCAGATTATCAGAAGAGGAGCAACAGAGAGAGATGGAGGCGCGCAAAGAGTCGGAGAACTATTTGCACGCCCTCGTGCGCTGCGAGAAGTGCTTCAAAGGGTTCCTGTCCATGTTCACGTACGAGAACCACGTCAAGGTCCACGACCCGGTGAGTACTTTCATCCAATTTGTGAGGTAAATGGAGTAAGAACAGCGGATGACCCAAAATCTGACAGATACGTTTTGGTCAGATTCTCTAATCGTCGAACTTTTTTTCCCCCTTAAATATTTATTTTATTCTGTCTTTTAGTATTTTCTGTCTGCGAAAATTTCAACTGTCTAGCCATCACGGTTCGTGAGATACAATCTGGTGACAGACGGACGGACAGCGGAGCCTCAGTAATAGGGTCCCGTTTTTACCCTTTGGGTACGGAACCCTAATAACGAAAAGAAACGGCTCGGTATGATGCGTCACTGCGATTCCGTAACATCTCCGTATTTTATGCAGTGGTATGGCCGAACCTTTATGCAGTGTGCAGGGCAACCAAATCGCCGTGTCATCATCATCCTCCCCGCCTATATACGTCCCACTGCAGGGCACAGGCCTCCTCTCAGAATGAGAGGGCTTGGCCCGTAGTTCCCACGCGGGCCCAGTGCGGATCGGGAACTTCACAGACACCATTGAATTTCTTCTCAGGTTATGCCGGTTTCCTCGCGAAGTTTTCCTTCACCGTTAAGCTCATGGTAGGTAAATTACAAATGTAATTTCGCACATAAATTCCGAAAAACTCAGGTGCGAGCCCGGGCTCGAACTCACGGCCCTCTGCTCGAGAGACCATCGGGCAAACCACTAGGCCACCACGGCTTCAATCATGAATCGCCGTGTGCTGTTAATGATTTACGCGAAAGAAGCGAGGGTTAAAAATGTTTCTTATACCATCTTTTACACACTCTCAGATTCTGGGTGGCCGCCAAAAAATTAAATTATTATATTTACCTTCCTTATTAATACGAGTAGGTACTATATTTATATTTTATTATATTATATTTATATTTATTTAATTTGTCTGACGTAAGTCGCGCAGTATGCTGTCCCGCACACCTCGCTGGCTCTGCAGAAAACCAGCGCCGCTGACAACGCTAGTCGTGCCAACGGCATTGCTGAGTGGAGACCATTTCGGCTTCACATCCCTATTTGTTTGTTTTTGTATTCTTTATCATTTTGTAAATTATTTTTTGTTGTGATGTGTCGTCTGAATAAACGTTTTTCTATTCTATTCTATTCTTTTATTCGTGTCCCCCAGGCGCTGGGCCCCAACGAGTGTCCGCTGTGCCAGTGCCGCTTCAAGTGGCCCAACAAGCTGCGCACGCACCTCATCGAGTGCCACCAGCTCAAGTACGTCTGCAAGGAGTGCAAGCTCGTCATCCGGGGCAGGTCAGCTATCGGTCCAAACCATTACATACCTATTTATACTCATCACCATCATTTCAGCCGAACGACGTTCACTAGCATCCTTTTAACCCTAAACTCCTACCACTTAAGCAAATGTTTTTTGTTTTACGGCTTCTGTCATAACTTATAGTTTTGGTGTAATAACGTTTTGAAAATTTGAGTTTACCTCTTATTTTTATGATATTTTTAAAGTGCTTCATTTTAAAAAGTCGTAAAACAAAAACATTTATTTCAAACTAAATACAAACTGAAACATAGATGCACAGAAAAAACCCCAGAAAAAAGACCAATGCTGGGAATCGAACCCAGGTCCTCAGCGTTCCGTGCTGCGTGCTTACCCCTACACCATCACTGGTCTAGAAGTTAGCGACGAATCTTTCCCATACATCGTACACTTCAGTCTGTTATAATCACATTTAGGCAGTGATAAAGCGCATCTATATAAGCGTATATATCTAAGCGTATCTAGCGCTGAGGACCTGGGTTCGATTCCCAGCATTGGTCTTTTTTCTGGGGTTTTTTCTGTGCATCTATGTTTCAGTTTGTATTTAGTTTGAAATATATGGTTTCACGGGATGACCGTAAAAGTAATAAAAAAAATGAAGTTGAAGAAAATAAAAAAAATAAATAGAAAAACATACTTCATACTTAACTTGTAAAAGTTGGCCTAGTAGCGCCATCTCTTGGTCCAGGTGAGCGGGTAGCTCCGAAGGAGTGTTGAAGTATCTCGGTAGAGGGCATAACATAGATGCGCTTTATCACTGCCTAAATGTGATTATAACAGACTGAAGTGTACGATGTATGGGAAAGATTCGTCGCTAACTTCTAGACCAGTGATGGTGTAGGGGTAAGCAAGCAGCACGGAACGCTGAGGACCTGGGTTCGATTCCCAGCATTGGTCTTTTTTCTGTGCATCTATGTTTCAGTTTGTATTTAGTTTGAAATACAAAAACATTTGTTTGAGTGATAAGAGTTCAGGGTTAAGAGGATGTCAGTGAATTACAAATAACCCTGTATACACTGTATGAACTCACACAAACCCAACTATCGCCATCACCAAGCTACACTGACGCATTTCGAATATTTTCGAACTCAACCAGAGCTCATCCTCAAAGGTGGAGGAACTGCATGAACACGCATTTCTTGCATAAACGTAGCTATCGTAAGGTCGCGGGTGAGCAAAGTAATTGTTTCAGTTCATTAATATGGACCTCCGCAAAGTAACGCTTGAGTCAATAAATTATATTAAGTATTTCTGCGTTTTTTTTGCTCTGAATTTTTATTTTTGTAATGTTACTTTAAAGTATTTTGGCATTCAACAAAAAAAATTGTATTTGTGTATTTTTGTATTGTACAGATATATGGCTGTGATGCACGCCCAGTTCCACGCCGGCAAGACTTGGGAGTGCAAGCACTGTCCGCTCACCTTCAAGTAAGTGTTAAGTGAACTGCTAAGTATTTGCGTGGGTTCTACCTTTTTGACGTGACACGTCTAATAAATCGATGAACGCCGGCTGCACGCACGAAAAAGGATGACTCAGCGTAACGTACATAACGCATTGTCCCGTTACGCTCGAGCCGATGAACGATCGGAGCGAGAGCGCGCACGAGCGAGCGAAATGCACAATCGGCAAAAGTATGCAATCATTTCATCAATGTTTTGTTATGACGTTGTCACGTTAAACTATCGTCCGTAAACCGACTTTACAGACAACCGGATTTTTGTCATAATCTCGTACGGCATAGTATCATCATCATCATCATCATTTCAGCCAAAAAACGTCCAAAGAGGCTCGCCAAACGGATCGGTCCCGTGCCATCCGCATCCAACGCGATCCCGCAACCTTAACCAGGTCGTCGCTCCTTGTTGGAGGCCTACCTACACTACTTCTGGTCCGTGGACGCCACTCGAGAACCTTTTCGCCCCACCGGCCATCAGTTCTACGAGCGATGTGCCCTGCCCACTGCCACTTGAGTCTGGCGATTCTTCGAGCTATGTCGGTGACTTTAGTTCTGGCGCGGATTTCATCATTTCTAATGCGATCCCGCAGAGAAACTCCGAGCATAGCCCTCTCCATCGCCCTCTGAGTGACATTATCGTTTGGCATAATTATAATTTCGCTGAAACTCATATATGTCGCATAATCTCGTTTGTACGAAACTCATATTGACGATCAAATAGCGTAGTGGTTAGAGAACCTGACTATGAAGCTTGTCAGTCGTTATCATTCATCATTTCAGCCGCAGGACGTCCATTGCTGGACATAGGCCTCCTTCATTGACGCCCAATTATTACGGTTGGCAGCGACTTGCATCCACCCTGAACCTGCGGCCTTCACCAAATCGTCCGTCCATCTCGTTAGTGGACGTCCCACGCTGCGCTCGCCAGCCCGTGGTCTCCATTCCAGAACTTTTGGGCCCCAACGGCCATCTGTTCTGCGTGCTATATGGCCTCCCCATTGCCATTTCAACGAGCTAATCCGTTTGGCTATGTCGGTGACCCCGGTTCTTCTACGGATCTCCGGTTATCAGTCATGAATAGAATATAATAGAATATCTTTATTTGCATTGAATGGGATACAATTGGGATTGATCATTTTTTCTAACGCCCCCTTTTTATTTTTTTTATCGAAAATATAGAGCATTTTAAGAAACTGATTTGAATATTTCAGCAATTCATCACTCCAATATTTTTTTATAATTTATTGAAAATTTGAGATACGACTTCTCGTAAATTACATGCCGCGGCTGAATCTGTGTATAAACCACAGACATAATGACAAAAAAAATGTGTCACAATCGATGGTTAGTTGTCATCTGACAATGTCACTTTACATTACAATAACAATAACACTAAAGTTGCCGATTCTTCCAAGAGAATAGCTAAAAAAACGATTTACGGCTATAGTATTTTTTGTACGTATAAAATAAAATGGTCAGAAGTGTTCCCTTGAAAGTTCTTTGGCGGATTTAATCCATACTTACATTAAAATGATCCTCAAAACAATAAGTACATCTTGTAAACTTTGAATTAACTTTGCGGCACCACTTCTCTTGTAAATCTTCTCTAATGCGAACAATTAATTTGTTTGGGCTATTGACAGAATCATTTCCACAAGTAGGAATGAAACACTTCCTGTATAAATCCATTATTAAAATATGAAAAACGCGAAGTTTGTTTTTCAAAATAGTATCCTTAAATTGACAGGTGATAACTACGTCGAAGTGACAGAGAATAGTAGGTATAGAGAAACTAGACGGACGGCTTTTTTTTCTTGTTGCAAAGAATTTCAAAGTTAATGCCCACAGAAAGGTCAAACAAAGGTCAAACATTATTTTGCAAAAATACACACGATCATATAATATTTTTTTACTACAATGTTATAAAATGATTTAATAAACCTATTCCTCGAAATGGTTTTGGAATTAGACCGCATTGTAAAAAAGTGATCAATGCCAATTAGGAGTTAGACATAAATACAATATAAAGCCCAACCATCCAGCCATTTCTGACGTACAAATTATTCTTACAATTTAATTTTACACATAACTTATTGAAACTTAACTCAATGAAATCTGTCAAAGAGTAAAAACATTTATCATGTAACCATGCCTTTAGTTTTGTCTGGAACTGGTTACCAGTCAAATCAGTTACAGACCTTGGCACTGCATTATAAATTTTGCTAACGACATAATAAGAGTTCCTTTTGAATACAGTTAATCTTGCTGGAGGCATGGTTGTAATTAAATAAAACCTGTTTTACGTGAAAATCTTATTACGTTTTAGAAAGCAGTCAACGTTCTACACGCACCTCCGCATCAACCACTCGACGGAGAACGCGCTCGGGGGCACCTGTGACATCTGCGGGGAAACCTTCACCGGCGCCATGGGGCTGCGCATGCACAAGACACAGACGCACAACAAGGTGACTCAGACGCGCCATACGATCACTCAGACACACTACAAGGTGACTCAGACACGCTATACGACCACTCAGACACACTACAAGGTGACTCATGACGCTCTATACGGTCACTTAGACACACTACAAGGTGACTCAGATACGCTATACGGGCACCTAGACACCGTACAGGACTTATACGCACAATAGAATTACTCAGACACACAACAGGATGACTCAGGCGCACAACAAGGTGACTCAGACACGCTATACGATCACTCAGACACACTACAAGGTGACTCAGATACGCTATACGGGCACCTAGACACCTTACAGGACTTATACGCACAATAGAATTACTCAGACACACAACAGGATGACTCAGGCGCACAACAAGATGACTCAGCACGCAGCGTGACCTATACACACACACACACACACACACACACAACAGAATGATTCAGACACACTGCAATGTGACTCACATACACTACATCATGCAGCAGGTATTTCAGCCGTAAGACGTCCACTGCTGGACATAGGCCTGCCTCATTGATATCCTCATTACGGTTGGAAGCGACTTGCATTCACCCTGAACCTGCGGCCTTAACCAAAAACCAAGCCACCAAGTTGTTATACAGGGTGTTTGGTAGCTACGTGCAAAGCTTTAAGGGGGTGATAGCCGAGTTATTTTTGAACATTTTTAGCCATATATGTCTTAGCCGAAATTTGTTTTTTTTTTAAATTGAAGACTTAGAAATTTTTGGAATACATCCAGAATTTGATAGTCACTAGTCAATATTGCCCCAATGAGCATTAATTTGGAAATTTTAAACATTGCACAGAAAAATGACGTAGACTTGTTTTTTTTTCACATGTTATTTACTAGTAAAATTTCAAGACTAGTGCATTCTTAGCGAGTGCTCCCTGAGTTTAGTTTTTACTTTTTATCTCAGATTTAGCAAGCAATGTCAATGAGTCATACCTTAAAAGAAAGAACAATAAACAGGCATGTTTTTAAAAATGTTTGAACATTTCAAGGATTTTTTTTTATGGCACAGAAAAATGGCTCTGTTCCAACCTAAGACATTTTTAGTAATTTCGAATGCCTTCATTTTGTTTTTGTGGCAAGAAAGACATTTAGAAATTATTTCATTTGGTCCAATACACATTAAACTATCCGAAATAAAAGATTTGGTTTCCAAATTAACGCTCATTGGGGCAATATTGACTCGTGACTATCAAATTCTGGGTATTTTCCTAAAGTTTCTAAGTCTTCAATTTAAAAAAAAATATCAAATTTCGGCTAAGACATATATGGCTAAAAATGTTCAAAAATACCTCGGCTATCACCCCCTTATAGCTTTGCACGTAGCTACCAAACACCCTGTACTGTATATACATTTTTTTTTTGTATCCTATTATCTCGCCTCATTCGTTTGTTTAATTCTTATTTCGTCTCATTCTGTATTCGTCACTTATTCTTTATTCGTCTTGTTCGCTATCCGTCATTATCTTATTTGGTCAAATCCTGTAATTTGTCTCTCTCTTAATAAGTCTTATTCGTTTTTCGTCGCGGTCTTCCTTGGACCCATTCGTCGTTCTTCCCTTTCGTTTTTTGTCTCATTTACTTACGAACATTTATTTACCAGCGCCGAACGTGTCAAAATAATTTTGGCGATAAGTAAATGAGACAAAAAACGAATGGGAAGAACGACGAATGAGTCCAAGGAATACCGTGACGAAAAACGAATAAGACTTATTAAGAGAGAGACAAATTACAGGATTTGACCAAATAAGATAATGACGGATAGCGAACAAGACGAAGTGACGAATACAGAATGAGACGAAATAAGAATTGAATGAGAAACGAATGAGGCGAGATAATAAATAAATAAATATTAGGGGACAATCTTACACAAATCGACCTAGTCCCAAACTAAGCAAAGCTTGTACTATGGGTACTAGACGACGATAAACATACTTATATAGATAAATAAATACTTAAATACATAGAAAACATCCATAACTCAGGAACAAATATTCGTGCTCATCACACAAATAAATGCCCTTACCGGGATTCGAACCCAGGACCTGTTGCTTCGTAGGCAGGGTCACTACCAACTAGGCGGCTAAAGCGGTTGTTATAGGATACCATTTTTTTTTTCTAGAAAGAAATAAAGGCGTTGAAATGTCTGATATGCAAGATACAGTTCGAGAACAAGGACGCGCTGGACCGACACTTCCTGCCCAACAACGATTGCGATCCCAAACTCAGGTGAGCCGCTGCTCTTACTAATTTTATAAATGTGTGTGTGCGTGTGTTTTTAAAAGCTTTTTAACCCCTGACACAAAAAAGAGGGGTGTTAATGTTATAAGTTTGACCGCTATGTGTGTGTGTCTGTCTGTGGCATCATAGCTCTTAAACGGGTGAACCGATTTGGATGCGGTTTTTTTTATTAGAAAGCAGGTTTCTTGGCAATGGTTCTTAGATATGTTTCATCAAAATCGGTTCAGCCGTTTGAAAGTTATCAGCTCTTTTGTTAGCTGCGGAAGGGATCTTAGATGCATAATGGGCATTTACTTTATGTTCAAACATACGTGTGGCATAATTGCGTTGGGGGTTTTCTAAATTTTAAATTTATAGTTATTATTAACTTGCAATGTATGTATATGTATATATGTATGTATGTACGGGTCAAATCTTGGGAGTTGAATTCGACCCACTTCTAGTGGTCGGATTTACATGAAATTTGGTATACTTATGTAAGTTGGATGACAATGCAAGTACAGTCAACGAAAAAGCTTGCATTGAAAATTAAATTTTTAATAATAACTTATTATCACTAAGAATTTTTCACACGACACGGGTGTTCTCCATACAACGTAATTGAAGAAAATTCAACAGTTTTCGGGAGTTCCCATGGAAATTTTATAATTCACGTGTAGGAAGCCGCGGGTCAAAACTAGTGCATAAATAAATAAATATACAAGAAATGCTCATCAAAGCGACAACCGGGCAGCCTAGTTGTTAGAGAACCTGACTACGAAGCTTGAGGTCCCGGGTTCGATTCCCGGTCGGGACTGATATTTGTGTGAAAAATACGAATGTTGTGCTCGAGTCTTGGATATTTAATATGTATTTAAGCATATATTTATCTATATAAGTATGTTTATCCGTTGTCTAGTACCCATAGTACAAGCTTTGGGACTAGGTCAATTGGTTTCAATTGTCCCACGATTTATTTATTTAGAGGCATTGTTATTGCCTTGGATGCGGGTGGTGCGGGACCGACCTGTTTGGCGAGCCTTTGGGGACGCCTAAGTCCAGCAGTGGACGTCCTACGGCTGCAATGATGATGATGATGATGTGCAGGTTTTGCGAGAGTTGCGGGTGCTCGTTCTGCGACGAGGACCAGCTCAGTCTGCACCGGCAGCGCCAGCACGGCGTCGAGGTCTACAAGTGCGATGACGTGAGTTGCACACACACACACACACACACACACACACACACACACACACACACACACACACTCGCTCACTCACTCATCCTATCACTGACTCGCTGGCTCACGCTCACTCATTCGCTCACTCGCTCACTCACTTGGTCACTCACTCATTCGCTCACTTACTCACTCGGTTACTCATTCATTCGATCACTCACTCGGTCACTCGCTCACTCGCTTTTTCAAATGTTTTTTTTTTCATCTTATAACACAACTATTCAAGATTATTTTTCAATAGAAATAAATGCAAAAGTAATTTATTCCGAATATCACAACGCAAAATCTTAGTGCGGGTATATATTTTTCAAAAAATAAAAAATAATCGAACTTTCTCGAAATCTGTTTTCACCAGAAAAAAAGAGTTGTAATAATTTTTAATTTCATAGCATTCTCAACATCAGATTTACATCATCATTTTTTTTTAATAGAGACAAGACAAAAGTAATGGATCTATTGCGTGGTAGTTTTGGAGTTATGCCGTTTTAGAATAAACACATCTTAAAAAAATTGTAATAAATTAATTATAATCCTAGTTAAAATTTAAAACCATCAGCGTCTTTCTCTTTCCAAACAGAATACGGAGAACGAATCAAATTATAGTCTTAGAAATATGAAATGTTGTCAATTGCCCAGTGATATTTATCATCATCATCATCATCATGTTTAAATACAAGTGTCAGCCGGTATAAATAAATAAATCACCACCGCCCATAAATATCAACAACTCAAAGAGAGTCACTGACCTGTTGCCGGCCTTTAAAAAAGAGAAAAGAGAGAGGGAATTGTATGGAAACAAATGGATCCCATCGATTTTAATTTTTTCTTCCAGTGCAACAAATCCTTCCTATCAAAGTCTTCGCTTTCTACACACATCGACCGCGTCCACCTCAACATCAAGCCTCGGTTTAGGTTCTACAACTACAAGAAGACGAACAGACAGCGCTCCGGAGCACGGCTGGACTACATGTGCGAAACCTGCGGGAAGGCTTACACGGTAAAAGCACTCAAGAGTTGGTAATTACAATACATACAAATATTCCTTTCATTTCTCATGCTCGTGAAGTTGTTTTTTATGTCGCGAGAATGCTGCATAAAATGGCTTTTTATGCTCTAGTGCATAAAGTAAAATCTTCGTCTAAGACCAAGACAATCAGGCGCAAACAGCCACAAACAGTAGAAATTTATGAAATATAAGTTTCTGGTTTTTTTTAGTGTTCCGCACCCAAACCGTAAAACGGGACCCTATTATTAAGACTCCACCGTCCGTCCGTCTGTCACCAGGCTGTATTTCATGAACCGTGATAGTTAAGACAGTTGAAATTTTCACAGATGATGTATTTCGGTTGCCGCCATAACAACAAATACTAAAAAACAGAATAAAATAAATATTTAAGGGGGCTCCCATACAACAAACGTGATTTATTATGCCGTTTTTATAAATAATGGTACGAAACCCTTCGTGCGCGAGTCCGAATCCCACTTGGCCGGTTTTTTTATACAACTGGTGTTTTATATTACGAAATTAGTAAAACTAGGCAAATCTAGTACATTATTATTATTATTATTATGGAAATTGCAATGCATCACTACATAGTATAAAACAAAGTCGCTTCCCGTCTGTCTGTCCCTATGTATGCTTAGATATTTAAAACTACGCAACGGATTTTGATGCGGTTTTTTTAATAGATACTTAGAGTGATTCAAGACGAAGGTTTATATGTATAATACATGCATAATATAGTTGCACCGTGCGAAGCCGGGGTGGGTTGCTAGTGAAAAGTAAAAGCTTTTAAATGAACATTTATTTCCAATGGTTTGCTGTTTAATTTCCTTGCAACCAAAGTGAAAAGCAGAGTGTAAAACACGAGCACTAAACCCATTTCCCCTTGACGTGCTATCCACCCTCACCACCGGCTCGAGTGGCTATATGAACTCGGGTAAAATGGCTCGTTTTCTGCTCTTGTTGTACAATCTACTATTTTATTTTGCAGTGCTTCGCTTTGCTGAAAACACATCAGATGAGTCACACGGGGGAGCGCCCCTTTAAGTGCACCCAGTGCCCTAAGAGCTTCATCACAGCCTCGCAGCTCAAGGTAATCATCATCATCATCATCATCATCATCGTAGATACTAAACAGCCCACGCATCAAGCCCCACCAATTTTCACTGATCCAATTCACAGGGTTCCGTACCCAAAGGGTAAAAAACCGGCCAAGAGCGTGTCGGACACGCCCAAGGTAGGGTTCCGTAGCCATTACGAAAAAATCAAGTAATATTTTTCTAAGGATTTCGTATGTGTACGGAATCATCCAAGTTTAGGTATGTTTTATACCTTAGGCTACTATTTACTCTTAAACTACAAATAATTTCCAAGCAATCTTAGCCGCTATAATTTTCCTAGTAAATTTGATATATTTACTACCCAAGTTAAGTATGAAGTATCTTTTTCTATTTATTTTTTTATTTTCTTCAACATCATTTTTTTTTTTTTATTACTTTTACGGTCATCCCGTGAAACCATATATTTCAAACTAAATACAAACTGAAATATAGATGCACAGAAAAAACCCCAGAAAAAAGACCAATGCTGGGAATCGAACCCTGGTCCTCAGCGTTCCGTGCTGCGTGCTTACCCCTACACCACCACTGGTCTAGAAGTTAGCGTTAAATATTTACTACCCTTCTGAATTTTTTCAAATTTTTCCACCCAACAGTTTAGATTTTAGAGGGGGGGACGGCCGATTTTAATGAAAATTTTCACTTTAAAGTTGAATATTTCGCAAACAGATCACTGAGTAGAAAAATCATGTTAGCAACCCCGCAATGATTTTAAAAGACCTATCCAACTATACCCCACACTATAGGGTTAGCCGAGAAAAAAAAAATCACCCCCCCTGTACGTCTATGGGAGGTACCCTAAAAAATTTTTTTTTACTTTTTTTTATTCAATCACTTTGTCGACGTGACTGATATATATATTGATGCCAAATTACAGCTTTCTAGTACTAACAGTCTCTGAGCTTAGCCGCGGTCAGACAGACAGACGGACAGACATGGCGAAACTATAAGGGTTCCTAGTTGACTACGGAACCCTAAAAACGGGACCCATTACTAAGACTTCACTGCCCGTCCGTCTGTCTGTCCGTCTGTCACCAGGCTGTGTCTCATGAACCGTGATAGCTAGACAGTTGAATTTTTCACAGATGATGTATTTTGGTTGCCGCTATAACAACAAATACTAAAAAATAGAATAAAATAAATATTTAAGAGGGCTCCCATACAACAAACGTGTTTTTTTTGCTTGTTTTTGCTCGATATTGATAACGGCAACAGGTAGACGCTTGGAATATTCACTTTAAAAATAAATAATTAAATGTTCTCTCCAACCCTCACCAAATCCGATAAGTCTTTCGACTGATTGCGGATCATAATTAAAATAAAACAAATATTTAAGGGGGGCTTCCATACAACAGACATGATTTTTTCGCCGTTTTTATAGATAATGCTACGGAACCCTTCGTGCGCGAGTCCGACTCGCACGTGGCCGGTTTTTTTATGAAATGATGGTAAACCGAGTTATCCGTATATTTCACATAGGTATAGTGATTCAGTGCTGTACTGAGTTGTAAAGTATAAATCTTCCCAGGTGAATTTTTCGCTTCGAGCCATTACATTAAATTTGAACCTTAATACTATGACGATACCGTCTCTATACATTTACGAAATGTGTATATTTATAAAAAGACATATGTATCTGTTTAAAAAGGCAGGTGATATTTCTTCGAGAAATCGGAGAAATGACAGTCGACTGGCCTATGACTGTGTTCCCAAGACCGCGATTTTTTCAAGTCAATGTCACATTATGTGCATTAAAATATTTAATAGACTGCCAAACTGTATGCAGGAACTCCCACTTCGTCAATTCGGAACTAGGTTACGTAAATTATTGCTAAACAAAAATTATTATGACATTAAGTATTTCTTTGAGCAGGACATTATGTAACTAGATTTAATTTTATTTATATTTTTAATTTTGCATGCTAGTATTAAAGATCCCAATTGCGGAATAAGCTACCTTAAGGGGGTGTTTCACCACCTTATTGTCAAACTACTGGTCACGTAACCAATGAATAAACTAAGTACTGGACAAATCTGTCGGCTAGTTTTTTTTCAGTTTCACCACTCCGGTCCTGTGCAAACTAAGTACGACTTAACTAATCGTCGGTTTAACAAAAAGTCGGAATGGCAATGTCGCATTTCACGATCACGCGTTCCTGTTCGCACACTTTCGTTCAAAGAGTCGCTCATTATTAAAGCAAAAGAAATCGTAAACTATGTAATTTTTAAATACATCTATTTTTTTTGCATAAACAAATGTGTAACATTTTAATTGATCCAAAAACGGTATTTATTTACGATACTTTGTTAACAATAACAAAGAAAAATAAAATCACGTAAAACGAATCGAAAAGTGGCGCCAAACCATTTGACAGATAAACTTTTTTTTTAATGGCGATATACAAGTTCAGGTAGAACAAACGAATGAGCCACTGAAAAAAGTCTGTAATTAGAAAATATTACGAAATTTTGGATTTATTTTTACATACTAAAAGTGTACCTACATTTTTTTTATTCAAATCTTGATATTTAAATTATTTTATGCAATTTAGCATGAAATCTTTCTTTAAAAAATAAAAAAACTTTGATTTATTTTTCTGAAACCGGCTGATGGGCTCTCCAACCATGGCCACAAAAAAATAAACTTAACTAATTAAAAAGTTATGTGACGGATAAAAATGCTAAATGCCACCTGATCTTATGGTCACATTAAGAAACAGTTTGTCCGTCACTTAGCGCTAATCAAGACTGGTGAAACAAAAATTTTAATTCCATCTCTCAAATAAGGTTATGATTAAGCTAAACCGAACTTTAAGAAAAGTGGTGAAACAGCCCCTAAGTCTCTGTAACGCCTATTGACTGTAAAAATTGTCTTATTCTATGCAAATAAATTGAATTGCATTGAATTGAAAAAAAAAATGAATTGAATTGAATTGATACCGTTTGTTTGGAGAGATAAACGGCTCGAAGCGAAAAATTCACCTGGGAAGATTTATACTATACCTATTTGAGTGATGTACTGAGTTGTGTGTATGTGCATGTGTATGTGCATAGGGGCACCGCGACAGCTTCCACGCGCGCATGCGCAAGTACCGCTGCCCGCTGTGCCCCAAGACCTTCCTGCGGCAGTCCTCCATCTACAAACACCGCCTCGTAAGTCCACCCAACTGTACAGGGTGTTACAAAATTACCCGTCACTACTGAAGGGTATGGAAGTACTCCAGTAAAGAATTAAATCAGTATATATATTTTTTTTTAGAAAAAAAAGAACAGCGCGCAAGATTACAGTTGTATTTACTGTTCATGGGGTCTCAGGCTTTAGGGGTTATTTTGTAACACCCTGTACAACACACTATAATACAAATATTCTTTATTGAACACCAAAAGCTGTGGTGACATTTTTTTTTTTAGTTAGCCTATTTTTGTGTGCCACTGCTGGGCAAATTGACGTTAAAAAGCGATCTCTTCCAGACAACCAAGTACTCAGAAGTTAATAAATATGAACAGACTAATGTAGGTGGCAGAAACAACAGACAAGAGAAACGCAGAATTGGGGCACAGCAAATACATATTAAAAACAATACAAATATGATATTTTTTTTTACTAGCCTAATAGATGTCCCACTGCTGGGCGAAGGCCTCCCCTTTTTCTTTCCACCCGTCTCTTTCCCTCGCAAAATCCCGCCAAAATGGGTCAAAACGTTCCAGGTCATCCCGCCATCTCCGTTTTGGTCTATAAACGAACACCGGTAGGTCCTTACAGTGCCCATTTCTTAGTTTACCAGTCGCTTAATTAACTTTTTCTTAGTTTACCGCTCCATTTAGTGCTTCTCATTTTACCGGTCCCTTAAGCAAGTATCACTCAGTGCCTATTTCTTATTTACCGGTCTCTTAATCACTTTTTTAGTTTGCCGCTCCATTTAGTGCTTATTTCTTATTTTACCGGGCCCTTAAGCAATTATTAATTAGGGCCTATTTCTACTTTACCGGTCTCTTAATAACTTTTTCTTAGTTTACCGCTCCATTTAATGCTTATTTCTCATTTTACCGGTCCCCTGAGCAAGTATTAGTAAGTTCACCGTTTTCATCGCCCCTTTCACCAGATCCACACGGGCGAGAAGCCCTACGAGTGCTCCATCTGCAGCAAGGCCTTCACGCAGTCCGGCTCGCTGACCACCCACGTCAAGTACGTCCACATGAAGCTGAAGCCGCCGCCGCGCCGCCGCCGGAAGCCCGAAGATCACTATTAGTGCAATATAGTTTAATAGCACGACGGAGTTTTATTTCACAACCATGCCGGCTCCACATGCTCGATGTTTGCCACAAATACCAAAAATCACCAAACATCGTCCGAAATCACTCAACACAAACACGGCATCCCCACGCTTGGCAAACGCGCTATTCTTGCACGTTCGCCAAGTGTGGGGATGACCACTACTGATACATTCTGAAACATCACAAACACGTTTGTCGAACACCCTTTGATTTGTGCAAAAAGCCGACACCAACGCCGATCACTGGCAAACACAAACAAAAACAGGCGAACACCTGCAAACACTTATCCACACGTTCGTGTTTGTTGTTTGGTGTTCGATGTTTGCCGTTGTTTGCCAATCATGTGGAGCCGGCATCACAGTTCAACAGTCCCTTTAGCACATGTTCTTTAGTTTAGCACCTATTTCTTAGTTCACCGGTCCCTTTGACACCTGTTTCTTAGGTTACTGGTCCCTTTGACACCTGTTTCTTAGGTTACTGGTCCCTTTGACACCTGTTTCTTAGGTTACTGGTCCCTTTGACACCTGTTTCTTAGGTTACTGGTCCCTTTAGCACCTCTTCTTTAGTTAAGCACAGGATTTTTTAGTTTACCAGTCCCTTTTAGCACCAATTTCTCAACTTGTCAGTCTCTGTGGCACCCATTTCTTAGTTTACTGGTCGTTTTAATGCCTATTTTTAGTTTAGTTACCAATCCCTTTACGCCTATTTCATAGTTCACCGGTCCCTTAAATACCAGTAGTAGCCTTCTTCGCAATTTGCTTGACATTGCCGCATTTAATTTAAATATTTATAGCAAATTATAGAAACACGAGCTGCTGCCCGCGACTCCGTCTGCGAAGAATTCGTTTATCGCTATCCCGTGGGAACTATGCAATTTTCCGGGATAAAAAGTATCCTATATGTTAATCCGGATTATAAACTATCGGTGTGCCAAATTTCATCATAATCCGTCAAACCGTTTTAGCGTGAAAGAGTAACAAACATCCATCCATCCATACTTACAAACTTTCGCGTTTATAATATTAGTAGGATAATTTGGGAGAAATTTTAATTCAGGCAACACTGCCTCAACCCATAGATGCTAAAAGAAGTTGGGGCTAGAGCTGCTACAACCGCAGGTGGTACTTCAATCAGTTCAAGGCAATCTAGTAAATAAGTACTAAGATACGTGCTATGTTTAATACTACATTTCTAAGGATCAAGCGTAGGTTAGTTCGATATCTGCAATTCTTAGTTAAAGCCATCCCAACGCAGACCCTGTATGCAACCTTGTCGAATTAAGTTTGTTTGAGATTATAAACTGGAGTATATTCGACGCCATGAAATATGTATATAGCACAAATTTTTACAAGAAATTTGTTTGTATTGAAGCAATACAGTATTTCGTTTGCTTATTTTTAACGCTTTAAAAATCACGAAACTAGCATAATAGTATCCGGACGTATTTGGTAGAAATTAATGTAAAGCTTGTGAAGCTGGCAACACTCACTTAAACGTCAATAATGCAGTAAAATGGCTGCGACGTCTTTTGTGTAGTTGTTGCTGCGATTGATTGCGAAAAAAGAACGCGAAAAATAATATAACACATAAAAGTAGTTACTACGTGCGGCTTGTGTTGGCAGTCTTTATAATACTTGAGACTTTACCGGAGAAAACGCGAATTTAAAACAATAATCATGCCAAACCTATAAACATTACATTTAACAATGGGACAACGATCGCGAATTATAGGGAATATAACGCAGTACCGGCAGGGACACCGTATCTCAGACGCTTAATTAAAAACTGCAATATGTCAGTGAATTCAGTAGAATTTGTTCGCGTAAAAGAAGAACCGAAATGGGAGGACGACGATAGTAATTCCGCTTCCGTCGAATTTAATGACGAGATCAAACTGGAATTAAATGCATCCAAGAAGGTCAAAGCTGAGCCAAAACCCACGGTTAAAGTTGAAGTAGTTAAAGGAGAGTTAACGAACGACGACGATGATGAGTTGCAGATATGCCGTGATATCAAAATAGAGGTGGAAATAGAACAGGATGCAGTGTGCTCTCATCCAGGTAGTTAGTTTATTTTTTTTTAAATGTGGGTCTGTCTAAAAAAGTCATGGTATAGTAAAGTCATGCTGCCATGCTAAATGCAATAGCTTGCTATTACTGAAATCGGTGAAAGCTTCAAAGAAACCAAAGATTTGTAAAAATAGCTTACTTTACAGATTGCTTTTTTATTCATTGCAGTGAATATTCATCTCTGTTTTAGTTTTGGCAGTACAAAATATATGACGAAACTGCAATTTAATTATTTATTAATATAAATTAGGTAAAATTATTATATTATTAAATGTTGGTAATAGCCGCATACTGACTGAGTAAGAAGCCTCGCAAAGCAAATGCTCGGGTAGTCAGGACGTGCCTCACCCGAGACAAACACATGCTCAGCCTCGATCAAGCGTGCCTCGGCCCGAGCCAAGTGTCGGTTTTAGTCCCTGCTCAAAGGCACCTCTGTACGTTTGCCTCGCTCACTCAAGATGGTTGTGTTATGCCTCTCTTGTTTGTTGCATGTCAGTGTTAAATTAATAAACATTATAAGAGTTTTATTTTATTCAAAAACATGTAGGTTTCTATTTTCTTTTTTTTACAATAATTATTAGAAAGGCAGTGATGGCGATATCTTTCCGAACTTGCGGCATCTTGGCTCGGCCTTTCCTCGCGCGGCAAATATTATACTTCTTTTTACTATCCGAGGCTGCCTCGCCGCGGCAAACAGGGCGAGGCAAACGCCCGAGGCTGCTCGCCAGTCAGTACGCGGCTAATTAAGTAATATAATTGAAGGGTTGATTCACAAGAGCTGGCACAAATGGATTGAACAAAAGTAATTTCACTTTTTTGACAATTCTGTACGAAAATGACTGATGCCTATCATTTTCATATTTGTGTAAGTGTATTCAAATAGGTAACATACAGATACTTTCATTCACTCATTCAATCCATTCGTGCCAGCTCTTGTGAATCACCCTGTAAACGGAAAGAACATGTCTAGTCACCTTTTTTTTTTAAATTAGATAGACGACCGGATGGCAAAGTGGTTGGAGAACCTGACTACGAAGCTTGAGGTCCCGGGTTTGATTCCCAGTCGGGGCAGACATATTGTGTGAATAATACAAATGTTTATGCTCGAGCCTTGGGTGTTTAATATGTATTTAACCTTTGTTCCACCTAGATAACTAAGTTTGATAACTGGTTAACTAGGTGGAACATTTCTTCCAGGAAAAAAACCAGTTATCTGAGTGGTATTATCCTTCCGAATATAGAGGGTGAGGGCGATAACTATTTGTCCTTGCGGAAAATGTCTTCTCAGTAAAAAACTGGTTAATAATGTGGACTAAAATATCTTTAAACATGAAACTACCGTGAGACTCACTCATAGTGAAAATAAACGGATCACTCACGTCTTAAAACGAGTTTAACTCGACATGTTTCGGGCTAATCCGTAGCCCTTCCTACTAGGAAAACCTTCCTACTAGGAAGGGCTACGGATTAGCCCGAAACATGTCGAGTTAAACTCGTTTTAAGACGTGAGTGATCCGTTTATTTTCACTAAAATATCCATGAACATACCATATTGAAAATATGTAACATAAATACAAAAATAATTTTCTTATAATTTCAGATCATTCCTACAACGAAGCTTTCAATGACTTCCCAGACCCGGCTCAAGCCAAAGCTAGTGGCTCAAAGAAGCAATCTTCGGCAATCTTCCCTTGCTCCACATGCAACAAGCCATTCCGGAACACAACAGATCTAAAACGGCATGAACTACTCCACACCGGAGTGAAACCGTTCACTTGCGAAGTATGCCAAAAACAATTCTCACTCAAACATTACTTGACCAAACATGTTCGAGTACACACGGGCGTCAAACCACATCCTTGCCAACTCTGTGATAAAAAGTTCTCAGTCAAAGAAAGCTTGACCAAACATATGCTGACACATACCGGAGAGATCATACTATATCCATGTAAAATATGTGGCAAACAGTTCAAGGACAAAAACTACTTGACACAGCATCAACGCTTGCACACAGGACAGCAGTTCGCTTGCGATATCTGTAAGAGACTATTCTTATTCAAAAACGGCTTATCTAGACACATGCGTATACATTCCGGTGACAAGCCATTCTCGTGCAAACTGTGCTCCAAACAGTTCAAAGCTAGGACTTATTTACTCAGACACAAGCTTCTGCACACGGGCAAAAAAGCATTCACCTGTGAGGTATGCCAAAAGAAATTCTTCTTCAAAGACAGCTTGGACAGACATATGCGGGTTCACACAGGGGAAAAGCCCCACAGTTGCCCGATTTGCAGGCGCCCATTCTCATTCAAAACCAGTCTAGTACGTCATATGGCATTACATTCCAGAGAAAAACCACCGCCGATTAAATGCGATATCTGCGACAAGGAGTTCACAAACGAAGGACATTTGGAACAACATAAAAGTATCCACGAAAAAAAGGACCACGCTTGTCCAATCTGTAACAAAGAATTTACTGTCAAAGGCAGCATTTCTAGACACATACGCACCCACAACGAGGAGAAACCTTTCTCATGCCAACTCTGCTTCAAGACTTTCAAAGACAAAGCTTACCTGGAATTGCACAAAAAACTGCACACAGGTGAAAAGAAACATAACTGCAAGACATGCGGGCGGCAGTTTGCTTTGAAAGCTAGTTTACGTCGCCATATGCGGATCCACACAGAGGGCGAAAAGAAACCGTTTTCTTGCGACATATGCCAAAAACGGTTCCGGGTCAAAATCTACATGACCAGACATAGAACACTTCACACGACCGAACCGCAATACTCCTGCGACATCTGTCACAAGCAGTTCTCTTTCAAAGCTCATGTCAAGCGTCACATCCTGATACACACGGGTGAAACACCTTATTCCTGCAAAATATGCTCTAAAAGCTTCCGAGACAGATCTAGCTTGCGAAAACATGAACGGCGGCATACGGAAAAGCCGCACGCTTGCCAAATTTGTCAAAAACAGTTTGCTCAAACCGAGGGTTTAGACAAGCATATGAAAAAGCATTCGCAGGATAAACCGTTTCCTTGTGATGTTTGCGGCAAGCCGTTTAAATCGCGGTTGGCGGTGGCGGGACATCAGAAAGTGCATACAAAGAAACCTACCGAGAAGACTGCGGGCGAATATTGTATAGAAATTGATATGAAACAAGATTATAGGGAATCATCGCTTCAGCAGGATAGCAGTGAATCGTCATAAGTCGTAAAGCAAAGACGTCTCTAAAAGATGTTACGGTAGTGATTACATTGGAACCGAAGGAGTCGAAAGCGATGGCGGAGGCGGAGGCAAAAGACATCTGTTTCAGCAGGTCTAATAAAACAGAATAAAACGAAACAAACATTTCGTAGCCATTTGAAGTTGAGTGGAAAGGGAGATTTTCCGCGCGACAAGTGTAAACTTGTTCGTACACGCTGGCTGATCAGTGATCACGACCGCCGCTGCAGTACTTCGACCTCCGATTTAAAAGTGTCGAAATCGGAAGTACTGACTTTTCGTAATCAGAATAGAACCCCTATTACATATTGAATACTATACTAATTAATTGTATATACTATGTGTATATCTCTTTATTGTACATAGATAGAACACCGATGACAAACAGATGTATAAAGGTGAATTTATCCTTTAACACTTTGAACGCCCGTTTCGAGTACAAATGTGTCGCCAACACGCCGACTGTAGACGAAAAGTAACACAAATTTCAATCGTAATGTCGCGTGTCAAAGTGTCTTTGACAATAAACGTCATGTCGTGACCACTAGCGTCGGTGGCGTGGTAGGCACGGCAGTACACAACCTCTTTAGACGTTCTTGGCGTTCAAAGGGTTAACAAAATACTCCCGAATAAGCTTTGAATGATTGACAGGACATCAGAAACAAGAGAATGCATACGAAAAGTAAAAAGAACCAAATCTAAAATTACATGAACTTCGTATTAAAATTATAAATAGTGCGTATTAATGGGAAAGTTCGTGAGTGTTTTTTTGTTACTCTTATACGCTAAAACGGCTGGCTGGGAAATTTCCTTTGCAAATACCAGAATTTCTGGAATACCCCTATTTTTCCGCCAAGTTCAGACATCAAAATTGGCACGGTTATTCTTTATGTAACGTTATTCAAGACTGCAATGTAATTTTTCTGGATTCCCGTAGGCTGAAAATGAGCAACACCAAAAATGCGAACTATGCGCAAAATGTGCAAACAAGCAAAATGTATTTGGGGGTAGTTGCAATAGAGAGAGATCTCTCTCCAGACAGACGTGATGCCTGGGGACCGAAGTCCGAAGGATGATAGTTGGAAGTTGTATTTATGCAGCTGGGTTGATGAGGATTGTAGTAATTAGTTTCTTATGTGATGACTAGATGGCGCTAGTAGTCGCTACATGTACAGTCAAGGATTTTAATTGTTAGGCCACTTGGCACTGTTCGTGTTCTAGCCGTGTAATGCAAATCAGCATATACAAGTACAAGCGGCTTAAAATACAAACAGTGACAAGTGGCCTAACAATTAAAGTCCTTGACTGTATACTGCTACAATGTACATAGTATTCCACAGTGTGCAGAATGTTCACCACGCGATGTTGCAAAATGTGCAAAGTAGAATGATTAACATGCCAATTGTACTTATGTTACTGAAAAATAACAATACACAAAATGTATAGTCGACCAAGAAACTCCTTTACCACCCTAAGGTTCAATGTCAGTTGTATGACTTAAGACGTCAAAGGCTATTTTCACTTACAAGTCAATGTGACAATCGGCCTTATTGGTTTTATTCTGATGGAGGAACTGTCACAAAAAATTTTAAAGCACTTACATGGTCGACTATACATGTTCAGTGAATCAGAATGGCGGATGTACTCAAACAGGTTTACTTTATTTATTTTATTTATGTAGCTTTTGCGTATTTTTAGGGTTCCGTAGCTCAAAAGGAAAAAACGGAACCCTTATAGGATCACTTTGTTGTCCGTCCGTCCGTCCGTCCGTCTGTCTGTCAAGACCCTTTTTCTCAGGAACACGTGGAGGTATCAAGCTGAAATTTATATCAAATACTCAGGTCTACGGTCCCTTGGAGCTGTGAAAAAATCAAGCTTCTAAGCCAACGCAATCAAAAAATACAGCCGTTTATGCTCCAAATTAACACAAATTTTCGAAACTCGCAAGGGAATCTAAACCTACAGGGTACTTCCCGTGAACTCAGAATCTTGAAATTTGGTACGAAGCAACGTATTATAGCACGGATAAAGGAAAAATTGCGAAAAGCATAATTTTTTTTGTCTGTCTGTCTATATCAGTAACCAATCTACAATGATCCCACACTGCGCACATTTGGCCGGTTTTTTATTTTATTCTATTTATTTTTATATTTTATATATTTTTTCAGGAATGTACAATTCGCTTGTTAATCATTTTAACTTTGCACATTTTGCACATTGTACAATATGCATAAGTACATTTTACGTATATACGTTTTGCGTGAATCGACTTTTTCGTGCCACCTGTTGCTATGGTCTTTAGACATCCTAAGCTTTTTTCTATGAAACAATATGAAGATGTCACTTGGCCAACCGGGACAGAGTCAACAACACGAAATAGTTGATTCACCCTTTTGCTTGTTTGCACACATTGCGTGTAGTTCGCATTTTGCGTGTTGCGCATTTTCAGCTGAAGGGCTTCATGCTTGGCGATGGGATTCTTGAGCCACTTGCCATTGTCCGTTATTTAGCCGTGTATTGCTAATCATAATCAGGTTTTTTAACGACAATATTTTGTTTCTCAAACATCCAAGGAAATGTGGTCCTTATAGTCGTGACAATAGAACACGAAGTATGTCATTGTATAGCAGTTGAGGAAGATTCGTTCCAATTTCAAATTAGACGACAATAATGGAATTTCATACAAACATTGCTGGCCAAGGCCAGCAAAGAGATTGTCTTTTGTTTTAGTGGGTCGTATTTTCTTTTATTGACTATCAATGACATACTGCCAATTAAGAAAAATTTAGTTTGTGAATTTACTTTTTAATATCTTACTTGGCTAGATTTAATAAAATAAATAAGGATTGGCGTTTATTGTTAACAATTTATTATATAACCAATTAATAAGGTCGTAATTTTTTAAGAAATATAAATCATGTCAAGATCTTGCGTCAAAAACATTAACTGGAACAGCTTACAAATAAATTGCTGGAAAAAAAAATATTTAGGCGGGAATAAAAAAAAAAAATTTGATTTAAATATGAATATATAAGTTGAACATTCGTATCATTTCCTTGGATTTATTTGAGAAAAGCACTATACAAGCCTTGGCCACGAACAGGGATTGCCGGCCTCGTATCTCTAGATGGCCTCGTTAACACTCGGCCATCTATTACTACTCGGCCGGCAATCCCCTATTTCGCGGCCGCTGCAGTAATGTACTATTCATCACGCTCTTATTCATGTATACTAAAGGACAATGGCCTTGGCCTTTACGAACAGTCGATACCGCGATAACTATCGAAAATATCGACATGCTGCAATACTATTGATACCTACTATCGATCGATAGTGAAAATTAGGCGATACTATTGAACTTGGTCGATGCTATCGACAGTATCGCGTCAAGAAAGTCGATGCTATGTATGATCTATCGACGCGTTTCGATAGTATCGATATTTTTGCAATAGTATAGTGAAATGTTCGAATATCGGTAGAGCAAAACTAAGTATCGTCAAGGGTCGATAGTTTCGGTAAGACTACCGATAGTATGAGTGATTTTCAAAGCCACGATACTATCGATAGACCAACGCTATCGCAACAACACTAAGGTATATAGTCTACTAAGAAATTCCTTTACCACCCTAAGCCTCAATATCCGTTGTGCGATTTAACACATTAAAGATTGTCACTAAAAAGTCAATGTGACAATGTGACAGTCAGTCTTACGGTTCTGGCAGAAAATCAGCGCTGCAGGCGTCCTAACGCCTCAGCATAATGCTGAGTCAGCGACCGTTTCACTTTTGCATGGACACACATGCAGATCTGTGTATTTATTACTTCATTGTTTTGTGAAATTTGTTTATTTGTATGAAATTGTGTGAACTTTCTTGTATTTGTGTGTCTTGTAAAAGTGAATAAATGTCTTCTTTCTTTCTTTCTTATTGTTTTATTTCTGATGTAGGAACTGTCACAAATGACTTTAACTTCAATACTAGACGAAAAAACCCGCCTGTATAATTCCCGTTCCCATGGGAATTCCGGGAAAATATATATCCTATGTCACTCGCGGAACTGAGACGAATCTAATGACACCTCACACTTCAAAATCCATTGAGCCGTTCAGGCTGCAGGGCGTGCCAAAGAATGATAACATACATAAATACATAGAGTCGAAAAACAACCCTCCTTCCACAGTCGGGTGAAGATGGTAAAGCACTTTCTTGGTAGACTATTATACAACGGAACGGACGGAACGGAATAGAGTAAAAATTTAACGATCGTGATACTGGTGTCGTGACTTTTTATGCGCGTAAAATGCTTGCATGCCAACAATGTCGTAAGTATGTATTTTTTATACCATCAGAATAGGGATGTTTCCTAGGTAAAAAAATAATAATTCTTATTAGTTCGTATTTTACGTTATCAAAAAATATTAGACACGTAATTTTTCTTTTGACAATTAAACACGACGAAGATATGGCGCGTTGAAGTTCCGCGTGACGAGGCGTGACGTCACTTGTTCCTAAAACGCTCATACAAAGCGTAGGAACAAGTGACGTCACGCGAAACTTCAACGCGCCATATCTTCGTAATTTTTTGTTTAATTGACAAAATAAAAAATACGTGTCCAATATTTTTTGATAATCTAAAAGACTGACTAGTTAGGAAAGTAGCCAATTGTCCTAAGGAATGCTTGTAGTGTTCATTGGATAGTGTGACTATCTTATACAGTCTTTAAGTGTATTTTGATCTAAATCATGTCATATTAAAGACAATACAATAGAACAATGACTCTTTATTGTACACATAGTAAGCAATCGGTATGTAATAGCTATATGAAATGAGTTATTAAAGGTTATTTAAAAAACAGTATTAAAACACAAGTATTGACACGACACGCCATCTTTAACCATCTGAAGTAAAGCCCCCCGTACATGTCATCCACAGCTTATACAAGTAAAGTATACTCACATGACATCTCCCTTTCTTTACTCAAATAAACTTACAATGAAAGTAACCAATTTGAAGTTTTATTTAACTTATAATCTAACTTAATATAAGACATGACCCTTTAGCCAGCTTGGTTGTTTCACCTGCCTTCCAGACCTTGTTTGTCTTATGTCAGTATTTACATTTTCAAAAGTCCAGAGTCGCTCAACGAGCTATGGAGAATTGGAGAGCACTATGCTCGGGGTTTCTCTATGGGATCGAATCAGGAACGAGGAGATCCGAAAAAGAACTAGGGTCAGCGACATAGCGAAACAGAATAGGTCGTTGAAATGGCATATTACAATTACATTTGACATTTAGACGACCAGATGGCCTAGTGGTTAGAGAACCTGACTATGAAGCTTGAGGTCCCGGGTTCGATTCCCGTGTCGGGGCAGATATTTGTATGAAAAATACGAATGTTTGTTCTCGGGTCTTTTTAATATGTATTTAAGTATGTATCTATCTATATAAGTATGTTTATCCGTTGCCTAGTACCCATAACACAAGCTTTCCTAGCTTACTTTGGGACTGGGTCAATTGGTGTGAATTGTCCCGTGATATTTATTTATTTTATTTTATTTGAAATTTACCATGAACTTCACGGTGAAGGAAACCTGTATACACCTGCGAAGAAATTCAACGGTGTGTGTGAAGTACCCAATCCGCACTGGGCCCGCGTGGGAACTACGGCCCAAGCTCTCTCATTCTGAGAGGAGGCCTGTGCCCTGCAGTGGGACGTATATAGGCTGCGATGATGATGATGCTAGCATGTGTAATATAGGAAGAAATGAGCATTCTAGATTCCCACAAATAAAGAAAAGGTTATAGTATACTTATGTTAAAGGCCGGCGACCAGTGACTTTCCTTGAGTTTTTAATCTTTATGGACGGTGGTGATCATTTCCCATCAGATGACCCGCTTGCTCGTTTTCCTCCCTGCTCATCCACTTGCTGCTGACTGTACAGCCCTTAGCGTGCGCTCCCATAGACGCGAAGAAAAGACGTGCCCACGCAATCCAACCAATGAATTAATTTGCATAGTGTTACCATCTCGATGTATTCAAAATTCTACCAAAGTGAACGCCTTATCATGAGTATATTGTATCCGAACATATGGTAGAAATATGAGTGAACATTGCCAACTTGCAAATAGATTTTCTACTATGTGCGTTCAGATACTGGAGGGAGAGTGGCTCAAAAGCACAGAATAAGTAATATGTAACCAATAATCCAACTTAGAATAGAATAGAATAGAATTTTATTAACACTCTTAGAAAAAAAAAAGATACAATATTATTTTCTACATTGAACCTATAACTAAGCGTGTTAAATGGATTAGGCTCAGCGTGTGCTGTGGATGCATGCCCACGGAGGTGCGCACGCACACAGCGCTGGTTTTCAGTCCAACCCTTCACACTTTTTTTTTCAGATCTGTGAACTTCATAATAGAGCGCCCGAATCGACGCACGCACACAGCCAAGTGTCTTACACGGCCGCTAACCAATCTTCGCCAGACAAAACAATGCAGTTCCCACGCTGCGCGCGTGTAAGACGCTTGGCTGTGTGCTTACGTAGCTAGGCGTGCGTTGATTCGGGCGCTCTAGTATGAAGACGGATAACTGGTTACATATTACTTATTCTGTGTCAAAAGTACGACAGTCCCATGAATAAAAAATCGCTAAATAACTAAAGGCCACAACAAACCGGGAGCGCGGGGCGCCAACGGAGCGTGCTCAGCGCGGTCAATAACACTGAATCAAATACGGTGTGCCGCGCTGCCGGTGTGTGTCACCGTATATTTGATTCAGTGTTATAGAGCGCGCTGGGCACGCTCCGACAGCGCCCCGCGCTCTCGGTTTGTGTTGACCTTTGAACAAGACGAAATTATCGATGGATGGTAAATGTAGAGTACTATAAAGAAGATGGCATTTCAAACTTCAAATCTAAGCTTGTTCTCGATTCCAATGATGAAGTTGTATTTGGTCATTAAGAGCGCGCCCATACAGAGAGCGGTCTGGAGTTCCGAGTTCCGCGTTCAGAGTTCTGTGTTATGACCGCTCGAGAGTTCCGACCGCCTGCTGTGTGCGTTATCTAAGGGACTCAGTACATTCGAAAGAACGCAGAACTCGGAACTCGGAACGCGGAACTCCAGACCGCTCTCTGTCTGCGCGCGCTCTAACAGGTTCCCTGTCCTATGAGGCATGCGCCTAATGTGTGACGTTACTGGTACGTCCATGAGGCACGTGTCTCATGACTTTATGAGTGTTTAATGTCATTGTTACTATGGGGACGTGTCGAATGAACGCCGCACAGTGCTTCGGGACAGGAAATCTGTTAAGTAGTGGATCGGGTGAATGAGCATTTACTAGGCATGTGTGCTCCATCGTATGCCTCATCTTCGCTTTCCATCAGGCGTGATTGTGGCCAAACGCAAGCCTATATAGTATTTAAAAAAAAGTGTCATCCAAATATACCTACGCGAATTAATAGTCAGAATCATGTTCGTTGATGTGATGTGTATATTCCCTGCCACAGACGTCTTAACTAAAACTCATTACTTTTGTGTAAGCAAATATCGTCGGGTGACAAGCGAAAGTCACTAAGTACCAAATACCTACTTAAAACAAAGCTATCAGTATGAAATTACTAACTAGATACGACTTTTTGAAGAGCAGTGACAGAAATTTTAGTGAGTTTTGCTTGTCATCCGGCGATATATTGTCTCGTTTGCCCATATGGAAAAAACTGTAGGTACCTACTGATTTTTCAAATTTAAACAACAAGTAGAAATAAAAGATCCATTTATTAATAAACATAGACGAATATTGTAGCGCTGGCCACAAAAAGTTCACGTCAATCTACAACAACAACTTTGGTTATGTTTTACTTAATGAATGATTTGACTGAAGTCAAAGTTAACCACAGGTTAACTTTTAACATCAACTAAATAATTACTGACCACCGAATAAGTAGACCACAACAATGACTATAACAACAAAGACAACATTACAACAACAAGTCTTAATTTTAAGAGGCTGAATTATTTTTGTTATTAAACTTTCTTGTTTTGTTATACCTATTTCTATTTGGCATTATTTTATTCAAGATTTGACGGAAGTAGTAAAGTTAACTTGTAGTATCAATTGAATAATCATGGGCCAGGACACTGAATAAGTGGACCAAACAACAATTACAACAACGAAGTCAACAACAAGTCTTAATTTTAACAGACTGAATTATTTATACTAGCACATGTTTCGTTCCACGAAATTTATGATGTCCAATGGCCACTTAGTGGAAAAATCATATCAAAATTAAGTCTAAACTTGCGTGGTTTTCGAGATAGTCGAACTTTTCTTTATATTTACTAATTATTTATGTACAAAAAGAAAAATTCAATTAGCTTGAAAACCATGGTTTTTTTTAGCTAAGTTAGATTTAGGTATTATGTTGCAATGCCCTTGCAGGGTGCATGTTTGACATAATCTATGTATAAATGTTGAGTACAGTTGTAATTGTATTGTAGACACTAATATGTTTTTTATTCTTTACACTATTTTCTTACTGTTTTGTTTACAATATGTAATTGTACAGTATCAATAAATAAATAGATAACATCTAGTAATTTTACAACATGTAAGCAATAAATCATTTGAATTTAAACCATTTCCATGTCCGTATCCATTCCTAGTGCTCTGTCGGTGGACAGAAGCTTGTCCATTATTCACTGGGCACCCTGTATATTCCATTATATTCTATTATATTCTTCTTATCATTACTTTTGTGACTACATCATACATATAGATTCTTTTTCTAGTTAGCACCACTAAGTATCCTAATCTACGTGAGTTAACAAGTGCTTAATTATGTCACACTTTTTCGAAAACCCCTTTTTACACGTATCACATTTGTAAATTTTACTACTAGCGTGGAGGCACTTGTGTCTCCGTAAGCTAGATTTATCGGCAAATCTTCTTCTGCAAGCGGGACAGGAGTAGGGTTGCTCGCCCGTGTGAATGCGCATGTGCGTCAACAAATAATAGTTGTGCGTAAATGTCTTCTCGCAGGTCACGCAAGCGTGTCTTCTCTCGCCAGTGTGCAGACGTTTGTGCTGCACCAGTTTGGATTTATTCCGAAATCGTTTGTTGCATTTCTCACATGTAAATGGTTTCTCATTAGTGTGAGTCCATACGTGGCGCTGTAGGGCGAAGTTGCACGATAATTTTAGCTCACACACTAGGCAAGTGACCGGTTTCTCCCCTGTGTGAGTACGCTTGTGGTTTCTCAAGTTAGATTTATCAGTAAATTCTTTAAAGCATATGTCACACGAAAACGGTTTCTGCTGTGAGTGAAGTCGCAAATGCTTCACCAAGCTACTCTTGCACGAGAAGTCTTTTTCACAGATATCGCAATATGTGTCCGGATCTTTTTTCTTTGGTTTCGAAGTACTGGGATATTCTGTGTATGGGACTGCCTTTCTTTTGTGGATTTTCATGTGGTTCACTAGACCATGCCTTAGTGAAAAGTTTTTTCTACAGTAATCACAGCCGTAAGGTTTATCGCCTGTGTGAGCCCGTGAATGTCTTTTTAAGTCAGTTTTATATCTGTATTGCTTATTGCAAACTTCGCACGAAAAGGGTTTCTGACCTGTGTGCAAGAGCTTATGTCTGTTTAATGTTCGTCTGAGACGATAACTTTTATTACAAATCTCGCAGGTAAACGGCTTCTCCCCTGTGTGAGTGCGTGTATGGTTCTCTAAATAAGACTTCTGTTTAAATTTTTCATCACAATATTTGCAAGCGTATTTTTTCTCATCCGTGTGAACGAGTGTGTGCATTTCCAAATTCGCTTTGAACCGAAATTTTTTACTGCAAACATTGCAGGAGAATTTTTCCTCTGTTTCGTGTAAAACTGAATGCCTTTTCAAATTTCTTAATGTGCGATACACTTTGTGGCATACATCGCACGAGTAAGCGTTTTTTGTTGTGTGCGTTTTTATATGATCAATTAATTTAATTTCACGAGTAAACTCTGCTTTACAATAGTCGCAAGTGTATTTTTTTTTATTGGTGTCACTTTGAAGCGTTTCTTCGTGCGTTTCCTGTATGCAATTAGATTCTTCTGCAGACTGAATGTCTTGTGTTGGCTCGTATGTGACATGCTCTGGGCTTTCTTGTTCCAATGGGCCTAAAAACAAAACAGTCTAAGAGCAACCATTTCAAAACAAAAGTAAGTACATAAATATAAATGGCATTGAATGTTTGTTATTGAGAAACTAAAATTGCTTTACCGTTAACAAAGAAGTACATGTAGAACGGAGTAAAGTCTACAAAAATCATCGATCAAGGCGAAAACTAGGTAGGTATTTCGATTTTTGGATTTTTTTTTACTAAAAAACTTATTTAATTGTTACGGTAAAGGGTATCTGATGGAAATTCCCGCATTTAGTATATGGCAATGTATGGGGAAAAACTGTTGTTACTATTGATTGATAGCATGAAAAAGGCAATAGGTGGGCATAATCAGACACAAAGTGTAGTCAGCAATCATGGTATATTACCTTGAATAGAATTAGTTTCTTCTTCCGTCTCCTCTGGCTTTATCACCACGTCAACTGAAATGTTATACTGAAGTTCATTGCGGTCTATTGCCTCTAGATTTTCTGGTTCAGTGGTAGGGTCTATTGGTGCCTCACTCTTGACAACGTCAACTCTGATGTTACGCTCAATTTCACGCCGTGGATGCAGCTCGTTGACCCGTTCGGTGCCAGAATCCCCTTGAACCACCTCGCTTTCTTCCCCCCATACTACTTCCTCCTTCACGCGCTCTATCTCCACCGACGTACTACACGCAACAGTGCTACCACTGCTAGATTCAATTTGAGCCATATTGATTTAAGAGTCCGAAAAACGCGATAACCACATGATTTTTGCCATCACTGTTTCAATAGTTGTATTTTCGATAGAAATAATTATTAGCGCTTAATTTAGAATGTGGACACATTTAAGCGTTGAGATCGAAATTTAAAATTTAATAGTACAAAAAAAATAGAACGAAATTACGAAGTGTAAGCCAGCCATCCATGTAGGTGTTGCACAGAAAAGTGTATTGATTATTCATTTTATAGGTGCGTTTAAATAATTGTGCCCAAGGCGCATGCCTCCAATTCATACACTGCACGTCAATACATTGCATTGCTCGCCTACCTAGGTACGTAGTTGCTTTTGCTTTGCTTACATACAAAACAAAACATAAACATAATTTGACGTTTAATGCAGTGTTGCCAATTTTATTAAAATTATCTACCATTCACACAGCTGGTTGAAGATGAAAAGGTTACAAAGAGAATTGATTACCACTAGAGTAAGACCGAGATAAGTCTGCAACGATTTTGATAGCACACGCAGTGCATGTGTTATTTTATACGTCATAATTTCATAGAAGTTTGACGTTTAATATAACACACACACTCTGCGTGTGCTACCAAAATCGTTGCAGACTTATCTTGGTTTGACTCTACGCACTGCGCAAGTCCCTTCGTAGCGTGTTTCCAATCTACCAAATGCGTTCGGAAACTGAATCGAAAGGATTTCATTGCCATGGATTAATAGGGTTTTAGACTATTATTAACGTGATACTGTTAATGACAATATTAGGCACTGGTCCCACCGCCGGTGACAAGCGATAAACGAGTAGAACTAGAAAAGAGTGGGCGAGCGGAGAGAAGCGCGTGCGTATTTTCGATAGTTTTGTCGCTCGGCTTTATGCAAGTGTTTGAGTGCGACGGGCGATTGTACGGTGGAATGATCGTTCTGATCGCCAAGCGTTCATCGCCGAGTACCACTGAGCGAGTTTTATTTATCGTTGGCAGCTTTTATCGCTGCGATCAATTAGTGAAAAGAGCGTCCTCGCCGGCAGTGTGAACAGCCAGCGATGAACTATATTACTCGCCGGCGGTGAGACCACGTGACTAACTTCGAATCCGTAAACGAAACGAAGTGACTTCGTGGTAGCAAATTATCGATTCGAAGCCCGTAACTTCGAACTTCGAATTTCGTGGTAGCCCCCCAGTACCTTACCGCAGAATTCAAAATATCCGGAAATTAACTTCATATTTTTTTACGATACTGAGTTTCTCGTCAATAATGTTGTGATACGGATCGTAATAAGCGTGTATCACGTGATAATATTGATAGTATAATCCGTGCCATTGAATAAAGAATATTGAATTAAAAAAAATACCTATGGAAAATGAGGGATTTTTTCATTTTTTGTTTTCAGTGAGTACACATAGCGTATTTTTTTACGAACAGACGTCTTTCCACCATAGCAACTCCCCAAAAAACTAGTACAAAGGCGACTGAATCTAGTTTAAAGCATGTTAACGCGTCGCTTGCGCGTAAATAATACACCGCGTGTTCAATTTAATGATATTTCGATTAATAAAACGGAACAAATTATTTTATACAGAGTTTATTACATTTAAAATAAACAGAGATCGCACAATAACTTAAGTACCTTGCCAGAAACTTACTAATCGGTTAGTTAAATGATTATCGGGTAAAATAAAATGTTTCGTAAAATGATCACCAAAAAACCCTTTCACAATTAATTTATAACAACAAAAAGAATACATATTATGATAAATCTTTACACCTTACAGATAATTAAGTATCGTAGTAGTAGTATCGTTAGTTATAAAAATAATAAATGATCACATAATAGGCATGATGATATCATAAAACGGTAATTCCAACTAATTTTCAAAGAACTCCAAAATTTTAATATCAACAAAAGCTTATTGTAAAACATTTACAACAGTCGACAGCGTTCCTGTTTGTATAGTTTAGGCATTTATACGCAATATTCAGTGCCAGCGTTACGACCACTGATACCCCGAGCAAGAATATTGTAGCGCCCTCTTAAGGAAAACAAAATCGAGTTTCAGTTTGGCGGGGGCAGCATCCCACCCCCACTGATCGCCTCCTGAAATTTGGCGCCCTGAGTCCCCCCCTAACGCTGGCACTGACACTACTCTTAACTAACCTAACCCATCAAAACAAACCCCCAAAACCTCACTATTGCCAAAATAACACAATCGCAATTTAAATGCGACTACATATCACAACATTAAATTTTCACTTGGTGATATATATGTCTGGGTAGGTCCCAGCACATTTGTTCTATAGAACTGTAAATCGTGAAGCAACAGAGTTCAAAATCGTACCAAATATATCAGTTCTATGTAACAAAATGTTATTAATTAATTAATTGGTACAAATTGTAATAACTCTAACTGTAATAACGGAAGAAAGGTGCCTCTTAATACAGGTATTTCATACTTAAAAAGAGGTGCCAACCACTATCAACATTCTGTACTTTTGATACCATTAAACGATTTTGATTTTGATATTTTTTGATTTTGAAAATGGGACCTACCATCATGTTTGCATTTTACTGTAATTATAGATTTGTATTAGGTGGTAATAGCGCATTGATTTGCTCGCTAATATTTGGTGATCATTTATTAAACTTGGTCACGCAGACCACGCCAAGAATTCCCAGTTTTGTGATTTTGAAAATAATATCAATATACTCGTACTTAAGAGTTCTTATTTCCTTTAAACATTAACCTTCTTAGTTTTATTACTTCTTTGGTTTACCATTTTATTACCTTCCCAGCCCGGGTGGCTCCATTTTGGGGCGATGAAACCTTTTTTCAGGAGTCTCGGCTTTCACTATCTGTTCACAACTTCAAAGTGGAAGCACGCAATGAACGTGTTAATTTAAACATGAAACTACTGTGAGACTCACTCATAGTGACAATAAACGGATCACTCACGTCTTAAAACGAGTTTAACTCGACTTGTTTCCTCTCCGAGTCGCACGTCACGGCGGCTACCAAACGCGTGCGTTATTAAGATAATTAGAAGTATATCAATAATAAGTAAGTCGATAACTGTATATTTTATGCACCGCTCATAGGATGATTTCAAATAGTAATTTCGTAAACAATCACCACTTATTAACTTCTTTCTTTCGTTGTTTTTTTTTTTCTTATTTTTTCCCGAACTTTCATAACTTGGTCTCTCTTGCGGTACCAGGTAATCACCGAGTTTTGTGACTTATCCCTTAGTAATGTTACTATTACCTACCTACCTATAATTCAAGTAGCGAATTCTTCTCTGTCGGCATGCACTCGCCGCATATGTTTAGTCACGTTAGATTTATTAGAAAACATCTTATTACAAATTTCACAAGAGTGCGGCCTTGCGCCAGTATGGAGGCGTTCATGCTGAATCAAATTGGAGCGATCTTTGAACTGCTTCTTGCATATCTCACACGCAAACGGCTCCTCCCCAGTATGTATACGTATATGCTTGTTCAGGCTACCCTTCTGAGAAAAACGTTTATGGCATATATTGCAACTATGCGGTTTCTCACCCGTATGCGTGAGTCTGTGTTCAACAAGGTGACACTTGATCCTAAACTGCCTGTTACAAATTTCACACGCAAACTCTTTCTCACCCGTGTGAATCAACATATGCTTGGTTAAAGTATCTTTCTGAGTGAATCGCTTCTCACACACTGGACAAGAGTGAGGTTTCTCCCCTTTGTGGATCAAAACATGCGCAGCTAAGTTGCTTTTCTGTGTGAACGTCTTGTTGCAGACTTCACAAGCGTGCGGCCTGTCTCCTGTGTGCAAGCGTTTGTGTAAAGCTAAGTAGGACTGCCGTCGAAAGGTTTTGAAGCACACGTCACATGAGAACGGCTTTAACCCCGAGTGGATTTCCACGTGCTTGTTCAAACTGTCTTTGTGTGAAAACTGCCTTTGGCAAACTGAGCACGTGTGAGGTTTCTCGCCTGTGTGGACACGCATATGGGTCGCTAAAGTCCCGCTTCTGGAGAACACTTTCTGGCAGACTTTGCACGCGTGCGATTTCTGCCCTGTGTGAACGAGCGTGTGCAGTTTCAAATCGTTTTCTCGCCTGAAACAGTTATTGCACACTTCGCATCTGAATGGTTTCTCGCCTGTGTGTATACGCATATGATTCACTAACGTAGACTTACGCGAGAACTGTTTGTTACATACGGGACAGCATTCTGATTTGTCTTTCGTGTGAATCAGCATATGGTCAATTAAATGATGCTTGCGTGTGAACTGTTTGAAACAGATGTGGCATGAATGCGCTTTCTCACCCGTATGGACGTGTGTGTGTTGTTTTAATATAGTCTTGTGAACAACGCGTGAATGCCGTTTCAAACTACTGTATGTAATGAACGGTTTCTTGCACACTTTGCAAGAATAAGGCTTAGCACCCGTGTGCATTCTTATGTGGTCTACTAAAAAACTTTTATGCACAAAGTTTGTGTTGCAGTAATCGCATGTGAAAATGTTTACTTCCTTGTCATAGTTTCTCGGTTTTCTAATTTTCTTAGGTAATACTGATTTAGAACTAATTTTTTCCTTAGCTTTAACTAAGTTCTGTTTGAAATCTAGTGTACCTTGATGTTTTGTGTTATCCGCGCGACCATAATCTGTTTTATGCACAGTATTTTTGTCATCATTGTGGGAGTCCTTATTATCCTCGACATCAGGTGTAGTACGTTCAAGCTTGACGCTGTAGGTGTGCCCCAACTGACTCTGTAGGCTGCCTCCGGAGACCAAGTTTTGCTCAGGACACATCTCCGTAGGGCCCATTGGAATGTAAACTGCTTCGGTACCAGTTGTTGGCTCCAGCTTAACATCTTTAGGGGCTTCTTGCTTTAATGGATCTGAAATGGAACAGAAAGTTTTGTTAGGAAATCATTGGTTGAAAAAATATTAAATTCTCAAACCCAATTAAGTTTATGCTTTGGGTTTAAAACAACTAAATTTCATAATACCTTATTCACTAATACCCCTAATTTTCAAATTACCATGGGCTCATAGTACCTAAAACTTCCTCATAATAAGTTAGCTATGAAGTATCTTTTTGTATTTATTTTTTCAACTTCATTTTTTTATTGCTTTTACGGTCATCCCGTGAAATCATATATTTCGTACTAAATACAAACTGAAATATAGATGCACAGAAAAAACCCCAGAAAAAAGACCAATGCTGGGAATCGAACCCAGGTCCTCAGCATTCCTTGCCGTGTGCCATACCCCTCACCACCACTGGTCTAGAGATTAGACACAAATTTTTCCTATACATCATACATTTCAGTCTGCTAAATCATCACCTTATGCAGTGACAAGCGCACATCTATGTTACACCCTCTATCAAGAGATTTTAACACTCCTTCGGAACTAACCGCTCACCTGGACAAGAGATGGCGCTACTGTGCAACTTTAAACAAGTTAGCTATGAAGTATCTTTTTGTATTTATTTTTTCAACTTCATTTTTTTTACTACTTATTCCTCATAATGCCTAAAATTCCAAATTGCCTTATTCTTAAAATTTGAAATTTTAAGTATTATGAGCCCACGGTGAATGAGGTATTCACCATGGGCTCATATGAGGCATTATGAAATTTAGTGGTTTTAAGCCCAAAGCGATATCCCAATCTGTAAATTTAAATTGCAAGTTTCCAGGTAGAAGTATTAAGAAAAGTGTAATTCAGACATGGTTTGATTTATTGAATCAGGCGTTACTTTGCGGAGGTCCATATTAATGAACTAAAACAATTACTTTGCTCACCCTGCTGCTTTAAGGTCGCGGGTGAGCAAAGTAATTGTTTTAGTTCATTCAGACATGGAACGAATGTTGAAGCACGATAAAGAATGCAAAAAGAGTGAAAATGTTGGTTACATTGCTAGTACATATTGCCATATATTTCGACGACCAGATGGCCTAGTGGTTAGAGAACCTGACTACGAAGCTTGAGGTCCCGGGCTCGAGTCCCGGTCGGGGCAGATGTTTGTGTGACAAATACGAATGTTTGTGCTTGTGTCTTGGATGTTTAATATGTATTCAATAATATGTATCAATTAATATAAATTGTAATTTTAGTGTAATCAATTGTAATTTTATGAATTTATATGTATAATAATTTGACGTGTAAAATTTAAAATTTTACAAGTTAAGTATGAAGTATCTTTTTCTATTTATTTTTTATTTTCTTCAACTTCATTTTTTTATTACTTTTACGGTCATCCCGTGAAACCATATATTTCAAACTAAATACAAACTGAAATATAGATGCACAGAAAAAACCACGGGATGACCGTAAAAGTAATAAAAATGAAGTTGAAGAAAATAAAAAATAAAAAATAAATAGAAAAAGATACTTCATACTTAACTTGTAAAAAGTTGGCCTAGTAGCGCCATCTCTTGGTCCAGGTGAGCGGGTAGCTCCGAAGGAGTGTTGAAGTCTCTCGGTAGAGGGCATAACATAGATGCGCTTTATCACTGCCTAAATGTGATTATAACAGACTGAAGTGTACGATGTATGGGAAAGATTCGTCGCTAACTTCTAGACCAGTGATGGTGTAGGGGTAAGCACGCAGCACGGAACGCTGAGGACCTGGGTTCGATTCCCAGCATTGGTCTTTTTTCTGGGGTTTTTTCTGTGCATCTATATTTCAGTTTGTATTTAGTTTGAAATATATTTAAAATTTTATTAATAAATGAATATGAATATGAATATTTAAGTATGTATTTATCTATATATGTAAGTATGTTAATCCATTGTCTAGTACCCATAGTACAAGCTTTGCTTAGTTTGGGACTAGGTCAACTGGTGTCAATCGTCCCACGATTTATTATATTTATTTATATCTTCCAATTGGCAAAATTTTGTATCTTCTCTAATCAATCAATTCTTAATGACTTTGAATTCTGAACTGAAACAATTACTTTGCTCACCCGCAACCTTTACCTTTTTTTCAGTTCATTAATGGTCCATATTAATGAACTGAAAAAAGGTAAAGGGTAAGGTTGCGCCCGCAAAGTAATGCCTGATTCAATCAATTATCTGAATTCTGAATAAATTCTCAACCAAATAATTGGCTTTTGTGGCGTTCTACATCTGGTGAGATAAAAAACAGCCAGGCTCACGCATACTTTGTTGTCTGTGGACACATGTGTGGCACATATGTCATCTATATGTAAATATTGGCAGATTATAAAAAAAAAACACTGAAACATTATTTTATCGCAATTTTGAAAAATCACTTTTTGGATAATAATTAAATAAAGTACTTCTTGGATTAAAAAAAAAACATATCGTTGAATAAAAGTTTATAATGTAAAATTTAACAGCTACAATTTTATTTAAGCGCTTTATGCCGTGTTTTAAGTCCTTGTTCTTTTTACAAGATACAGTTAAAAACAGACTAACCCAATCTATAAGTGAGCCATCATACAGATGAAATCAATACAAATACCTTAACATTAGTCATTCATAATGAACAAGTTGGCTAACACAACTTCACAATCGATAGTAGATCAGATCAGACTTGAGAAAATTACCTTGATTGAAACACACTGTGTCTTGCGGTAGGATCAGTTCGGACTCCAATTCCACCTCGATTTTTACATTGTGGCGAGTGTCTTCAACTTTGACGTTAACTTCAGTGTAATAGGGCTCCCGTGCTGCCTCGCTTTCGCACTCTTCGTCCCACTTTGGTTCCTCTTTCACACGCACAATCTCCACCGACATTATTTTATCACTGCACACCAAATAGTAAATAATTCTTACAAGTCAGTGTCACCCAACCAGCCTTCACAAAAAGTAGAAAATAAGTTAAAAACTAACTGCGTACGTGAGTGAACCACACAAAAAGGACTTTAGTACACTATGTTGTGGATAATCTACAACTTTCATGATATTCTTGTCTTTATGACAATTTCAATACAATTCAGCGCACTCGTAACGCTCTTCTTTTCATAGCTTTTTTTATTCTGTTTATAATACGTGACGTGTGACGTTTTTCTCAATAGAGTTGCCACTTTCATTTTCAATTTCTACCAAAAGCACTTTGATCTGACGTTTTGATCGGATATATTGTTAAGGCAGCATGGGTCGATTTTCTTAAGCCTTTCTGTAGCTCTTTTATAAAAATCGATGAAATGTCATATTATTTTCATATTTTGATTCTTCTTGTTCGAGATTATTTTCAAGAAAGTTGTGATTAAATTATATTAAGTTAGTTAAACTTCAAAGATTCATGGCTTCTGCTTCTACATTGGTAAAGGAGGAAAATTGTTCGGACGGCTTGCTGGCTTGTCGGATTTGCCTCGCGAGCGATGTAAAGTTGTTTAATATTCGAGAATGGGGCCTGAACCAAGTATTTGTGGATGTAATGGGTACCACGGTGAGTTATCTACTTCCTAATAATATTATTATGCTTGGATAACTTAGCTTTCTCGACGTTAGTGGCAATTTTAGCAAAATGTAAACATACCAACATTCAAGAGAGAACAGATTGTTCTATCCAACTGAATATTTATACAACTTCAGATATTTTACTTTCTGACTTTTACGGTTCCTTAATCAAAGTGTGCAAATGGGATCCTATTAACCCTTCCTGTACAACCCAATTAGCACTTCACCGGTTTTAATTATTGAATTTTATGGTTTTACCAATAAATAAAAATTATTTTTTAAATAATACTCTACCTGTAGTACTGTAACAAAGATGATTGCCTGTTGAAACAACCAACGGGTGTTGCAGCTATTAGCATGTGACGGGTTGCCCCAACATCTGTGTGTGTTCTGCCGCGCACTGCTGCTTAGGAGCTGCAAGCTGCGTGCGCGCTGCCGGAGAGCCGAGCAGTTGCTCAAAGATGCACTCCATCTTCAGCATTCGGTGAGTACCTCAATAGCTACGTAACCAGGCCTCATGCATGCCATGTACTTACGCGCGATATTAAAACAGACTAAAATAAAACCGTTATTTAAAAAAGGGGATCGTGCCGATCCTAGTAGTTATAGACCAATTGCCAATGTTCCGATCTTGTCCAAAATATTTGAGAAGGCTTTTTATGCACGATTAGATAACTTCCTAACCAAGCATAATATCTTGCACCCAAGTCAGTTTGGCTTCCGGAAGGGATACAATACAGAGTTGGCATGCTTTGACTTCGTAAAATTCGTGACTGAATCCGTTAATAATAAAATACCTGTCATGTCAATTTTTCTTGACATGACCAAAGCATTTGACCTTGTTGATCACTCTAATTTACTGGATAAGTTGGATTCTTGCGGGGTCAGAGGTCAAGCTAATTATTGGCTTAAATCTTATCTATCCAACAGGAAGCAATGTACAGAAATAACAAAAATTGAAGAAGACAATAATCAAATTCATAAGGTAGTGTATCGATCATCTGATAGTACTGTTGTTACAGGAGTTCCACAGGGTAGTAACTTGGGTCCGTTGTTATTTTTATTGTTCATTAATGACCTTCCAGCGGCTACAGGGCCTAAGTCAATACTTTTCGCGGACGACACAACCATAATTGTTAGGGGTGACAATCCGCGTAAGTATGAAGCAGATGTTAATGAAGCATTGACTGCCATGAGTCACTGGATAAATAGTAATGATCTTTTAATAAATTTGAGCAAAACTGAGTTTATGCAATTTCACTCAGCTAAGTCCAAGCCCCCTAAGATGAACATTACATTTGAAGAGATTGCATTACAGGAAGCTAGTAGTGTCAGATTTTTGGGTTTTAATATAGACCCCCACTTAAACTGGAAGGGACATATCGACTCTATATGTTTCAGATTGGATCGTTTCGTTTACGCATTGCGAAAACTTAGACAAGGTGTGTCCATTGAGGCTGCACTTACAGCTTACCATGGGCATGTATCATCGGTTCTTAGTTATGGCTTAATTTTATGGGGTAACTCTGTGAACTTTGGTAGGGTTTTCTTATTGCAGAAGAGATGTGTACGTGCAATTACAAACTCTTGGATAGGGTGCAGCTGTAGGCCCATTTTCAAAAAATTAAATATTTTGCCTCTAGCCTGTATGTATATTTATAAAATGTGTAATTTTGTTAAGAAATTCCCTAAATATTTTAAAAAGCGATCAGATCAGCATACAAGAGGTATAAGAGGGCAATATAAATATCTATTATGTCAGCCACGCTGTAGAAACAGCATTTATAAAAGGAATAGTTATAATATGTGCATTCAGGTTTTTAATAACTTACCTGACCAAATTAAGACGCTTGGAAAAAATGAATTCAGACTAACATTAAGAAGTTGGCTCCTTGAACAGTGTTTTTACAGTGTTAAAGAATTTATAAATTATAGCAAATATAGACACAACAGATAAAGAGGAAGCTGTGCACAGCAGTGTTTAGACCATTTTGATATATTTACGATGCTTGAACCACAAAACATTTATAATTGATTTGATTTGATAATAATAATAATAACAATAATGTACACTGGATAATGTAATTTAATGAATTATTAATGAAACCAAGAATAATAATTTTGACATAATTTATACTTAGATAAAAATATTGCATGATACATTTTTGTAGGTACCTAATTTTTATATTTGCATGCTGTATGAATGCAGCGAAGAAGATGGAACAATATATCTAACATAATAATAAGACATGTAACTAACCCTTTTTCTGCAAATAAACAATATCTTATCTTATCTTATCTTATCTTACCTACCGCGGGGACCATCTGCTACGATCGAAATTTCAGTAGGTTGTCACAAGCGCGCGCCGACGCACGTTCATTCGTGTTCCACGGAAAAATTATGCCGCCTGGACTTTTATAAGTGAAAATGGTGAAACAGGGGCAAACTTTAATATGACTATGCTAGAATTAATAGCTAATATAACAATTTGGAAGTTCGTATCGTGCTGTCCCTCTTACTCTTCTATAAAAAGCTATAAGCGTGAGCGAGATGGCACGATGCGAAGTTCAAAAGTTGACCGTCGTATCTAGTATAACGTTAGGGTACTGTGAGCATGGCAATGTGTTCTGCGCATTAGGTACAATAAATATCCTTTTTTGTTAGGATTCCAGAGCTAAAATGGCAAAAACGGAACCTTTATAGTTTCGCCATGACCGTCTGTCCCTTTGTCCGTCCGTGGCTTAGCTTAGGGAATATTAGTGCTAGAAAGTTTGCATGGATATAATATATAGCAATTATCCCGACAAAATGGTAAAACAACATGTAGAGAAAAAAAAATTAATCCAAACTGCCAGCCCTTGTCACTGTCGGCACGCACACATTCTTAAGGAGACGGAGTAGTATAATCTGTGGCTACAATCGCGGTAAGTACCAAGATTTTGTACGGGATGCAGTATCTGTTACGAAGTAACTATTAAGTAATCTGTGACGTAACTATTACGACACATGAGTTTTTTTTTCTTTGACTTTCACCCTTTCTGTCTATACGAGGCGTATTTTGCTATTGTCAACGCGACAACATATGACGAGACATGGGACTTATCATGCTAAATGAAACAAGTAATAATTATCGCGACGTTTCAACCACATGTCAGTGGGCGTGGTCACAAGCTGTCTGAAGTGTAGGGTATCACGTTTGCTTAGCCACTCAAGTCTTTTAAACTTTCCACACTTGATAGTGATTTTCACCGTAATAAGGCCCGCGCGTGGTAATAGTTGTGAGTTAAAAAATACGAATTTTTAAACATATTCAGCAATACCTTGGGTTCATTTTTAAATTTTAAACAAGTTGCAGCTTTCTGTATGGGGCAAGTTCCCTGAGCACTCAACCTGGCAATAAAAAATAGTCAAAAAACGGTCTTAAAAGAAGTTCTATTCTTGAAGGAGTTTTTTTTTCTGTGAATGCAGTTTTTCTTGTCACCAAAATCGATGACATGGTTCCTTAGGACAGATCTTTGTATGTCTTTCTTTTAGTTATATTGAATCTATATGGGCAACTCGGTATAGTTCAAAAGAAAATCGAACTAACAAATTGGATTTTAGCCTTGAAAACCCATTATTAGAGATGACAAAGTCAATTTGAATGTTTTAGATCACAACAAGCTACATAAGAAGTATCAACAGGAAATTCCACAATCTGGCCCACACATTTTCCCAAGACTACAGCAGTGATGTGAAAGTTTTCAAGCATGAGGACATACAGAAAGAAGAAAAAACAGATATAATTCTAATAGAGAACAACATTGACAGCGATATCAAGGATTTTCATACAAATGTAACTTATAATGATGATGATGATGATGATATTGATTCACATTTTGATGTTAAACCAAAAATAATTCAGATAGAGCTTGATGATGAAGTGCCACAGAATACTTCCAAAGTAAATATAGTAGAGAGTATTGATCAAACTATTAAACAGAATAAGAATACTCTGCAGGGAAATGTAACAGATAATCATGATAAAACTATCAAAAAATATATAAAAAGTTGTAAAAGGAAATTTCCAGAGATAAATTTAACTGAGCGTAGTGATAAAACTGTGAATAACGTAAAATGTTGTAAAAAGTTAGTAAAAAACAAGACTGAGAAAACAAAGACAGAGAAGAAAGGGCAAGCGTGGAGATTAAAACCATTTTGCAAAGAGCAAGGTTTCAAAGAATTTGAAGAGAAATATAATTTTAAGATTGTGTCAGTCTCTGAGGAGGATATGGTTAAAGAGATGGAAGCTAGAAAGGATTCAGATAATTATAAATGCTCTGCGTTCAAATGTGAATTCTGCTTTAAAGGATTCCTTTCACAGAATACTTATGATAACCATATGAAGCTTCATGACCCGGTAAGTTTCGACGTATCTGCGCTTAAAATATAGTCAACTAAGAAATTCCATTACCACCCTAACATTCAATATCGTTTTTACGGTTTAAAACTTTAAAGTAAATTGTTGTCAATTCATCACACAATAACAGAGTTTAGTTAACCCACTTGTCTAGTCACACTGAAAATTTATTTATCATAAGGTTAATAAAATATATGAGTTTGTATCAAGCAGCCTATATACATCCCACTGCAGGGCACAGGTCTCCTCTCAGAATGGGAGGGCTTGAATTTATTCACAGGTGTGTGCAGGATCTCTATGTTTTCCTTAGTACTTAATTCAAATTATTCAAAACGTCTTAGAGTTGTGTAGTCTCTACCGATCTCTGGTGATTCCTCAGGCTCAGCCACCTTCTTAAATCTTCCTCATTGTCATATGGTCTACTGTTCTGATTCGCCAACATCCCTTTATCGTCATTTTCCTAACTTGTCCGCTTTCCTACGTGGGCCACCAAATCGTCAACAGTCTTATTGATTTATTTATTATTTTTTTTTAACACCTGAAAATTACTATAGGAAGCGAAAGAGTTGGCCTCCTAAACACGGAAAAAAATGATTGTAATTTTTTTCTCCATATTCTAAAAATACAAGAAATTAAAAAAAATATATCTGAATTCATCAATACTACCACAGAATAGATGTGTTCCCTTTACCCTTTTCACCAGAAAAAGAACTGTAATAATTTTAAATTTGATAACAACCTGTACGTCAGATTTACGTCATCACTTTTTTTTAATCGAGACTAGACAGAAGTAATGGATCTATTGTGTGGTAGTTTTGGAGTTGTGCCCTTTTAGAATAAGCACATCTTAAAAAAATTGTTATAAATGAATTAATAATCCTAGTAAAAATTTAAAACTATCAGCGTCTATCTCTTTCCAAACAGAATACAGGGGCCATTCTACTTTTAAGTAACCATTAATCTTTCGTGAAATATAAGGCATACCTGGTGATTTTTTTCAAGTGTAAATAACTTATATGAAAACTGAAATAACTAAATTTAATATTTTAAAGCAAAAAATCTTTAAATTCAAAGAAAATTTGTGGAAAAAATTGGTAACTCAGTGGAAAATACACCAATTTCCATACAAATGGCGGGGACACGCATGTCCACTGCGTTACCTACTTTATAGATAATAATGATTACTTTTATGCGTAGTGATAATTTTAAATATAAGCTTAATTATGTGCCTATTTAAATCTTTAATGATAAAACCGAGCACTTTACCGTTTTTGTAAAAAAAATATTTGAAGAGAACATTACTAAAAATGATCAAATTGCCTTAGAAATATGAAATCTTGTCAATTGAGGGCACAGTGCTGACTCGTCAACACCAAACACCGTGGTTGATAAAGCAACGTGGACAGTTGGCACTGGTAACCAAGTAGCACTGTGGTCGATAAAAGAAAGTGGACGACTTAGAAAGGTGATCTAGGCATTGCAGGCTGACGACATGGCACTGTGGACGATTTAACGACCGCTTTAGCCTAGTTGGTAGTGACCCTGCCTACGAAGCAAGAGGTCCTGGGTTCGAATCCCGGTAAGAGCATTTATTTGTGTGATGGGCACGAATATTTGTTCCTGAGTTATGGATGTTTTCTATGTATTTAAGTATTTATTTATCTATATAAGTATGTTTATCGTCGTCTAGTACCCATAGTACAAGCTTTGCTTAGTTTGGGACTAGGTCGATTTGTGTAAGATTGTCCCCTAATATTTATTTATTTATTTATTTAGGATTTAAGAAGGTTTAAGAAGGCCGTCCCTCATACGTTGAGATCGCTTCTTGTAGGCGCGGGGCAACGTGTGCCGGCTGTGCCAGAAGCGCTTCTTCAGGCCGGCCGGACTACGCGACCACATGCGGGACAACCATCAGCTCAAGTTCGTCTGCCTCCGGTGCGACGAGACTATCAATAGCAAGTGAGTAAATAAAAATGAATAAATCACCTTCACCAGCCTGTTGTTTTTAAACATATCTTCTTCGTTTACTTTTTCTTTGTTTTAATTTATTTATTTACTTATTAACTTATTATGCTACTCTATAATGAATCTATACTATTTATCAGTTCTTTATCATTTTATTAATTTATTTCTATATAAGTAAGTGGTTCATTATACACCGTGAAATTTTAGTGGTTGTTTTCCCGAAACGAGGTGATTTAGTTTCGATTGTACAATCGATTTATAATTACTATTTTGACTAGAGTCAAAAATCCAATTGTGAAAAACGAAAGTCGAAAATGACCGCAAACCAATAGTAACGCTTCGTTGGTACAAGTAGCGTACGATCGTACGATAGGTTAGGTACCAACGAAGCGTTACTATTGGTTTGCGGTCATTTTCGACTTTCGTTTTTCACAATTGGATATTTGACTCTAGTCAAAATAGTAATTATAAATCGATTGTACAATCGATACTAAATCACCTCGTTTCGGGAAAACAACCACTAAAATTTCACGGTGTAGTATATTTGTGTATCGTTCCGTGAGTCACAGACGGTTCTGACAGAAAATCAGCGCTGCAGGCGTCTCACGCCTCGGCATAATGCTGAGTCAGCGACCGTTTCACTTTTGCGGGGACACATGCAGAGCTGTGTATGTGCATGTTAATTACTTCATTGTATGTTATCTTTGTTTTTTTTTTTTTGTTGTGAAATTGTGTGTACTTTCTTGTATAATGTGTGTCTTGTAAAAGTGAATAAATGACTTCTTTCTTCTTTCTTTCTTTCTTTCAACAATCGATGTCAATCACCTTCATCCGTCACCATTTGGGCTCACCTGCACTTTCCATCAAAAATCAAAAAATCAAAACGTTTATTCTGCATATTTCAAACTAAATACAAACTGAAATATAGATGCACAGAAAAAACCCCAGAAAAAAGACCAATGCTGGGAATCGAACCCAGGTCCTCAGCGTTCCGTGCTGCGTGCTTACCCCTACACCATCACTGGTCTAGAAGTTAGCGACGAATCTTTCCCATACATCGTACACTTCAGTCTGTTATAATCACATTTAGGCAGTGATAAAGCGCATCTATGTTATGCCCTCTACCAACTTCTAGACCAGTGATGGTGTAGGGGTAAGCACGCAGCACGGAACGCTGAGGACCTGGGTTCGATTCCCAGCATTGGTCTTTTTTCTGGGGTTTTTTCTGTGCATCTATATTTCAGTTTGTATTTAGTTTGAAATATATGGTTTCACGGGATGACCGTAAAAGTAATAAAAAAATGAAGTTGAAGAAAATAAAAAAATAAATAGAAAAAGATACTTCATACTTAACTTGTTTATTCTGCAAGTTGGCGGCAAAGGGCTCTATTGCGAAATAGACAAAAGCATACTTGGTCAAAACGCTTATTTTAGCGCGGAATTGACAGACTGCGTTTTTGGTGCTCAGCGACTAAAGGTAGTGGCCTAGGAATCAAATTGGTTGACTGTACAAATTAATTATTAATTTTCATGTTTTAGGTATAGCGCAGTAATGCACGCGGAGTTTCACGCGGGGAAAACCTTCAAGTGCGACCACTGCGACCAGCAGTTCCTGTGAGTAAATACTCGGACAACGGCTTGTCTAAACTATCGTCAAGGGCCTACCGTGTTTTTGGCGCATTTATTGCATATATTTAATCTCGTGCTGTATCATTACAAGTGAAGCTATAGTCTTGAAATTCGTGTGTAATATATTTGAGGATTCACTCTAATGACAAGTGTTTATCGAAACACGATTATTTATAGTTCGATCGATAGAAAAAAAATACAAAGTCGTCTTTAAAAAAATATTATAAATTCGCAGTAAGACGCTAATACTGCACGGCAGGTCATGACTTTTTGAATGTTAATAAAACAAGATGTTTTCTAGGGCGTATAGTGTTAATAGTATGTATTTGTTTTAGTAATAAGATGAAAATATTATTTTTATTTTATTAGCAGTACGGCTGCTCACCGAATCTAAGATTATTTAAAAGCGAAAAAAATACCCCAAAAACGCGCACCAACCTATCTTGAGCCATCGTGCCTCCCCCACGCCCGAAATCGCCCATTCAAAAACGATTAGCGCGAAAAGCTCGGTAGGCCCTTAAGTCTAGTTTACACCTACAAGAACACTGGTGGGATTCCATTGATCATCACTTCAGCCGCTAGACGTTCACTGCTGAACATAGGCCTCCAAGGTTCACCAAACAGACCGCTCCTGCGCCATTCGTATCGAACGCGCTCCCGCAACCTTAAATCCGGTCGTCGCTCCATCTTATTGAAAATCTACCTACACTGTATACCTACGTGGACTTGAGAACCTTTTGGCCCCATTTGCCGTCAATTCTCTACGAGTGATGTGTTCTGCCCACTGCCACTTGAGTCGGGCGATTCTTTAAGCTATGTCGGTGACTTTAATTTTTGCGTGGATTTGATCATTTCGATTGTGATATCGCAGAAACTCCGATACACAACACAATCGATAAGGTAGTCATATAAACAGCGCCATCCAGGGTCCGCCACGGACAACTACAGGATAGTTGTAGTAGAGTCATCTAGCGTCCCCTTCGGGAAACTACAGGACAGTTGTAGTAGAGACATCGAGCGTCCGCCACGGGAGACTACATGGCAACGACAGAGCCATCTGGTGGCTGGCATACGAAACTTGCAAAGGCTGTGCTATAACCTTTGATCAATTATAACTGTAGATCCACAGTCGCGCGCCCGAAAATGTCCGAGCCAAATGAGCGCCACTTTGATAAAAGTGGCCTTCTTTCTTCTCAGTACGTTGCGTGAAATTGTCAAGTTTAGCTGTCAAGTGTCAACCGAAATTCGACTGTAATGAAGTAGACTAGGTTCAAATTTCTGTGTAGGTGATGATTTTAATTGTTATGCAAACAAATAAAAAAATTCGGATATTCTTTGAAGGGGATTTTGTTCGGCAATGTGTATCTTCAGTTATAATTGATCAAAGGCTATAACCACAAAGTTAATAAGTATTTTTTTTAAAGTTTTACAAACACTTAATCAGTTGAAAATACGATTATTATTTGGCGTATTCCAGCAAATCGACGACGTGCAACTCGCACATGCGCCTCTCGCATCCGTACGAGATGGCGGAGGGCGGCACGTGCGCGCTCTGCGGCGAGGCCTTCCTCAGCGCCGCCGGGCTCAAGATGCACAAGGCGCGCTCGCATGGAGTGAGTAACTTGCATGCAGATGAAAATATACAGGGTATTACAAAATAACCCCTGAAGCCTGAAACCCCATGAACAGTAAATAAAACTGTAATTTTGCGCGCTGTTCTTTTTTTTCTAAAAAAAAAATATATATTTTTATTTTTTTATTTAGCCTATTTTTGTGTCCCACTGCTGGGCAAAGGCCACTGTGACCATTTTTGGTAGATTTCTACCATCTGGGCGGTGAAATATTTTGCATTAAATGAAAAAAATCTTTTTTTTTTTTTTCTATTGTCTCCATAGGGACGGAAACAAGACAATAAAATAAAAAAAAAAAACAATTTTTTTCATTTAATGCATAATATTTCGCTGCCCAGATGGTAGAAATCTACCAAAAAATGGTTACCCTGACAAAGGCATCTCGTCTCTTGCTCCACTCCTGGCTAACAAAGGCGAGCTCCCGCCATCCCAAAAAAAATATATACTAATTTAATTCTTTACTGGAGTACTTCCATACCCTTCAGTCATTACGGGTAATTTTGTAACACCCTGTAGACACCGACATAGCTCGAAGAATATACAGGGGAGTATTCAATAATCTTTGAATGCAGTTTTAATTGTTTCTAAAATTTAAATAAAATTTTATTTCAATAAAATTTTCTAAAAAAAGTCAAAGTCAAAGTGATTTAATTGTAAACATAGGTACAACTGATTACAGTGGTGGAAAAGTTTGGCATGCAACACTATGTTTTGCCGATAGGCGTACAACAATCATAATAATTATATAAAATCAAAATTAAAATTAAAACGAGGATAAAATTAAAAATACAAAAAATAACAAAATAATAATTCTAGGAATGTCAGCAATCATAAAACTAATAATTTAATTCAATTTATCTGTCAAAAAATCCGAAATAGAATAATAGCATTTACAAATTAAATATTTAGAGAGCTCAGTCTTAAATTCCCTTAGTGGCAGCAATCGAGGTTAACCACAACAAATAAGTCAGCACTGATTTCTCACTGTTGTGATGTTTCTAGTGCAAACCCATGCAATTGTCCAAGCATTGTAATGGCCAATAATATTAAATACTTGGGTGTAATAATAGACGAAACACTCTCTTTTAAGCAACATATCGAGGCTTTAAGTGGAAGGATCCGTAAACTAATGTTTGTCTTCAAAAATTTACGCCTATGCGTGGATGCTACAACTATTAGACAAGTTTACTTCGCTCTGTGTCAATCTTTACTAACTTATTGTATTACTTCATGGGGTGGTACACATAAATCGGCAATGCTAACCATTGAGAGAGCACAGCGAGCTATTCTCAAAGTCTCTACTAATCGCACTTTCCTATATCCAACGGACCTACTTTATAAATCCTGTAAAGTTCTAACTGTCAGACAACTATTTATAATAAGCACAGTACTAAAACAGCACGCCGCACTTCCTTATAATATAAATATGACAAAAAAACGACGGCAAGATACTGTTTGCCCTCGAAATATAAACAAAAAACATCCCTTCTCATCTAGATTTTACGCATTCCTAGCACCACTTCTTTACAATAGATTAAACGCCCAATTAGACATTTACTCCCTTAATTATAATAAAGTTAAGATAATTCTCCAAACAGCACTTCAACAAATGTCCTATGAGGATACAGAAAAAATATTGTCAGTCTTAAAATAAATATGCTTAGATAGGTATATAGTTTGTAAGAGTTGTAGTTCTATGTTATAAATGTTAAGATTTTTTTTTCTTTTGTTTTTTTAATGTGGTTAAATATTTAAGACTTGTTTTGTATGTATTCCTTATTTTACACCTGAAACACAGGAAATTTTTTTTCCTAGTTCAGGTATACGTAACATGTTTCCTTTTTAAATATGTTTAGTCTATAAGTTGTTATGTTTTGTAACTTTTAGTATGATAAATAAAGATTTATTATTTATTTATAAATAAATAAATAATAAAGATTTATTATTTATTTATTACTTATTATAATCTTAAGGCAATAGGTATTTTGTTGTAGATTTTGCTTGCCAAGCAAATCACGCTTTTCCGCATTAGTGCGATGTGAGCTATTACTGAGCAGACGTCATTGGCGTCATTGACGTCTATCTACGATATTTAAGACAACACCGAGCTTAACTGCCGTCTTCCTGCTTATTCCCCTAAATTCAAGTCTACGGTGGATGAGCATTTACCTTGTCAAGCGTGCTCCATCGTAGGCTTCATCTTCGCGTGATTGTGGCCAAAGGCAAGCCTATATTGTATAAAAAAAAAGATACTTTTCCTTCATGTGGTATAATTATAGGATGCTCTGTGTAGCAACTTTGACGACCGCTTTAGCCTAGTAGGTAGTGACCTTGCCTACGAAGCAAGAGGTCCTGGGTTCGAATCCCGGTAAAGGCATTCATGTGTGTGATGAGCACGAATATTTGTTCCAGAGTCATGGATGTTTTCTATGTATTTAAGTATTTATTTATCTACATAAGTATGTTTATCGTCGTCTAGTACCCATAGCACAAGCTTTGCTTAGTTTGGGACTAGGTCGATTTGTGTAAGATTGTCCCCTAAAAAAAAAATCTTTTGCCCTCGTCTTCATACGTAACAGATGGTGTCGGTCACATCTCAATGCGTGACCCAAATAGTCAACCTTCCACTGGCTTATGAGCATCAGCTCAACCTTCTCAACCATAAGTTCAAGGACCTCTCCATCAATGAGGTCAGTCCGACTGACGCGGAACACCTCATTTCATTACGGACGCTTCAAGCCCTTACCGCGGGTCTTTTATAGAAGTGGCTTTAGTTAAATTTGATTTGTGACACAAACATGACACAGAATTAAAAAAAAACCGGTCAAGTGCGAGTCGGACTCGCGCACGAAGGGTTCCGTACAATCTAATATATAAAAATCTCGTGTCACGGTGTTTGTTACCGAACTCCTCCGAAACGGCTTGACCGATTTGTATGAAACTTTTTTCTCCGTATTCGGTAGGTCTGAGAATAGGTCGTATTCTATTTTTTATCCCCCCCCCCCTTCTTCGCAGACGGAGTCGCGAGCAACAGCTAGTTATCTATAAAAATCACGTTTGTTGTATGGGAGCCCCCCTTAAATATTTTTTTATTTAAATTTAATGATTTATTTTTAAAGTCAATATATAATTAAATATTCTGTGAATATTTCAAGCGTCTACCTGTTGCCGTTATCTATATGGAGCAAAAAAAACACGTTTGTTGTATGAGAGCCCCCTTGAATATTTATTTTATTCCATTTTTTAGTATTTGTTGTTATAGCGGCAACCGAAATACATCATCTGTGAAAATTTCAACTCTCTAGCTATCATGGTTCCCGAGATACAGCCTGGTGACAGACGGACAAACAGACGGACGGACAGCGGAGCCTCAGTAATAGGGTTCCCGTTTTTACCCTTTGGGCACGGAACCCTAAAAAACAGCCCATTACAATTGGCTACTTTCCTAACTAGTCAGTCTTTTAGATTATCAAAAAATATTGGACACGTATTTTTTATTTTGTCAATTAAACAAAAAATTACGAAGATATGGCGCGTTGAAGTTTCGCGTGACGTCACTTGTTCCTACACTTTGTATGAGCGTTTTAGGAACAAGTGACGTCACGCCTCGTCACGCGGAACTTCAACGCGCCATATCTTCGTCATTTTTTGTTTAATTGTCAAAAGAAAAATTACGTGTCTAATATTTTTTGATAATGTAAAATACGGACTAATAAGAATTATTATTTTTTTACCTAGGAAACATCCCTATTTTTTTGTATGTTTGTCAGCCCAATCTGCCGACTCTGCGCTGCCGCACGTGTAAGCTGCGCTTCGAGTCGCCGGCCGCCATAGACAGGCATCGCCTCGCGCAGCCCGGCGGCAAATGCCGTAACAAACACAGGTCACCACACGCACACAAACATACACACACGAGAAGGTCAATACAACCGATAAGGTAATGAACTAAAACAATTACTTTGCTCACCCGCGACCTTACAATAGTTACGTTTATGCAAGAAATGTGCGTTCATGCAGTTCCTCCACCTCCACACTGTACGAACACACACAAATCACATAAACCCAACCATCACCACCACCAAGCTACACTGACGCGTTTCGAACTCAACCAGAGCTCATCTTCAGAGTTACCACAACCGTATGCTATGCTACCAACTGTTAAACTAACAAACCAAAACAAATGTTTTAACTTGTCACTGTAACTTCTCAAATAAATTTTTTTTTTTAAATATGCCTTATAAATAAATAAACAAAAAATTCAAGGTAGTTTTAAATATGTCAATAAAAGTTAATTTTTGTGGGGTAGTTTGAGAATAAGAAAAATAAAGTGGGTACTTGAGAAGTTACAGTGACAAGTTAAAACATTTGTTTTGGTTTGTTAGTTTAACATTTGGTAGCATAGCATACGGTTGTGGTAACTCTGAAGATGAGCTCTGGTTGAGTTCGAAACGCGTCAGTGTAGCTTGGTGGTGGTGATGGTTGGGTTTATGTGATTTGTGTGTGTTCGTACAGTGTGGAGGTGGAGGAACTGCATGAACGCACATTTCTTGCATAAACGTAACTATTGTAAGGTCGCGGGTGAGCAAAGTAATTGTTTTAGTTCATTAATATGGACCTCCGCAAAGTAACGCCTGATTCAATAAACCGATAAGGTAGTCAACTATACAGCGCCATCTAGTTTCCGCCACGGAAAACTACACGACAGCTTTAGCGGAGCTATCTGGTGACTGTCACGGAAAACTAAAGGACAGCTTTAGCAGAGCCATCTGGTGGCTGCCACGGGAAACTACAGGACAGCCCTAGTAACAAATTAGGTAGCAATATTTCTACGGCTTAATCTACTCATCAAAACAAGTCACTTTTATTCTAACAACTTTTTTAAAAATTTCCATTACTAAAGCAGTAACCCGTTTGGATGGATATGTATGAAAATTTTGCGTTTTTTTTTTAATTTTGAAAAGTTGTCCGAGTGAAAGTGACTTGTTTTGATCAGTAAGTTACGCCCTGGAAATATTGGTACCTAATTTATTAGCACCCTATATTGTTATCCTATCTTTATAAGTTTTATAACCATACTAACATTTAAGTCAATTCGATTTCTAGTGAATGAAATTCGACGCAAGCCTATAGACAACTTGCGTACTTGTTAAACAAGTGCGAGTCGGACTCGCGCACGAAAGGCTCCGTACCATTATCTATAAAAACGGCAAAAAAAATCACGTTTTTTGTATGGGAGCCCCACTCAAATATTTGTTTTATTTTCATTTAATTATTTATTTTTGAAGTGAGTATATAACTAAATATTCTGTATATATTTCAAGCGTCTACCTGTTGCCGTTATCAATATCGAGCAAAAACGAGCAAAAATATCACTGTTTGTATGAGAGCCCCATTAAATATTTATTTTATTCTGGTTTTTGGTATTTTTTGTTATAGCGGCAACAGAAATACATCAATTACATCATCTGTGAAAATTTCAACTGTCTAGCTATCACTGTTCATGAGATACAGCCTGGTGACAAACGGACGGGCAGCGGAGCCTCAGTAATAGGGTCCCGTTTTTACTATTTGCGTACGGAACCCCAAAAAGCTTCTAAATAATAAATGTTCTTGCATTTATTTCAAACTAAATACAAACTGAAACATAGATGCACAGAAAAAACCCCAGAAAAAAGACCAATGCTGGGAATCGAACCCAGGTCCTCAGCGTTCCGTGCTGCGTGCTTACCCCTACACCACCACTGGTCTTAGACTGGTCTTGGTCTTTTTTCTGGGGTTTTTTCTGTGCATCTATGTTTCAGTTTGTATTTAGTTTGAAATATATGGAGACCAGTGGTGGTGTAGGGGTAAGCACGCAGCACGGAACGCTGAGGACCTGGGTTCGATTCCCAGCATTGGTCTTTTTTCTGGGGTTTTTTCTGTGCATCTATGTTTCAGTTTGTATTTAGTTTGAAATATATGGTTTCACGGGATGACCGTAAAAGTAATAAAAAAAAAAAATGAAGTTGAAGAAAATAAAAAAAATAAAAAAAATAAATAGAAAAAGATACTTCATACTTAACTTGTTCTTGCATTTTTCAGTTCGTGCACGCAGTGCGGTGAGGTGTGTGCGAACGAACAGGATCTGCTGACGCATCGGATGGAACAGCACGGGCTGCAACTGTTTACGTGTGACATGGTACCTATACAATCTACAATATCTATACATATACTAGCTGTTGCCAGCGACTCCGTCCGCGAAGAATAGGGGTATAAAAAATAGCCTACGACCTATTCTCAGACCTACCGAGTATGGTAAAAAAGTTTTATAAAAGATCGTTCGAGTTCGATAACAAACGCCGTGACACGAGATTTTTATATATTAGATAAATGGATAAATAAAAATTATTGCCTATTTCCTTTTTTTTTTTACATTTGTTATCGTCAGGAGAAAGTTCTTATGTAAGAAATTTTAGAAAAGATACAACGTACAACAAAAACGTATTTAAAAAAAAAACTATAAAGATACTTCATACCAAACTTGTTAAAGTTGGCTTAGTAGCGACATCTCTTGTCCGGGTGAGCGGTTAGTTCCGAAGGAGTGTTGACGTCTCTCGATGAGAGTATAACATAGATGTCGCTGTATCACTGCATACTGTGATTATTTAGCAAGCTGAGATGTGCGATGTATGGGAAAAATTTGTGTCTAAACTCCTGACCAGTGGTGGTGTGGGGGAATAGCACGCGGCACGGAATGCTGAGGGCCTGGGTTCGATTCCCAGCGCTGGTCTTTTTTCTGGGGTTTTTTCCGTGCATCCATGTCTCAGTTTGGGAAACGTATCGGTACCAAGCGTTTTCCCAGAGATAAGACCAAGCTAGATCAATTTTTCATCCCCGAAAACCCCCACGTACCAAATTTCATCGAAATCGTTGGAGCCGTTTCTGAGATTCTGATTATATATATACAAGAATTGCTCGTTTAAAGGTATTAGATTAGATTAGATAAAGTTTAAAACAAATAATGGACGAAATACATAACGGTCATAATACATACTAAAAATTTCCATGAAAGTATTCAAAGTATTGATTAAACGAACTTTTTTAATCGTGTAATCTACAGATTGATTTAGGTTAGATTTATTTTATGAAAATCCTGTAAAGTTGAGAATTTACAAGAAAATTGCTAAATCAAATGATTTTTATGCATTTCGACCATTATTACTTTTAAACTTAGACGACCGGATAGCCTAGTTGTTAGAGAACCTGACTACGAAGCTTGAGGTCCCGGGTTCGATTCCCGGTCGGGGCAGACATTTGTGTGAATAATACGAATATTTTTGCTCGAGCCTTGGGTGTTTAATATGTATTTAAGTATGTATCTATCTATATAAGTATGTTTATCCGTTGTCTAGTACCCATAGTCCAAGCTTTGGTTAGTTTGGGACTAGGTCAATTGGTGTCAATTGTCCCGTGATATTTATTTATTTATTTATTAAACTTTATAATATTTTGATACGTACCCCTCAGTTTGTATTTAGTATGAAATAAAACTTTTAAATGTCCCACAGTGCGGCAAAACGTTCGAGTCCAAGGGGTCGGTAGCGACGCACATCGACCGCGTCCACCGGCTGATCAAGCCCGTGCCGGACCGTCCGGGCTTCCGGCAGCGGCCCGCCCGGAGGACTAGCGTCAGACGGCGCGACACGGTTTGCGAGCACTGCGGGAAACGGGCCTCGGTGAGTATGATAAGGGTTCAAAAAGGGTACATTATATCGATACCGGAAATCTCAAATGGCGTAAAGGACAAAAATGCGATAGGGAAAAAAAAGCTGGATACGATGGCATTGAAGGCTCATTTTCGCATTTTCGCATTTTGTCCTTTACGCCATTTGAGATTTCCGGTATCGATATAATTAAACGATATTGCAGATCCGTATTGAAAAAAATATCGTTTGATTTAAGAGGGTTTATACCTGCTGAGCTGGCAACCTTGCATTTTTGTTAGTTTTTCTCGATTATTCCATGAAAATTAAAAATGTTTTGTATACAAATTGTTTTAATGTATAAGTTAATGTGTCTACTGCAATAATAATTCGTGATAAGACTTTTATACTCTTTAAAAACCGTTCGGTAATAATTTGTTCGTTTTTAAAGAAAATAAAAGTCTATCACGAATTATTATTGCAGTAGACACATTAACTTGTATATTAGAACAATTTGTATACAAAACATTTTTAATTTATATTAAATTTTCATGGAATAATCGAGAAAAACTAACAAAAATGCAACGTTGCCAGCTCAGCAGGTATAAACCCTCTTAAAAGCGAAAAAGTTTTCCGGGTGCGCCGGTGGGATTCGAACCCACGTCTCCTGGGTATGCGCCCCAACACAGGTGTTCTACCAATTGAACCACGTCGCTCCCAACCGACTTCCCCGAAATTCTTAATCGCTTACATAAGCCAACAGTGGCGTGTGGTAACATTGTGGCCGAAAACTTTTTCGCTTTTAAATCTTAGTTTCGGTGAGCAGACGTAACTGCTAATATAAAAATATACCTTGTTGAGTTTCTTGCATTATTGTAGATGCTTCGATAATCATAAGTTCTATTTTGTCTCTAAACACTTAAATTACAGATTGCCACTTTTTTTGAGTCATCTACCATAGATAATAATAATAATAATAAATATCTTTAATTCAGACCAGCGATCCATAATAATAATAATGTTAGTAACAAAATAAATTTATAAGCTATGTTAGTAAAACTGAGAAACTAGGTTTGTGGAGGACATGTAGCTGTGACCACCGACGCATCAGCGCGGTGCCCCAGCATCCACGAACACGCTCAGGACGCTATTGGGGCTGGCACGGAGCCGCGCCAGCAGGGAGGCGCATCGCTTGCGCATTACGGCATTGAAGCCGTCCGTCCGCGCCTCCGCAAACATCCCCGATGCGCTGCAGCGCCATGGCAGACCCAACAGCGCCCTAAAGGCGTATAATGTAAACTGTGTTTAGTTTAGAATTCGAATGGTTATACGGCCAAATTCTGCCAACATGTTAAAAAAAAACTTAATAAAATTATTGCAAAACTATTTGATATAACAAGTTAAGTATGAAGTATCTTTTTCTATTTTTTTTTTATCACTGCCTAATGTGATTATAACAGACTGAAGTGTACGATGTATGGGAAAGATTCGTCGCTAACTTCTAGACCAGTGATGGTGTAGGGGTAAGCACGCAGCACGGAACGCTGAGGACCTGGGTTCGATTCCCAGCATTGGTCTTTTTTCTGGGGTTTTTTCTGTGCATCTATATTTCAGTTTGTATTTAGTTTGAAATATATTTGATATAAATTTAAAATATAAAAATAACGATGTTTCATGAAGCGTAGATAAGTTTTGTGTTGTAAAATTGAGTTTTAGCTAAGTTTCAAATATATAAATAAAACGTTGGCTGACTTGAAACCTCCTTAGTCTGAAATGACATACCTACTAACTTGCTTGCAAATTTTAAAACTCAATTTAGAACTCCCTTGGGAGGAAAAACTGTACGTAAATCTATAACTCCCTTAAGAACAATTTAGGCCATTGTCATTTAGTGTACAGGCATGGAATAACACCATTGAAGAGAGAAGAAACATAATTTTATAGTTGTGTCACGTTCATTTTGTTTGTCATGCAGTGCCTGGCGACGCTCAAGATCCACATGAACAAGCACACGGGGGAGCGCCCCTACAAGTGCAGTCTGTGCCCCAAGACCTATGTCACACCGCAGGGGCTTAAGGTAAGATAAGATAAGATAAGACAAACTTTATTTTGACGTGGCAACGTCTAATAAATCGGTGAACGCCGGCTACATACACGAAAGAACATGACTCATTGTAACGTACATGTAACGTTACGTAACGTTACATTCTGCAGAGCAGCGAAGCAGGCCAGTTGCAAGAGAGCGGCAAGGGCCAGCACCTCTACCATGAGTTACACTAGTTTACAGTGACCGTACTCGCTAGCGACGGCGCTGGAGATTTATGTACAGCGCGTCTAGCGGTCACTTACGGAAGTAGAATTCTCCACACAAATCATTTACGCCGTCGCTAACGAGTACGGTCACTGTAAACTAGTGTAACTCATGGCAGAGGTACAGTTGCTATGACTTTGTCACGTTAAACTATCGTCCGTAAACCGACTTTACAGACAACCGGTTTTTTTCACAACACAATTCACACACAAAAAAATGCAATCAAGTGGAACAATGGTCAGTACGTTAGTTAACAATGCTTAGTTAGTAAGCTGAGTTTCGTCCACATTCCCATTTCGTCCTTTGTCCCACTTCGTCCACATTCCCACTTAGTCAACATTCCCACTTCGTCCACATTCCTAGCCGATTTTAATGCGGTTTTCGCTGTCACTTAGCTTAATTCTCAGGTAAGATTTTATTTTGTGATTTGCAGTAAGGTGCAAAAGTGTCCCAATAACAGTAACTAAGTAACATGCAAAAAATCTATGTCAATAGAGTTGGTTTTAAAATTATTCGTTTAATATTGGTAATGCTTGAAATTTATTACAAAAGTACCCTATAAATCAATTGTTTGTCATTTATAGCTTTTAAGTTATTAACGAACAAAACCAACACATTTTTGGCTTCTGTTTATTTCATTTATTTTCATATTTCCGATGAAAATTTTAAAACTGAACAGGGCATTTCAGTGTCTTTAATAATGCGCTGGCAGTTATGTAGTCTATACTAATATTATAAAGATGAAAGATTTGATTGTTTGTTTGTTTGTTTGCATAGATTAGACTCCGAAACTACTGGACCGATTTCAAAAATTCTTTTGCCGTTAGAAAGCTACATTATCACTGAGTGACATAGGCTACTTTTTACCGCGGGAAAATATCTTTTCCTACGGGAAAATTAATTTATCGCGGGCGAAGCTGCGGACGGAAGGCTAGTCAGATATATTTATATACATAATTATGGTTCACACACATATAGGTCGGTGCAAAAGTGAATCAAAGTAAATTAGTAAGGAAACTTGTGTTCGATTTCGTTTTGTAGCTGACTTTCATTCCATGGTAACTTCGTAACTATGATTCAGACATAAATGATTAATTACCCCGTCGTCAGTCACTATTATCTCCAATTTACTATAGTTTTATTGTTTGGGGGAAGCTATACGGAAATTTAAATCAATTTAATATTATAAAAGTCCAAAATTAACAGTTTCGGATCAAACATTCTTAATAAACTGTTAATGATAGCAAAAAGATTTGGGTGCAGTTCTATAGTAAGTTTGAAAGCATTTCGAAACCAGTTCCACTGACTATTTTTTTTCCGTTTTACATAGGTACTATTATTGGGACACTTTTGCACCTAACTGTAGGTATTCATGTTAAGAAAAATACTTGCTAAGCACGGCGCGGGTCAATACTATTCTGATACACTACCAATTTCGTTACTATTTTGTTACGAAACGAAAATGTGGACGAAATGGTATGGACGAAATGGGAATGTGGACGAAGCGGGAATGTGGACGAAATGGGAATGTTGACAAAATAGGAAGTGGACTAATGAGGGCTTTCTGACAGGTGGAATATCGCTAGATGGCGTTAGTATCGTAAGGTCTATTTGACGTTACACCCATACAACAAATGTCAAAGTTGACAAACGGACCTGACGATACTAGCGCCAAATAGCCTCTCATATTTATTTATTTATTTATTTATTTCCCCTTAATGGCTAGCCTCTCATAGAAAACCCTCATTGGGAATGGGGATGTTGACACCACCATTCAACTGACGTTCTTTTTATGAGCTGTCAAAACACAATCTCCCATAGAGTTTGAATGACAATAGCGACATATGACGTCATTGTTCGCATACTCAATCAACTAACTATTTATTTGTTTTAAAGCAACAAAAAATCTAATTTTGCATTTAATCGAAATATAATCTGGCATTCAGGGCTGAAATAAATCGTTTTTTTACTGGAGTCGTGTCTTCAAATTTTTTTTTAATGGTGTCAACATCCCTAGTGATTGTGGACGAAATGGGATTTCTGACGAAGTAGGAAGTTGGCAAATCGGGAATGTGGACGAAGTGAACCTAAACGGACTAAGCGATCTATTATCTATGGCTTGGTTCAAAGTAGTTTCTTGTAGTGCCACGTGCCTACTCACACGGGCGCCCAGAGATGGCGCTGTGACGAGTGCGACTCCACGTTTATGTATCAGTCCTCGCTGGCGGTCCACCGAAGGACGGTAAGTACTCATGATCTTTAATTACATTTATTTCACTGTAATAAGCCGTGGTGGTTTGACCTATGGCCTCTCAAGCAGAGGGTCGTGGGTTCAAATCCCGGCTCGCAGCTCTGAGGTTTTCGGAATTTACGTGCGAAATTAATTTGAAAATTACCACGTGCTTTACGGTGAAGGAAACCTGCATGCATAAACCTGCGAAGAAATTCAATGGTGTGTGTGAAGTTCCTAGATCACACTGGGCCCGCGTGGGAACTACGGCCCATCCCCTCTCATTGTGAGAGGAGGCCTGTGCCCTGCAGTGGGACGTATATAGGCTGGGATGATGATGATGATGATGATATTTATATTGAACCTCTTCGGCCTATATACGTGTCATTGCTGGGCACAGGCCTCCTATCAGAATGAGAGGGCTTGCGCTGTAGTTACCCAGGCTCCGTGTGAATTGGGAACTTCTCACACACCATTGAATGGCTTCTCAGGCGTATACAGATTTCCTCTCGATATTTTCCTTCGCCGTAAAACTCGTGGTAACGTAATTTCGAATACAAAACTCACTACAATAGCATGGAAATTGCTATCCCCCAAAGACAAGCCCTCATTTCCTCTGACAGATAAACAAATAGTGTTCTGATTAAAAAGTCGGCACGTTTTGTTTTCATACAAATTTTGATGCTCGCTTCATCTATGGATATATAAAAATATGTATAAAATTAGCTATTCATTCACCCCCCAGGTACACAGCGACAAAAAAGCGTACCAGTGCCATATCTGCTCGAAGACGTTCACGCAATCTGGCTCGCTTTACACGCACGTCAAATACGTGCACATGAAGGTTAAACCGCCGCCGAGGAAGCGGAACAAGAAGGCTGCCACCTGAACAGCGCCATCTAGCGCCCGCCACATAAAACTACAAGGCGGCGGCAGTATAGGGAACGTGCAGAAACTATAGGCGGCAGCACTAATGCGACAGAAGAGACACTATGCGGACAATAAAATAAACTTATCAGGGTAAAACAGTCAAATTGATAGCACCAGTTAGCAGCACCGTCTATGTGCATGTTCCCTATCGTGTAAACTAGTGTCCGCCACAGGACATTATAGGACGGCGGCTGTGCAGCGCCATTTTAGACGACCAGATAGCCTAGTGGTTAGAGAACCTGACTACGAAGCTTGAGGTCCCGGGTTCGATTCCCGTGTCGGGGCAGATATTTGTATGAAAAATACGAATGTTTGTTCTCGGGTCTTGGATGTTTAATATGTATTTAAGTATGTATTTATCTATATACGTATGTTTAACCGTTGCTTAGTACCCATAACACAAGCTTTGTTAGCTTACTTTGGGACTAGGTCAATTGTTTTGAATTGTCCCCTGATATTTATTTATTTATTTATCTAGTGCCGGCCACGGTTAACTATAGCTCAGCGGCCGTAGAGCTATGTCTAGTGCCCGCTACAGGTGTACAAGACGGCGGCAGTATAGCGACATCTACTGCGCGCCACAGGAAAGACTAGACCAGAGCCATCTAGTGACCGCCACGCAGAACTACAGGGTGGCAATCTGAGATCAATATAAGATTGTCGTATAGTCCCGAGGCAGGCACAAAGATCGTAAAATGCTTCAGAATTGTATTGGGAAACCTTGGCATTTTATTTTAGAACTAGCTTTTCTCCGCCGCGACTCCGTCCGCGTGGAATTAGTAATTTGGGCAGCTTATTTTTTTATCCAATTTGCTTTTTCCATCAATTATGGCTCCCCTTAGTTCCTCGATATAAAAAAAATACCCCCCCCCCCACAGCCCCCCCCCCGCACCCCACCCGCCCGAACCACCCGCACACCCGCGTTCACATTCACCACCGTACTCCCAAGTCAAGCGTGCCTGTACAAGTTTTACTTCAAAAACCCCTGATTCTGAAACATTCTTCCGCTCCGCTCCTATTGGTGTTAACGTGATGATATATAGCCTATGTCTTTTCTCAGGCTCTAGACTATCTGTGTACCAAATTTCATTTAAATCGGTTGAGTAGTTTTAGCGTGAAAGCGAGACAAACAGACAGACAGGCAGAGTTACTTTCGCATTTATAATATTAGTTAGGATTAGGATGGTCATAATATTAGTAAACTAAAACAATTACTTTGCTCACCCGCGACCTTACAATAGTTACGTTTATGCAAGAAATGTGCGTTCATGCAGTTCCTCCACCTCCACACTGTACGAACACACACAAATCACATAAACCCAACCATCACCACCACCAAGCTACACTGAACGCGTTTCGAACTCAACCAGAGCTCATCTTCAGAGTTACCACAACCGTATGCTATGCTACCAACTGTTAAACTTAACAGTTAAACTTGTTTGTTGTTAAAGTTTAACAGTTGGTAGCATAGCATACGGTTGTGGTAACTCTGAAGATGAGCTCTGGTTGAGTTCGAAACGGGTCAGTGTAGCTTGGTGGTGGTGATGGTTGGGTTTATGTGATTTGTGTGTGTTCGTACAGTGTGGAGGTGGAGGAACTGCATGAACGCACATTTCTTGCATAAACGTAACTATTGTAAGGTCGCGGGTGAGCAAAGTAATTGTTTTAGTTCATTAATATGGACCTCCGCAAAGTAACGCCTGATTCAATAAATTATAATATTAGTATATAATTAAAATGTTAATGGTGTAAAAGAAAATAATTATTTTGTAGTGAATCTGATGCCAAACGATGCTTTCGATCAACATTTTTGGCCTGTAACGTGATGCCATGTATATTTATAAGAGAAATATACTTTTCTAATCAATTTGTTATTTTATTTATCGGACACAAATTTGCATACGGGTGGGATCTTGTGCTATAGCTTGACCGTTTAAATGAGTCCTCGCCGGCGCGGTACATGGGCTGGAGAGCACCACAAAGGCGGCCGGGAGAGGTGCGCGCGGCAGGCACACGAGGCGCGCTCGCCGCCCGCGCCTCTCCGGACCCCTTTGTCGTCCTACCCCCCAGCCCATGTGCCGGAGTCGTTTTCAAAAAAAAATTACACAATTGGGGATATCTATTTTCTTGCAATGTATAGAAAATCGAAAACCATTTCGAGATAAATGCTTTTTAAATCGTTTTGTGTAGTTGTTTAATTTTAATATTATGTTATGAATTTATTATATAACAAATAAGCAATGACCTTCATTTGACATTGGTGTAAATTGCGTAACCGGTCCAAGTCGTACTTTATTTTGTGTGGTTAGAATTACTCATAATTTACGCGTGGATTATACTACGGAGTTTGATTTGGACCCGCTGTCTGACATCTAGCACTTTGACAGTGCCAGTAAAGTGACACAGAGTATAGTGTACCACTACGCAAAATATAATTAAAGGGGTTGCCTTATCGTACGCATTTAGATAGATTTAGAAATTTGGCATTGTGGGAGCCCTCAATTATAATCTGACGTTATCAACTAAAATAGTCTCAGTAATTAATTTTGAAAAAGTAGGGAACTAAATGACAAAATATTGAAATTAGTTTCTTATAATTTACTTTTCTATACAAAAAAATATATAAACAACTGGTAATATTTTTTTAGACATTCGCAATTAAGGGATTAAATTAAAAACAAAATTTAATTAATTATTTTTGTGTAACGGAGTTACCCATGTACTTTGTATGGCTAACTTTCGTTACACAAAAATAACGATCGAGATTTTTGTTTTGACTAAGCCGTTAACTATGTACAGTCAAGTGTAAAAATATGGGTGCACACAACTTGCTCATAAATATGTCCCATAGCTCTTAATTATGTCGTCGAATTAAGGTATAGGTATATGACGATGGGAGGATTAAATCGATACTTATTTTTGCACTTGACTGTACAATTTTTTTGAAAACGTGCCACCGCGCGGGCGAGGTTCCATTTAAACGGTTCAGCTACAGGTCCATATCGATATCGCTACCGCCATCTTACCTGCTTATCGTGCTACCAATGAACAGTGCTTGCGCTGCTGTGTTTCGGCGTGTAAAGTAAGACAGTTCGACCGCAGCAATTATCATTGTCGTATGTGAAAAATCGTTACTTTCGTTCAAACAATGGTGGGCAAATTGGCCTATATGACCAATAAGGGCTAGCGATATGTCACTGAATAGCTTAAAGTTCTAAAACTTTTATAGTATAAATCTTCCCAGGTGAATTTTTCGCTTCGAGCCATTACATTAAATTTGAACCTTAATACTATGACGATACCGTTTGTTTTGAAAGATAAGGGCTCGAAGCGAAAAATTCACCTGGGAAGATTTATACTATACTATGGCACGTAGTCCCAAATCTTTGCGTGAAAAAGTTGTTGCTGCATAAAAGTAGTTTGGGTTGAAACTATTATGTAGATTTTTTCGATAGTAGGTAGTTAATTTGGCAAAAACATTACCCTTTTCCAAGCATAGTGCATACAGGGTGAAATTTTGAACGTGATACAAAATTAGTGTTCCTAGCTTAGTTAATGCTGGGCAACATAATGCACTTGCCCAGTTGTTAGAATTAGCATTGTTAAATTTAAGGTGTCCATACATTTAGTTCATAATTTAACTACCGCAAAGTATGAAAATCCAAAATTTTATCTGACCAATTTCAACAGTTGAATAAATGCATTATGTTATCCAGCATTAACTAAGCTTGAAACACTAATTTTGTATCACGTTCAAAATTTCACCCTCTATAGCGACCACATAAATCTCCACAAAGATTCGACCTTGCTCCCTGTACAATATGGTAGGAAATTCATTAAATTTGTTTAAAATAAGATTCATTTTAAATTGATCCAGCATAGGTAAACAATACAACATAGTAATTAATTTTGCTGTAGCGTATTTAAATAGACGAGGCCTGGAAAAGGGTTAGAACCTTTTCTAATAATATCATCTCGATTTTAAAGTGGTGTGTTGTAGGCTCACGAGCCTGTCCACTCTGGGGCGCGAAAGTGGAGCTGCGAAGAGTGCGACGCTACCTTCATGCGGCAGTCGTCTCTGTCTCTCCACCGGCGGGCAGTAAGTACACATAAATAAATAAATAAATATCACGGGTGGGGGGGGGGGGGGGGGGGTATCATACCTGATACCGAGAATCCTAAACAATATCCCTTCGGAGGAAGGCTGCACTAGTTTACGTTGTTTCAAAAATAAGGTAAAGTTGTTTTTGCTAAGTAATCCTATTAGTAAAACATTTAGTCCTTAATGTAATGTATTAAGTAATTATAGATATAACCCGCAGATGTACCCACTATCACCTAATATCAAATTTAATAAGTACCCACCTTTTTTTATATAACTCCAATTATGCATGCAAATGTAAGCTAAGATTCTTTTCTAGGTTATGTAGTTAGTTATATAGTTTTTGCACAGTATTATATGGAAGCGTTTTGAGTGTTTCATTTCGCCAACAAACTGTCATGCAGTTTGGCGAAAAATGTTTTAATGTATACGCTGAGTAATTGTTATTTAAATAAATAAATTAAAAAAAAAGGGACAATTGACTACATTTCATATTTCTAAGACTATAATTTAATTCGTTCTCTGCATTCTGTTTGGAAAGAGAAAGACGCTGATAGTTTTAAATTTTCACTAGGATTATTAATTAATTTGTTACAATTTTTTAAAGATGTGCTTATTCTAAAAGAGCGTAACGATAGAATAGATTCATTACTTTTGTCTAGTCTCTATTAAAATAAAACCGGCCAAGAGCGTGTCGGACACGCCCAAGGTAGGGTTCCGTAGCCATTACGAAAAAATCAAGTAATATTTTTCTAAGGATTTCGTATATGTACGGAATCATCCAAGTTTAGGTATGTCTTATACCTTAGGCTACTATTTACTCTTAAACTACAAATAATTTCCAAGCAATCTTAGCCGCTATAATTTTCCTAGTAAATTTGATATATTTACTACCCTTCTGAATTTTTTCAAATTTTTCCACCCAACAGTTTAGATTTTAGAGGGGGGGGGGGAGACGGCCGATTTTAATGAAAATTTTCACTTTAAAGTTGAATATTTCGCAAACAGATCACTGAATAGAATGATCATGTTAGCAACCCCGCAATAATGATTTTAAAAGACCTATACAACGATACCCCACACAATAGGGTTAGCCGAGAAAAAAAAATCACCCCCACTTTACGTCTATGGGAGGTACCGTAAAAAAAATTTTTTTACTTTTTTTTATTCAATCACTTTGTCGGCGTGACTGATATACATATTGATGCCAAATTACAGCTTTCTAGTACTAACAGTCTCTGAGCTTAGCCGCGGACAGACAGACAGACAGACGGACAGACATGGCGAAACTATAAGGGTTCCTAGTTGACTACGGAACCCTAAAAAAAGTGTTGACGTAAATTTGACGTTAAGGTTGTTATCAAATTTAAAATTATGACAGCTCTTTTTTCTAGTGAAAAGGGTAAAGGAAACATATCTATTCTGTGGAGGTATTTGTAACTACATAAATGTTTTAAATTTGTTGTATTTTTTTAAATATAGAGGAATAAATTATAATAAATATTTTTCCGTGTTCAGGAGGCGAAACTCTTTCGATTCCTGCAGTAATTTTCAGGTGTTAAAAAAATGAAAGGTTGTCAATTCACACCAATTGACCTAGTCCCAAAGTAAGCTAAGCATAGCTTGTGTTATGGGTACCAGGCAACGGATAAACATACTTATATAGATAGATACATACTTAAATACATATTAAACACCCAAGACCCGATAACAAATATTCGTATTATTCATACAAATATCTGCCCCGACGCGGGAATCGAACCCGGGACCTCAAGCTTCGTAGTCAGGTTCTCTACCTACTAGGCCATCTGGTCGTCTACACATGGTCTTTGTATGATACATAAGTACTATACAAAGGGACTGCCATCAAAAAACTAAAATCTTTGTTAAAAATATATTTTTTATTACAAGTTTGTTTTTTCATCGTCATCATCATCACAAGCCTCTTCTCAGAATGAGAGGGCATGGGCCCTAGTTCCCACGCGGGCCCAGTGCGGATTGGGAACTTCACACAAACTTTCTTCGCAATTTGGTTTCCTCATGATGTTTTCCTTCAAGCTCATGGTAAATTTCAAATGTTATTTCGCACATAGATTTCGAAAAACTCTGAGGAGCAAGCCGGGATTTGAACCCACGACTCTCTGCTTGAGAGGCCGTAGGTCTAACCACTAGGTCACCACGGCTAGTTTTTTTACTGCACTTTAATTGTAATCCAATTTAACGACCGCTTTAGCCTAGTTGGTAGTGACCTTGCCTACGAAGCAAGAGGTCCTGGGTTCAAATCCCGGTAAGGGCATTTATTTGTGTGATGAGCACGAATATTTGTTCCTGAGTTATGGATGTTTTCTATGTATTTAAGTATTTATTTATCTATATAAGTATGGTTATCGTCGTCTAGTACCCATAGTACAAGCTTTGATTAGTTTGGGTACTATGGGTACTAGACGACGATAAACATACTTATACATATAGATAAATAAATACTTAATTAAATACATAGAAAACATCCATAACTCAGGAACAAATATTCGTGCTCATCACACAAATAAATGCCCTTACCGGGATTCGAACCTAGGACCTCTTGCTTCGTAGGCAGGGTCACTACCAACTAGGCTAAGGCGGTCAAGCACCTAGTTAAGTTGAATTATATCTGTACCTCACGGTGTAGTTTTAATTATTTACAGGGGTAATTAAGTAAAACTAACGAAATCTTCTCCTGAGATATTCAAGCTCAATTTAAAATCACTTTGTGTATTGAGTAATTTAACCCGCAGGTACACAGCGGAGAGAGAGCGTACCAGTGCCATATCTGCTCGAAGACGTTCACGCAATCTGGCTCGCTTTACACGCACGTCAAATACGTGCACATGAAGGTTAAACCGCCGCCGAGGAAGCGGAACAAGAAGGCTGCCACCTGAACAGCGCCATCTAGTGCCCGCCACATAAAACTAAAGCTTGAAATAGACATCGCTTTGTCGCTTAATTGACCATGTGAAGCTATTTACACTGTTCTTATTGAATAGTTTATAAAACTCACTCAATTTCTGACTCAGCAACGATATTGATAAAAATATTGTCATGTTGTTTCTTCGTGTGTTACAAAGGTGTTACATCTCATTTGCGTTCCTATTCGAAATGTTATTTATATAACTATATGTGTTATACCTGGTGGCCGCCACGGGGAACGAAGCGAAACCTCTGGAAGAATTTGGAGGATTAAAAATAAAATAAAATAGATTATCGATCCGATTCCGCTTAGCCGGGCATCCTAACCCACTGGCAGTGCATCTACTGGATGCCACCAATAGCACCAAAAGGCTGAAAAGACGCCAAGTTTTATAAAAGGAGAATAGGGCAAAGTCCTTATTCCCTTACAAGTCTAAACTCACCCTCACCAAATCCGATAAAAGTCTTTCGACTGATTGCGGATAATATAATTTATAAAAAAAAAAAAAAAAAGATTATCGATGGTCTTTCCGCATAGCAGTTTCGAATGGTCATACGAGAATTGACGAGATTTCATTTTTTGACACTTGAAAATTAGTACAGGAATCGAAAGAGTTTCGCCCCGAACACGGAAAAATATTTATTTCTCCATATTTAAAAAAATACAACAAATTTAAAAAACATATCTAAATTTACCAGTACCACAACAGAATATATATGTTTTCTTTACCTTTTTCACCAGAAAAAAGAGCTGTACTTAATAATTTTAAATTTGATAAGAACCTTAACGTCAAATTTACGTATAGATAGAGACTAAGAAGAGACTAGATAAAAGTAATGGATCTATTGTATCGTGGTTTTGGAGTTACGCCCTTTTAGAATAAACACACTTTAACAAATTGTAATAAATTATAATTAATAATCCTAGTGAAAATTTAATACTATCATCGTCTTTCTCTTTCCAAACAGAATACAGAGAACGAATCAAATTATTGTCTTAGAAATATGAAATCTTGTCAAATATGAATAAGTATAAGGTTGCCATCCGTCCGGGTTTCCCCGGTTTTGTCCTAGTTTAGAGAGCGTCTGGGGAACGTCCGGGTGGGGTACCATTTGTAGTCCGGGTTTGAATTGTAGTAGTTAGATTGTAGTTCCGCTAGTAGTAGTACAGATTAAAAGAAAACAAACAAATAACGATGACGTGTCCGGTTTCTGAGCTCCAAAATCCGGGGATCGTACGCTTTTTGTCCTGGTTGCCGAATTTTAGAGATAGCAACCCTAAATAAGTACCTACCTAATTAAAATATCTTTAGTGATAATGGTGTAAAGATATTTATTTTCTAATTAAACTTGCAAAACGATGCTTTTGGTTGGCATGTCTGGCCTTTACGTGATCCATGTCTATTTATTGGAGAAATAAACTATTCTATTTAAATGTGTTGTTTATTTGTTAACATGCATGGTAGGGCCTTCCGCAAGATCGTACTCGTATAACTGGTACAAGCCGTAAACCTTACGTAAAGCGATATACAACAGTAGTGTAATGTTTCAGGAAAGTAGGTTTTCCAAGTCGATTAAAATATTTCCGACTTTTACTTTTTCGCTTTTTATTTTTTGAACTAAGCTAATTATGCGTCATGTTGTATGAATTGAAGAGCATTAAATTTTCTAAAAGTTCTACCTCCTACGGCCCACGTCAAATTTTGTTCAATTAAACTAAAACTTTAAACTAATGAGTTGAGTTCAATGTCATATTAGAAGAAGTCCTAATAATAGTAGTTAGGGAGGCGAATAGGGGAATTTTCGGCAATACTCGAGCGTGGCAGTTTAAGATATGAGAGATACCTTAGACCTAATAGAACAACCTTGTAAAGTATTAAGCTCTATATGTAGTGACGCGCGCCTAGGATAGACGATCAGATTAGTAAAAAAAATGGATAGTCTGAAATACTCGAGCGCGTCAGATTAAGATATTGGGGGTTGATTTTAGTGTTTAAAGACTAAATTTAACTAATCTGACGATAAGTCCTTGACGCCGCCGAGTTATAGGATCGCGAACTTGTAAAAAAAAAACGTTAATCCGGCATTCTCGAGCGCGATTTTTTTATTTTTTATTTTGAAGAATATAATCTAAAACTTACTAAAAATACAAAATCTGCCGGTTTCCGCATGACCGGAAGTGTGGAGGAGCCATTTCGTCTTCCTAAGAACGCGTTACGGCATATAAGTCGCGAACGATACATTTTACAAAAAAAAAGTTTAAATAAACAAAAAACGTAATTTTATTTTACACAAAAAAGGTCTCTTTACATTTTTGTCCAAAGTTAAAACTTTTTGACTTGAAGCATCATAAAAACTCAAACTCCCGGTTTTTTGAGTATATCTCGAAAACTGAGGGTGTTAAAAAAAAATTGATATGAAGAAGAAGAAGAAGATGAATTCTATTGAGCAAAAATGTAAAGATACAATACAATTATAATCCAATTTTTATATCATTTCATTTTTTTATAGAATAAATAATACACTTCGTACTACATTTCATCTACATTTACGTTGGTTGTATCTATCGCTTTATTGTCATTCTTAAATTCCCCATTTTATCAAGGAGAAAGAAAGGAAAAAAAAGAAACCAAAAAACCTTTTTCGGTCAGATTAAGAGAACCCACCAACATTTTTGTCAGATTAAAAAAATATGCTTTCAGGATACCGAGATAAACCTCCCCTATGAAAATCTGACGCGCTCGAGTATTTCAAAAAAACTTTTTTTTTTGCATTTTCAAAAATTCATCGTAACTTATCGTCACGCCGAAATCGTCAGTTTTTTTTAAAGGGAGCTTCCTTGGGGCCTACTTAACATCCCTTCCGAAAATCTGACGCGCTCGAGTAAATTTTTTTTTGCATTTTTGACTACTTTATATGCCTACCCCCACCACGCAAACCGGCAGATTAGTATACCGTTGTTATCAGAGGCACTCGGGGCATACGTAGTATGAATATCTGACGCGCTCGAGAATGCCCAAGTAACTGTTTTTTTTAACGTTTTTGAAAAACCGTACACGCCAAACCCACCGCTAAAATGGTTTTTGCCATACGAGCTTTTCTTTTCGAACTTATTTTATCTTTCGATTTTGATAGGTCTCGACGGCGCCGTTGAATTACGCCATTTAGCTACCTCGCCTCCCTAACTATAGGACATCGGACCTCAGGAGGTTAAGTCGACAACTTAGGATAATTTTCTAGTTTACCCCAGGGGGGGCACACTTACATATATCACACTTTTTATGCGACTACAGCGATCTCTGGTTGTTTGGTAAAGAACTAAATTAGCAGCCATCTTGGTTGACTTGTCAAACTTGTCAGTTGTCATTCATGGGCCATGGCCATGGCGTACCAAATTGTACGGTCAAGGACTTTAATTGATAGGCCACTTGCCAATGTTCGTATTTTAGCCGTATAGTGCAAATCGGGTTTAGCCGCTTATACTTCGTATATGCTGATTTGAATTAGACGGCTAAAATACGAATAGTGGCAATTAGCCTATCAATTAAAATTACGCGTAATTATAGCTGTACATCACTACCAACATATACATATAGATAGGTATACATCTATAGATACGTCACATTAGTTCTTCACCAGGGCGTAGGGCAGCAGCACCTTCCATACATGCATATTTGACCATAGAGTTGCCACTCTTGTTCATATAATATTACAATACTCTTTGGTTTACCCCCAAATAACTCGAATTATTTCTAAATCCCATTATCTGTGTCGACTTTGCCCTTTGCCCTTACACTACGAAAATTGGTTTTCGAACTTCGTATCGCGCCGGTCCGTTCACGCTAGTAGTAAACAGAAGAGGAAGAGAGATGGCATGATATAAATTTCGAAATTCGTAGTAGCCCCTCTAGTCTAGAATACCTATTTTAGTTGTTTTGTAAGGCTACGAGCAGCCGGCGGCTACTTAGGGTAGCAAATTTTATTCTACCACTTTGTAAGTGTGATTAATAACCAAACCAAATTAAAGTTTTCTACTTAGACTTTTTGAGCTAAAGACGCTAAAGTGCAGAATAGACGGACAGACGATGAAACTATAAAGATTCCTTTTTGCCATTTTGACTATGACTGACTCTAAAAACTACTAGAATTCAAAAGTGTTGTACATGGCAACTCTTTCACGTCAAACTGACATGACAGACTGCAGTTGCCGAAAAAGATGTCAATGCGCTTTATCTGCCGAGGTTTGATCATTATTTATTAAAAAAAACAACAATACTTTGTTTTATAAATACAGTGTGATAGTTTACTTGAAAATACTTTTATGTTGTGGTAATTTTTACAGTTTTTCCATGGCTTTAACAACGGTGAAGAAAGAAAATGGTACGGATTTGCTGGCCTGTCGGATTTGTCTCGCGACCGACGTAAAGCTTTATAATATTCGAGAATGGGGCCTCGACCAAGTGTTTGTGGATTTAATGGGTACTACGGTAAGTTAAGTACTTTGGAATATCATTTTCATAGTCTTCCCTAGTGGTTAAGACAATTTATACCAAGATTCTTAAATATCAGCATCACTCGGCTAATTAAAGTAAGCAAACAGTCAGCTGTAATCTTTGAGTTATTTCAGGAGGTGCGGCTAGTATTTATACCCCATATTGATCGACCCTGATAGAACAACAATAATGCTGGACCTGATGACTCAAACTCTTATAGCAATTATTATGAGGGTTTGTATTATTAGGTCGTACATTATTGTCCTTCATTACAAGTCGACAATAACCGGTCATAATTTAATTGCACCCAGGTACTGACAGAGTGAGCAACCATACAAGCTAACATAGTTCAAAGTTGGCTGACTTACAAGGGGGTTTTCAGAAAAAAATGTACCCGTTTTGCCTTAATTATCCTTAATTTTCCAGACAAAATTTATTAGTCAGTTTTGTGATGGTCCATACAACATGTTTGGTTAACTGCGTCACAAAACTGACAGTTAAAAGAGGGACACTTTTTGTTATTGCTTAAATCAATAGTGCTTGTGATTCTGAGTAGAAATAACCCTAAATTTGTTAGGTTTTTAAATAAAAGTACAGGGTACACTTTTTTCTGAAAATCCCACATTCAGGAAGGCTTGCTCAGTCTGTACCCAATTATTGAAATGTAATCAATCTAAGTACTTTTAAACAGGGGTTTGGCAAAATTGAGGCTACTGTGATAGTTTTAAAATTGCTGAAAACTATATCATCAATACAAGGGACAATATGAAAATGGAAAGAAGATAGATGAAGACATTGACTCAGAGTTATAAATGGGAATCAAAACAAATGAGTTTATTGTGAAATTTTGCTACTAACATATACAACTACCAATAGGGCTTGCATAATGTTATCATCTATATTGTAGATGATTATTTCTATAATATAATACATCAGATTCTATAATATCTAAGATATAATTTGTGAGAAGTGTGTCTGTAACAAGAACTAAATTGAAATCATTTTTTGATTATGAATTTCTACACAGGTTTTCGTTAACCATAAATCTTATGCTAAATTTCAAATGTAATCAACTTCCCGAAATAGGTCTCATTCATTTGCGTGGAAAAATCCTTCTTTCTTGTCATAAACCAAAGAATTTTGGAAGAAATAAGTAAATTATCATACAAATAAATTAAGAAAGGGTCAGTTCCCCTACTTACTTTAAATTTTTGACAGCAAAGTCACTCATAAGCTTTTATTTCACTTGTAATGTATGTATGGCTCAAGGGATCCTATCAATGTTTAGAAAATTTTATTTCCGAAGGTTTAGAATCCCGAAAACTTAATTTGTCCGAAAGCATTTTTTTCTGAAACTGTAAATATTTCAGGATTTATTTCAGGACCATCGTGTAGAACCCTTTAGGTTAGGTTAGGGTTGTTTTATAAAAATCCGGAAATATTTACAGTTTCAGAAAAAAATGCATTTGGATAAATGAAGCATTCGGGATTTTAAATATTCGGAAAAAATAATTCTTAATTTTGATAGGTAACCATGGCTCAAATCTTGTAAGTCGAATTCAACCAACTTTTAGTGATTGAATCTACTTGAAATTTGGTATACTTATGTTACTTGGATGATAATGCAAGTAAAGTCAATGAAAAAGCTTGCATTTTGTAATGCATGAAATTTTTAAAACCTCCACATCACGACTGTATCCTTAAAGGGGGTAGGCAGAGCGCACAACTTGCTACATTTACGTTTCGGGACAATTTTAGCAATTTTAGGTTTTAGGTTTTGCTCATGGTTTTTTAGACCGATTGCAGATGTATTAAAAAAAAAAAGTTTACAGTTAGATGAAAGTGCCCATGTATGTGCGTATGTGTGTGTGTGTGTGTGCGTGTGCGTGTGTGTGTGTGAGTGTGTGTGTGTGTGCGTGTGTGTGTGTGTGTGTGTGAGTGTGTTAGACTTAAGGTGGTGATGGAGTGCACTGGTGGTGGTAGTGGAGTGGTGGAATTTTTAACAACAATTATTATTCACTTTTACTATTACTCGCAGTTGATGTCTTTTTTTTCCTTCATGTCAATGATGTTATTCCCTCTAAAACCTGGTTGTCTTGGCAATGTTCCAGCTGTCTGTATGGGACGGGTTCCCTCAGCACTTGTGCTCGTTTTGCCGCGCGCTGCTGCTGAGGAGCCGCGAGCTGCGCGCGCGCTGCCAAAGGGCTGACCAGCTGCTTAAACAGGCGCTCATGCATCAACACTTTGTAAGTTTCTAGCTTTGTGCCGTGATATTTATTATTATTATATATTTTTTTATATATAATAATCTGCTGTCGGCCACTCTGGCCATAATCAGATAGTTATAAATTATATTTTAACTATAACCTAAAATATAATTTATTATTATAATATAATTCCAAAAATTATAAATGGTCATCTAAATTTAAAAAATCCATCTCCTCCATCTATCCTATCCCTACCGCCATATCCCCCCTGATAGACATAAGTGGAATATTTTTCCTTTCTACTCCACCTGTAGGGATATTATTCCATATATCCCTACTAAAATCCAATGCGGTAGGGACTTGTGGTTTTTTTTCCACCTATCCATAGTAGAGCTATGTGGAAGAAGTTCCACCTATCCCCACCAGGGGACAAATGGACATATTATTTCCACATATCCCTACCGGTGGAGAAGAAAGGAAAAATATTCCACATATCTCTATCAGGGGGGATATGGCGGTAGGGATAGATGGAACAGGTTCCTAACCACTGAAATGATAAAACCATAATCAAAAATTTTACATCTTGATTAATATCCTGTTGGAGTCAATTAATTTTCTAACAGGTGGCTAAAGACTTACAGAACTATTTCTTTTTACAGATAACAACAAGCTTCATAAAAACTATCGACAGAAAGTTACACAAACTGACACACACATTTTCTCACGACTGCAGCAATAATAACGTGAAAATTGCTAAGCATGAGGACACACAAATAGACACTGAAACGGATCTGAACGGCTGTGTATTTCTAATAGAGAGCAACATTGGAAATGATGTTAAGGATTTTGATACAAGTGTTAATAATGATGACGACTCCGTTAGCGATGATAATTATACACATAATACACATTTCGATGCTAATCCGGAAATTGTACAAGCAGAGCTTGAAGATGTAGCTACGCCACAAAATACTCCTGAAGTTAATACAGTAGAGAGTAACGATCAGACTGTTAAAGAAACTGTGAATGCTCCACAAGTAAATGTAATAGAGTGTATTGATAAAACTATAAAAAAAGATATAAAAAGTTCTAAAAGACAAATATCCAATAACAAAGAGAAAAAACAACGTACGACAAAGAAGAAAGGTCAAGCGTGGAGATTGAAACCGTTTTGCGAAGAGGATGGTTTCAAGGAATTTGAAAAGAAATATAATTTTAAGATTATATGTCTTTCTGAGGAGGATATGGTGAAAGAAATGGAGGATAGGAAGCAGACGGACAATTATATATGCTCAGTGTTTAAATGTAAATTGTGTTTTAAAGGATTCCTTTCGCAGGGTACTTATAACAACCATATGAAGAGTCATGATGTGGTAAGTAACGTTAGTTAAGAGATTGTGAATTAATACTACTAGAAAAGGGAATGTGCCAACACACAAAAAGTTTAAAAGGAGTAAAAATGTGGTTATTACATGGGAAGTTTCGTTCGATCAGTTAATTTGTAATAGTCTTCGAGACAAGTCTAACTGTGTGAAATTGAGGCCGTAGTTTCCATCGCTATTTGATAGCCGGGTCCCCACTGAACGAGCCGCCTCGCGAGGCAAGCGCATGAGGCATGATTTTGTTCTAAACAAAACAAAATCGCACCGAAAATGGCTGCCTCGCGAGGCGGCTCACTCAGTAGAGACCCGGCTAATCACTTCACAGGTTTGTAAAGCTGTTTCTAAAATACATTTTGAACTAATTTAATGCTGGCTACAACTTACTACTATCATAAATGCGAAGTATTTCATACTAAATACAAACTGAAATATAGATGCACAGAAAAAACCCCAGAAAAAAGACCAATACTGGGAATCGAACCCAGGTCCTCAGCATTCCGTGCTGTGTGCTATACCCCTACACCACCATTGGTCCACCAATGGTGCATTGATGGACCACACGGCACGGAATGCCGAGGACCTGGGTTCGATTCCCAGCATTGGTCTTTTTTCTGGGGTTGTTTCTGTGCATCTATATTTCAGTTTGTATTTAGTATGAAATATATGGTTTCACGGGATGACCGTAAAAGTAATAAAAATGAAGTTGAAAAATAAATACAAAAGATACTTCATATCTAAGACTTGACAAATGCGAACGTTTGAGAGGATGGATATATAGATGCTTATTTCTCTTTCACGCTAAAACGGCTACACGGTTTTGGATGAAATTCGGCACACAGACGGTTAATCACCTGGTTTAAAATATAGTATACTTTGTATCCCGAACAAATACCTAGTCCAAGGGTCTTCAACCTTTTTGAAGCCAAGGGCCTAGTATACTCTGATATTGGTTCGGTGGGCCGCAACATAATAAATCTATATCGTTTTAATTTCTAGTATAAAAAAAAAAATATAAATAAATATTAGGGGACAATCTTACACAAATCGACCTAGTCCCAAACTAAGCAAAGCTTGTACTATGGGTACCTACCTAGACGACGATAAACATACTTATATAGATAAATAAATACTTAAATACATAGAAAACATCCATAACTCAGGAACAAATATTCGTGCTCATCACACAAATAAATGCCCTTACCGGGATTTGAACCCAGGACCTCTTGCTTCGTAGGCAGGGTCACTACCAACTAGGCTAAAGCGGTCGTTAAAATTCTTTTTCATCTGTAAATAGGTATTTTAGACGACCAGATGACCTAGTGGTTAGAGAACCTGACTACAAAGCTTGAGGTCCCGGGTTCGATTCCCGTGTCGGGGCAGATATTTGTATCAAAAATACGAATGTTTGTTCTCGGGTCTTGGGTGTTTAATATGTATTTAAGTATGTATCTATCTAATGTAAGTATGTTTATCCGTTGTATAGTACCCATAACACAAGCTTTGCTTAGCTTACTTTGGGGCTAGGTCAATTGGTGTGAATTGTCCCGTGATATTTATTTATTTATTATTTATTTAGGTATAATTTGTAGACATGTGAATTTAATTTTGTCAATACAATGGACCTAGTTCATAATTGCGATCTTTATGAGAATGAGTGTAAAATGTGGTATGTGTGGCCAGGGCCGCGGGCCGCACGTGTGCCGGCTCTGCAGCGTGCGGTATCTCTTTCCCACCAACCTGCACCGGCACGTGCAGAACGCGCACCGCCTCAAGTACCAGTGCTGCGCGTGCGACACCGTCGTGAGGACCAAGTGAGTCGATTGTGCTAGCCCAGTGTTTGACAATCTTAGACGACCAGATAGCCTAGTGGTTAGAGAACCTGACTACGAAGCTTGAGGTCCCGGGTTCGATTCCCGTGTCGGGGCAGATATTTGTATCAAAAATACGAATGTTTGTTCTCGGGTCTTGGGTGTTTAATATGTATTTAAGTATATATATATCTATATAAGTATGTTTATCCGTTGCCTAGTACACCCATAACACAAGCTTTGCTTAGCTTACTTTGGAACTAGGTCAATTGGTGTGAATTGTCCCGTGATATATTTTTTTTAATTTATTTATTGCTTATTTGTTATGTAATAAATTCATTACATAATATTAAAATGAAATAACTACAGAAAACGAGTTAAAAAGCATTTATCTCGAAATGGTTTTTTTTATTTACTAAAAAAATAGACATCCCGATTGTTAAAATTTGACTGATAACATTTAGGATGTTAATACTTAGTTGAGATGAAATCACAAACTCAATGTATGGCCTTGGACACCTCAAATTAAATAAGGCTAATGAAAGTAAGTGAGTTAGTGCATTATGTTGCCCAGCATTAACTGTGTTAGAAACACTCATTTTGTATTACCTTTTTGATTGCTGCACAGCTGGTAATGCACTCTTTAACATTATTAAAGTGAAACCAAGCTAACTCTGCAGAGAATAATAATGGTAACACTGTATTTTAACGTCAGATCACGTACATAATGTGCGTAGATTTACAGTGTTACCATTATTATTCTCTGCAGAGTTAGCTTGGTTTGACTCTAGTGCTATTCGTGAAATCTTACACTGCAAAACTGACATTCTCCTAACGGTCAACAATAAAACTGAAAGGAGAAATAGGCTGGTACTTGAAAATGACTTTGATTATTAATGTCTCATTCATTTTTAAAAAAGAAGACCATCTTTTACATTTTTCAACTGACGAATACAAAAGGAGGAGGTTCTCAATTCGAAGTGTATATATATATATATATATATTTTTTTTTTATGTATGATCACGCATAACTTTTTACAGAGTAGTCCGATTTGGATTTTGGGATTTGGTAGTTGGATTTGGTCCCATTTAAATTTGGAAACAATATTCCTACCCTAAAGGGTAGAAAAACAGGGGATGATTGATTGTTCAGTTACTGATTGTACTATATGACCACGCATAACTTATTAGAGAGTAGTCGGATTTTGATGATTCTTTTTTTATTGGAAAGCGTATACCCCAAGGGTGGTCCCATTTAAATTTGGAAATAATATTCCTATCCTAAGGGTTGGAAAACAGGGGATGATTGACTAACTTTTTACAGAGTAGTCTGATTTTCATATTTTTTTTTATTGGAGATGGGAAATAGTATAAAATAAAAACTTTTTTACAAAAAAATTAAACCGCCGAAAAACTGAAAAGTTAATATAATACCTTTTTTGTTTGACCTTAATCTAGGTACCAGTTTGAAGTCGGTGCCTCAGCACTATACCTTGACAAGCTCGTGCGCGGCGCTCGGCGGAACCCTGTCGCAGGGAGCCTCTGCTGTCCTTAAGGCCGTGGTCGCTTTCACCCGCCGCACGCGGCCGACAGCGGCCCGCCGCCCGCGGCGTCTGAATGGTGTGTTCGGGAATGCTCGGGAGTGGTCGTTTTCGCCCGCCGCGTTCGGGACGTCGCACGCGGCGGGCGAAAACGACCACTCCCGAGCATTCCCGAACACACCATTCAGACGCCGCGGGCGGCGGGCCGCTGTCGGCCGCGTGCGGCGGGTGAAAGCGACCGCGGCCTAACAAGATTGTTTTTAATAAGTGTGGCAAATACTGACTGCGACAGGGTTCCGCGGAGGGTCGCGCAAGAGCATGTCGGACTATAGCCAGGAGGAGTGGACCTATAATCGTCTACCTGATTGGCTTCTATCACTCCTCCTGGCTCGTGCCGAGGCACCGACTTCAAACTGGTACCTAGATTAAGGTCAAACAAAAAAGGTATTACTTTTAACTGTGCCCTTTTTCGGCGGTTTAATTTTTTTGTAAAAAAGTTTTTTTATTACAGTGTAGAGCCTAGATACACATGCTTTTTTTCTTTTATACGAAACCCCCTCAATAAAGCTTCGCGACAAGGGACTGTGATGAAAACGCAAAGATTCAATGCATGGTCTTTTTTTAATCAGAATTAAATTATTTTCAGCTTATTATTTTTTTTTTTTTACATAAAACTGACCCGTGATTGACCACTATCTCACCTTTATTATAATCCTTTTCATATAGCTTGGGTGAACATTCATCGTGTAAAACGGAACGGAACTGAAATTGAGTTCCGTTTTATATGAAGAAAGTTGACGAAATTAAAATTTATCTTATTATAATAATATATTTTGAAGTGATATGTGTTTATTATTCATTACGAAATATTTTAAGCTGTTGAGATATATATATTTTTTTATTCTTTCGGGATTCAAGTATATTTTTTGTAAAGTATTGGCCTGAAACATTCAAGGCGTGGAATGGAAAAAAACCAAATGTCACCGAACCCAAGCTATATGAAAAGGATTATAGTTCTTTTATTTTCAAAAAAGCTGTATTCATATACATACTCACACACCGGTAAGTGACATGCATGACATTCGTTCAGTTCACTCGTGTCAGCTTTTGTGAATTGACCTGTTCATATTATACAATCTGTTGCACGCTCCGTATCGCTATCCCGCGGGAAACAATCCTATGTCCTTCTCAGAGTCTAAAACTATCTCCGTACCAAATTTCTTCTAAAGCTGTTCGGCGGTTGAAGCGTAAAGAGGTACAGGTCGATTCACAAGAGTTGGCACGAATGGATCAAATGAGTGAATGAAAGTATCTATATGTTACCTATTTGAATACACTTCACACAAGTATAAAAATGTCATGCATCAGTCATTTTCCTACAAAAATGTCAAAGTGCCATTGCTTTCGTTCATTCCATTCGTGCCAACTCTTGTGAATCGATCTGTAACAAACATTTCGCATTTGTATTATTTTATTATTATTTATTTAAAAAATATGGCTTCTGTCCTATTTAAGGACAATTTCGCCAGTGTCAAAGTAAGCTCTCTTTGGGAGCGACGTTGTACGGTGATTGTAGTTTTTGCAGCTTGATAGTAAAATTCCAGATACCACGTGGAGACAACTTGCGCATTAAAATATGTCAGACACGAGAGCACTGTGATCACTGTTAATTAAGGTTAATCGCCGCATAAAAACACTATCATAATTATACTTCAACTAGCCAAAGAAACTGAAATACCAAAATTAGATACTGTCTACATCCGCCATGTTCGAATGCTACAAATCGAATCTTCGCATTTGTAATATTAGTAAGCATTTTCGCCACGTGGATTGGGACGGCTCACGCAGGTTCGGCGGCACGGGTGCTGGATGTGCCACCAGCGGTTCTTTACACCGGCCAAGTTGCGAAACCACGTGAGGGACCAGCACCAACTCAAGTACCTATGCCTCCAGTGTAAACAGTATATTAATGGCAAGTGAGTGAGACACGGGTATTTGACACTAACAGTCAGTTCAGTAGACATACTTTTTAGGGTTCCGTAGATAAATGGCAAAAAACAGAACCCTTATGGATTCGTCATGTCTGTCTGCCTGTCCGTTCGTATGTCACAGCCACTTTTTTCCGAAACTATAAGAACTATGCTGTTGAGACTTGGAAAGTAGATATATTCTGTGAACCGCATTAAGGTTTTCAAACAAAAATAGAAAAAAAAAACATTAAATTCTGGGGGTTCCCCATATTTACAACTGAAACTCAAAAATTTCTTTTCATCAAACTCTTACGTGTGGGGTATCTATTGGATAGGTCTTCAAAAATGATATTGAGGTTTCTAATATCATTTTTTTGTAAACTGAATAGTTTGCGCGAGAGACACTTCCAAAGTGGTAAAATGTGTGTCCCCCTGTAACTTCTAAAATAAGAGAAAACTTAATAACACTAAAAAAAATATATGGTGTACATTACCATGTAAACTTCCACCAAAAATTGGTTTGAACGAGATCTAGTTTGTCTGTCTGTCTATATCAGTAACCAAACTACAATGATCCCACACTGCGCACATTTTGAGCAGGGGTCTGCTAAGACTGGATGTTCATACAATACATACATATAATTTTGTACGGAACCCTCGGTGCGCGAGTCCAACTCGCACTTGGCCGGTTTTTTTTATGAGCTGTTCGCGATTTAAGCAGAGGTTTCTGTGAAGATATTTCTGTCTTGGTTATGACTTATGATATTTGACACTAGCAATCACTTGACATACTTTTTATGAGCTGTCAAAATGCGTCTCCCGCACAGGTTGCGGTATAGGTAGTTTTCCTAGTAAATACTCATTCACCCTAGACTTGAAAACGGCCTGTAGTGTTCAGGGAACACAGTCGCAGGTAGGGAATTCCATTCCTTAGTTGTACGGTTGATGAAGGAAGAGCGTAAAAGCTTTGTGCGGATTTTGGGAATACTGACAACGTATGGGTGGAGACCCCGCCTACTCCTGGCCGACCTGTGGAAGAAACGATCAGGTGGAATAAAATCGTGCAGAATTTTTAGCAAAAACTTATTCTGTTTATCTGTACAGTAAAATTACAAAAAGTTTACCACCGACAGACAGATGGTTTGCCTTCATTTCATATTCAACTTTAACGACCTACAAATAAAGCCAATTTTAGAATACTGTTACCCACGTTTGCAGATTTTGTAATAGCTACTTTATTTGTATGGTGTTAAAGTTGGAAATGAAATGAAGGCAAGCCATCTGTCAGTGGTAAACTAAAAGTAAACGTATTGCACCTACTTTTTGTTTTATTTTTTTATGCTCAATGAAAAGTTTACATACATAATATATGTGCTATTACTTAGATTGTAGTTGGATCTTTGTACCAGGCCCAGTGCGACGGTGCACGCGGCGTTCCACGCGGGGACAGTCTTCAAGTGCGACCACTGCGACCAGCAGTTCCTGTGAGTATACCGACAAATGGTCACACGTATTATAAACGTTAAAGTGTGTCTGATCTGTTTGTTATCTCTAGACAGACAGACACACTTTTACGTTTATAATACGACTGCGGCAAATAACATTGTCTTGTGTGAAAAATCTTTACTTTCTTCCAAATTTCGCAGAGCAGATATGTATATAACATTATTGTAGGACATTTAATGTAATAAAAATCAATTATTTTAAAAATCCCCAACACAAAATGTTTGAAAATATGTAATTCATCATTTTGTGGTGGTGGCCATATTGGATTTGAAATTTATCATAGTGTATAGTATTCTACTAGTCGAGCCCTTTCATTTGATACCCACATTGAGGGCGTTGTGAAAAAATATAATATGTAATCCACTGAGTTATATAATCTAGAGTGACAAACTTCATACTACCGCCTCAAAAAACGCGTGCCAGTTTTGAAATTTGACAACGTAGCTTTGAAATCAACAAAATAATAAATGAGACATATGTTTGTCTCTCTTCCACTAGTATGCTCGCATTGCGCCGTTTATGAATGTGATAAAGATGACGATATTTAAGGCTTGGTGTTGCTTACCTTACGCAAATTTCCCCCTAAATAATAAATTACACGAAGAAATTTTTTATTAGTTCATAATGTTAACTGGGTGGACAAAACCATAATTAATTGGGTTTCAAATACTACTACTACTACTGCACCTACTAGCAGCTGTTGCCAGTACCATTTTATAATATTAGTGCGAATTAAGTATATCTATTGAAAGGCGTAAAATAAAACGAAAGTTTTTTTCATAACACAAATATAATATAATAAAACCACAATATAGAAAACACAACGACCATTAAAATAGATACATGTAAGTATTTTTGTCTCGGACGTTTTAATATTTTTTTAGTTTTTATTTTTTTCTGGGTACAATTTATTTTAATCATTTATTTATTATACCTATACTCAAACCCGAGGTAGCCTAGTGGTTCGACCTATGGCGTCTCAACCAGAGGTTCGTTGGTTTCGAATCCAAGCTCGCATTTCAGAGTTCGCTTCACGTTCACTTATGCATGAGTGAACGTAACCACCATCTGTTGTTGTTTTTTTTTATGTTGCTCAAGAAAATGTTTCGAGCAAATTTTTGTTGATTTTGTAGGTAGCCAGTCGGTTTCCCGTCTTAGTAATCTGATTTTTTCTATCCAGATCCGACGGCGCACTTCATCTTTCGGTACCCTACAAAGTAAACATGCAACATAAATTTAATAGCACAGGTTAAATAGAGATTCCATACAATATGCGAAATTCCCCCTAAAGGTTGGGAAAACCAAACTATGACTGATAATGAGAAAGTCAAGTGGTCTGTTATATAGGTTTACTGAATGAAAATTTGTACATAGGTAAGTATATAAGCTGTATGAGAAGCGACGTGCGTTCACGCCGAGAGATTTCGGAGACTGACGTCACAGAGCTGGCTGCGCCGGCCCGCGCGGTGTGCATGGAGGGGGCGGGGGGGAGGAGCGCCGCCGCCGGCATCGAACGAAACGTGGTGAAAGCTGCACGCTCTCGGCAGCGTGTAGATAGGCGTTAACAATGACTATACTGGCCACACTGAACTTACAGTTCGATATTAGACATTTTTATTAGTTTTTGGTCACATACAGAATAATATGAGTAACTGAAAACTGAACTTACGCATGAAAAGTAAAGCCACTTGCTTTATTGTGTGTGTTGATAGCGGAATCGCAAGATTTTACCGTGTATTTCCCCATTTTTCGCCCGGTATGTAACGGTCGGTGTCACAACGACGACTGATTAGCTGTCAGTTGAGTTCGAGACTGCAGTCTACATCTGAGGTTCCTCATGTTTGCGATCTGTCTACAAATCTAGTTTGTATTACATCAATGATGTAATCCGCCATTTTGTGGCGGCCGCCATCTTAAACCGATTTTCGTCGAACATAGCTAAGAACACTCCCAACTAATTCATTTAATTACATAACTGCCTCAAAAATAAGGAGACTTTTTTTTATGAAAATGACTGGTGCTCGTGATTTCGAATAAGAAATACCCACAATTTCCTCATTGAAAGAAGAAAGAAGTGTCGGACAAGCTCTTCGGCGTCTCAGGCGACCATAGGGCTGGTACCTTCTTTGCCCAGCGCCTAAGTTTGGCGGAGCAGAGGGGCAACGCGGCCTCCGTCCTGGGGACGGTGCCCCAAGTGGGCGATCTCCAGGGTATTTTTTATTTGTAATTTTTAGTTTTGTAAAATTTTGTTTTAGTTATTCTGTCAAGCTTTGATTAATACTATTTCCTCATTTAGAAAAAAAAGTGAAACGCATTTTAATATGATAATGGCCAGATACTAGTATTCTTTCTATTTGTTTTTTTAGCAAGGTGACGTCCCGCAGTACGCATATGCGTATGATGCACCCGAGCGAAATAGCAGATGGTGGCACTTGTACGCTGTGTGGCGAGACATTCATCAGCGTTGCCGGGCTGAGGGCGCACAAGACTCGCTCGCATGAGACTGAGGTTTGTCCTTTGAGATCATGAGATCACGGGGTTGACACGCGCCGTATTATATAGTATACTAGCTGACCCTGCAAACGTTGTTTTTCTTTATATCACCTAGGGGTAGAAAAAATAGCCTACGACCTATTCTCAGACCTACCGAGTGTAGAGAAAAAAGTTTCATAGAAATCGGCCAAGCCGTTTCGGAGGAGTTCGGTAACAAACACCGTGACACGAGATTTTTTATATATTAGATTATGTCTAACAATTAAGGCCACAGCAAACTCTGACGCCGACTTAGCGTGCCCAGCGCGGTCAATAACACTGAATGAAATACGGTGTGCCGCGCTGCCGGTGTGTGTCACCGTATATTTGATTCAGTGTTATAGAGCGCGCTGGGCACTTATGTCGGCGCCCCGCGCTCCCGGTTTGTTCTGCTCTTTAGGTTGGCCCTGTAGTGACTGAAACAAGACCAATAAATGTGACAGCTGAAAAAAAAGCAAAAGAATGTCTATTTTTTTTAACTTGTATTATTTATGTATTGCGCAGCACGCCTTGCCAAATCTTCGATGCCGCACGTGCAGGCTGCGCTTCGAGTCGTCAACCGCCATAGACAGGCATCGCCGCGCGCAGCCCGGTGGCAAATGCGACAACAAACACAGGTACACCACACATTACGAACAGCACCATCTAGTGGCCGCCATGGGATACTATTGGACAGCTATAGTAGAGCCGTCTGGTGGCTACTAAAGGAAACAAGGCGGCGGTACTATAGCGCCATCTAGCGCCCGCCACGGGAAACTACAAGACAGTGTTACTATAGCTCCATCTAATGCCCGTCACGGGAAATTACAGGATGGCGGTTTTTTATCGACATCTAGCGCCCGCCACGGGAAACTACAGGATGGCTGTAGTGTAGCGCCATCTAGCGCCCGCTACGGGAACTACAAGACGGTGGTACTATAGCACCATCTAATGCCCGCCACGGGAAACAACAAAGTGGCGGTAATTTAGCGACATCTAGTGCCCGCCACGGGAAACTACAGGATTGCTGTAGTGTAGCGCCATCTAGTCTCCGCTACGGGAACTACAAGACGGTGGTACTATAGCGACATTTAATGTCCGCCACGGGAAACTACAGGATGGCTGTAGTGTAGCGCCATCTAGCGCCCGCTACGGGAACAGCAAGACGGTGGTACCATCACCATCTAATGTCCGCCACGGGAAACTACAAAGTGGCGGTAATTTAGCGACATCTAGTGCCCGCCACGGGAAACTATGAGATGGCTGTAGTGTAGCGCCATCTAATGCCCGTCACGGGAACTACAAGATGGTGGTACTATAGTACCATCTAATGCCCGCCATGGGAAACTACAGGGTGGCGGTAATTTAGCAACATCTAGTGCCCGCCATGGGAAATTACAAAGTGTTGATAATTTACCGACATCTAGCGACCGCCACGGGAGACTACAGGATGGCTCTAGTGTAGTGCCAAATAGTGCCCGCAACTAAAACTACAAGGCGGTGGTACTATACTATAGCGTCATCTAATGCCCGCCACGGGAAACTACAGGGTGGCGGTAATTTAGCGACATCTAGTGCGCGCCACGGGAATTCCTAGGTGGCTGCAGTAGAGCCATCTGGTGGCTGGAAACATACAACGGCTGTCTAAAGGGTGGCTGTTCTATAACCTCAGAAGTAATAAGTCTTTAAGTGGAAAATAAAAAGTTACGAAAAGAAATTTGCCGAATGATACATCATGATCATCATCATCATTAACGACCGACCGACCGCTTTAGCCTAGTTGGTAGTGACCCTGCCTACGAAGCAAGAGGTCCTGGGTTCGAATCCCGGTAAGGGCATTTATTTTTGTGACGAGCACGAATATTTGTTCCTGAGTTATGGATGTTTTCTATGTATTTAAGTATTTATTTATCTATATAAGTATGTTTATCGTCGTCTAGTACCCATAGTACAAGCTTTGCTTAGTTTGGGACTAGGTCGATTTGTGTAAGATTGTCCCCTAATATTTATTTATGTAAAACGGCCTCGTCCTTTTTTCAGTTCGTGTACGAAGTGCGGTGAGGTGTGTGCGAACGAACAGGATCTGCTGACGCATCGGGTGGAACAGCACGCGCTGCAACTGTTTACGTGTGACATGGTATAAAATGTTTTGTATTCATCATCATCTTCCCAGCCTATATACGTCCCACTGCAGGGCACAGGCCTCCTCTTCGTATGAGAGGGCTCGGGCCGCAGTTCCCACGCGGGCCCAGTGCAGATTGGGAACTTCACACACACCATTGAATTTCTTCGCAGGTTTATACAGGTTTCCTCCTCCTTTTCCTACACCGTAAATAATAATAATCTATTTATTCGTTAGATAACAATAGATCCATAATTTTGTTATTAGACAACTTACAAGCTAAGTTAGTTTCAATAATAAACAATTCAATAAAATAAAATAAGGCGAAATTATCATTAAGATCACAATTAATTATCAGTAAAAATTAAATTCAATGGCCAAACGAAATAAATTAAATTAAGTAAATTAAGAGACAAATACACAAAACATTTTAATTAAATAACATTAATCCCAAAAATTCCATGCCATTAATTCCATGTCACAAAAAAAAAGCTCATGGTAAATTACAAATTACAAATGTAATTTCTCGCATTTTCGTAATACTCAGAGGTGCGAGCCTGGATTCGAACCCACAACCCTCGGCTAGAGAGGCCATAGGTCAAACCACTAGGCCACCACCTCCGCCACTCATAGCAAAAAAAATACAGATAACTCACGTCTATGATCGAGTTTAGCTCGATATTTTTCGGGCTAATCCGCGTCCCTTCTTAGAAACGTGTTTTTTGCTATAAAATAAAAATTGGAACTGGAATTGGTAAGAACTAAACATAGATGGCGATGTATCACTGCTTAAGTGATTATGGCGAGCTGGAATGTATGATGCACATATACATACATCATATATATTACAATCCGAGCCATACAAATTAGTTACATGTATATTATTCTGATATATACGACAATTACAGAGTACATATCATTGACCATAAAGCGAGACGTCAGTTAAAATTACAAAAATATCAAAGTTAAAAGCAGAAAATAAAACACTGTAAATAAATTAAGTTAAGATTTTTTAAATGTGACTCAGATAAAATGGAAGAATTCAAATCATAAACAATTTAAACTCAGTAAAGAACACAGGAACAGCGAAACAAAAACTACCATTATATTTAAACTATAAAAGAACACATTAAAAATACTATAGAAACATTAATAAATAAGTAAAATTGCAATTTAAAATTCCAAATTAACCCTTAACCAGGCAATGTAGGTACCTACTACGAGGGGCGTTCAATATAAAGTGAGAATGAGATGCAAACTCTTTTAATTTTACGAAATTAAATACTGGCCGGTAAAGCTAATCTATCTAGCTGATTGCTATGAAAAAAAAAACTAACTGTCTTTTGTTTAAAAAAATATACGGTAATTTCTTTGCAATGCTATTGAGTACGTTAGCGAAAATGGAGAAAATTGAACTGCACGCCGTTATCAAATACTTGTATTTGAAAAATTTTTCTACGGACCAAGTCAATTTGGATTTGCGGGACACTTTAGGGTCTAATGCTCCTCCGTATTCGACAGTCGCACGTTGGTGCGCCGAATTTAGACGTGGAAGAACATCGACAATGGACGACCCCCGCTCCGGACGCCCTACTACAGCAGTAACTGAAGAAATTGTGAAAAAAGGCGAAAACTCAGTTTTGGCGGATCGTCGTGTCACAGTTCGTTTTATTGCTGAAAATGTAAAGATTTCAACGGGGAGCGTGCATAATATTTTACATGAACGCTTGGGTATGAAAAAGGTATCTGCGCGTTGGGTACCAAGAATGCTTACTGACACGCAAAAACAAACTAGACTAGAGATTTGTCAAGAAGCTTTGAACCTGATGCAGCAAGACCGGGAACTTTTTTTGGCGCGATTTATAACAATGGACGAAACATGGCTCCATCATTACGACCCTGACACGAAACTGCAGTCTATGACATGGAAAAGGCCATCATCTCCAACTCCGAAGAAATTCAAGGTGAGCCCATCTGCCCGTAAGGTCATGGGCTCTGTTTTTTGGGATGGTAAAGGGGTATTAATGATTGAGTATCTCGAGCATGGAGCCACTATTACGGGCACATTATACGCCAAACAAATAGCAACATTGCGCAATGAGATCCGCGAAAAACGGCGAGGTAAACTCTCGAAAGTTGTGCTGTTCCACCAGGACAATGCCCCGGTACACAAGTCCGCCGTTGCAATGGCTGCAATTCGTGATGCTGGGTTCGATATCCTTAAGCATCCTCCGTATTCACCAGATCTCGCTCCCAGTGATTTCTACCTATTTCCGAGATTGAAACAATACCCGAGAGGCCAGAAATTTGAAGACGACGACGCGGTAGTCGCTGCAGTACAAGATTTTTTAAGTACTCAAGATGAGACCTTTTTTAAAAATGGAATTTTAAGTTTAGAAAAAAGATATACTAAGTGTATTATGCTAAAAGGTGACTATGTCGAAAAATAAAATGACATTTAGTAAAAGTTGTTTATAACATACTCATTCTCACTTTTTATTGAACGCCCCTAGTATATAGGACGAGGACCACATTAGATTCGATTTTTTTTTATCGGGAAAAGTATCTCTGAGAACCATATTATATCCAACACTCATAGACAAGAAAACCCTCGTTGACTGGTTAAGGTTTAAAATTACAGCTGTAAACCGCACTTCAAATCACTGAAAATTCTTACTTTACCATGCTTATATACCTATATACGAAGTTGCAGTATTTGTTAAATGCAATCCTAATTTAGTTACCAAAGTTTCAGACTCACGTAGACTTCCTACTCGATCACAATACCAAAATATGTTGCGTAATGCTGCATGTAACACAGCATTGATGAGGAAAAGCATATTAGGAATGGCGCCAAAAATATTCAACAAAATTCCAGATAGTATAAAAAATATTAATACCAACCAATTCAAAAAGAAATTGACATATTTACTCATTGAAAAATGTTACTATAATATTGATGAATATTTTAATGACATGAATTTATAATTTTATGCATCCTAATGACATTAATTTTTAGTTTTATACAAATTGTGCCAGATATTAATAATATTATTGACATTCATTAAATAAAAATCCTTGATAAAATAGTTATTTGAAATGAATAAATTATCGCGCTTTAGTTATATATATATTTTTTTTTAATTTTTCGTTTTTATTACTGCTGTGAAAATTAATTGTATTTAGACTTAATGACTCGTTAAAGGAAAACAGAAATATTTGTACGCCTACTGGCAAAACATAGAGATTCCTGAATGTTATACTTTTAAGACCGATTATGTACACCTATGTTCCACAAATAAACATATTCTATTCTATTCTATTCTACACTAGACTGTAGAGTAGACTGCTTTTATACAACTGTCCGCAAGCGATGCACATCCCTGGTGCGGCGGGTGCGCGCCAGCTTCAACCCTGTCCTGGTTCTATAGCGGACAGGCTTGACTGTCCGTAGATAAATAAATAAATAAATAAATATCACGGGACAATTCACACCAATTGACCTAGTCCCAAAGTAAGCTAAGCATAGCTTGTGTTATGGGTACTAGGGAACGGATAAACATACTTATATAGATAGATATATACTTAAATACATATTAAACACCCAAGACCCGAGAACAAACATTCGTATTTTTGATACAAATATCTGCCCCGACACGGGAATCGAACCCGGGACCTCAAGCTTCGTAGTCAGGTTCTCTAACCACTAGGCCATCTGGTCGTCTAGATGAGACACTGTTGCGAGATGCATGTCTCGTATAGTCCTTATTTTGTTTACTACTCTAACAATTTTAACGACCTCTTTAGCCTAGTCGGTAGTAACCCTGCCTACGAAGCAAGAGGTCCTGGGTTCGAATCCCGGTAAGGGCATTTATTTGTGTGATGAACACGAATATTTGTTCCTGAGTTATGGATGTTTCTATGTATTTAAGTATTTATTTATCTGTATACGTATGTTTATCGTCGTCTAGTACCCATAGTACAAGCTTTGCTTAGTTTGGGACTAGGTCGATTTGTGTAAGATTGCCCCCTAATATTTATTTATTTATTTATTCATAGTGAAAATAAACGGATCACTCACGTCTTAAAACGAGTTTAACTCGACATGTTTCGGGCTAATCCGTAGCCCTTCCTCTCGGAGTCGCACGTCACGGGGGCTGCCAAACGTGCACTGCGTGCTACCGCCCTGGTCGCGCGGCTACTCCAAGAGGAACGTCGGATTACGGACGTGCGACTCCGAGAGGAAGGGCTACGGATTAGCCCGAAACATGTCGAGTTAAACTCGTTTTAAGACGTGAGTGATCCGTTTATTTTCACTATGAGTGAGTCTCACGGTTTAAAGTACTCTAACATTAGTAATAAGTAATAATAATAATAATAATTACTTAACTGACAATTTATATTCATATTGTATGAGTTGTGTTACTCGAAATAAATGTTTCTACAGGAAAAAATTGCGTGTAAATTCCTGACCAGTGCTGGTGTAGGGTTAAGCACGCGGCACGGAATGCCGAGGACCTGGGTTCGATTCCCAGCGTTGGTATTTTTTTCTGTGCATCTATGTGTCAGTTTGTATTTAGTATGTGACAAATAAAAATTGCCCGATAAATGTTTTCCTTTTATTTCAATGATATATTGGTTAGTTCTCCTATTTGCTTACAGTGCGGTAAAACGTTCGAGTCCAAAGAGTCGGTCGCGACGCACATCGACCGCGTTCACCGGCTGATCCGGCCGCCGGTTCCGGCGCGGCCCGGCTACCGGAAAAAGTCGAACCGCCGGATCGAGGGCAACGGGCCCGTCTGCGAACACTGCGGGAAACGTGTTTATGTGAGTTAGCACTAGTGAACATACACAATAAGATTATTTAAAAGCGCCGGCGGGATTCGAACCCGCGTCTCCTGGGTATGCGCCCCAACCTGGGTGTTCTACCGATTGAACCACGTCGCTCCCAACCGACCTCCCCGGAATTCTTAATCGCATTTTTTTTCGCTTTTAAATAATAATATTGCTAATAAAAATAAAAATAATACACAATAAGCTAAATACACTCACCGGCAAAAAATTTGGCCCACAGTCTACTTATCATACAAGGGCATTTCTATTTTTCGTCGTACCAAAATTAAGAAATTGTTAGGGAGTTAAAATTTGTCCGTTTGGTTACGCACATATTCAAGTATTTACAATAAAAAAAAGCAACAAATCGGACAATTCATCACTTCTTGTTAAACGTTGTTAAACCTGTCCGATTTGTTGTTTTTTATTGTAAGGCTTGAAAAAGTGCGTAACCAAACGGACAAATTTTGACTCCCTGTTAACAATTTCTTAATTTTGGTACAACGAAAAATAGAAATGCCCACAAACGAGGACACTTTGATGTCTTGGTTCTCCACTAGGCGGTGCTTTGGCTGTGATCTGATGATGGCTACTACGAGCATTGATAAAGGACATTCAGAGTTCCTAAACCCACCCGATTGAATCTGTGTTCAACACGGAAATTATACACATTTAGAAAAACAGCTAAAATGGCAATAAAATGAATGAAAATCTCAGTGCTGTACAAATTCCCTTGCTGTGGTGTAAACTGGTTGTTGAATCAGTTGCGTGTGTTAGAAACTTTGGACCACCATTATCGATGCTCTGGATATCCATCATCAGATCTCAACCGGGGCACTACGCTGGTGTAGAAATAAGGCATCGAAGTAGCCTCGTTTGTATGAAAGGTGGACTGTGGGCCAAATTTTTGCCGGTGAATTTAGATAAAAATAAATAAATATCACGGGACAATTCATACCAATTGACCTAGTCCCAAACTAAGCAAAGCTTGTACTATGGGTACTAGACAACGGATAAACATACTGATATAGATAAATACATACTTAAATACCTACATATTAAACATCAAGACTCGAGCTCGTATTTTTCACACAAATATCTGCCCCTACCGGGAATCGAACCCGGGAACTCAAGCTTCGTAGTAAGGTTCTCTAACAACTAGGCTATCCGGCCGTCTAAAAGCTTAAAGATCATAATATTTATATTTCCTTTTCTTTATTTCTTTGGTGTATTTAAATTTTAGTTAGAGAAAGAGACATTTTTACATTCTGTAATGCTTTTTTTTTCATGAACTGAAACAATTACTTTGCTCACCCGCGACCTTATGATAGCTACGTTTATGTAAAAATGTGTGTTCATGCAGTTCCTCCACCTCCACACTGTACGAACACACATATCACACAAACCCTACTATCACCACCACCAAACTACAATGACGCGTTTCGAACTCAACCAGAGTTCATCTTCAGAGTAGGTACCGCAACCGTAAGCTATGCTACCACCTGTTAGACTAACATACTTATCCGTAGCGTGTAATATACAACTTTTTTGTACCAGTATGGTGACGAGCCAAATAATCTGTACTTATAAAAAAAAAACACATTTACTTTAAAAATGGGGATGTTTTTCTTTATGAAAATGAATAGTACTCGTGATTTTCAATAACTGAATCCGAAAAATGCCTCATTGAAAATAAACGTAAATTGCATACTCGACCAAGTAAGTGCTTTACCATTATTAACCCCCGGCACAAAAAGAGGGGTGTTCTAATAGAAGTTTAACCGCTATGTGTGTGAACCGATTTGGATGCGGTTTTTTTTATTAGAAAGCAGGTTTCATGGCGATGCTTCTTAGATATGTTTCAACAAAATCGGTTCAGCCGTTTCAAAGTTATCAGCTCTTTTGTTAGCTGCGGAAGGGATCTTAGACGCAAATTGGGCATTTAGTTTATGTTCAAACATACGTGTGACATAATTGTGTTGGAGGTTTTAAAATTTATTAATTTATAGTTAAGCTAGAGTTCTACATCAGAATAAAAATAATAAGGCTCTTTGTCACATTATTTGTAAGTGAAAATAGCCTCTAATGTTTTTTGCCGTACAACTAACATTGAACCTTAGGGCCTTAGGGTGGTAAAGGAATTTCTTGTTCGACTATTCACTTTAAATTGAAAATGGCCAGCAGTCTAATGTACTATTGTTGTCGTCAGAGCCTGGCGATGCTTCGGATCCACATGAACAAGCACACAGGGGAGCGCCCCTACAAGTGCAGCGTGTGCCCCAAAACATACATGTCACCCTACGCTCTCAATGTAAGTTATTTCCTATTTGATGCTAGTTTAAAGAAAGTAAAAGCAAATCTTCATTATTCAATATGGTCGTGACCTCCACCCCTTGATTCACCAGTATGTTAAGTTCGTGTTATTTCATTTTGTGTGCACTTATATGACACAGTCTGTGTTTATTTTGTTGGAATAAACAGAGAAATAAGCAGATTTTTCATAATAGTACATTAAGTACCTATTCACATTCCCGTTATACCAGATGTCCAAAATAAGACATTGCACCAAAAAAATCACTTCCTCGAGTAATCTTCGATTTTGTGTCGTGCAACGAGAATCTGGTTAGCCAGAATTGTGGTAAATAAATAATGTAGTATTTTGATAAATCTGGTATTTTGGGGATGGGGTATCTTAGGCACGAGCGGACTTTACGCATAATATTACACTCGGGTATAATCCACATTGAACCCCTGGTTGATTACCACCAGGCCCACTCGGATACGCATTCGGTGGCGCGCAAGTGGCGCTGTGAAGAGTGCGACGCCACCTTCGTGCATCAGTCGTCGGTCTACCAGCACCGGAAGGCGGTAAGTACGAGCGCACTACAAACTGGTACTATACCGGCATCATCTGAGCTCTGGGCCCATAAAACCCCGTTTTCGATCCTTTCGCTCGCTCTTGGGACATTATCGAGTCTCTCGCTCGCACTTTATAAGAAACAAGCCCTAGCAGTTAGAAATATTATTCACTGTATTTTTTTCCATCAGATACACAGCGGCGAGAGAGCGTACCAGTGCCACGTCTGCTCTAAAACGTTCGCGCAGTCCGGCACGCTGCAGGCGCACATCAAATACGTGCACATGAAGATCAAACCGCCGCCGAGGAAGCGCAACAGGAAGACCGCCACCTGAACAGCGCCATCTAGTGCCCGCAACAGTAAACTAGAGGGCGGCGGCAGTGCAGCGCCACTTAGCGCCTGCCACGGTTAACTATAAATAAAATAAATAAAAATAAAATAAAATAAAAATTGTTTATTTCAGATATCGTAGATCCATATTATGTTAGTAACAAAGAAGTCCTTATTTTATAACTTTGTTAGTATAGATATTATTTAAATGTATTTTGGCCCAGTGCGTGGCAATAACACTGTCCATCCTGCCAGCCATCACGTTCAGGAGACTGTTGCCGCGGCCGCGCAGGCGCAGCAGCGTCGCGCGGAACCCGTCGACGCGCGCGTCCGCGAACATACCAGCGCGGCAGCCGCAACAGAACCCTGAACGCGTTATTGTATTGGACCCGCAGAGCATTATGCGATCGTTTCGTGTATCTACACCACAGACTACACGTGTACAGTGACGTACTGTACGCTCTGAATAATGTGATTTTAACCTGTGCGCTATCATGTTAGCTCTGATCGCCAATGCTCTGCGTTCCCTTTCGACGCGTCATCACGCAGGTCATCGGTTACCCAGTGTCCTAAGGTACTTAAAACCATTTACCCTATTAAGTGGCTTACCATTGAGAAGAATGGGAGGAACATACGATGGGCATTTGGTTCCCGATTTAGAAACCATATACACACTTTCAGACCGTGCTTAATTCCATATTTCTCACAAATACCAATCAATTGGCTTAGACCACCGACCGATGGACTTCAGCAGTACCATGCGCGTAGTTTATATTGTTTAGACAGACTCTGTCGATATGGCATCCGACATATGTACTGCTGAGATCATCTATCAGGGCGTTTATATACAGGTTTATAGACAATATGTTACCCCAACGGACACTGTTCTTTTGACCGGAATACCAACACCTAAATATGCATATAAGTTCCTTGGGCAATTTTATCTCTTCGAGCTTTTTCCAAAGTAAGTCATAATTGACAAGATCAAAGGCTTTTGATTTGATAGGTCCAAGAAACATGCATTAATAGGCGTCTTTCTTCTAGTATAGTACTCGACAGTGTACTTTAAGGACAAAATAGCGCTTTCAGTTGACAGTCTAGGACGAAATCCAAACTGTGCATCGTGGAGCTGTAAATATTTGGCTAGATGTGAATTAAGCAGACCGTCGAGCACCTTTGCCACAATCGTAGCCAGCGATAAAGGTCTATAATTCGATTTGTCCGATAAGTCATCTGTCTTATTTTTTACAATAGGAACTACAATCGTCTAAGACAACGCCGGAGGTAAGTAAGAATGGCTGACACATAAATTAAAAAGCATAGTGAGGACTCTAGGTAAATGAGGTCCAGCATGTTGCAAATGCTCGATGCTCAAATAATCGTGACCAGGCGATTTACCACGTTTCATCTCTTTTAATACCTTAATTATCTCTTTCGAATTGAAACGAACATCAATATGCACAGAGGTCAAGGCATTTGGCTCTTGTGCAGGGTCATTAAAAGAAGATACAATATTAAACTGGTCCCTAAACACATTAGCAAAATCTTTGGGGTCAGACACACCATCGATACACACAGGAAGTCCAGGCTTGCCTTTCATTTTCTTTGTGGATTTCCAAAAATTACTAAAATCGCTATAGGGCTCGCCACAGGAAGTACTAGGTTGCGGCAGTATAGCGCCATCTAGTGTCTCCTACGGTTAACTATAGGGCGGTAGCAGTATAGCGACATCTAGAGCCCGCCACAGGAAACTATAGGACGGCGGTACTTTGGCGCCATCTAGTGTACGCCTCGGATAGCTACAGGGCAGCGGTACTATAATCGACGAGATCTAAATGTTGGCACAAAAACTAGGGGAAAACGGAAACTGTAGAGACCGGCACAGTAACTACGGGACAGCAGCCGTACAGTGACAACTAGTGCCCCTCACAGGAAACTACACTATTACGAGGACGGCGATAGTTTAGCGACATCTAGTTGCTACAACGCAAAACTGCCAGACGGCGGAACTGTAGTGACATCTAGTGTCCGCAACGAAAAACTACAGAGATGCTGCGCAGAATAAATTATTACACTTAAATACAGAAGAATCACTCGAACGAAAGTCAAGTTTAGGTGTAAAATTTGCATATTCTGCACGCTAGATTGAAACTTACGTTGTGGCACGAGCGTTCATACTCCATTGGACAGCGCTGACTCGAAAACGGTTTGGCTGTTTTTTTAATTTATTTCTGGCCATGGGAGCCCAGTCGTTCAGCCGTCGTTTGAGCTGCAATAACATAGGGTTGCAAGTCCAAAATATAAATATTAAAATAAACTAAAAATTAAAGTGTGATGTTTCCGTTCATTAACTACTTTTACATGACCACCTACTGGTCGAGTCAGAAAAGCTGGCATGAATGGATTGAACGAGAGTAATGTCACTTTGACATTTTTGTAGGAAAATGACTGATGCATGACATTTTCATATTTGTGTGAGTGTATTCAAATAGGTAACACCAAGGTAACACATGGATACTTTCATTCACTCATTCAATCCATTCGTGCCAACTCTTGTGAATCGAGCTGTACATAAGTTACTTAGAGTTAATAAACTTTGATAGTGCGATGTAGAATGTTGCAGATTCTGTATTTGATGCCTAGGTGGCGCTAGGATCGTTATAAAGGTAACAATCTACATCGATACTTGATCTCGTAACGCGTAAAACGTCTATACGAAAACGAAAACGTCCAAACAAAGAAAAACCCGAAAAAATAAGTTGGACACGGGTGTCGAATCCGTCTTCTCATTCCGTGATGCGTCCTTCACAATATACACTAAGCATACACGGCGAAATTTTTCAACATGTTTCGAAACATTTTTCGCACATAGAGAGTTTAATTGGAAGCGTATCCTTACGCTTTCAAAACAAACAAGCAAAATAAGCTGTATGGGAGCTATTTCCGTTGGCTTCTCCTATAGTATAGGAAAAAAGTACCTGACGTTTGTTGTGGTGTTGCCACGTTAATTTTAATTTCTACCAAATTCGTTCGGATACTAAAACGCTGATTGATTTATCAATCAAATTACTTAAACATAGGATGTCAACATTTAAAATCAAATGTCAGTTGTCAGCTAAACAAATCAAAAATCGGAAAATGCATGAAAAATGCGAAATAAATATGCGTTTTTCTCTATTGTTATTGAATTAGTATACTTTGAAGCCGTTCGGTTTAAATAATGAGGTCAATTCCGTCTGTTAAATTGGAAGCTGCGAAAGGCAGCGACCAACTTCTCGCTTGTCGCATCTGTTTGGCTACTGATACAAAATTATTTAATATCTTTGATAATGGACTAGATACAATGTTCCTGGAGCTCCTGGGGATTGCGGTATGTTGTTAGCTTACGTGCATGATAACACTTGCCTTAAGTAGTTTGTCATGTACTATTTTTTTTATATCTTACGACTATCAACAACATTGAAAAAAATTTAACTGATACCGATAATAATATTACACAGGTGTTCCAAAATTCAATTATAACGTGGTACCCGGCGAGAGTTTTGGACTTAATAAGAAAAAATATCCATGTCAAATAATTAGCAATAATAGTCACATTATTACATAGATTTTAAAATAAAAGCCTTGCCCATATTATGTCCCACTGCAGGGCACAGTTCTCTCAGAATTTAGATGGCTCTGTATCACAGCAGAATGTGATTATTTTACAGACTGAGATGTGCGATGTATAGGAAAAATTTGTGTCTAAACTCCTGAATCCTGAGGACTTTTGTTTTGTTCAAAGCTGGTCTTTTTTCTGGGGTTTTTCCTGTGCATCCTTGTTTCAGTTTATTATTATTATTATTATTTATATTATCAGGCAGGCAGTTGAGGGCAACTGATTGGTGCCTGTATCTAGCTGTTCCTTAGTCAAGTATTCCTTGTACTGCTAATGTGTTGGTCTAATCGGTTTTTAAATTGATTAACATTCAGTGCTGAGACTACATTTTCTGGTAGTTTGTTCCATGTCCATGTCTGGTAGTTTGTATTTAGTATGAAATATAAGTTATTTTTTTATTTATGTTAAAGAGGCCAGACAAACGAACTAGTGAGTCACCTGATGTTAAATGATCGCCACTGTCCATAGACACCAGCAGCGCTTTACACGATGCCAGTGCGTTGTCGGCCCTGGGAAAAGGAGAGGGAATAGGGGAGGGGGAGAGGTATTGGGCCCCTGGCGCTCTCACTGACCGTACAAAACACACAGTCAACATATTGTTACGATCTTGTAGTCTGTACGTAATGGAGTGCCGTAATTGTGCCAGGTGTCCCGTGAGGACGGGTGTCCCCGGCACGTGTGCGTGTGGTGCGCGCGGCTGCTGCGGAGCGCGCGGGCGCTGCGGCTGCGCGCGCGCCGCTCGGACGCGCTGCTCCGCCTGGCGCTCACCGACCAACACGTAAACTCTGCCTCTGCCTACACACACCTCTAATACAATATACAGGATGGAAAAATAAGTCGGGCCCTGAACGGGAACTACCTTAATTCCTCTTAGCTCATAAAGTTAATGTTAGATTTTACAATCATTTTTTTTTAAGACCAAATGTTTGTTAGAGAAGTTTTATCCTGAATAATCGAGTCGAGTTTTAGTTGAGTGTTTGTTTTTTTTTAATTTTAGTTGGTTCGAGTCCCGCACGAGGCAAGCGAGTTTTAGAAAATGTTTGAATGCAGTTTTGTTTCTTTTTAAAAATAAAGGATTGTCTGCTTTAAGTAAAATGAGCCAACTTAAGGATTTAAGGCAGTTTCCTTCCAGGGCTCAACTTATTTATTACCCTGTAGATAAATTACAGAGAGTGTGGAATTGCATATGTAGTGGTATTTTGTGTATATAGGCATTCCACTTTAGTGAGAGAGAGACAACAATACAGAGATCTCTCTCTCCAATGCCTATAAACATACAATACCACTACAATGCAATTCCACACTCTCGTTAATTTATCTATATCATAAATATATTTAGACAACCAGATGGCCTAGTGGTTAGAGAGCCTGACTACGAAGCTTGAGGTCCCGGGTTCGATTCCCGTGTCGGGGCAGATATTTGTATGAAAAATATGAATGTTTGTTCTCGGGTCTTGGGTGTTTAATATGTATTTAAGTATGTATCTATCTATATTATACGAGGGGCGTTCAATATAAAGTGAGAATGAGATGCAAACTCTTCTAATATTACGAAATTAAATACTGGCCGGTAAAGCTAATCTATCTAGCTGATTGCTATGAAAAAAAAAAACTAACTGTCTTTTGTTTAAAAAAATATACGGTAATTTCTTTGCAATGTATTGAGTACGTTAGCGAAAATGGAGAAAATTGACCTGCGCGCCGTTATCAAATACTTGTATTTGAAAAATTTTTCTACGGACCAAGTCAATTTGGATTTGCGGGACACTTTAGGTTCTAATGCTCCTCCGTATTCGACAGTCGCACGTTGGTGCGCCAAATTTAGACGTGGAAGAACATCGACAATGGACGACCCCCGCTCCGGACGCCCTACTACAGCAGTAACTGAAGAAATTGTGAAAAAAGTCGAAAACTCAGTTTTGGCGGATCGTCGTGTCACAGTTCGTTTTATTGCTGAAAATGTAAAGATTTCAACGGGGAGCGTGCATAATATTTTACATGAACGCTTGGGTATGAAAAAGGTATCTGCGCGTTGGGTGCCAAGAATGCTTACTGACACGCAAAAACAAAAGTAGACTAGAGATTTGTCAAGAAGCTTTGAACCTGATGCAGCAAGACCGGGAACTTTTTTTGGCGCGATTTATAACAATGGACGAAACATGGCTCCATCATTACGACCCTAAAACGAAACTGCAGTCTATGACATGGAAAAGGCCATCATCTCCAACTCCGAAGAAATTCAAGGTGAGCCCATCTGCCGGTAAGGTCATGGGCTCTGTTTTTTGGGATGGTAAAGGGGTATTAATGATTGAGTATCTCGAGCATGGAGCCACTATTACGGGCACTTTATACGCCAAACAAATAGCAACATTGCGCAATGAGATCCGCGAAAAACGGCGAGGTAAACTCTCGAAAGTTGTGCTGTTCCACCAGGACAATGCACCGGCACACAAGTCCGCCGTTGCAATGGCTGCAATTCGTGATGCTGGGATCGATATCCTTAAGCATCCTCCGTATTCACCAGATCTCGCTCCCAGTGATTTCTACCTATTTCCGAGATTGAAACAATACCTGAGAGGCCAGAAATTTGAAGATGACGACGCGGTAGTCGCTGCAGTACAAGATTTTTTAAGTACTCAAGATGAGACCTTTTTTAAAAATGGAATTTTAAGTTTAGAAAAAAGATATACTAAGTGTATTATGCTAAAAGGTGACTATGTCGAAAAATAAAATGACATTTAGTAAAAGTTGTTTATAATATACTCATTCTCACTTTTTATTGAACGCCCCTAGTATAAGTATGTTTATCCGTTGCTTAGTACCCATAACACAAGCTTTGCTAAGCTTACTGTGGGATTAGGTCAATTGGTGTGAGTTGTCCCATGATTTATTTATTTATTTATTTATATCTGGATGAATCAACTTTTTAGTACCACTACCACCAGTTGCTATGGTTACACAAATTTTGTCCCTTGGACAACCTAAGCATTTTTCTATGTAGCCTAATTAAGATTTCCCACCAACAAACATAAAATCGTGATTAGAATATTGTTGGGGGGAAATCTTAATTTGGCTACATTTGTTAGATACGCGGTATTAACCAATGCCAGTTATGCGGAATTTCCCTATGGGTGTTGTGCAGATACACAGTATTTACCAGTGCTAGTTACGCGGTATTGCACTATGCCCGACGTTATGTCTTTACGTCGGCATTGGCAAAATACGCCTTGCTGAAATAGCAAGGGTGAAAAACAAAGAATAAAATTAAAAAAGAAGATTTGGAGGAATCATCCTTTTTGTGTTGTTTACTCTATGCCCGGTCGCCCAAGAGACACTTCATATTGTTTCATAGAAAAATGCTTAGGTTGTCCAAGGGACAAAATTTGTGTAACCATAGCAACGGGTCTGGTGGCACTAATAAGTTGATTCATTAATTAACCAAATAATATTCTAATCAAACACTATTTCAATTCCAGATAACGAACAGTGTCATTCACAACATAGATCGCGCGGCAAACAATCTTACTCTTCACCTAACAGCCCAAACTAACACAGAAATCATAGAGTGCGAATACATGGAACCAATCATAAAGCACGAAGTAGAAATACAACTAAATGATACAAACAATGACGAACCAATCATCAAATTCGAAGACGACCACATAGAAGCAGAGTCAGAAGACGAATACAAACAGACTGAAGTAAAAAAATTAAGAACAAACAAAAGAAAAAAGAAAGCCAGCGAGAGTGAGAGCGAAAAAGTACCAAAGAAAACTAAAAAGATAAAGAAAATGTTTGATTGCGAAGAAGATTTTCCCAAGTTTGAGAGTAAATATAATATGGAGATTGTGGTGTTGACGATGGAGCAGCAGTTGGAGAATATGGCGGCGAGGAAGAATTCGTCCAACTACATTAATTCTCCGTTTAAGTGTGAACTGTGCTTCAAAGGGTTTTCGTCGGAGGCTACGTTTAAGAATCATAACCTGAAACACCATGACCCTGTAAGTGTTAACTAAGTTATGAGCGTCTAAGAATTACATGATTGTTTTTTATAGCTAGACCGTTTAAATGAGTTCTCCCCCACGCAGTATGGGGCTGGGGGGTATGACGACAAAGGGGGCCGGGAGAGGTGCGGGCGGCAGGCACATTTATGCAATCTAGTCCTTACGAACCCAACCCATTTAAACGGTTTAACTATAGAAGAGGGGGTCGAGACAAAAGTCACTCTATCTTATGGAAGGCAAGAGAGGTGACACAACAACTATTTCTTGTTATATATTTATTTTTTCAAACAAGCTCGGAAATATTCACATCACTTTGAAAAAACATAACCCTGTCCTTGCAGTCGGGTAAAAAAGAGAGAAAGTTGTACATTTATATAGGATCTTGGCCAGCAATACCTATATAGTTAAGTATGTAAATCCATTCTTGGCCACTGCATTGACTTATTTTTTAATTAAAATTCAAGTAAATTTGAAGTTTACCATGAGCTTTACAGTGAGAAAACCTGCATACAACTGAAATGAAATTCAGTGGAACTTTCGCACTGGGCCCGCATGGGAGCCACGGCCCAAGCACTCTCATTCTGAGAGGAGGGCTGTGCCCTGCAGTGGGACGTATACAGGCTGGGATGATGATGACATCTGAGAAGACATTCAATCGTGTGTGAAGTTCCCAATCCGCACTGGGCCCGCGTAGGAACTAAAGCCCTCCTCATTGTGAGAGCCCTGTGCCCTGTAATGCGACACGATGATGATGATGATTACCTTTTTGCTGTTACAGAGCGTCGGTTCGCAAGTGTGCCGTCTGTGTCAGTCGCGCTTCCGCATCCCAGCGTTCCTACGCACGCACGCGGAAACGCACCGGCTCAAGTTCGTCTGCCGCGACTGCCGGTTCGTCGCCAGCAACCGGTCAGCGCACTTACCTTACCCAAACATTCGCTTACCTTGCTTAAACACACACTTACCTTGCTTAAATATGCACTTACCTTACCCAAACACTCGCTTACCTTACCTAATACGGATTTACCTTAACTAAACACGCACATACCTTACCTAAACACGCACTTACCCCACTTCGGATTTACCTTAATAAATGTTTTTTATAACATCTGGGCATCATGACTCCTTGGACATTCTGACACTTGGTTCAAAATACCCCGGAAGGACTTACCTTACCTAAATACGCACTAAACTTACCTAAACAAAAAAAACCCTACCTTACCTTGCTTTAACACGCACTTAACTTACGTAAACAAACATGCTCTTACCTTAAGGTAAGGTAAGTGAATGTTTAGGTAAATTAAGTGCGTGTTTTGGTAAGGTCTAAACACGGACTTACCTTACCTAAACTCTCAATTTAGCAAATGAAGTAATATAAGTTGACACACTGAACTAAAGTACATAAGGGGACACACTGGAGTACATAAGGCGACTGACTGAAGCACACTGAAGTACATGAGGCGATTAACTGAAGTGCATAAGGAGGATCACTGAAGTACATAAGGCGACTGAATGAAGTAGGTACAGTCAAGGAATTTAATTCCCTACGCATTTCGTAAAAATGTCGTGTAATATTCGCAATGCATTAAGGTCGAAATGTCAAATGCAACACGTCAAAACAACATCGTTGCTAGCTCTTATGGTGACAGTTTGCCGTACGATATTCAAACTTAGGTGACTTCCCACTCAGAATGCTTTAGCCAGGATATCAGAGCTTTGGCCAAGTCCAATCTCCTCGAACGCTGGAACCAAGAATGGAGTATCACGCGACTGTCTATGGGTAAACTTTATGGAGATATTCAACCAAACCTTCCGGCCAACCCGTGGTTTTTTAAATATCGGACAGACAGCGTGCTACTTCCACGGTTATTCGGTTGCGTCTCGGCCATGTATGCACCCCTTCTTTTTTGGCAAAGATCCACGCGCGTGACCATTCCTTGTGTGAGTGCGGCCTTGAGGAGGGTACACCGGACCACATATTCTTCAATTGTCCCAATATCCCTATTCCCTTGTACGATCATCTCCCTGACTTTATTCCCCGCCCAGCAAGTTTTAGGACCACGCTCTCCTTTGTGAACACTAACTTTATCGACGTCTTAACAAGATTTATTACGCATTTTAACATCAAGCTATAATAACCTCTCTTATCATCCCACTAAGTATATGTGCTCTTTGTCCTAACCGGTTTAAATATGCTTTTCTCAAACATCCAAGGAAATGTGGTCCTTATAGTCGTGACAATAGAACACGAAGTATGCCATTGTATAGCAGTTGAGGAAGATTCGTTCTAATTTCAAATTAGGCGACAATAATGGAATTACATACAAACATTGCTGGCCAAGGCCAGCAAAGAGATTGTCTTTTGTTTTAGTGGGTCGTATTTTCTTTTATTGACTATCAATGACATACTGCCAATTAAGAAAAATTTAGTTTGTGAATTTACTTTTTAATATCTTACTTGGCTAGATTTAATAAAATAAATAAGGATTGGCGTTTATTGTTAACAATTTATTAAAATAACCAATTAAATTAGGTCGTAATTTTTTAATAAATATAAATCATCTCAAGATTTTGCGTCAAAAACATTAACTGGAACAGCTTACAAATAAATTGCTGGAAAAAAATATTTTGGCGGGAATCAAAAAAAAAAACAATTTGAATTAAATATGAATATATAAGTTGAACATTCGTGTCATTTCCTTGGATTTATTTGAGAAAAGCACTATACAAGCCTTGGCCACGAACAGGGATTGCCGGCCTCGTATCTCTAGATGGCCTCGTTAACACTCGGCCATCTATTACTACTCGGCCGGCAATCCCCTATTTCGCGGCCGCTGCAGTAATGTACTATTACGTATGTGTAGTAAAATTGACAATTTTTGTTGTTGTTGTAGGTATCCTGAACTAACCCTACCCTACCGGTCATTTGACATTACAGCGCCTGACAACTTGAGTAATCCATGGAGTAATCTATAAACATCTGTAGCTCTCAACCTTGACGCTGGCAAAATTGTCCAGTTGGACAGGCGCCATTTAAAAAAAAATAAAAAAAAAAACTTAGGTGGGTAGCAAATTAAATTCCTTGACTGTACATAAGGCGACTCACTTGTTACGTTACGAAATACGAATACTTGGTTTGGTTGACAGTCAGTTTAAATTTTTATTTTAAATAATTTATTCATATCTACAGACACCGAGCGTGGCAGACAAAATAATATTCTTCTACAGGGTTATTTGTAATTCACTGACATCCTCTTAACCCTGAATTCCTATCACTCAAACAAATGTTTTTTGTTTTACGACTTTTTAAAATGAAGCACTTTTTTCCCATACAAATACACAGAGTATCGTAAAAATAAGAGGTAATCTCAAATTTTCAAAACGTTATTACACCAAAAATATTAAGTTATGACAAAAGCCGTAAAACAAAAAACATTTGTTTAAGTGGTAGGAGTTTAGAGTTAAAAGGATGCTAGTGAATTACAAATAACCCTGTATACAGTTTCTACTAACGAATCCATACAGTAAAATTACATAAAGTTTACCACTGTCAGATGGTTTGCCTTCATTTCATATTCAACTTTAACGTCCTACAAATAAAGCCAATTTTAGAATACTGTTACCCACGTTTGCAGATTTTGAAATAACTACTTTATTTGTATGGTGTTAAAGTTGGAAATGAAATGAAGGCAAGCAATCTGTCAGTGGTAAACTAAAAGTAAACGTATTGTATCCATCGTGACACGAAGAATATTTTGTCGGTGTCCGATATGGGACGTGCCGGACCACGCTCGGTGTTTGTAGATATGAATCGACATTTATAGTTTTTATTTTAGATACCACGCCATAACGCATTCGCGGGAGCACAGCGGGTTCAAATACGTGTGCAAATACTGCGGGGCCAGCTTCAAGTGAGTAGAAACGTGCTTTTTAGGGTTCCGTAGTCAACTAGGAACCCTTATAGTTTCGCCATGTCTGTCCGTCTGTCTGTCTGTCTGTCTGTCCGTCCGCGGCTAAGCTCAGAGACTGTTAGTAGTAGAAAGCTGTAATTTGGCATGAATATATATATATATATCAGTCACGCCGACAAAGTGATTAAATAAAAAAGATTAAAAAAATTTTTTTAGGGTACCTCCCATAGACGTAAGGTGAGGGTGATTTTTTTTTCTCAACTAACCCTATAGTGTGGGGTATCGTAGGATAGGTCTTTTAAAACCATTGCGGGGTTGCTAACATGATTTTTCTATTCAGTGATCTGTTTGCGAAATATTCAACTATAAAGTGAAAATTTTCATTAAAATCGGCCGTCCCCCCCCCCTCTAAAATCTAAACTGTTGGGTGGAAAAATTTGAAAAAATTCAGAATGGTAGTAAATATATTTACTAGGAAAATTATAGCGGCTATGGTTGCTTGGAAATTATTTGTAGTTTAAGAGTAAATAGTAGGCTAAGGTATAAAACATACCTAAACTTGGATGATTCCATACGAAATCCTTAAAAATATATTACTTAATATTTTCGTAATGGCTACGGAACCCTACCTTGGGCGTGTCCGACACGCTCTTGGGCGGTTTTTATTTATGGTTATATTTATATCACTAGCTTGTTGTTCAGTTCAGTACAGAAACATGAACGACCGCTCAAAAGCTTCCTGATGACCAATTATAGAAATATAAATAATAGCTGTTGCCTGCGACTCCGTCCATCATCATCATCATCATCATCAGCCTATGTTCGTCCACTGCTGGACATAGGCCTCTCCCATGGCACGCCACTGAGCACGATCCTCGGCCACTCTCATCCAGCTGTTGCCAGCCGCCGCCTTGCGACTCCGTCCGCCAAGAAAAAAATTTACTTTCGGAATTGTTATAAAACAAACCTAACCTAACCTACTGCATTCTATAAGATGGCATTTAAAAAAGTCCTGAAATAAATACCGTTTCAGAAATAAATCTCTGTGTGACTGACGTTGATTATGACGAGGACCGGAAAACCCCTTCATTTGCTGGACCCTTTTCATAGGGTTACCCTATTAAAGTGTTACCCTATGATATGGTAAGCTTTCGTTGTGCTAAGCCTATCAATATGGATACCGTTTTGAATAAGGTTAACCGTTTCCTATATGATTTCCTAGTCGAAAAGGGTGTAGATAACTTGATTATTTGGGTCAATCAACTTTTTTTTGTAAATTTCTATTTACTCCTTTACAAGTAACTCTGTAATCTCTGGTTAGTGAAACCATGATTTTGCAGTAACTAGATAAACTGTTTATCATAGTGCGTATGTGAAAACCAAAAAAAAATAAGTATTTCTATGAAAAAATCCGGTCACCCAGGGGAAATACCACTATTTTCATACAAATTTCGGGGACAACATTGTCCCCTGGGTCACCCACGAAATAGAAGCTAAACAAAATAAAATAAATATGGCAATTACACCATTATTGACTACAAAAATCTGGGGTTTTGTAAAGTATACTTTAAACAAGGAAAAATAACTAGTTTTTTAATTATTTCGGTTTTCATAGAAAGTAGCAGAAAATCGTTTACAAAAAAAAGTTGATCGACCCATTTAACCACTTACCATTTAATAGGGTTACCTCTTTCTCGTCTCTTTTTCACGCACTAAGGCAGGTTATTGCTATTTCATGGCGGCATTTTACCTAATTACATTGAAAATCCGAGTCGGGTCCGAATCGAACCGAATGCTTTTTGAAATATATGGTTTCACGGGATGACCGTAAAAGTAATAAAAAATGAAGTTGAAGAAAATAAAAAAATAAATAGAAAAAGATACTTCATACTTAACTTGTAAAAGTTGGCCTAGTAGCGCCATCTCTTGGTCCAGGTGAGCGGGTAGCTCCGAAGGAGTGTTGAAGTCTCTCGGTAGAGGGCATTAACATAGATGCGCTTTATCACTGCCTAATGTGATTATAACAGACTGAAGTGTACGATGTATGGGAAAGATTCGTCGCTAACTTCTAGACCAGTGATGGTGTAGGGGTAAGCACGCAGCACGGAACGCTGAGGACCTGGGTTCGATTCCCAGCATTGGTCTTTTTTCTGGGGTTTTTTCTGTGCATCTATATTTCAGTTTGTATTTAGTTTGAAATGAATGCTTTGCACTTAAAGTTTAAAATAGCTTGATCGCGTTTTAAAATCACGGAATACGGTAAACCTATTAAGAGTTTTTTGTTTTGGTAAGCGCTTACCAGAATTAACTATGTTATTAAGGTCAGACTTTCATTCGGGTAGCCCGGTTATATGCTTACCAAATTGATAGGGCTTGTGAAAAAAAAATCTATAAAATACCCTGTCCAATACCCCTTTAATGGTAACCGGTTCCGGTCCTTGTGACGAATGATGCATTATGAGTATGACTTATTAAATATATGAAACAAAGGGACCCCATTGCATATGTGTCGCAGGAAGCCGTCGACGCACGGCACGCACGTGCGCATCCAGCACCCGACGCAGAACACGTCGTGCGACGTGTGCGGCGAGACCTTCCAGGGAGAGTTCGGGCTGCGCATGCACAAGACGCGCGCACACAAACAGGTGCGACTCTAAAAGCACGCTGTTAACGATCAAAATTGTTAGACAAACTTAATATGCAAGATTGGTGTTTTGGATTCTTTTTGTATTTTTATTTTTCAACTCTTAATATTTTTTCTTACTTTTACGGTCATCCCGTGAAATCCATATTATCATACTAAATAAAAACTGAACCATGGATGCACGGAAAAACCCAGAAAAAAAACAACTGTGTGTTAAAGGGGGTATGAAAATTTCATTGATTTTGCCGTAGGATGTACCGTTTTCAAGATATTTGGCAAAACACCGGTTCTCGTCCGATCACCGAGGTTAAGCAACGTCGGGCGCGGTCAGTACTTGGATGGGTGACCGCCTGGTTTCATTTTGGTTTTTTGAATGTTTCGTTATGACGTTGTCACGTTAAACTATCGTCCGTAAACCGACTTTATTAAACAAATTGCTAGTTGTTGCTGTTTTTTTTTTTAAAATATGAGTTCGAGCCGATATGACAAAACGCGAGCTCATTATTCTTTCATGTTCTCAAACATATAATCGAAACAGTAATAATTAGCAATTTTCTTGAAAAAATATTTTCTATAGAAGTTTTTTTTTTTATTAATTTCAACAAAAAAATACATTAAATTTACGACAAATACTTCGCCAAACTGCAAAACAGTTGGTTGGCGAATACTACACTCCTTATTTTTAACATTATATTTCTATACCTAGTTAGTTAGAGGGTTTAGTCACTTTTCACTACTTTAGTTAGAGGAAAATTTCTCCAAAAAGGTTGAGATCGGGCAGGTAAAAAAATATGCGTATTATTTTAGACTAGGTACTCTCTAACATACAAGGTATTTTTTTAATCAGTGCACAAATTTTGATACGTGATTCAGTATCTTTGATAGATCACGATTATCTGTTCAAGATTTTTTTTTACATTTTGAAATTTGGGTTGTTCATAGTACTTCATCCAATAAATTGGTCGAGTTACTATGAAAAATAGAAAAAATAAGTGATAAAAATTATAACGAAAAATACTGAAATTTGTTATTTTAACGACACTGTATAACATATTAAAATTTGTGAGCTTATTAAAAAATTACCCTGTATATCAAAATAAATCAAATCGGAATCGAACCGTTTGGTACCTTTCCTTGTAAGCAACATGGTTTTTTCCAGAACTGGTATAACTTAGAGGTATTGTTATTTCCAGAGTTCAGAGAACGAGTCGGAATCCCTGAACTGCAGCAGTTGCGGGGTGCACTTCGCGAGCTCGTACGCCATGGCGAGACACATGAACACAGCAGTGGACAACGGTTGCAACCCCAGCATGCGGTCAGTGGGCCACAGAAAAAAAAAATACATTACTCACAACTGCTTGTTCCCTAAATATCAGAATTGCAAAAAAACTAGACTGCCGACTTACTCTATTTCTAAAATACCAAATTCCCAGAATACCAGACTTTCCTGTCACCGTGTTTTTCTCTATATCGGATTGCCAAAAAAGCTTGTTTTCAATACACCATGTTCCATTCAAAACCGAATTTCCGTAATAATACTGACACTGAAAATCTGCTGACGATTGCAAGGTGAGGGGTGACGCTGTGTAGCCAATTGTTCTTTGTTTATTTCGTTATTACACTTGATTACATTATTATTGTTTAATTACCAACTAAGTTTTATGTTTTAAGATATTGTGTATCGAGTTGTAAAAAAAAATATATATTAGGGGACAATCTTACACAAATCGACCTAGTCCCAAACTAAGCAAAGCTTGTACTATGGGTACCAGACGACAATAAACATACTTATATAGATAAATAAATACATAAATACATAGAAAACATCCATAACTCAGGAACAAATATTCGTGCTCATCACACAAATAAATGCCCTTACCGGGATTCGAACCCAGGACCTCTTGCTTCGTAGGCAGGGTCACTACCAACTAGGCTAAAGCGGTCGTTAAATAAAAAGGTCGGTATTATAATTCTTTAGATTCCTTTTGTCTACAACACAGGTTACACTTGTAACCTAGCTTAGACTAAACTACATTTACTTACTAGACCTAAGATTATTTCATGCTTATATTTTGTATCGTATATGAATAAATAAATAAATAAATACCAGATAGTGAAATCACCAGGCTCGTAAAACACGACCCGCTGGCCTCCCCACGACGACCGCGACCTGCCTAGACTAGATCATCATTCATCGATGGTGTAAATCATGGCGTCCAGCCATATTGTCGCGCGAATACGTTGCGCATTCGCGGCGAACACGCTGCTTCTAATACGTTCGCTAATCGCCAGTGTGATACCCCTCTAACACGGCAAGTTTTAACTTGTCAGATCATGGTTGTTCCAGAGCGTGTACGCTGTGCGGCGAGAACTTGGCAACCGAAGAGCTGCTGCTTGCTCATACGGAGGAGCGGCACAGCAGGCAGGAGACCAAGTGCGATGAGGCAAGACCCCGCTCATCATTAGCCGCGTACTGACTGGCGAACAGCCTCGGGTAGTAAAAAGAAGTATAACATTTGCCGCGCGAGGAACAGTGTTGCCAACATGGGCGATTTTTCGCCATGTAGGCTACTAGGAATGGGAATCAGCGACAAAAAAATCTAAACCTAGCCTTTTAGGCTACTTGAAAAGGTAAAAGGTCCTTTCAGTTGGTGAAAGGATCACAAAACAAATGAATGCCCAATTAAGGGTTAAATACCATCTTTTTGTATTTTTTTTTAAATATCTATAGAATTTTAAGGACTCCAAATTTAAGACTGGGTTTGAATTACCAACTTTTAGAAATTTTGCCAATTTAAGGGTTAAAAAACTATGTTTTTAATTTAAGTTATACCATTTAGGCTGCTTTTGGCTACTTCAGCTCGAATTCGGCTACTTTAGGCTACTTAAGCTCCGAGCCAGTTTTGCTCAAGATCGCCACGAGGCCGCACGTTCGGAAAGATATCGCCATCAATGCCTTTCTAATAATTATTGTAAAAAAAAAGAAAATAGAAACCTAAACGTTTTTAAATAAAACTGTTATAATGTTATATTAATTTAACGCTGACACGCGACAAACAAGCGAGGCAGAACACAACCGTCTTGAGCGAGCGCGGCAAACGTACTAAGGCGCCTTGGAGCATGGACAGAAACCGACAACGCTCGGCTCGGGCCGAGGCACGTCCTAACTACCCGAGGATTTGCTCCGCAAGGCTGCCTCGCCGAGGCTGCTCGCTCAGTCAGTACGCGGCTATACCTGTCGATAAAGATCGATTCGTATCTACAGACACCGGGCGTGTCAGACACGTGCCGTGGCAGACGCCGACAAAACATTCTTTGCGCATACTGGCTGGGCAAAGCCCGTGTCTGCGCGGTCGTGTTACGAGAGATATGAATTCGTTAATAGAAACTGTAAAGAAGAATATTATGTTGTCTGCCACGGCACGTGTCTGGCACGCTCGGTGTCTGTAAGTATGAATCGAGTTTAAACGGTAGATCCACAGCTGATCGATGCCACTGTCGTCGCCCAGTCTATTCTACCACCTATCTATGGCATCTATCGACGATAGAGCGATTGGTGTTGTAGAAACTGTCGATCGATGTCGTCGAATCCATTCTACAATCGATCGACGTCGACCAATCCATTCTACCATCGATCGACATCGACACAATCCATTCTACCATCCATCAACGTAGACTAATCCATTCTATCATCGATCGACGTCGACATATCCATTCTACCATCCATCAACGTAGACTAATCCATACTATCATCGATCGACGTCGACAAATCCATTCTACCATCCATCAAATGTATGTACACCTGTAAAGGTAGGGTTTGGTGAGACTTCTAAAGTTGCAAGTGTGACTGCATCTGTAGCCCAATCTCCACATGCATGAATAAATCATTTCATTTATCATTTATTTGTTTCATTTATCAACGTCGACCAATCCATTCTACCATCGATCGACGTCGACCAATCCATTCTACCATCGAGCGACGACCGTTACTATCTACACCGTAGATTCTACAGCCTGAGTGCATCCGTTGTTGCAGTGCAACAAGACGTTCCTGACGGAGGCGTCTCGCAGCGTGCATTACGAACGTGTGCATCTGCAAGTCAAGAACGTGCGGCGCAAGGCGGCGCATCACGCGACCAAGCAGTATGGCGGCGCCGTCATGTGCGAGCTGTGCGGCAAGAAGTGCAAGGTAAGAACGTGCGGCGCAAGGCGGCGCATCACGCGACCAAGCAGTATGGCGGCGCCGTCATGTGCGAGCTGTGCGGCAAGAAGTGCAAGGTAAGAACGTGCGGCGCAAGGCGGCGCATCACGCGACCAAGCAGTATGGCGGCGCCGTCATGTGCGAGCTGTGCGGCAAGAAGTGCAAGGTAAGAACGTGCGGCGCAAGGCGGCGCATCACGCGACCAAGCAGTATGGCGGCGCCGTCATGTGCGAGCTGTGCGGCAAGAAGTGCAAGGTAAGAACGTGCGGCGCAAGGCGGCGCATCACGCGACCAAGCAGTATGGCGGCGCCGTCATGTGCGAGCTGTGCGGCAAGAAGTGCAAGGTAAGAACGTGCGGCGCAAGGCGGCGCATCACGCGACCAAGCAGTATGGCGGCGCCGTCATGTGCGAGCTGTGCGGCAAGAAGTGCAAGGTAAGAACGTGCGGCGCAAGGCGGCGCATCACGCGACCAAGCAGTATGGCGGCGCCGTCATGTGCGAGCTGTGCGGCAAGAAGTGCAAGGTAAGAACGTGCGGCGCAAGGCGGCGCATCACGCGACCAAGCAGTATGGCGGCGCCGTCATGTGCGAGCTGTGCGGCAAGAAGTGCAAGGTAAGAACGTGCGGCGCAAGGCGGCGCATCACGCGACCAAGCAGTATGGCGGCGCCGTCATGTGCGAGCTGTGCGGCAAGAAGTGCAAGGTAAGAACGTGCGGCGCAAGGCGGCGCATCACGCGACCAAGCAGTATGGCGGCGCCGTCATGTGCGAGCTGTGCGGCAAGAAGTGCAAGGTAAGAACGTGCGGCGCAAGGCGGCGCATCACGCGACCAAGCAGTATGGCGGCGCCGTCATGTGCGAGCTGTGCGGCAAGAAGTGCAAGGTAAGAACGTGCGGCGCAAGGCGGCGCATCACGCGACCAAGCAGTATGGCGGCGCCGTCATGTGCGAGCTGTGCGGGAAGAAGTGCAAGGTAAGAACGTGCGGCGCAAGGCGGCGCATCACGCGACCAAGCAGTATGGCGGCGCCGTCATGTGCGAGCTGTGCGGCAAGAAGTGCAAGGTAAGAACGTGCGGCGCAAGGCGGCGCATCACGCGACCAAGCAGTATGGCGGCGCCGTCATGTGCGAGCTGTGCGGCAAGAAGTGCAAGGTAAGAACGTGCGGCGCAAGGCGGCGCATCACGCGACCAAGCAGTATGGCGGCGCCGTCATGTGCGAGCTGTGCGGCAAGAAGTGCAAGGTAAGAACGTGCGGCGCAAGGCGGCGCATCACGCGACCAAGCAGTATGGCGGCGCCGTCATGTGCGAGCTGTGCGGCAAGAAGTGCAAGGTAAGAACGTGCGGCGCAAGGCGGCGCATCACGCGACCAAGCAGTATGGCGGCGCCGTCATGTGCGAGCTGTGCGGCAAGAAGTGCAAGGTAAGAACGTGCGGCGCAAGGCGGCGCATCACGCGACCAAGCAGTATGGCGGCGCCGTCATGTGCGAGCTGTGCGGGAAGAAGTGCAAGGTAAGAACGTGCGGCGCAAGGCGGCGCATCACGCGACCAAGCAGTATGGCGGCGCCGTCATGTGCGAGCTGTGCGGCAAGAAGTGCAAGGTAAGAACGTGCGGCGCAAGGCGGCGCATCACGCGACCAAGCAGTATGGCGGCGCCGTCATGTGCGAGCTGTGCGGGAACAAGTGCAAGGTAAGAACGTGCGGCGCAAGGCGGCGCATCACGCGACCAAGCAGTATGGCGGCGCCGTCATGTGCGAGCTGTGCGGGAACAAGTGCAAGGTAAGAACGTGCGGCGCAAGGCGGCGCATCACGCGACCAAGCAGTATGGCGGCGCCGTCATGTGCGAGCTGTGCGGGAACAAGTGCAAGGTAAGAACGTGCGGCGCAAGGCGGCGCATCACGCGACCAAGCAGTATGGCGGCGCCGTCATGTGCGAGCTGTGCGGGAAGAAGTGCAAGGTAAGAACGTGCGGCGCAAGGCGGCGCATCACGCGACCAAGCAGTATGGCGGCGCCGTCATGTGCGAGCTGTGCGGCAAGAAGTGCAAGGTAAGAACGTGCGGCGCAAGGCGGCGCATCACGCGACCAAGCAGTATGGCGGCGCCGTCATGTGCGAGCTGTGCGGGAACAAGTGCAAGGTGAGGGAACTACTCGCATACATGCTGTGGTAATAGGGATGTTGACGCCATCGAAATATAGGTAATTCGAAGACACGACTCCAGTAAAAAACGCTTTATTTTAACCCTGAAAACCAGATTAATGTTTGTTTGTTTGTTTGTTTCTTCTAAGTAACCAGCAACTATACATTATTTGCATGTAAACTTTAATGTAACTTCCGTAGCGACAATATTTTATATTGTTTTTGTACACCAGTTTAAATTCCCTACCGTATCATGCAAGTATTATTTACTTATCGATGTTTTCAAGTCCCTGTATGGTGACAGATAAGATGTTTAAGATGGTGCCTAACACCTACCGTTTCGATTTGTTAATTAACTATGTATTTCGTTTTATTTTCTATGGAACTTAAGGTCTGTTTGTTGTTACTTAAGTTGATTAATGTTGAATTGTGACTGTTTGTTTCCTAAATAAATAAAAAAAAAAAAAAAAAATTAATTTTCGATTAACTGCAAAATTAGATTTTTTATTTTATTTTATTTTATTTTATTTTATTTATTGGAGAAAAAAAAAACAGATACACACACACAATCATTATCAAACAAGGCATATAAATAAGAATGTAGTATGCACCCTAAATGTTTGTTGCTTTAAAATAAATAAATAGTTAGTTGATTGAGTTGGCGAACAAGTGACGTCATAAGTTGCTATTGCCATTCAAACTATAGGAGAGTTGTGTTTTGACAGCTCATAAAAAGTACGTCAGTTGATTGGTGGTGTCAACATCCCTATTATAGAAAAACAAGAGAGGGGGAGAGAGAGATGGATCGAGGGAGCGATCTCTAAGCGAAGGCATAGAAGGTTCATAAAATTTGGAGATCCGCATTCATTACCCCTGTACACAAGAGTGGAGATCGTTCAGTTACTGGAAACTACAGACTTATTTCCAAACTAGCCTTCCGTCCGCAGCTTCGCCCGCGGTAAATTAATTTTCCCGTAGGAAAAGGTATTTTCCCGCGGTAAAAAGTAGCCTATGTCACTCAGTGATAATGTAGCTTTCTAAGGGCAAAAGAATTTTTGAAATCGGTCCATTAGTTTCGGAGCCTATTCAATGCAAACAAACAATCAAATCTTTCCTCTTTATAATATTAGTTTCCAAATTATGTACTTATATTTTTTTACCAGCTTTTATTTTACCTACGTTGCCTGTGTCTCATCAAATCTTGCAAGTTTAATTTGACTCATTTCCCGATTTCCGATTGAGCTCAAATTTTGTATGCATGTGTAAATCGGATGACAATGCAATATTATTGTGACCTGGAGTTGATCTGATGATGGAACTGGAAGGTGGCCATAGGAACTCTGTAATAAAACGATACGACCCCGTCGAGTTTGGGCTCGTTTGATTCGTCTTGACAAATAGTATCGCACTTTTGTAGTGGTAGAGCCATGTTGTAGCTAACCGCTGCATAACGAATGGGCCGGCTCGTCCGGGGCAGTACCTCTCACAGAACACCGGCGTGAAGCAGCAGTAGTGCTGCGTTTCGTACGGTCAGTGAGAGCCCCGGGGGCCTAATACCTCTCTCCCCCTCCTCTATTCCCTCTCCTTTTTCCTCTCCCTAGGGCCGACAACGCACTGGCATCATCATAAGTGGTGATCACTTAACACCAGGTGACCCACTAGTTCGTCTGGCCTCTCTAACATAAAAAAAAAATTAAGTGAGTCAAGTGTCTCCCTGTTGGTTGTCACAGAACAGCACCATTTTGAAGTACCACCAGCGCACCCACACGGGGGAGAAGCCGCATACCTGCCCGCGGTGCCCCAAGCGGTTCGTGTCGCCAATGCTGCTACACGTAAGTACAGTAAAATTACATAAAGTTTACCACTGACAGATGGTTTGCCTTCATTTCATATTCAACTTTAACGACCTACAAATACAGCCAATTTTAGAATACAGGACTAGAGCCCACGACCAAAACCATGTCTCATAGCAATACGGCAAAAACCCTATAAAATCGTTAGATTGTATGATTCTGAACCCGACTAGGTGTGTAGTAACGGTCGAAAGTGTAGCAACTGCGTGGGAGGCCATTTCTGCTGTGTCAAAAAAAAAAGGCAGTCGGTATTATAGCAATACGTCTGATAGTGAAAATGTACATAGATTTTATAATTGTATTACGAAAAAGTTTGTTTTCAGACATTTTGCGCGTAGCATATAGCCTGAGCGCATTTTTGAAAATGTCAACAAATTTAGCCGACCTGTATCATAGCAATACGGATAATTTTTTTTTTAACTTTTCGCATTGCTGCCAGGATTACCAAAAACCTGTTTTCAGACACTTTAAGTGTAGCATATACCCCAAAAACGAAAATAACGTTTCGGAGTCGCTTGGCCGACGCCTCTGTTAAATGATTTTTTAAATTTACAGCCTTCATAGATATTCAAGAATCTCCCTTGTCTATTATATGTACTTTGACAGATGACAGATGTCATTACTTCTTTCTTTTGTAAAAGTTACTCAAGTGTGCTTTAAATAAAACCAAAACTATCAAACTGTCTGATAGATAAGGTGCTACACTTAATTTGACTGATATAAATTTTTTGCACATGTGGACAACTTATTTTATCATGTCCAACAATTTTCAGACATATTGCTATGATACCGATCGGTAAAATTTGTTAACATTTTCAAAACGGTCTCAAAATTTAATGCGTTCACATTTCCGTCTGAAAATTGTTTTGTTCGCATCAAATAACCAAAATTTACTAATAAAAAAGATTTTCAGACGTATTGCTATGAGACATTTTTTTTGTCTCATTTTTAATTTTTTTAAGTGATTTTACGGGTTTGCGCTACACCACTAACGTCTGAAAAATATGTTTCCGGTATCTCAGAACTATCATTCAACTACAGTCTGCAAATCAGACATATTGCTATGATGCAGTTCGGTAAAATTCTTTGACAATTTTGAAAATTCGGTCAGATCAAACGCTACGCGGAAAATGTCTGATATTAGTATTTTCGAGTTCAGGATAATCGTATCTATCGATTTGATGCGGTTTTGGCCGTATTGCTATGAGACAAAAATTTTGGTCGTGGGCTCTCGTACTAATACTGTTACCCGCATTTGCAGATTTTGTAATAGCTACTTTATTTGTATGGTGTTAAAGTTGGAAATGAAATGAAGACAAGCCATCTGTCAGTGGTAAACTAAAAGTAAACGTATTGTAAGGTAACCACACTTGCTCGTTCCCTAAACCAATAGGCTATTTGACAAGATTTCATATTTCTAAGGTTATTTATTTATTTATTTATTTATTTATTTATTTATTTATTTATCAGTTAGGTATTATAATTTGATTCGTTCTCTGTATTCTGTTTGGAAAGAGAAAGACGCTGATAGTTTTAAATTTTCACTAGGATTATTAATTAATTTATAACAACTTTTTTAAGATGTGCTTATTCTAAAAGGGCGTAGCTCCAAAACCACGATACAATAGATCCATTACTTTTGTCTAGTCTCTATTAAAAAAAAGTGATGACGTAAATTTGACGTTCAGGTTGTTATCAAATTTAAAATTATTACAGTTCTTTTTTCTGATGAAAAGGGCAAAGGGAACATTTCTATTCTGTGGTAATATTGGTAAATTCAGATATGTTTTTAATTTTCTTGTATTTTTAAATATGGAGAAATCAATTATAATAAATATTTTTCCGTGTTCGGGAGGCGAAACTCTTTCGATTCCTGTAGTAATTTTCAGGTGTCAAAAAAATGAAATCTCGTCAATTGTCTAACTCCCTCGCAATCGCCATCGCGCTCATTTCGACAGTTCTCTCGTTTAGGTTCACTTCGTCAACGTTCTCATTTCGTAACAAAATATTAACGAAATCAGGAATGTCTCGGCAAATATCACGTATTTTTTTTCTGGTTAAGAATAGTGCCAAAATGCGAGCAATTTTTATTTTATCACTGTGATTTTAGATTACTATCTGAACAATCTCAAATACTAGTCTTAATAAAAGTAATAAAGCATTTTGTTTTTTTTTTTTTAAATAAATCAACGGTTTTTTTCAATACATGTATTTTTTTTGTAAATTAACACATGAGATTAGGAGGGGGGGGGGGGGGGGGGGGGTAAAGAAATCCTCAAAAACGCCTCGCGTAATTAATGGACGCCCCCAACTGCCTAGGGGCCCCGCATCGCTAAAGGGCCCCGCATGCGCAACAAAGAAATTACAAAGGTTTCGGAGTGAAAATTGAATTGGAAAATTTGTATCCTCGATGGCAATAAGTATTCTTGCTATCTTTCGTTCGATCCATGAAACCAGTGGATTTGATGTAACTTCTTAAAAATTTAAAATTTAAAATTTAGACTGTTTATTTTCAGTAAAATACAATATTGCATGCATTGTCTTAACTACTTAATCTTAAATTAAAAAGATTTTTGAGTTAAGAAGTCTTTTTGTTTATACAGTCAAGGTCACAAACACATGCACGGTACCCAGAAGTCAAAAACATCTGTACACCTCTTTATCACTAATCATCTTGAAAAGTGCGGTTGATATTTGGCTGAAGGGGGGCCCGAAATATGCATTGCCTGGGGGCTCCATCATTGTTAATCCAGCCCTACCCAAAACATCCGTTTCCTAAATCCGTTTTCTAAAATGTGTTTCTCCCAAAAGCTACGTTTGTCTTGATATCAGTTTCCCAAAACACTCGTTCCCAAAAACATCCGTTCCCATCACAACCTACCTTTCCCTAAACAGCTATTGGATCCTGGTCTTTTGACTTACGGATGTTATTAGAACCTGGTGTTTCGACATACTTACGCGATGAGAAACGGGTCCCGCCGGAAGACCAGCGCTGGCTCCACCTCAGGAGTCCGCATTTATGCTGAGGCGGGACCTTTTTCACACACAATTTAATGTTTTATTTTTTTATATACAACAACTACAATTTAATGTTTTGTTTTATTGTTTTATATATTTTTTTTTCTTTTGTAATTTTATGTGTTTTGTGTGTGAAATAAACTTTTTCATTTTCATTTTCATTTTCATTTTTCTTCTGGCCTACGGATAGAACGGTCCGAAAGTGGTTCGGCACCTACGAGCATATAACCCCTGGAGACGTAATGCCTGCGAATTTAAAAGGAAACGATTCTGTCAACTAGCTGAGGTGCGGGGGGAGTTGCGATCGGTTCGAAGTGTTCCGAAGTATTCCGAACCCGATCGCTAGGGCGTGCATCGTAATGACTATGCTTTCTATCGATATCGATAAAAGGTTGTGCAAAAAGGTTTTTCAAGCAGTACACTCTGGTAAAATTTAAATGCCAACTTTGAACTTATTTTAAGCTTAAACTAAACAAGTTGAAAAGTACTTTTAATGGTTTATTGAACTTAAGTAAGTACTAAAATATTATCATAATAGGTATAGTTCAAATAAAATTACTTTATACCTATCCAATACAGGTACAGTCGAACAAATTGAATCATGACCCAGGGTGGACCTTTGTGCTACTAATGTTATGTTGACATCTCATACTTTTGTCATGGAAATCATAGTGAAATTGATTATTAAAAGGTTCTATCCTGTGTCATGATTCAATTTGTTCGACCGTACACGAAAATAAGAATTATAATTAATATCACGAAGTCTAATAGTAATAAACCACGAAAAAAAAATCCGATATCAATAGATACAATAATCATTTAGTGGATAATTATCGACAATACAAAATAAATGCATCGCACCACACTAGTCATTGGCGACACGAGACTAATTACGATAATAAGAGATAGATATACACGATTGCAGTGAGAAAGAAAAAGATGGGGGACGGACCAGTCCAATCCAACTTGACCCGCGTTGCAACTAATCAATTTTTCGTAAATATTTTGATAAAATAAACAAATGGACTTGCCGATGAAAAGTAACATTGTTTTTTGTTTCATTACATTTTTTACTGTTGTTTCCGCACCATTTAACTGCACAACAAGACATGATGCCGTATATTGAAGCTGTTTTACGTCGTAAATGTCAGCTGTCTCATCGGTCATACTTTATGGTTGAAACTGACGGTAAACCAAGGAGTCGGGAAATACATCATTGATAAATCACTGACTAGTCGACAGATTAGTGTCGCCTTTCACTACGTCTCTAGGGGTTATATGCTCGTAGTTCGGCACTAACCTTATCCCGGTTAACTCAATCAATGAGTATGTTTGTCTGTCGGCAGTGCCACCTCCGCTCGCACACAGGCGAGAGGCCCTACAAGTGCTTGCAGTGTCACAAGTCCTTCGCGCAGAAGTCGGCGCTCACAGTACACAACACAGTGAGTATTGCGTCATCATCATGATTTTTGCAACAAACAATGACTTAATGAACTAAAACAATTATGTTAGTTTAACGTTTGGTAGCATAGCATACGGTTGTGGTAACTCTGAAGATGAGCTCTGGTTGAGTTCGAAACGCGTCAGTGTAGCTTGGTGGTGGTGATGGTTGGGTTTATGTGATTTGTGTGTGTTCGTACAGTGTGGAGGTGGAGGAACTGCATGAACGCACATTTCTTGCATAAACGTAACTATTGTAAGGTCGCGGGTGAGCAAAGTAATTGTTTTAGTTCATTAATATGGACCTCCGCAAAGTAACGCCTGATTCAATAAATTATCTAAAACAATTACTTTGCTCACCCGCGACCGCGAGGTCGCGGGTGAGCAAAGTAATTGTTTTAGTTCATTAATATGGACCTCCGCAAAGTAACGCCTGATTCAATAAATTAAACAATGACTTCTATTTAGAATAGAGTAATCAATCCGTATAAAAGATACTGTTGCGTTTAATTAATGCTAGTTTACTGAATTAATACAAACTGTTATCTTTCTTGATTTATACATATACCTACCTAAATATCGACGAGTGGGAACCCTGTGCTCTTGGTTACGGTTCAGCGGTGCCCAACGGTATATGAATACTCGTATCACACGATAAGTTTCAATTTCCCGTGCAAGCAGTTAACGGTCGTAAGAGTAGGCAAATTTTTATTCCTAAAGTTGACTTTTGTTCGAGAGTGATCCTTCTGTACGCTAGAACGATGCCCGATGGGGCCAAAACGCTATAAACATGACCTGCATAGTTTTATACTGATATCATTCACAAGTAAATTAAATAGTAGATTGTACAACGAGAGCGTAAAACGAGTCATTTTACCCGAGACGTTCATGTCCACCCGAGCCGGCACGAGTTTTACACTCTACTTTTCACTTCGAATCCAAGAAAACATCAACATTGGAAATAAAATAATGTTCATTAACAAGTTTTTATTTTTCATGCTTTGCAATTTCTATAATAATTAACTAAATTTGCCTAGTTTTATTAATTTAATAATACACCGGTTATGAAAAAAAATATGAAACTTATATTTTACACATTTATATTGCTTGTCGTCGTCGTCGTTGTGTTGTTTGCCTGCAAATAGTCTCTGCCTATCCCCTTGCTGGGAAGAAGGCGTGAATGTATGTATGTATATTTCTCGTGGCGTGGCTGTTTGCGCCTGATTGCCTTGGTCTTACACGAAGATTTTATTTTATGCACTTGCTAGAGCATAAAAAGCCATTTTATGCAGCATTTTACGAGCATGAGAAGTGAAAAGCTGATTTAATTTCAGGTGCATACAGGGGAGAGGCCGTTCGCTTGCCCGATCTGCGAGAAGTCATTCACTCAGTCCGCATCAGTGCATACGCACGTTAAATATGTGCACATGAAGATGCCAGCTCCCCCGCGCCGGCGCAACATGAAGCGTGAGTGAACGGGACAGAAGTATTTGACAATAGTAGTTTATGCAACTGTTAAGGCCACCACACACCGGGAGCGCGGGGTGCCGACGGAGCGTGCCCAGCGCGGTCAATAACACTGAATCATATGTACGGTGACACACCGGCAGGGCGGCATACCGTATGTGATTTAGTGTTATGCAACGCGCGAGACACGCTCCTGGAGGGCTTTAGATGATTTATGATTTGTGTGGCGGATCATCTACTCCATTATGTGTCGATGGGCAATGTTAAAAAACATGATGGATTTATGGCTTTATGTATAGAATCTCAAGAAGAAAATTATACAATTAAATTAGAAAATATAAATTATGTGCAATAATATCTGTGAAGTCGAGTCATACAGCACTTATAACTGGAGATCGTCTACAAAAAAAAAACAGACAATCCATAAATTACGTTTTAATTCTGCAACTCCTTGCTACCTCAAAGAGCGATATAGATAAGTCACATCTGTTCGGTGTTTTTGTGTTAGTGTTAAGGGTGTCCGTGAGCGGCGGTGATTACACCCCATCAGGCCCATCTCATAAAAAAAATATTTTTTTCAGAACAGAACTTTCCTTGCTGTCCCCCTTTCCGACTCTAGATTATATTACTCTTTTACTGTCCAGGCTAATCGGCTCTGGAACTTCTTACCAATGACCTAGGGTGTGCTAAATCTTTGCCTATGCTATATTGCTGTGCATATATTTATTTGTGTTTATTATTGAAGATTTTTCTAATAGTTTACTATGATAGTTGTGTACTTCGCATCCCGCGAAAAATGGCAGACTAAAATGTAGCGTAGCGTACAGATATGCTTAAGTCAAATCCAGTTGTAAGTGTTTCGTGAATCAAGTAGATTAATTAAATGTCGTGTTTGTAATTTATGTTATTTATTTAGTTTTAAGGACGAATGAAGCTAAACTATTAAAATCATGTGGTATTATTAAAGTGATGCAAAATATTTGTAGTTTCATTTTAGGAATACCGATTTATAGATACTACGTCTGGTATAAAAGAGTACCGAGCATGGAAGTACGTACAACGGGAATGAACTGTTGTCGCAAAATTGAAGCCGAACGAGAGCTCAGTAACTGTACCTCTTATCCCTCTCTGGCGATGGTTGATTGGTTGGATGGTTCATGTGGGGTTGTCAGGTCAGGTGTCCGTATTTCATACAAATAAAAGAAAACCTATACGCCAATCGCAAATTTTTTGCGTTAATATGGCTTTACACGTAGCAACAAATAATACTGCTTTAACATGTCTGTAATAAATTATTATTTATATTTAGAAACATTTTAGAAGTAAATGTTTTTACTTCATTACATTACATCAATCGCATATTGTTCTACAAAAAACGAAAGGATTGAAATCAACTTAACTCTGGCAACTCTAAGTCACTGTTAGAACGGGACACAGCGTTCAGTGGTTGCCCTCTCACTCGGCTTCAACAAGACTTAAGACCTTAGCATAAGGTTTTATTTTCATTATTTTGGCTGCAAGATACACAGATAGAGCTCATTCCCGTTGTACGTAGTAGGTACTTATTAGCTTATTACTTCCATGGAAAAACTTAAGTCACCTGTTGTATGTAGTAGTAACGTGTCTGTATAAACAAATTGACGTTCCAAATTTCAAAAATGACTAAGGCTGCGTTTCCACCAGAGATGTGCGAGGATGCGTTGCGAGGGATGTGTCTGTCATGAACCAATAGAAACAATTCATTTAATTGGTCCTAAGTGAATGAAGTGTTTCTATTGGTTCATGACAGACACATCCCTCGCAACGCATCCTCGCACATCTCTGGTGGAAACGCACCCTTAAGTTCCATATTAGTTCTGTGCACTACTACATACAACAGGTGACTTATTTAAGTTTTTCACCTATAACACATAAATACTTTACTTAATTCGCTCATTCGATCCATTTGTGCCAACTCTTGTGAATCGATCTAAGTTACTAGTTCATAAACTTTGATAGTGCGATGTAGTATGTTGCAGATTCTGTATTTAATGCCTAGGTGGCGCTAGAACAGTTACAATGGTGACAATCTACATCGATACTTTAAAACTTGATCTCATTAGGCCCAGCGTACTGAAGTACATACGTAACACAAAGAAAAACCTAAAAACAAGCTAGACACGGGTGTCGAATTCGTCTTCTCCTCATTCCGTGATGTGTCCACTATATATAGCCGAGCCTTAGCAAACACGCCGAAATTTCTCAATGTATTCTCAAAACGATAATTTTCAATTTATTTTGTGAAACCCTTTTGGCACACAGAGAATCTCATTGGAAGCGTACTCTTAAGCTAAGTTAGCTCTATGGGAGCTATTTCCGTTGGCTTCTCCTATAGTACAGGAAACAAGTACTTGACGTTTGTTGTAGTGTTGCCACGTTAATTTTAGTTTCTACCAAATTCGTTCGGATACTAAAACGCTGATTTATTTATCAATCAAATTGCTTAAACATAGGATGGCAACATTTAAAATCTAATGTCAGTTGTAAGCCAAACAAACAGTAAATTGCACGAAAAACGCGAATAAATATGCGTTTTTCTCCATTATTATTGAATTAGTAGAGTTTGGAGCGGTTGAGTTTAAATAATGAGGTCAATTCCGTCTATTAAAGTAGAAGCTGCGAACGTCAGCGACCAACTTCTCGCCTGTCGCATCTGTTTGGCTACTGATACAAAATTATTTAATATCTTTGATAATGGACTAGATACAATGTTCCTGGAGCTCTTGGGAATTGCGGTATGTTGTTAGCTTACGGGCATGATAAGCCTTAAATAGTTTGTCATATACCTACTAAACTTTTAATCTTACGACTATCAACAACATTGAAAATAATGAAATGAAACCGATAATAATATTACACAGGTGTCCCAAAATTTAACCATAACCTGGTACCCGATGAGAGGTCAAGCAATACCAGTAGTGGACAAAATAAGAAAAAAATCCATGTCTCATTATTAGCGATAATAGTCACACAAGATTAGATACCTAGATTCTAGTGATATGTCCCTTGAATAGGGAATTGAGTAAGCACCCATGAGGCTGACATGATCACCTGGAGTGTTCAAAGCCTCAACCAAAATAAGAAAAAAAAAAGATTCTAGTGTTAGATATTTTCGAAGAAATGTCTTTTGTCGCTTAACATGACATGGATTGATGACCAGATAGCCTAGTTGTTAGAGAACCTGACTATGAAGCTTAGCTTAGGTCCTGGGTTCAATTCCCGGTCAGGGCAGATGTTTATGTGAAGAATAAAAATGTTTGTGCTCGAGTTTTGAGTTTTTAAAATGTGTTTGTCTATATAAGTATGTTTATCCGTTGTCTAGTACCCATAGTACAAGCTCTGCGTAGTTTGGGACTATGTCGATAGGTGTCAAGCGTCCTATGATTTATTTATTCATCTTTTTTTTATTTTTTTCCAGAACTGTTATACAGGGTTATTTGTAATTCACTGACATCCTCTTAACCCTGAATTCCTATCACTCAAACAAATGTTTTTTGTTTTAAGACTTTTTAATATGAAGCATTTTTTTTACAAATACCCAGAGTATCGTAAAAATAAGAGGTAATCTCAAATTTTCAAAACGTTATTACACCAAAAATATTAAGTTATGACAAAAGCCGTAAAACAAAAAACATTTGTTTAAGTGGTAGGAGTTTAGGGTTCAAAGGATGCTAGTGAATTACAAATAACCCTGTATATAACTTCAGCCTAGGCTTGTTGCTTGGTACCACATGATCATTGAGTTTTGGGACCAAATTTAACCTCTTGTATGCTGAAAGTAAAAAAAAACCAGCATTCTAGTCTTGTTTGTCTCAAATAGTACCAATAATACAGATTAAAATGAAAATACAAAGAGATATTACTATTGACAACAATTGACCTAGTTCCAAAGTAAGCAAAGATTGTACTATGGGTACTAGTCAACGGATAAACATAGTTAAATACACATTAAACACCCAAGACTTGAGCACAAACATTCATATTTTTCAAGTAAATATCTACCAGTCCAGTGATTGAAGTATTGAACCCGGGACTATAAGCTTTGTAGTCAGGTTCTCTGAGCTCTGGGTTGTCCGTACGTAATGGAGTGACGTATCTGTGTGCCAGGTGTCCCGTGAGGACGGGTGTCCCCGGCACGTGTGCGTGTGGTGCGGGCGGCTGCGCGCGCGCCGCTCGGACGCGCTGCTCCGGCACGCGCTGAGAGAGGAACACCACGTACGTAACGTTTTAGGGTTCCGTACCCAAAGGGTAAAATCAGGACTGTAGTGAAGGTGGAGGTGAGATGAAATAAAACATGTATGAGTCACTTGAAAGAACTATAATGCAGTAAAATAATACACAAAACGTTAAGATTAATAACTTTTAGGTACACAAGTTACACTGGGCATTAGAAAGTACCCTCACGCGACGGTGGCGGTGGCGGCGAGCCGGGGGGGCACACTTACATATATCACACTTTTCATGCGACTACAGCGATCTCTGGTTGTTTGGTAAAGAACTAAATTAGCGGCCATCTTGGTTGACTAGTCAAACTTGTCAGTTGTCATTCATCGGCCATGGCCATGGCGTACCAAATTGTACGGTCAAGGACTTTAATTGATAGGCCACTTGCCAATGTTCGTATTTTAGCCGTATAGTGCAAATCGGGTTTAGCCGCTTATACTTCGTATATGCTGATTTGAATTAGACGGCTAAAATACGAATAGTGGCAATTAGCCTATCAATTAAAATTACGCGTAATTATAGCTGTACATCACTACCAACATATACATATAGATAGGTATACATCTATAGATACGTCACATTAGTTCTTCACCAGGGCGTAGGGCAGCAGCACCTTCCATACATGCAAATTTGACCATAGAGTTGCCACTCTTGTTCATATAATATTACAATACTCTTTGCGGCGAGCGGACTGCTGACTGCTGGCGTGATATAGCGCGCGCGCTGGGAACGAACGAACGTTAACGAGCGAGAGTGACTGATTCGGTTTGCATGTGAGAGAGTGAGACAGATGTCTGAGCGCGACGCGCGGCAATTATTGCAACAAATTATTAACTCATAATAACAGTCATCGATAGTTTTGATTTCAGTAAAACCTATAATTTATTGTGTAATTTTTTTGAACTATTACGAAAAATTCATCAATTTTCATGTAACGTTGTTAAAGTTAAAACATGAAATATGTAGGTACGTTTTTAATCGATTGCGATGAAATTACAATCGATTATTTTATTAAGGTCTGTGTTCATTGGCACATTGCGTAAATGATACATGCCAATGAATAAATTAAAAAAGTAGCTTGAACAGAAAAGTAGCATTTTGATGATCAACGGGATCAAATTGATCCCTGTCGTTGGGGAGCAAAATCTACTTTTCGGAATGAAAGGTGTGAAAAAACTATTTCTATTCCAGATAACGAACAGTGTCATCCACAACATAAATCGTGCGGCAAACGATATTACTCTTCACCTAACCCAAACTAACACAGAAATCATAGAGTGCGAATACACGGAACCAATCATAAAGCACAAAGTAGAAATACAAGTAAATGATACAAACGATGACGAAACAATCATCAAATTCGAAGGCAAACACATAGAAGCAGAGTCAGACAGTGGTTCAGTTGAATACAAAGAGACTGAAGTAAAAAAATTACGAACGAGCAAAAGAAAAAAGAACGCCAGCGAGAATGAGAGCGAAAAAGTAGCTAAGAAAAACAACAATGACGAAACAATCATCAAATTCGAAGACAACCACATAGAAGCAGAGTCAGACAGTGGTTCAGTTGAATACAAAGAGACTGAAGTAAAAAAATTACAAACGAGCAAAAGAAAAAAGAAAGCCAGCGAGAGTGAGAGCGAAAAAGTAGCAAAGAAAACGAAAAAGATCAGGAGAATGTTTGAATGCGAAGAAGATTTTCCTAAGTTTGAGAGTAAATATAATATGGAGATTGTGGTGTTGACGATGGAGCAGCAGTTGGAGAGTATGGCGGCGAGGAAGAATTCGTCGAACTACATGAATTCTCCGTTTAAGTGTGAATTATGCTTCAAAGGGTTTTCGTCGGAGGCTACGTTTAAGAATCATAACCTGAAACACCATGACCCCGTAAGTGATAACTAAGTTATCAGCGTCGTAGCTGATGCCTGTGGCTTCGACCCCGCTGAAGTAGACTAAAACGTGTTTTTCCGCGGGAATAAGGTATTCCTATGTCAATCTCCAGCCCTTCAACTATGTCCATACAATAAATCACGGCAATCCGTTGCTCAATTTCGATGTTGGAAGGACAAACAAACACACTTTCACATTTATAATAATAGTACATTACTGCAGCGACCACGAAATAGGGGATTGCCGGCCGAGTAGTTATAGATGGCAGAGTGTTAACGAGGCCATCTAGAGATACGAGACCGGCAATCCCTGTTTGTGGCCGAGGCTTGTATAGAGCTTTTCTCAAACATGCATCATCAATTGGGATTGATCATTTTTTCGAACCCCCCTTTTTATTTTTTTTATCGAAAATATAGAGCATTTCAAGAAACTAATTTGAATATTTCAGCAATTCATCTCTCCAATATTTTTTTATAATTTATTGAAAATTTGAGATACGACTTCTCGTAAATTACATGCCGCGGCTGATTCTGTGTATAAACCACAGACATAATGACAAAAAAAATGTGTCACAATCGATGGTTAGTTGTCATCTGACAATGTCACTTTACATTACAATAACAATAACACTAAAGTTGCCGATTCTTCCAAGAGAATAGGTAAAAAAAACGATTTACGGCTATAGTATTTTTTGTATGTATAAAATAAAATGGTCAGAAGTGTTCCCTTGAAAGTTCTTTGGCGGATTTAATCCATACTTACATTAAAATGATCCTCAAAACAATAAGTACATCTTGTAAACTTTGAATTAACTTTGCGGCACCGCTTCTCTTGTAAATCTTCTCTAATGCAAACAATTAATTTGTTTGGGTTATTGACAGAATCATTTCCACAAGTAGGAATGAAACACTTCCTGTATAAATCCATTATTAAAATATGAAAAACGCGAAGAATGTTTTTCAAAATAGTATCCTTAAACTGACAGATGATAACTACGTCGAAGTGACAGAGAATAGTATAGAGAAACTAGACGGACGGCTTTTTTTTTCTTGTTGCAAAGAATTTCAAAGTTAATGCCCACAGAAAGGTCAAACAAAGGTCAAACATTATTTTGCAAAAATACACACAATCTTTGAATATTTTTTAACTACAATGTTTAAAAATGATTTAATAAACCTATTCCTCGAAATGGTTTTGGAATTAGACCACATTGTAAAAAAGTGATCAATGCCAATTCATCACCATCACCATCATCATCATCACCATCATCATCACCATCACAATCACCATCATCATCACCACCACCACCACCACCACCACCACCACCACCACCATCATCATAATCATCATCACCATCATCATCACCAGCTTCACCACCATCACCACCATCATCACCACAACCACCACCACCATCACCATCATCTTAAATAAGCGTATTGGCAGAATGTCATAATTCATAATTAACCAAAAACCAAATATTGCTGATAGTTTTTTTTTTAATGGCTGAACGCGATGATGCCGTGTCAATCCGTGTGTAAAGGAAATTAAAAAAGATCACTTTGCTGGCCAAGGCCAGCAATGTTGTATGACATTCCATTTATTGACCTCTCGTCTAGCCGCACCTGCAACGTGACACTTCGTGCCGTATTCTAAGGAACATAACATCAATATTTCATTGCATGTTTGAGAAATATAAGTATGGCTATGAATGGTATGAACGTTTGGCCGAAACAATGATGATGGTTACTCTACAAAATTATACCTGGTTTGGCTACTTGCAATCTCATTTGGGTGAACACAAATCAATCAATCAACGGTGTGTCAAGTTCCCAAGATTCCCAACCCGCACTTGACCCTCGTGGGAACTAAATTCCTCATTGCGAGAGCGCTGCAGCTTGCAATGTGATGCTGACGATGATTATTGACGACGGTCACTGAGCCATGTCTTTATTTTGAAGAATAAATATATCTATACACCAATGATGATAACGATGATGATGATAAAAACCCTTACCTTTTTACTGTCACAGAGCGTCGGTTCGCAAGTGTGCCGTCTCTGTCATTCGCGCTTCCGCATCCCGGGGTTCCTGCGCACGCACGAGGAAATACACCGGCTCAAGTTCGTCTGCCGCGACTGCCGGTTCGTCGCCAGCAACCGGTCAGCGCACTTACCTTACCCAAACATTCGCTTACCTTGCTTAAACACGCACTTACCTTGCTTAAATATGTATAGTCGACCAAGTAAGTGCTTTACCATTTTTAATGACAGTTCCTACATCAGAATAAAGACAATACGGCTGATTGTCACATTGACGTGTAAAGTGAAAATAGCCTTTGATGTTTTAAGCTATGCAACTGACATTGAACCTTAGGGTGGTAAAGGAATTTCTTGGTCGACTATACTTACTTACCTTACACAAACACTCGCATCAGTGTTGCAGAACTATCGATAGTTTGACTATCGATCGTTGACCTCGCAAACTATTCAGGATATCGATATTACTATCGATAGTATCGCCACATGCCAAATCGATAGTATTGCAAAATCAGGCAATAATGACCGAAGACAATTGATACTATCGATAGTGTCAGCGCACTACCTTACCCAAACATTAGCTTACCTTGCTTAAATATTTATATTTGAAGGGGTTGGCTTATCGTACGCATTTAGATAGACTTAGAAATTTGGCAGTGTGGCCCTCAATTATAATCTGACGTCATCAACCAAAATAGTTACTATAATTAATTTTGAAAAAAAATAGTGAACTAAATGACGAAATATTGAAATTGGTTTCTTATAATTGACTTTTCCATACAAAAAAATATAAAACCACTGGTAATTTTTTTTAGACATTCCCAAATGTCTGTGCCTGCCACGCACGGCACGTGCCTGACACGCTCGGTGTCTGTAGATATGAATCGACATTTATAGTTTTTTTTTTAGGAGCCACGCTATCAGCCATTCGCGGGAGCACAGCGGGGTCGAATACGTGTGCAAACACTGCGGGGCCAGCTTCAAGTGAGTGGAAACGTGCTTTGTTATGGTTATATCTAACTAACTAGCTTGTTGTTCAGTTCAGTTTAGTACCAAAAACAGTAAGCAGCATGAACAAAAATAAAAATACGGCGGACAATAGGCGATCTTATCGCTCAAAAGCTACCTGATAGCTAAACTTCGATTTTTTAGCATTAAAAAGAAGATAAGGGATATTAATGTGTCTTTTTGTTGAAAAACACTTTTGGAAAATAAATCAAAGCAAATGTGTAACAATTGACAACATTTAATTTTTTTGACACCTGGAAATTACCTACTACAGGAATCGAAAGAGTTTTGCCTCCTGAACACGGAAAAATATCTATACTAATACCTATTATAAAGAGGAAAGATTTGTATTTTTGTATGTAACGAATAAACTTAAAAACTACTGGACCGATTCCAAAAATTCTTTTGCCGTTAGAAAGCTACATTATCACTGAGTGGCATAGGCCACTTTTTACCGCGGGAGAATACCTTTTCCTACGGGAAAATTAATTTATCGCGGGCCAAGCTGCGGACGGACGGCTAGTTTATTATAATTTATTTCTCCATATTAAAAAAAACCGGCCAAGAGCGTGTCGGACACGCACAAGGTAGGGTTCCGTAGCCATTACAAAAAAATCAAGTAATATTTTTCTAAGGATTTCGTATGTGTACGGAATCATCCAAGTTTAGGTATGTTTTATACCTTAGGCTACTATTTACTCTTAAACTACAAATAATTTCCAAGCAATCTTAGCCGCTATAATTTTCCTAGTAAATTTGATATATTTACTACCATTCTGAATTTTTTCAAATTTTTCCGCCTAACAGTTTAGATTTAAGAGGGGGGGGGACGCTCGATTTTAATGAAAATTTTCACTTTAAAGTTGAATATTTCGCAAACAGATCACTGAATAGAAAAATCATGTTAGCAACCCCGCAATGGTTTTAAAAGACCTATCCAACGATACCCCACACTATAGGATTAATCGAGAAAAAAAAATCACCCCCCCTTTACGTCTATGGGAGGTACCCTAAAAAAAATTTATTTTTTATTGTTTTATTTTACCACTTTGTTGGCGTGACTGATATGTATATTCATGCCAAATTACAGCTTTCTAGTACTAACGATCTCTGAGCTTAGCCGCGGACAGACAGACAGACAGACAGACAGACGGACAGACATGGCGAAACTATAAGGGTTCCTAGTTGACTACGGAACCCTAAAAATACAAGTAATTAAAAAAACATATCCGAATTTACAAATGCTACCACAGAATAAATATGTTACCTTTGCCTTTTTCACCAGAAAATCATTATATATATTTTTATACAAAAGTTATAGTAACTAGTGACTCCTCTTTGAAATGTGACATACAGTATCGACATATAGTCGATAAAAAAAACATTTACGCTCTACTGAAAAGTAATGACAGTGCGACAAGATAACGGGCTCTAATAATGACTTATTAAATTATATGAAACAAAGGGACCCCATTGCATATGTGTCGCAGGAAGCCGTCGACGCACGGCACGCACGTGCGCATCCAGCACCCGACGCAGAACACGTCGTGCGACGTGTGCGGGGAGACCTTCCAGAGCGAGTTAGGGCTGCGCTTGCACAAGACGCGCGCACACAAACAGGTACACACCCAATAGGACTGACGTATGTACCTATAAATCTACCCAGGCGAATTTGTCGCTTCGAGCCATTACATTAAATTTGAACCTTAATACTATGACGATACCGTTTGTGTTTGAAAGATAGGGCTCGAAGCGAAACATTCACCTGGGAAGATTTATACTACAGGGTTATTTGTAATTCACTGACATCCTCTTAACCCTGAATTCCTATCACTTAAACAAATGTTTTTTGTTTTACGACTTTTTAAAATGAAGCACTTTTTTTCCCATACAAATACACAGATTATCGTAAAAATATGAGGTAATCTCAAATTAACAAAACGTTATTACACCAAAAATATTAAGTTATGACAAAAGTCGTAAAACAAAAAACATTTGTTTAAGTGGTAGGAGTTTAGGGTTAAAAGGATGCTAGTGAATTACAAATAACCCTGTATACTACCAGGGGGGTTTCACTCCGCAGTTTAGGTATGTTCGGCCGGCGCGCCTCCCGGGCAGGCGTATGGCAGTAGGTAGCTTAACCCTTTATAAGGCCCCATTTATTGGAGCATACTATCACAGAATCAAAAGCAGGTATCGAATAGGCACATATAGTTGGACTTTTATAAGCTGGGGGTTTAGGACTGCAGAACTCATCTGGTAAAGATAACATTGTTCTCGTTTGCTGAAGCCTACCGCTAATAACAAATCAGAGCAAATAACAAAAAATGCAAACAATTAGCTACCGTCTTCTCTAAGTTACAAGGTTGAAATTGCAAAAGCTTAACTCGTTAAGAATGGCCCTTCGTCATTGTAAGCGGTACTCAGGTGGCTCGTCGGCGTCGTAGTGCGTCCATAACAGAACAAACGAGAACAATGTTATCTTTACCAGATGAGGTCTGCAGTCCTAAACCCCCAGCTTATAAAATTCTACCTATACCTGACAAACTTCAAAGGATATCTTTAAAGCTAGTTGTATTTTCAATAATTTTTTTTTTTATGTTAGAGAGGCCAGACTAACGAACTAGTGGGTCACCTGATGTTAAGTGATCACCACTGTCCATAGACACCCGCAGCGCTTTACGCGATGCCAGTGCGTTGTCGGGGGTACGTATCAAAATATATAAAGTTTAAAACAAATAATGGACGAAATACATAATGGTCGTTTGATATAATGTAATTTTCTTGGAAATTCTCAACTTTACAGGATTTTCATAAAATAAACCTAACCTAACCTAAACCAATCTGTAGATTACACGATTAAAAAAATTCGTTTAATCAATAGTTTCATAGAAAATTTTAGTATGTATTATGACCATTATGTATTTCGTCCATTATTTGTTTTAAACTTTATATATTTTTATACGTACCCCGCCGTCGGCCCTAAAAGGGAGAGGAAAAAGGAAAGGGAATATAGGAGGGGGAGAGGTATTGGGCCCCCGGCGCTCTCACTGACCGTACGAAACAAACACAAAGATTACAAAGGAACTTATTACTAAAACAATAAGGTTGAATTTTCAAATCAATGCACGTGGTTGCTAAATCGGCTCTACCTTATTAAGGGTTAAATCGAAATCTATTATTTTTCTTTTGTGTTATTATTTTCAGTTTTGTGTATTTTGGATTTTTACTGTGGCGAATAAATATTTTTTCTTTCTTTTCTTAGTAGTTTATTTAAGTATACCTTAACTTAACTTAACCTAAATTTATTCCAGTGTTTATGGCGTATCGCTCACCCTGCGTGCGTGTGTGTGTGTGCGTGCGTTTGTGTATGTGTGTGTGTGTGTGTGTGTGGGTGTGTGCGCGTGTGAGTTCGAGTCTTAGTATGGTATAACTTCTAACTATATTGTTATTTCAGAGTTCAGAGAATGAGTCAGAATCCCTGAACTGCAGAACTTGCGGGGTGCACTTCGCGAGCTCATACGCCATGGCGAGACACACGTACAAAACCAAGGACAACGTCTGCAACCCCAAGAAGAGGTCAGTCATGTTCACAGAAATAATAATAAAGAGGATAGAAATGCCTTAGTTCCTATTTTCTTCCGGAACTCGTGTCGCTGCTTCATCCCCTCTACTTACTGTGTTAATGCACACATGCAAAAGACCGGAACCGTACTACGCAATCACGCACACAATTACTAATATTTTTGCTTACAAACAATTATGAACCTTACACCTTAGATATAGCGTTGAATAACACTCAACGTAAGTCATACCCACATTTACACAACGGCGCTCTTTATTGGCCGCGTCGGCATTATGTCTGTACTAGTCGTAACCTGTTTTTTTGTCCGTACCACGAACTTTTGTGCAAGACGGAAGGGTTATCAAAAAATACTTTACATTGCTGCGTATAATTCAAAACGATCTGCGTTTTTATGGGCATGAGTAGCAATGGTATATGAAGTTTCGTGTTAATAACGTGTAAACCAATATTTCATAATGAAATATTTTCTCAAGTTGTATTTTGATATAAACCGCATTATTACATGAAATTAATACATACCAATGGAATGTAATCCCCTTATTAGTGTAATTACACAGTGTAGACGAGTTTCCGCAATTGCTAATGCTGCAAAACATCATTTTAATGCACTTGTTGTCATACCCACGTTTCAAATAGCACTGAGCCACAAGTCGCGCGCTGGTGACCTACGAGTCACAAGCGCGGCGCCAAGGTCACGCGTCTAAGGCACTTCTATCCTCTTTATTATTATTTCTGTGGTCATGTTCATCATCATCATTTCAGCCGTAGGACGTCCACTGCTGGACGTAGGCCGTCATTGACGCCCATTCATTACGGTTGGACGGTTGGGATTTGCATCCACCCTGAACCTGCGGCTTTCACCACACCGTCCGTCTATCTCATTAGTTCACAAACTTTTTTTTAAGGCTGGGATGCTGATCATACCGACCACACTGGCAATCAATTTTCAGAACTTGTCAGGTCATGGTTGTTCCAGAGCGTGTACGCTGTGCGGCGAGAACTTGGCAACCGAAGAGCTGCTGCTTGCTCACACGGAGGAGCGGCACAGCAGGCAGGAGACCAAGTGCGATGAGGCAAGACCCCGCTCATCATACCTGTCGATAAAGGTCGATTCCTATCTACAGACTCCGAGCGTGTCAGAGGGTTAGGATCAAAAAACTCACTTTTCCGATATGTGCACTTTTTCTAAAGGTACACTTGTTTAGATGGATCACTTTCTCGGAAGGTGCACTGTCTCAAAAAGTGCACTTCCCAATTGGTACACTTTCTCAGATGGAGCACATTCTCAGAAGGTGCACTTTCACAAAAAGTGCACTTTCTCAAATAGAGCACTATATAGTCTATTCGATAAACGGTAAAACTGCACGAACACTAAGGATTTATCTAGGTACATAGGTAAAAATGTTAACATCGCCATCATAGCTTAGGATCTTCATCTAAGGAAAACTTTGTGGTGAAGATGACTAGTGTACATTTTGGGAAAGTGTGCGTTTTGAGAAAATGTACTTTTTGGGAAAATGCACTTACGGGGAAAGTGCCCTTAATAGGCAAATGTACATTCTGGGAGTGTACATTTTGCGGAAAGTGCACATTTTGGGAAGGTGAGTTTTTTGAGCCTAACCCGTGTCAGACACGTGCCGCATCAGACAGCGGCAAAATATTGTTTGCGTGTATTAGCCGGTGTCAGCGCGGCGTGTTACGGCCGTTAATAGAAATTAGAAACTGTAAAGAAGAATATTATTTTGTCTGCCATAGAACGTGTCTGACTCGCTCGGTGTGTGTAGATATGAATCGAGCTTAAACGGTTGATCCACAGGCGATCGATGCCACTGTCGTCGCCCAATCTATTCTACAATCGATCGATGACATCTATCGACGATAGAGCGATTGGTGTTGTAGAAATGGTCAATCGACGTCGACCAATTCATTATACCGTCCATCGACGTCTACAAATCCAATCTACCATCGATCGACGTCGACCAATCCATTCTACCATCGATCGACATTGACCAATCCATTCTACCATTGGCAGACTTCGACCAGTCCATTGTAGCATCGATCAATGTCGACCAATCCTTTCTACCATCAATCGACATCGACCAATCCATTGTAGCATCGATCGACGTCGACCAATCATTTCTACCATCAATCGACATCGACCAATCCATTCTACCATCGATTGTCGGTAATCCATTCTAAAATCGATCGACATCTTCAAATCCATTGTACCAGCCATGGACTTAATACCTAACCAGGACTGAGTACTGCGACAAAAAAGTGAGGCCGTAAAAAAAAATAACTAGTGGATTGCATCTCGTTCTAATTAGGGTGATCAAGTAATGGTGCGAGTGGGACACAATCCACTAGTTTCTCTAGTTTGTATGTAATCTCTCGGACCGCTGTCTCTAGTTGCCATTATTAAACTGTATGGCTTGGTAATATGGGTCACTTTTGATTGACTAATAAAAGTTAGTACTCAGTCCTGGTTAGGTATTAAGTCCATGGTACCAGCGATCGACGTCGACCAATCCATTCTACCATCGATCAACGTCGACCAATCCATTCTACCATCGAGCGACGACCGTTACTATCTACACCGTAGATTCTACAGCCTGAGTGCATCCGTTGTTGCAGTGCAACAAGACGTTCCTGACGGAGGCGTCTCGCAGCGTGCATTACGAACGTGTGCATCTGCAAGTCAAGAACGTGCGGCGCAAGGCGGCGCATCACGCGACCAAGCAGTATGGCGGCGCCGTCATGTGCGAGCTGTGCGGGAACAAGTGCAAGGTAAGAACGTGCGGCGCAAGGCGGCGCATCACGCGACCAAGCAGTATGGCGGCGCCGTCATGTGCGAGCTGTGCGGGAACAAGTGCAAGGTAAGAACGTGCGGCGCAAGGCGGCGCATCACGCGACCAAGCAGTATGGCGGCGCCGTCATGTGCGAGCTGTGCGGGAACAAGTGCAAGGTAAGAACGTGCGGCGCAAGGCGGCGCATCACGCGACCAAGCAGTATGGCGGCGCCGTCATGTGCGAGCTGTGCGGGAACAAGTGCAAGGTAAGAACGTGCGGCGCAAGGCGGCGCATCACGCGACCAAGCAGTATGGCGGCGCCGTCATGTGCGAGCTGTGCGGGAACAAGTGCAAGGTAAGAACGTGCGGCGCAAGGCGGCGCATCACGCGACCAAGCAGTATGGCGGCGCCGTCATGTGCGAGCTGTGCGGGAACAAGTGCAAGGTAAGAACGTGCGGCGCAAGGCGGCGCATCACGCGACCAAGCAGTATGGCGGCGCCGTCATGTGCGAGCTGTGCGGCAAGAAGTGCAAGGTAAGAACGTGCGGCGCAAGGCGGCGCATCACGCGACCAAGCAGTATGGCGGCGCCGTCATGTGCGAGCTGTGCGGCAAGAAGTGCAAGGTAAGAACGTGCGGCGCAAGGCGGCGCATCACGCGACCAAGCAGTATGGCGGCGCCGTCATGTGCGAGCTGTGCGGCAAGAAGTGCAAGGTAAGAACGTGCGGCGCAAGGCGGCGCATCACGCGACCAAGCAGTATGGCGGCGCCGTCATGTGCGAGCTGTGCGGCAAGAAGTGCAAGGTAAGAACGTGCGGCGCAAGGCGGCGCATCACGCGACCAAGCAGTATGGCGGCGCCGTCATGTGCGAGCTGTGCGGCAAGAAGTGCAAGGTAAGAACGTGCGGCGCAAGGCGGCGCATCACGCGACCAAGCAGTATGGCGGCGCCGTCATGTGCGAGCTGTGCGGCAAGAAGTGCAAGGTAAGAACGTGCGGCGCAAGGCGGCGCATCACGCGACCAAGCAGTATGGCGGCGCCGTCATGTGCGAGCTGTGCGGCAAGAAGTGCAAGGTAAGAACGTGCGGCGCAAGGCGGCGCATCACGCGACCAAGCAGTATGGCGGCGCCGTCATGTGCGAGCTGTGCGGCAAGAAGTGCAAGGTAAGAACGTGCGGCGCAAGGCGGCGCATCACGCGACCAAGCAGTATGGCGGCGCCGTCATGTGCGAGCTGTGCGGCAAGAAGTGCAAGGTAAGAACGTGCGGCGCAAGGCGGCGCATCACGCGACCAAGCAGTATGGCGGCGCCGTCATGTGCGAGCTGTGCGGCAAGAAGTGCAAGGTAAGAACGTGCGGCGCAAGGCGGCGCATCACGCGACCAAGCAGTATGGCGGCGCCGTCATGTGCGAGCTGTGCGGCAAGAAGTGCAAGGTAAGAACGTGCGGCGCAAGGCGGCGCATCACGCGACCAAGCAGTATGGCGGCGCCGTCATGTGCGAGCTGTGCGGCAAGAAGTGCAAGGTAAGAACGTGCGGCGCAAGGCGGCGCATCACGCGACCAAGCAGTATGGCGGCGCCGTCATGTGCGAGCTGTGCGGCAAGAAGTGCAAGGTAAGAACGTGCGGCGCAAGGCGGCGCATCACGCGACCAAGCAGTATGGCGGCGCCGTCATGTGCGAGCTGTGCGGCAAGAAGTGCAAGGTAAGAACGTGCGGCGCAAGGCGGCGCATCACGCGACCAAGCAGTATGGCGGCGCCGTCATGTGCGAGCTGTGCGGCAAGAAGTGCAAGGTAAGAACGTGCGGCGCAAGGCGGCGCATCACGCGACCAAGCAGTATGGCGGCGCCGTCATGTGCGAGCTGTGCGGCAAGAAGTGCAAGGTAAGAACGTGCGGCGCAAGGCGGCGCATCACGCGACCAAGCAGTATGGCGGCGCCGTCATGTGCGAGCTGTGCGGCAAGAAGTGCAAGGTAAGAACGTGCGGCGCAAGGCGGCGCATCACGCGACCAAGCAGTATGGCGGCGCCGTCATGTGCGAGCTGTGCGGCAAGAAGTGCAAGGTAAGAACGTGCGGCGCAAGGCGGCGCATCACGCGACCAAGCAGTATGGCGGCGCCGTCATGTGCGAGCTGTGCGGCAAGAAGTGCAAGGTAAGAACGTGCGGCGCAAGGCGGCGCATCACGCGACCAAGCAGTATGGCGGCGCCGTCATGTGCGAGCTGTGCGGCAAGAAGTGCAAGGTAAGAACGTGCGGCGCAAGGCGGCGCATCACGCGACCAAGCAGTATGGCGGCGCCGTCATGTGCGAGCTGTGCGGCAAGAAGTGCAAGGTAAGAACGTGCGGCGCAAGGCGGCGCATCACGCGACCAAGCAGTATGGCGGCGCCGTCATGTGCGAGCTGTGCGGCAAGAAGTGCAAGGTAAGAACGTGCGGCGCAAGGCGGCGCATCACGCGACCAAGCAGTATGGCGGCGCCGTCATGTGCGAGCTGTGCGGCAAGAAGTGCAAGGTAAGAACGTGCGGCGCAAGGCGGCGCATCACGCGACCAAGCAGTATGGCGGCGCCGTCATGTGCGAGCTGTGCGGCAAGAAGTGCAAGGTAAGAACGTGCGGCGCAAGGCGGCGCATCACGCGACCAAGCAGTATGGCGGCGCCGTCATGTGCGAGCTGTGCGGCAAGAAGTGCAAGGTAAGAACGTGCGGCGCAAGGCGGCGCATCACGCGACCAAGCAGTATGGCGGCGCCGTCATGTGCGAGCTGTGCGGCAAGAAGTGCAAGGTAAGAACGTGCGGCGCAAGGCGGCGCATCACGCGACCAAGCAGTATGGCGGCGCCGTCATGTGCGAGCTGTGCGGCAAGAAGTGCAAGGTAAGAACGTGCGGCGCAAGGCGGCGCATCACGCGACCAAGCAGTATGGCGGCGCCGTCATGTGCGAGCTGTGCGGCAAGAAGTGCAAGGTAAGAACGTGCGGCGCAAGGCGGCGCATCACGCGACCAAGCAGTATGGCGGCGCCGTCATGTGCGAGCTGTGCGGCAAGAAGTGCAAGGTAAGAACGTGCGGTGCAAGGCGGCGCATCACGCGACCAAGCAGTATGGCGGCGCCGTCATGTGCGAGCTGTGCGGCAAGAAGTGCAAGGTAAGAACGTGCGGCGCAAGGCGGCGCATCACGCGACCAAGCAGTATGGCGGCGCCGTCATGTGCGAGCTGTGCGGCAAGAAGTGCAAGGTAAGAACGTGCGGCGCAAGGCGGCGCATCACGCGATCAAGCAGTATGGCGGCGCCGTCATGTGCGAGCTGTGCGGCAAGAAGTGCAAGGTAAGAACGTGCGGCGCAAGGCGGCGCATCACGCGACCAAGCAGTATGGCGGCGCCGTCATGTGCGAGCTGTGCGGCAAGAAGTGCAAGGTAAGAACGTGCGGCGCAAGGCGGCGCATCACGCGACCAAGCAGTATGGCGGCGCCGTCATGTGCGAGCTGTGCGGCAAGAAGTGCAAGGTAAGAACGTGCGGCGCAAGGCGGCGCATCACGCGACCAAGCAGTATGGCGGCGCCGTCATGTGCGAGCTGTGCGGCAAGAAGTGCAAGGTAAGAACGTGCGGCGCAAGGCGGCGCATCACGCGACCAAGCAGTATGGCGGCGCCGTCATGTGCGAGCTGTGCGGCAAGAAGTGCAAGGTAAGAACGTGCGGCGCAAGGCGGCGCATCACGCGACCAAGCAGTATGGCGGCGCCGTCATGTGCGAGCTGTGCGGCAAGAAGTGCAAGGTAAGAACGTGCGGCGCAAGGCGGCGCATCACGCGACCAAGCAGTATGGCGGCGCCGTCATGTGCGAGCTGTGCGGCAAGAAGTGCAAGGTAAGAACGTGCGGCGCAAGGCGGCGCATCACGCGACCAAGCAGTATGGCGGCGCCGTCATGTGCGAGCTGTGCGGCAAGAAGTGCAAGTAAGAACGTGCGGCGCAAGGCGGCGCATCACGCGACCAAGCAGTATGGCGGCGCCGTCATGTGCGAGCTGTGCGGCAAGAAGTGCAAGGTAAGAACGTGCGGCGCAAGGCGGCGCATCACGCGACCAAGCAGTATGGCGGCGCCGTCATGTGCGAGCTGTGCGGCAAGAAGTGCAAGGTAAGAACGTGCGGCGCAAGGCGGCGCATCACGCGACCAAGCAGTATGGCGGCGCCGTCATGTGCGAGCTGTGCGGCAAGAAGTGCAAGGTAAGAACGTGCGGCGCAAGGCGGCGCATCACGCGACCAAGCAGTATGGCGGCGCCGTCATGTGCGAGCTGTGCGGCAAGAAGTGCAAGGTAAGAACGTGCGGCGCAAGGCGGCGCATCACGCGACCAAGCAGTATGGCGGCGCCGTCATGTGCGAGCTGTGCGGCAAGAAGTGCAAGGTAAGAACGTGCGGCGCAAGGCGGCGCATCACGCGACAAGCAGTATGGCGGCGCCGTCATGTGCGAGCTGTGCGGCAAGAAGTGCAAGGTAAGAACGTGCGGCGCAAGGCGGCGCATCACGCGACCAAGCAGTATGGCGGCGCCGTCATGTGCGAGCTGTGCGGCAAGAAGTGCAAGGTAAGAACGTGCGGCGCAAGGCGGCGCATCACGCGACCAAGCAGTATGGCGGCGCCGTCATGTGCGAGCTGTGCGGCAAGAAGTGCAAGGTAAGAACGTGCGGCGCAAGGCGGCGCATCACGCGACCAAGCAGTATGGCGGCGCCGTCATGTGCGAGCTGTGCGGCAAGAAGTGCAAGGTAAGAACGTGCGGCGCAAGGCGGCGCATCACGCGACCAAGCAGTATGGCGGCGCCGTCATGTGCGAGCTGTGCGGCAAGAAGTGCAAGGTAAGAACGTGCGGCGCAAGGCGGCGCATCACGCGACCAAGCAGTATGGCGGCGCCGTCATGTGCGAGCTGTGCGGCAAGAAGTGCAAGGTAAGAACGTGCGGCGCAAGGCGGCGCATCACGCGACCAAGCAGTATGGCGGCGCCGTCATGTGCGAGCTGTGCGGCAAGAAGTGCAAGGTAAGAACGTGCGGCGCAAGGCGGCGCATCACGCGACCAAGCAGTATGGCGGCGCCGTCATGTGCGAGCTGTGCGGCAAGAAGTGCAAGGTAAGAACGTGCGGCGCAAGGCGGCGCATCACGCGACCAAGCAGTATGGCGGCGCCGTCATGTGCGAGCTGTGCGGCAAGAAGTGCAAGGTAAGAACGTGCGGCGCAAGGCGGCGCATCACGCGACCAAGCAGTATGGCGGCGCCGTCATGTGCGAGCTGTGCGGCAAGAAGTGCAAGGTAAGAACGTGCGGCGCAAGGCGGCGCATCACGCGACCAAGCAGTATGGCGGCGCCGTCATGTGCGAGCTGTGCGGCAAGAAGTGCAAGGTAAGAACGTGCGGCGCAAGGCGGCGCATCACGCGACCAAGCAGTATGGCGGCGCCGTCATGTGCGAGCTGTGCGGCAAGAAGTGCAAGGTAAGAACGTGCGGCGCAAGGCGGCGCATCACGCGACCAAGCAGTATGGCGGCGCCGTCATGTGCGAGCTGTGCGGCAAGAAGTGCAAGGTAAGAACGTGCGGCGCAAGGCGGCGCATCACGCGACCAAGCAGTATGGCGGCGCCGTCATGTGCGAGCTGTGCGGCAAGAAGTGCAAGGTAAGAACGTGCGGCGCAAGGCGGCGCATCACGCGACCAAGCAGTATGGCGGCGCCGTCATGTGCGAGCTGTGCGGCAAGAAGTGCAAGGTAAGAACGTGCGGCGCAAGGCGGCGCATCACGCGACCAAGCAGTATGGCGGCGCCGTCATGTGCGAGCTGTGCGGCAAGAAGTGCAAGGTAAGAACGTGCGGCGCAAGGCGGCGCATCACGCGACCAAGCAGTATGGCGGCGCCGTCATGTGCGAGCTGTGCGGCAAGAAGTGCAAGGTAAGAACGTGCGGCGCAAGGCGGCGCATCACGCGACCAAGCAGTATGGCGGCGCCGTCATGTGCGAGCTGTGCGGCAAGAAGTGCAAGGTAAGAACGTGCGGCGCAAGGCGGCGCATCACGCGACAAGCAGTATGGCGGCGCCGTCATGTGCGAGCTGTGCGGCAAGAAGTGCAAGGTAAGAACGTGCGGCGCAAGGCGGCGCATCACGCGACCAAGCAGTATGGCGGCGCCGTCATGTGCGAGCTGTGCGGCAAGAAGTGCAAGGTAAGAACGTGCGGCGCAAGGCGGCGCATCACGCGACCAAGCAGTATGGCGGCGCCGTCATGTGCGAGCTGTGCGGCAAGGAAGTGCAAGGTAAGAACGTGCGGCGCAAGGCGGCGCATCACGCGACCAAGCAGTATGGCGGCGCCGTCATGTGCGAGCTGTGCGGCAAGAAGTGCAAGGTAAGAACGTGCGGCGCAAGGCGGCGCATCACGCGACCAAGCAGTATGGCGGCGCCGTCATGTGCGAGCTGTGCGGGAACAAGTGCAAGGTAAGAACGTGCGGCGCAAGGCGGCGCATCACGCGACCAAGCAGTATGGCGGCGCCGTCATGTGCGAGCTGTGCGGCAAGAAGTGCAAGGTAAGAACGTGCGGCGCAAGGCGGCGCATCACGCGACCAAGCAGTATGGCGGCGCCGTCATGTGCGAGCTGTGCGGCAAGAAGTGCAAGGTAAGAACGTGCGGCGCAAGGCGGCGCATCACGCGACCAAGCAGTATGGCGGCGCCGTCATGTGCGAGCTGTGCGGCAAGAAGTGCAAGGTAAGAACGTGCGGCGCAAGGCGGCGCATCACGCGACCAAGCAGTATGGCGGCGCCGTCATGTGCGAGCTGTGCGGCAAGAAGTGCAAGGTAAGAACGTGCGGCGCAAGGCGGCGCATCACGCGACCAAGCAGTATGGCGGCGCCGTCATGTGCGAGCTGTGCGGCAAGAAGTGCAAGGTAAGAACGTGCGCGCAAGGCGGCGCATCACGCGACCAAGCAGTATGGCGGCGCCGTCATGTGCGAGCTGTGCGGCAAGAAGTGCAAGGTAAGAACGTGCGGCGCAAGGCGGCGCATCACGCGACCAAGCAGTATGGCGGCGCCGTCATGTGCGAGCTGTGCGGCAAGAAGTGCAAGGTAAGAACGTGCGGCGCAAGGCGGCGCATCACGCGACCAAGCAGTATGGCGGCGCCGTCATGTGCGAGCTGTGCGGCAAGAAGTGCAAGGTAAGAACGTGCGGCGCAAGGCGGCGCATCACGCGACCAAGCAGTATGGCGGCGCCGTCATGTGCGAGCTGTGCGGGAACAAGTGCAAGGTAAGAACGTGCGGCGCAAGGCGGCGCATCACGCGACCAAGCAGTATGGCGGCGCCGTCATGTGCGAGCTGTGCGGCAAGAAGTGCAAGGTAAGAACGTGCGGCGCAAGGCGGCGCATCACGCGACCAAGCAGTATGGCGGCGCCGTCATGTGCGAGCTGTGCGGCAAGAAGTGCAAGGTAAGAACGTGCGGCGCAAGGCGGCGCATCACGCGACCAAGCAGTATGGCGGCGCCGTCATGTGCGAGCTGTGCGGCAAGAAGTGCAAGGTAAGAACGTGCGGCGCAAGGCGGCGCATCACGCGACCAAGCAGTATGGCGGCGCCGTCATGTGCGAGCTGTGCGGGAACAAGTGCAAGGTAAGAACGTGCGGCGCAAGGCGGCGCATCACGCGACCAAGCAGTATGGCGGCGCCGTCATGTGCGAGCTGTGCGGCAAGAAGTGCAAGGTAAGAACGTGCGGCGCAAGGCGGCGCATCACGCGACCAAGCAGTATGGCGGCGCCGTCATGTGCGAGCTGTGCGGCAAGAAGTGCAAGGTAAGAACGTGCGGCGCAAGGCGGCGCATCACGCGACCAAGCAGTATGGCGGCGCCGTCATGTGCGAGCTGTGCGGCAAGAAGTGCAAGGTAAGAACGTGCGGCGCAAGGCGGCGCATCACGCGACCAAGCAGTATGGCGGCGCCGTCATGTGCGAGCTGTGCGGCAAGAAGTGCAAGGTAAGAACGTGCGGCACAAGGCGGCGCATCACGCGACCAAGCAGTATGGCGGCGCCGTCATGTGCGAGCTGTGCGGCAAGAAGTGCAAGGTAAGAACGTGCGGCGCAAGGCGGCGCATCACGCGACCAAGCAGTATGGCGGCGCCGTCATGTGCGAGCTGTGCGGGAACAAGTGCAAGGTAAGAACGTGCGGCGCAAGGCGGCGCATCACGCGACCAAGCAGTATGGCGGCGCCGTCATGTGCGAGCTGTGCGGCAAGAAGTGCAAGGTAAGAACGTGCGGCGCAAGGCGGCGCATCACGCGACCAAGCAGTATGGCGGCGCCGTCATGTGCGAGCTGTGCGGCAAGAAGTGCAAGGTAAGAACGTGCGGCGCAAGGCGGCGCATCACGCGACCAAGCAGTATGGCGGCGCCGTCATGTGCGAGCTGTGCGGGAACAAGTGCAAGGTAAGAACGTGCGGCGCAAGGCGGCGCATCACGCGACCAAGCAGTATGGCGGCGCCGTCATGTGCGAGCTGTGCGGCAAGAAGTGCAAGGTGAGGGAACTACTCGCAAACGGGCCGTGTTAATTTAATTATAGGTATGAGAGATCTAAGAGAGGTAGTCTAAGATCCGAGTATACAACGACCTTCACCGAACTGGTTAATGGATGAAAGTATAGGAGTAGAATAGGGGTACAAAGATTGCCTACGACTATTCTCAGACCTACCGAATATGGAGAAAAAAGTTTTATAAAAATCGGTCAAGCCGTCCCGGAGGAGTTCGATAATGTCATGTCCTGCTCTGAAATCAGAGTGGTACCGAGGGCACGGTCGCTTCCGCCCATTAGGCTCCCCATCGTCTTTCCCTGTCCGCCGTGGCAAAGCAGGTGCTCGGATCCCCCGCAACTAGTTGCGGGTTCACCTCGCCACTCCTACCCCCCCCCCCCAGTCGGATATTAGCCAACATTTAGCTAATTCCTCCCACGGAATTAATTAAATGTTGTTGCCCAGGGTGCACCGTCCCAGGCGTTACCCTTCCCCACCCCATGAGGCCTACGCCTCGGATAGAAGGGAGTGGTAACGCCCGGGCACTCGAGGAGGTATCCGACATCGCACCCCATACTAGCCGACCCCTGTCCTAATGTCAAGTATCCCTGTTTGTCGCAGAACAGCACCATTTTGAAGTACCACCGTCGCACCCACACGGGGGAGAAGCCGCATACCTGCCCAAGGTGCCCCAAGCGGTTCGTGTCGCCCGCGCAGCTAGACGTAAGTAATCATCACATTCATCACACTTGCTCGTTCCCGAAACGTCCGTTTCCTAAATAATCCGTTTCGCAAAATGAGCTTCTCCCAAAAGATACGTTTGTCTTGATTTTCACCCGACTGTCGAAGGAGGGTTATGTTTTTCGAGCGTATGTATTTATTTATGTATGTGTGTATCATTCTTTGGCACGCCCTGCAGCCGTTTAGGCTCAATGGATTCTGAAGTGTGAGGTGTCATTAGATTCGCCTCAGTTCCGCGAGTGACATAGGATATATATTTTCCCGGAATTCCCATGGGAACGGGAACTATACAGGCGGTTTTTTCATATAGTATTTAAATTAATATTTATTTTAATTTATTGATAATAATTTACGTTTACAGGCTTACATTATGAACCAAGGTGCCTATAATGGCTGCCTAGTAACAATAATAATATATTCCGAAATAATTCTAGGATGACACATTGATAATTTCAATAATAATATATTTCTAACATTATGCTACGTAAGCGTATTGCAGTAGATGTATATTTTTTGATATCAGTGTCCAAAAACATTCGTTTCCAAAAACATCCGTTCCCATCACTACCTTTTCCTAAACACGGATGCTATAAGAACCGGGTGTTTTGACATACGGATGCTATTATATCCAGATGTTTGGACATATGGATGCTATTAGATCCAGGTATTTTGACATACGGATGTTATTTGATTCAAGTATTTTGACATGCAGATGCTATTAAATCTGGGTGTTTTGACATACAGATGTTATTAAACTGTTTTAAAGTTCGTGATTTTCACTCATACCTAATGATTACACTAAACGGGAATTTTCACGCAAACAACATTTACGTCGACGTTTCGGCCACATTGCAACAACCACAGCGTTGGTCACATGGTCGAGGTAAATGTTGTTTGCGTGATAAGTCCCGTTTTGTATAATAATTGAGGATGCTATTAAATCCGAGTCTTTTGTTTGACATACGGATATAATTAGAACCAGTACCTCTACCATGAGTTACACTAGTTTACAGTGACCGTACTCGCTAGCGACGGCGTAAATGATTTGTATGGAGAAATGTACTATCGTAAGTGACCGCTAGAGGCGCTGTACACAATTCTCCATACAAATCATTTACGCCGTCGCTAGCGAGTACGGTCACTGTAAACTAGTGTAACTCATGGTAGAGGTACTGGTGTTTTGACATACTCGTACTTATGTGATGACTGTGATGAGAAACAGGTTTTTTGGCCTAAGGTCATTTAAAGAAACTGTTTTTAGGAACGGATGTTTTGGGAAACGGATAGAACGGTCCGAAAGTGGTTCGGCACTAACCTTTTCCCGGTTAACTTAATCAATGCTGCCGTCGTAATTATAAAAGGCACAACTGCAAAATTGCTCAAAAAATAAACAGCGTAAGTTTACAAAGAACAAGTGTGCACTTAGGCCTATTCTGTTTCACAAAAAATTCTAGTTGTGCCCCTTTTTCTTACGACGGCAGAATGAGTATGTTTGTCTGTCGGCAGTGCCACCTCCGCTCGCACACAGGCGAGAGGCCCTACAAGTGCTCGCATTGCCACAAATCCTTCCTGCAGAAGTCGGCGCTCAATGCACACAAAACAGTGAGTATTGAATCATCATTCGTCATCATCATCATTTTACCCGAGACGTTCATGTAGCCACCCGCACCGGAAGGGCGAGGATGGATAGACGCGTCGAGGGGAAAATGGGTTTAATGCTCGAGTTGTACACTCTGCTTTTCACTTCGATTGCAAGGAAACGGCAACGTTGGAAATAAATGTTCATTTACAAGTTTTTATTTTGTATGCCTTGCAATTTCTATAATAATTAACTAAATTTGCCTAGTTTTATTAATTTCATAATACACCGGTTATGAAAAAAAAACATGAAACTTATATTTTACAAATTTATATGTATAGCTCGTGGCTGTTTGCGCCTGATCGCCTTGGTCTTACACTAAGATTTTACTTTATGCACTAGAGCATAAAAACCATTTTATGCAGCATTCTCTCGACCAACAACAATTTTACGAGTATGAGAAGTTTTTTTTTTAAATATCACGGGACAATTCACACCAATTGACCTAGTCCCAAAGTAAGCTAAGCAAAGCTTGTGTTATGGGTACTAGACAACGGATAAACACACTTATATAGATAGATACATACATATTAAACACCCAAGACCCGAGAACAAATATTCGTATTTTTCATACAAATATCTGCCCCGACACGGGAATCGAACCGGGGCCCTCAAGCTTCGTAGTCAGGTTCTCTAACCACTAGGCCATCTGGTCGTCTAAGTGAAAAGCTTATTTGATTTCAGGTGCATACAGGGGAGAAGCCGTTCGCTTGTCCGATCTGCGAGAAGTCATTCACTGTCACAATGCAATTGGGACAATATCAATTTTTGGTGTTTTTTGGACGTAATTACCAATATCCTTAGCGAAGTTAGTTCGATTCAATGCAACGAGCCTCACCCCGCGAGCACTAGATGGCGCTATTATCAAACTTACCGCTGCTATGATTTTTGGGCGTATCTATTTAATATAATTAAGTAAATACGGACAATATCTGAGCTCTTGTCTTTCCTTAATATTTAATTAATTAAATAATGAGGAAAGCTAAATAAATTAAGTACATCGTTTTGTTGCGCAGTGTCTTCTCTGTGGCACGAACTGTCAAACCACATAACACAAATTACGGTTAGCGTTATCTCGAGGGGCGTGACTTAATTAAGCCTTTAAAACCCAGTGCCGCCAAAAATTCGACACATTTTGAATCTGAACACAGCTATCTAAAAACAGTACATCTACCATATAATAATCCTGTGGATACTCTGCCCGTTTATTGGTAAGTTCTCTCCAAAAGCAAATATCAACATTTTACCTTGTCTAATTTTATTTGTTTATTTCTAGCTTTCTATCTACAAAATTATTCTATTACTATCTCCTGTTTCTTCACCTAGCTAACTCCAACGGTCTGCATTTATTGTAAAGTATGTTTAAACTTCTTAGACCGTTAGGCAGTTTCAGTTAGTTCAAATTTAAATTTAAAAAAAAAAGAACAGTTTTCGTTTTCACTAAATCATTTTATTCTTTTGTATTACATTTAGCTTCATCTTTCTCTTTTTGTAAATTCCGTATGATTGCTCTGCCACACAGCCAGCGTTTAAATTCGGACCTATGGTCAGGGACCGTTATGGACGTTGGGCCGGTGGACAGAGCAATTGTATGGGCCCCTGCTGACATTAACCAAATTCCAGGGCAACCAAGTCGGGGTTAAACCGCCGAACGGAACTGCAGTCTCCACCACTTGGCTCTACACCACCAGCACACTCTGAGCCCTGAAGCACCCTGGTCTCAGCCCTGCAAGTCAGCAGCGACTCTGGAGATCCACCTGCAACGCCCGCAGCGCGTCCTACGGTCTCCTGAATCCAGGGCAGTGTCTGTCCGGAGAAAGCGAATCCCACTCAAGTGCTTAGAACCTACGACCCTCTAGTCTCTTGCTTGCTCACAGTTTAGCGTTCCTAATAAACGTCTGTACTTGTTGTTTATGGTTTAATTCCTCTCCGCAAGACCAATACCTATACTGTGACAAGTGGCGCCTCTTAACGTGGTCTTGAGTTGGGAAACGTTTTTTTTCTGGTTTTATTCGTTGTGTTTGTGTTGGTATTTTGTGCACTTTCCTACTACTTGTGTCTCGCAGTAAGTAATATTCTTTTTATCACTTTTCTAATCACCGTGTGGTTCCGGTTAAGAATAGTGCCACCCTTTTGCACCTAGGTTTCGTAAGAGGCGAATAAAGGGCATTACGTTGCCCAGTGGTTGTCATCTTAACGGTTTTTTTTTTTTATTTGTAACGTTTTTTCAAATTTAACTACCCAATTTTAAATTGAACTACCTACCTAATTTTAAACTTAACTGCCAACCGTTATTCTACAACGGTAATTTCATACAAAATCGGAAGTTAATAACCAACGGTTATTTAACCTACAACCACTGCATGCTAAATTTCATCCAAATCGTTCTAAAATATAGGCAACACTACTCTACTTATTTTTTTTAAATTCTATCTACTGCGAGGATATAATTGAGTGGGAAGGTACATACTTAGATTACTCCATGTTTGTAACGTACGGAATAGTCAAATTACTTGATATTTGCTATTGGAGACTACCCCAGTAGGCATTTTACTTAATCACCTAAAACCATACCTTACATTTTAACGATCACTATCACAAAGTATCGTTAAGACTGTTTTTTAGTAAATTTAACTTCAGTACAGTACTACATCCTTTTTATAAGCTGTCGCTTGGCACGCGCCTTATAATTTGTTATTTTTCTAAATTTCATTATCAGCTAATTATTAACTTCAACGCTATCACTTAATCTAAATATCTAATATGTACGAAATCAAGTATTTGTCACTTCAAAAGAGTGAGCTAACTTATGAAGTCTTAATTCGTGGTTCTACACCCGCAGACTCTGTGCAAGAATTACGTAAACAAATATTAAAGCTACCGCCATCTATGCTCGCAAGCGATATTCTAGAATCAGGTCTCGAAATTTCCTATTGTTACTATTTCTTATTATTATTCTATTTATTAATTTGCCTTCCACGCGATGTTTACGCGCAGAATGCAGGTTTCCTCACGAATTTATTCGACAAAGTGCAACATTCATTATACTACGCGCACCAAAGAAATGTGCGTCGTTATAACTTACGACGTAAGCCTGCAAACTTTGAAGTAGGAGACATTGTATGGAAGCGAACCTTTTATTTAAGTGATAAATCGCAGTATTTCAGTAAAAAACTTGCACCTAAATTTATGAAATGCCGTATTTCCAAGAAAAGGTCACCGTTAATATTTGAACTACAAGATATGTCTGGCAAGGATTTAGGCGTATGGCACATAAAGGATCTGAAATTAACTCCAGGCAATAAATAGTAATAAACTTCAACATAACCTTTAAATAACGTACGAATAATTAACCTCGTTAAGAACGATTTAGCAACAATTAGTACTATTCCTAAACAGAAGACTTAATTTTCATCATAATTATAAAATGTACTTTTATTATTGTAACAACGTTGCACTCTTATTACGTTAATGTCGTGGGCTCGGTCCATGATACCTTAAGTTAAAAAAGAGGGTGGCAGTAATTGTCGCGCTGCGCTAACTACCCTGTTTTATGTTCTCAATCGTATCGTCAAGTTTGTTTACCTTAAACAACGCTACTGCATAGCAAGGTCAACGACTTAACGTTACTTATAAATATTTTGCGCCTACTCGTAAAATACTCTTCTGTATGATTAAATCTAGTTTTAAAATAAAAACGCATCGACTCGTTCGTGATCGTTGTGACTACCTTAGCGTCTACCTCGTCAGAGTGAGACGCACTAATTATAGTTAACTACTTAAATTTAACAAATACTAGCCGCGTGTTAGGAATAAACTATACACATGGTTTCCGTGCTTAATTCTATTTATCTCTAAGTTATAAAAATTCTAGTTGCTTTGTTTACGTACACTAGTTTCTTAGGTCGACACAATTACTTCACTACCAATGCTAGTCTTAATCCAAAGCCTTTGCCGGAGCGGTCTTTACTAATTTCAACTCCTTAAAAATGCCTAATGAAAGCTATACCTAGCGTTGCGCGGCTAGGCAGCTAAACCTTGCGCGTAGTGCTGGATAATCTTATAAGGGCGGTTGGCAACCCTTGTCTAGATTGGCGGCTGTGTCTCCTAATAACTACCTCTTTAACATCTCGCCATTTTCTCGTAGCGTAGGGTCTTGCAGTGTCTTAAACGGCAGACCTGCCTGTGTTAGGTTGAATGAATAAAGTATGTTAGGAAGTATGATAGGATTGATAGGTTAATTTGAATGTGTTACGTTAGGGATTTTTCTCAGGCGGATTTTTTCGCTAAGACGAAAAAATCCTCCGCGGAGAGGGAGGTACTGTCACAATGCAATTGGGACAATATCAATTTTTGGTGTTTTTTGGACGTAATTACCAATATCCTTAGCGAAGTTAGTTCGATTCAATGCAACGAGCCTCACCCCGCGAGCACTAGATGGCGCTATTATCAAACTTACCGCTGCTATGATTTTTGGGCGTATCTATTTAATATAATTAAGTAAATACGGACAATATCTGAGCTCTTGTCTTTCCTTAATATTTAATTAATTAAATAATGAGGAAAGCTAAATAAATTAAGTACATCGTTTTGTTGCGCAGTGTCTTCTCTGTGGCACGAACTGTCAAACCACATAACACAAATTACGGTTAGCGTTATCTCGAGGGGCGTGACTTAATTAAGCCTTTAAAACCCAGTGCCGCCAAAAATTCGACACATTTTGAATCTGAACACAGCTATCTAAAAACAGTACATCTACCATATAATAATCCTGTGGATACTCTGCCCGTTTATTGGTAAGTTCTCTCCAAAAGCAAATATCAACATTTTACCTTGTCTAATTTTATTTGTTTATTTCTAGCTTTCTATCTACAAAATTATTCTATTACTATCTCCTGTTTCTTCACCTAGCTAACTCCAACGGTCTGCATTTATTGTAAAGTATGTTTAAACTTCTTAGACCGTTAGGCAGTTTCAGTTAGTTCAAATTTAAATTTAAAAAAAAAAAGAACAGTTTTCGTTTTCACTAAATCATTTTATTCTTTTGTATTACATTTAGCTTCATCTTTCTCTTTTTGTAAATTCCGTATGATTGCTCTGCCACACAGCCAGCGTTTAAATTCGGACCTATGGTCAGGGACCGTTATGGACGTTGGGCCGGTGGACAGAGCAATTGTATGGGCCCCTGCTGACATTAACCAAATTCCAGGGCAACCAAGTCGGGGTTAAACCGCCGAACGGAACTGCAGTCTCCACCACTTGGCTCTACACCACCAGCACACTCTGAGCCCTGAAGCACCCTGGTCTCAGCCCTGCAAGTCAGCAGCGACTCTGGAGATCCACCTGCAACGCCCGCAGCGCGTCCTACGGTCTCCTGAATCCAGGGCAGTGTCTGTCCGGAGAAAGCGAATCCCACTCAAGTGCTTAGAACCTACGACCCTCTAGTCTCTTGCTTGCTCACAGTTTAGCGTTCCTAATAAACGTCTGTACTTGTTGTTTATGGTTTAATTCCTCTCCGCAAGACCAATACCTATACTGTGACATCACTCAGTCCGCATCAGTGCATACGCACGTTAAATATGTGCACATGAAGATGCCAGCTCCCCCGCGCCGGCGCAACATGAAGCGTGAGCATAGCGCGAGTGAACGGGACAGAAGTATTTGACAATAGTAGTTTATGCAACTGTTAAGGCCACCACACACCGGGAGCGCGGGGCGCCGACGGAGCGTGCCCAGCGCGGTCAATAACACTGAATCATATGTACGGTGACACGCGAGACACGCTCCTGGAGGTCTTTAGATGATTTATGTTATATGTGGCGGGCCGGCTCATCTATTCTATTATTTGTCTATGGGCAATGTTCAAAAACATGTTGGATTTATAGCTACAATATAGAATCTCACGACGAAAATTATACTAGTTTAAATGAGGAAATATAATTGGGATTGTTCGTTTTTTCTAACCCCCCTTTTTATTTTTTTATCGAAAATATAGAGCATTTTAAGAAACCAATTTGAATATTTCAGCAATTCATCACTGTTATGTTTATAATTTGTTGAAAATTTGAGATACGATTTCTCGTAAATTACATGCCGCGGGTGAATCGGTCACGAATCTGTGTATAAATCATAGACACAATATAAAGGCTAGGGCTTGAAGTTGGCTTGAAGCTTGGAAGCAAAGCGAGATGTGAATGCCGGTTCTTATTGTTAGGTTACATCTATGTAGACTACGACTTAAAAGTCAGTGAGCTTACAAATACTAGAGAAGTAACGTCTTACAAACAAATCTCAAAAATGCGTAACCACTTGAGACTTCAAAAGACGTAGCTTTGAAACCGACACATTATGCCAAAGTAAACCATATTTGTCTCGTTTCTTCCAATACCCAACTAATTACCGTTGAAGTGAGATAAAACTTTGCTAGCTTGAAAACGGACAGAGTTGCCAGTGGTCAGAAATTTTCCCCAAAATGAATGAATGTATTTATTGAATCAGGCGTTACTTTGCGGAGGTCCATATTAATGAACTAAAACAATTACTTTGCTCACCCGCGACCTTACAATAGTTACGTTTATGCAAGAAATGTGCGTTCATGCAGTTCCTCCACCTCCACACTGTACGAACACACACAAATCACATAAACCCAACCATCACCACCACCAAGCTACACTGACGCGTTTCGAACTCAACCAGAGCTCATCTTCAGAGTTACCACAACCGTATGCTATGCTACCAAATGTTAAAACTCACAGTGTTCGTACAGTGTGGAGGTGGAGGAACTGCATGAACGCACATTTCTTGCATAAACGTAACTATTGTAAGGTCGCGGGTGAGCAAAGTAATTGTTTTAGTTCATGAATGAATGTATTTAATTGCTTTAGCGTGATTAATGGTGTATATTCTGAAAAGAATTTAATACAACTTTCAATCTTTACTATTATTATAAAACTGTAATAGAAACGTGTCTATACATTGAAAATATTTAGAAAAAACTATTAGTACTTGGGTAGTAAATGGATTTTGATATGAAAAAATTACCAAGAATTGCATTTAAAAAGCTAATAAATAATAAAGATCTAAGACACTGACAAAGTATGTTGACAGAAATTAAAAAAACGTACACGCTTACCTACCTACTTCAGCTGATATCTGTAAACAAAAGGTAAAGGTCTCCACAGTTGCTGACCATCTGTGTGGATGTAAATAAAAGATAAGAAAGCTCTTTGTGTCTTTGGCGGCCGACTCCGGTCGCAATATCTTCATGGGATTTCTAGGAATTTGTTACAAATGATTCATTAAAAACAGTCGCTACAACCAAGGTCGTAATAAATGAAATCCACTGTATACGTATATAAAAAAAAAAACAAATAATGGCGCACACTTCCATCATTCATTCCTTCATTAACTAAACTCCCAAAAATGTGGGAAAATCATAATCGCTTTACTGGCAACACCGATGGCAAAAACAACGTACGATATATTTATTTTATTTTATAATATTATTTTACACAGCATGATCAAAATTATGCAAACTTTCTTGTGAAAAGTAACGAAATTTGCTTTGTGATTCTTTTCGGACCGTGATACACAACTTATAACAGCACATTTCGCCATATTTAAAAACTTTAACGGGTGCGTCACGCTCACTCAATGTCAAACAGCCAACTGACGCCAGATAAGCCTGCAGGCACCTTCGAAGTATCAACGCGTCGGTGCCGTAAACTGCCAATCTAGTTACGATAGTAACATATAAGATCATTGCTTAAAGTAGTATCTTTCAATGACAAAAATATTACAAAGTAAATGTCGCCCTCCTTTACTTTTAATTCTTTAAAGACCAGAACATGAATAAAAAGCTTTTTTGGCTGAATGCTATATGTGCATAGTCAATCGGTAATGTCAATAAAAAAAAAAACGAATAAAAACAAATATGGCCGTTTGACTGGTTTGACTGACAGTTTTGACATGACCGACTACGAACGAAGTTGTTTGTTTAAGGTTTAATGCAAAAAAGAATATTTATGCGAGTTCATTATTAATTTCTGTCTTAAGAAATCAGTAAAGTAATTAAAAATCTGTTGAATGTATTAAAAATAACCTCCAAATAATTGTTAGTACAACGAAAACAGTACCAAATTTAATCTCATCGGGTGTCATCTAATTTTCTGGAGTTCTACAGTTTTCTTCCATAGTTTTTTAGAAGTTCTGTGATGTTATTAGTACTTTTAGTCATTGATAGTGTATCTTTAATTGTTGGTTTAATAAAATCACAATGCTCAAGGCAACGCGAGTCGTGTTTGTGTCAGAAGATTTGAGTGTTTGTAGAATTTGTTTAGCAACAAATATTAAACTTTATAGCATTCCTGATGGCTTAGAAGACAATTTTACGGAACTGATGGGTGTTGAAGTAAGTATGGTAGCCGTACAGGCTCTGTTTCATTCATAAACTAGTTTAGTCAAAGTAAAAACTGGCACCAAGACGGCTTTTTAACTATAACAAGTAGAGGCCGGAATTCTCGTGGCACTATTGAGGCTGGCATAGAAACTTCTCATTTATCGACGTCCGATATACATAATTATATCGATAAATTTAAAAAATATGATGGTTTTCACAAAAGATAATTCATAAAATGTTGCCAGTCAAACAAACTGTCCCGGATCGTACGCGGAGCAAAGTTGCCCAATACACTAGCTGTATTGCCACGTTGAATCATGATGGACAGCCTTTGTCTGTGTGTGTTTGTTTATTTGCATATGTCATTCATGTCTTTATTTCGACATTGGCAAAGTACGCCTTGCTAAAATAGCAACGGTGAAACCCAAAGAAAAAAAACCTTTGTACCAGAAACAACCCCGAGTGAGGGTCAAAACATCTCTCACAAAGATGGCACCCCACTTCTTTATGAGAAACCTTTGCCTCTGAACCTCAACAACCATTGATAAATCGGTATTCAGTAAACAGTACCTTCCTTCCTTCCTTCCAGTCCCTTCCCTTTCAGTCATTCAAAGGTTGAGTGGTAGAGATCCCTTAAAGGGATAAGTTCGCCTTTGTACATGTATTTCAATGATTGTCAATAGTGTCTTGTTCTTTTTCTTATTTTTTCTGTACAATACAATACAATGACTCTTTATTGTACACCAGGAATAGTAAGCAATACAGAAAACAGGTACACAGAGAGTAAGTTACAATAAAGAGTTTACATACATACACATGTACATGCAGTATCAGTACTGTAATGCAATATTTGGGTGAATGAACTTTTTTGTGATGTTTACTCTGTCCCCGGTTGTCCAAGTGACACTTCATAGTACTTCATACTGTTTCATAGAAAAATGCTTAGGTTGTCCAGGGGACAAAATTTGTGTAACCATAGCAACGGGTGCCAAGAAAAAGTTAATTCACCCATTTTAAGTATTATTAATAGTGGTATTCAACAACGGGCAGTCGTATTGCGAATGAGAGATCTCTTCAAAATAACCTATGGATACCAATATTTTGGGAACAGGAATAGAATAATCATGTTTTATTGTCCCTTATAACACTGAACTGAACTGGTTAGATGGGAAATTGTTAGTTAACTTTCATTGTTTTCATTTCATATCTTTATTTCACATTTTCAAATACTCAAAAGTTATCTCAAAGAGATCACTTGTTAGTGATAAAAACGCGTTTTGTGTACCTCTAGTTTTAATCTTTTTAAATATGTTGTGGTCTATAATGGGTCAGTACAATATGTATATTGGAAGTCGATAAATGATAAGTCCCTATGACAACCCCAAAAGTGATGAGAATTCCGGTTTCTAAGAATAAGAGTTTCTAAGAGCTGCAATTTAACAAAAATATTTAGGGGTGGTTGCGTGGAGGTGAAATCCACACTGTTTCACTTGAGTATCACTAACTTAGATCTGTGGCGTGTAGTCCAGTACTGCCGTGCTAAGCCAAAAGGGCCTATGTCCGTTTTAACGGTTTTGAGAAAAACGTGTTTTTATGTTTTTGTTTCTTAGTATTTGAGTGAAAAATAAGCCTTACGTCTATTATACGACTTTTTCGTTAACAGAACTTTATTCCTTATAATAAGCTAAGGAATCCAACTCAAAAAAAAAACTGAATTTGGTAATTTTCGGACATGGGCCCTTTTGGCTTAGCACGGCAGAGTAAGTTCCGTGAGTGAGTGGTACAAAGTGGGCCCTGCGGGCTGAAGTACTGACTGCTGAGTCAACTCATATTCCGTTGCAAATACAGGATGTTACAAAATAACCTCTAAAGCCTAAAACCCTGAACAGTAAATAAAACTGTAATTTTGCACTTTTTTTTCTAAAAAAAAATATATTTTAATTTAATTCTTTTTTTTTTTTATTAAATTTATTTACACAAAAACAAACAAAAGAAGTACAGAAATACTTATGTTAAAATACATCTGCCAAACTGCATAGCAGTTTGTTGGCAGAAAGTTTATACCTCTCACTAGGTACTTAAATTAATACGGATTCCGACACTCACTTGTCCGGTTTTATTAAAAATTGAAACCCGGTGCCGGCTGCGTAGGCGCAGCGCGCCGCGGCCCTTTGTTATTGATTACTATTCTTAATTATGAGGGTGGAATTACGCTGTGCGCTGCACCACACGCACCGACATCGGCAATACCAATAAAACGATGCATTATACACAATGACACAAACATAAAGAATTTTTGACTTTGACTTTGACTTTGACTTTGACATACACTTCTCATAGTTATGCCTTTTCTATGAATACTTACTTGGAAATACTACCATTCATACCCTTCAGCCCACAAACAGCAATCAGTAGGCACACAAACTTTATTTACTGGACAGACTCGATCACAAGTTATGCATCATTTCATTACTTGTGACCAAGTCCATCCAGTAATGCCTTTTTTAAACTCTTTTTGTATACCAGCTTTGAAATATCGTGACAAGATCTTATCTCACTTGATAGTTTATTCAGGAGTGTAGGTATTAGGCACTTCCTAGTACGTTTTCCATAGTAATTATATACCTTAGGTACAATTAATTTCCGCTTAAATAATTCCTTAGCAACACTTCTAGTTCCATAAGAATGATTGACTGGATTTTTATAGGTATCACACTGGTACTGTTCTAATGCTAATAGTAGGCTGGTTTTTTCGTGCACAGGTAATATTTTACAAAGTGAAAACAATTTATCATAGTTTTGATTACAACTTCGCTTTGTGTTTTTATCAACTAGGTACTTCAGAAATCTGATTTGTAGATTTTTTAGTATCGGAACAACATAAGTCAAACCAAACGCACACGTCCGCCCGCTGAGAGCGCACGAGAGATCTTTACTGGAGTACTTCCATACCCTTCAGTTATTACGGGTAATTTTGTAACACCCTGTATATCGGAATATGAGCTGACTCCTCTGTAAGGCCACAAGTGTGTTCCTACAGATATTTGTCCTTCCAGTTCTCGGACGACGATGGTCTGCCGCAGTACCTGTGCCCGCAGTGCCGGATGCTGCTGCTGCGGGCGGCGGCGCTGCGGGCGCGCTGCCGACGCTCGGAGCGGCTGCTCCGGCAGGCTTTGAGGACACAGCCTTTTGTGAGTCTTCCATAAGTTTTGTCACACCAATTTTAATCGGGTCATGATGTATCATTTTCTATAATTATCGTTGGTCATAAAGTGATTTATTTCGGAATCAGTGTTTGCTTTCGAATTGTTATTTGGATGAATCAACTTTTTTTGTGTCGTTTACTCTGTCCCCAGTTGTCCAAGTGACACTTCATACTGTTTCATAGAAAAATGCTTAGGTTGTCGAGGGGACAAAATTTGTGTAACCATAGCAACTGGTAGCACTCAAAATTTGACTCGCCCAATTACAAATGTTTTAATTTGCCACTGGTTTGTTTGTCTAACATCTGGTAGCTGGTGGTCGAGTTCAAAACGTGTCAGTTAGTGTGGTGGTGCTGATAGTATAGTTGGGTTTGTGTGATTTGTGTGTGTTCGTACAGTGTGGAGGTGGAGGAACTGCATGAACACGCATTTTTACATAAACGTAGCTATCATAAGGTCGCGGGTGAGCAAAGTAATTGTTTCAGTTCATTGATATGGACCTCCGCAAAGTAACGCAGAGTAACGCCTGATTCAATGAATTATTTGAATTTAAAAGTATTTAAGAGAATGTATTCCATTGTATATTTATTTACAACTAGCCTACCGCCCGCAGCTTCGCCCGCGATAAATTAATTTTCCCGTAGGAAAAGATATTTTCCCGCGGTAAAAAAGAACCTATGTCACTCAGTGATAATGTAGCTTTCTAACCGCAAAAGAATTTTCCAAATCGGTCCAGTAGTTTTTAAGTTTATTCGTTACATACAAAAAATCAAATCTTTCCTCTTTATAATATTAGTATAATAGATGTATTTTCTTTGTTGTAGCTGTCAACAGATGACATATTACAGATTGACAGAAAATTTCACAGACTAGCTCTCAACCTTACACAACTTAGTGTATACAATTTCGATTCACACAAAAAGAAAGAAACAATAGACATAAAGGATACACAAAACGAAGAAGATAGTTTTGATGATATAGAAGACTTGCCTGATATGAACGGAGAAGTCATAGATCCGCTAACAGAAGATATAGCTAGTGAAGTTATTATAGAACCAAAAGCAGCAGAAGTTGAAAAAGATAATCGAAAAGCGCTAGTCGATAATTTAGAACCGGATAAACTTGATGGCAAACCGAATTTGTTATTTGAAATAGACGGTTTGAACATGGGCAGGATTAAAGTCAAACCAGTTGATGCTAAAGAAAAAAACCTTACACAACTTAGTGTATACAATTTCGATTCACACAAAAAGAAAGAAACAATAGACATAAAGGATACACAAAACGAAGAAGATAGTTTTGATGATATGGAAGAATTGTCTGATATAAACGGAGAAGTCATAGATCCGCTAACAGAAGATATAGCTAGTGAAGTTATTATAGAACCAAAAGCAGCAGAAGTTGAAAAAGATAATCGAAAAGCGCTAGTCGATAATTTAGAACCGGATAAACTTGATGGCAAACCGAATTTGTTATTTGAAATAGACGGTTTGAACATGGGCAGGATTAAAGTCAAGTCCGTTGATGCTAAAAAAGAAAAGATAAAAAAGATGAGAATGGAATTCAAGAGGCAGAAAGCGGAGAAGGAATCAAAGAAGTTAGAAGTGAAAGCGAAGCGGATATCGAATTTGCTGCGGTTTGTAACGGGGAAGAAGCGGAATGCGGAACCTTTGACTAAATGGCAGATGCAATTGAGAAGGGCGGAGAATAATTTCTTGCCCAATTTCGATCATGCGGAGTTTGAGAAAGAACATGATTGCAAATTGAAGATACTGACGATGGAGGAGCAGTTGGAAGAGATAGCGGAGAGGAAGCAGAGCAGTAATTATTTGAATCTCGATTTCAAGTGCGAGTTCTGCGGGCGAGGGTTCGAGTTTGAGAGGTCCTTTAAGAACCATATGGCGAAACATGATCCGGTAAGTATGTATGTATGAAAACCCCTTTTGTACAGCTCCTTTAATGGGACCTTTTCGCCGATTTTTCTTCTTCTTTTTATCTTATAATTAAAGACTGGTTAGATCAATTTGTTTGCCTCCCCCATTGACGCCCAATCATTACGGTTGGAAACGACTTGCATCCACCCTGAACCTGCGGCCTTCACCAAAACGTCCGTCCATCTCTTTGGTGGATGTGCCACGCTGCGCTTGCAACTACTAATACTAATAATACTTTGATGACGTCACGCTGTCGGCAGGCTATCGGCAAGTTCGAGTGCGAGGTGTGCCACATCCACTTCCGCACGCAGTACCTGCGCCACCGGCACCTCGACTACCACAAGATGAAGTTCGTCTGCAACATATGCTCCTTCGTCACCCGAGCCAAGTATGTATGTTACAGTCGATACTCGTAACCGGTCAACCACTTGACTGCAAAAATCAAGCATAAGTGGTTTTGACTGATGCCTTCAGGTTAGTGCATGACAACAAAATAAATATTAGGGGACAATCTTACACAAATCGACCAAGTCCCAAACTAAGCAAAGCTTGTACTATGGGTACTGGACGACGATAAACATTCTTATATAGATAGATAAATATTTAAATACATAGAAAACATCCATAACTCAGGAACAAATATTCGTGCTCATCACACAAATAAATGCCCTTACCGGGATTCGAACCCAGGACCTCTTGCTTCGTAGGCAGGGTCACTACCAACTAGGCTAAAGCGGTCGTTAACAATTTTAAGTTGCTATGTGTACATGCTTTGTGCATACAAAATTCTCAATTTAAATTGACACAGAAACGGTGTCGACGGAGCTCCTTCTTCTGTGTGCTTTTGGACCTTCGAGCCGATTCAAACTTAACATAACCTACACCTACCTATGTTTTTGCGGTCAAATGTGGTTTTGAACGGTTATGAGTTTTGTCCGCAAACACTCTTCGACGTTTGAGCATCGCCTTGAAATTTTAATTATACATTTATCTTTAATGTAATATATCAGCGAGTGGGTTATTTTCAAAATTTGCGCTAACAACTTGTCACAACCTAAAAAAAGTTCTTTTCGTTTACACTGTCAGTTTTCTGCAGTTATTTGAGTATAATGATTTGCAATCACCTGTGTATGACAGATAATTATTGATTATCAGAATCGAAAAATGATGCTTAATATTTATCAAAATTTGTAATAATGCATGGTAACAGAGTGGTAGCTCCATACAAATAGTAACAGAGTGTTCTGCGCAAAATTTTAAAATGACACAAGTATAATTTTTTTAATATTACAGTCAAATTTCACGTATTGAGAGTAGATGATTGGATCAAGTTGAAAGTTGATACGAATATTCAGTTGGCATGGGAATACAAATACAGTGTACAAGTAAAAGTCGGCGAAAATGCTTGGTTGAAAAATTAAAATTATAAAGAAAAAAATACCTTTTTTTTCAGGCACTTGGCTCGTAACCACTACCTGATGCACACCGGCAAAGTGTTCAAATGCAAACAGTGCGATGCTACTTTCACGTGAGTAGCATTACCTTAGATTATTTATACACTAGATAGAGCTTAGGCGGCATGAAAACGTCCCGAAAAATATAAGCCAACAATTCATGCCCGGTTACCTATCAAAATTTAGAAATATTTTTTTCCGAATATTTAAAATCCCGAATATTTCATTTATCCGAATGCATTTTTTTCTGAAACTGTAAATTTTTCAGGATTTTTATAAAACAACCCTAACCTAACCTAAAGGGTTCTACACGATGGTCCTGAAATAAATCCTGAAATATTTACAGTTTCAGAAAAAAATTCTTTCGGACAAATGAAGTTTTCGGGATTCTAAACCTTCGGAAATAAAATTTTCTAAACATCGATAGGTTCCCCATTTGCCCCCTTCAGTCTGAATGACGTAACGCGATCGTAATATGAAGCTGTCAAATGGGTTTTTGGATGTTTTGTATCGCAGTGTTTGCTACTGACACTCTTTAAATAATCTAAGGCGTATACATATTTCCAACGAGTATAAAAATAACTGAAACATATTATGAGAAGGCAGTTCTTGCAGAATGTTACAAAATCCATATCCATTCTAATATTATAAATGCGCAAGTGTGTCTGTCTGTTACCTCTTCACGCTTAAACCGTTGAGATTTAGATGAAATTTGGTATTGAGATAGTTTGAGTTTTTATCCCGAAAATCACCCTTAAAAACCAATTAAAAAATTAAAAATACTCTTTACATCGTGAAATACGCGACATTATATTTTTTGGACGTTCTGCGATTTTGGCGTTCAGCTTTAAGGGCGTGTTGCTATCTGGTCGTATCCTTTCACAGACGTTATGCTAATTGGGTATTTTACTATTAAGGCATCTTCCTTCACACAATGGACAATTTACATAATTGGACATATGCTTTTTAGACCATCTGAATCGTGGTTATTTTGCTTTATAGACGAGTCGGTACTGAGCGCGTCTGACTATGGGTATATTTGTGACAGCAAGAGCACTTCCTACTTCGGGCACGTGCGGCTGAACCACCCGTCGCGGGACGCGGTGTGCGAGCTGTGCGGGGACTCCTTCATCGGAGCCCTGGGACTGCGCCATCACAGGGCTAAGGCACATAGAGAGGTACTGCTCCCCACACGAATAATCATCATTTCAGCCGAAAGACTTCTACTGCTGAAGATGGGCTATCGTTGTATTATTTGCGTGTGTAAGTGAGTGCGTGGGTAAGTGAGTGAGTGAGGGAGTGAATAAGTGCGTGCGCGAGTGAATTAGTGCATGCGTGAGCGAGTGAGCGAGTAAGTGTATGCGTGAGTGAATTAGTGAGTGAGTGCATGCGTGAGTGAGTGAGTGAGCGAGTAAGTGCTTGTTGAGCGCATAAAGAGGTACGGAAAAGGTGCTTCATACACAATACATCATTGTATTTCATTCGCGCGCGCGCGCGCGCGTCTGTGTGTGTGTGTGTGTGTGTGTGTGTGTGTGTGTGTGTGTGTGTGTGTGTGTGTGTGTGTGTGTGTGTGTGTGTGTGTGTGAGCGTGAGTCAGTGAGAGTGATTGAGTGAGCGAGTAAGTGCTTGAGTGAGTAAGTGCTTACATGAGTGAGTGAGTGAGAGACTCAGATACCTGTCGGTCTGTGGAGCTATCTCTTGTATATTCTACCAAATAAGTACCCAAAGTCATTTGCAGTGAATACCGTTTTTTTAATTTGTTTTTTTTTTCAGTTATCAAAAGCCAAGTACGAGTGCGGCTCGTGCGGAGTGCGGTTCGCGAGCTCGGACGCCATGAAGAAACACGCAAACGGACGGAGCAAATGCGACAACAGCATGAAGTAAGCACGTAGATGTTATGTTGATACAATCGCGGCGTGGAATTGCATATGTAGTGGTATTGTGTATTTATAGGTATTCCACTTTAGTGAGAGAGAGACAACAATATAGAGATCTCTCTCTCCGATGCCTATGAACACACAATACCACTACATATGCAATTCCACGCTCTCGCTAATTTATTTATAACATCGTACTATCGTCACTACTACTAGTTTCACGGAGAGCCATTTTGAAAATACACGCGTTTTAAGGTCGATAAGGTGTTAAGCCTTGGAGGCCTAGTGGTTTGACCTATGGCCTCTCCAGCAGGGGGTTGTGGGTTCAAATCTCGGCTCGCACCTCTAAGTTATTCGGAATTTATGCGCGGAATTATAGTACGAATTTTTTGAGGTGTCCCGATCTCGTTAACAGCACCTTTCGAACATAACCATTGTATTCTATTATGTTTGTTTTGGTTGCATGTCTACGACTGCGACTCATTTAAACGGTCTAGCTCAGGGGTCACCAATTAGTTTCGCGCGGGGCCCGTTTTAAGAAATGAAATGATCATCGCGGTCTGCACAACATTTTATAGAAAACAATATTTATTAAACAAATGTATGTATGTATGTATGTAAACTCTTTATTGTACAAAAATAAGGAAAAAAAAGAAATTGAAATACATTATTGACAACCGTTGAAATGCATGTACAAAGGCGAACTTGGACTTATGAACAAATGTACATAATTGGGAATGTCTAAAAAAAATTACCAGTGGTTTTTATATTTTTTTTGTATAGAAAAGTCAATTATAAGAAACTAATTTCAATATTTTGTCACTTAGTTCACTACTTTTTTCAAAATTAATTATTGAAACTATTTTGGTTGATGACGTCAGATTGTAATTGAGGGCTCCCACACTGCCAAATTTCTAAATCTATCTAAATGCGTACGATAAGGCAACCCCTTTAATTATTTTTTGCGTGGTGGTACACTGTAACTAGTGTCACTTTACTGGCGCTGTCAAAGTGCTAGATGTCAGGCAGTGGGTCCAAATCAAACTCCGTAGTTATAATCCACGCGTAAATTTGTGAAGAATTCTAACCACACAGAATAAAGTACGACTTGGACCGGTCACGCAATTTACACCAAAGTCAAATGAAGGTCATTGCTTATTTGTTATGTAATAAATTCATTATATAATATTAAAATTAAATAACTACAGAAAACGAGTTAAAAACCATTTATCTCGAAATGGTTTTCGATTTACTATACATTGCAAAAAAATAGACATCCCCAATTACGGAAATAAATGTAATTACGTAAATAACAAAGGTAGGTTCTGTAGGCACGGCTCTATACCGCTAGCCAGTGGTAAATGTTGTCCAACTGGCAGGTTAGTCTAAGTTTGTTATGTATAAATTTGGACAATTTCTAGAACTTGGTTTGTCAACGGTATACGAGCCAGGGCAGATTGCTCCCGACAGCCTAAGGTGCTGGTCATGATGTTGTAACCTAGTTATACTGAACTCGAGAATAAATCCAGATCCGAAGATAACCATATTTATTATTTGATAGTTTAGCATTACGCGCGTTTCCCGTACTTATCTACCTAAACTCGAGCCAGTTCCCACAGTACACATCATTGAGAAAAATGTAATTTTTTGTTGCGGAATATCTGTCTGAAGTTGAAGTCTTTCTCGCTTGTTAACTCGTTACTTCGCCCGGCCGTTTTCGAATTGACGTCAACAAAGATAATGCAGGGATACATTTTTACGACCGCTTTAGCCCAGTTGGTAGTGACCCTGCCTACGAAGCAAGAGGTCCTGGGTTCGAATCCCGGTAAGGGCATTTATTTGTGTGATGAGCACGAATATTTGTTCCTGTGTTATGGATGTTTTCTATGTATTTAAGTATTTATTTATCTTTATAAGTATGTTTATCGTCGTCTAGTACCCATAGTACAAGCTTTGCTTAGTTTGGGACTAGGTCGATTTGTGTAAGATTGTCCCCCTAATATTTATTTATTTATTAACTTACGTATGGTCAACAGCATAAATAAGTGGTCATTTATGTACCTTGTCGTTTTAAATCGTTTGACAATTTTGTATGACATTTCAAACATGACGTTAAAGTGACAAGGTACATAAATGATCACTTATTTATGCTGTTGACTGTACTCTGTAGTGCAAGTTGCTGTGTTCTCGCGGTGCGCACAAAATGGGTCGACGGCCTGCCATTTGGTGACCCCTAGTCTAGTTATAGGAAATAACGATTCTGGCAATTGATTGATGATCTATCAAATACGCCGCAGGGCGTGTGCTGAGTGCGGTGAAGTCTTCAGTTCTGGAGAGCTCCTGAAGCAGCATACGGATGAACGGCATCTGCTGGTCCAGTACTGGTGCGAGGAGGTAAAATCAAAAATAAAAATAAAACTTAGTAGGCTGTTAACCTTTTCGACGCCAATGACGCTTATATCCGCACCGCAGGTTCAACGCCAACGACGGGTATATCAGTTACGGCGTGCAAAGCAATATCTGCCTAAATGCATTTCTGTAGGGTTTAACTCCGCGTGTGACATTCCGATGTCATGGCGTATGAGTGAGAGCTGTCGTATTTGACAGAGAGTTGAAAAGGTTAAGGGCTCTATTACATGTCTTTTTTTTGAGTCTATTAACGCTTTCGGAAAGACCATAAAGAAAAAAGTGTCTTTATTTTTGAGTTAATTTTGTGACTTTTTTTATATACCTAGTTTTGTACGGCTCGTCATGAAATGGACACAAAAATTGTATGGAAAGTTATCGTAATTTTTTTATCATCAAAATCAATAGCGCCTTTGATTCAAAGTAAGAAACGCCAAACGTTCCTAATTTAAACAAAGTAAATTGCGTACTTTAAAATTTAAATGGCCATTAGGAAAGATGAAGCGAACCGCTTACCGACTCGATTTAAAACTAAGTCCTTGATGATGCAATGATTGTCGCCAGTGCTCGCAGTCGTTCGTGAGCCAGGCCTCGCTGGAGACCCATCATCAGAGAGTGCATCTCCACATCAAGTGGCCCGCGTACGGGCGGACCCGGGAGATGAACAGAGAGTACTACAAGAAGGTAATTAGCACTTGTATCATATAATAATAAATAAGTAATAAATAAATATGTGTAAAAAGTCCTGACAGCTCTACCGACCGACCGTCCCACTTACTGATCGACCTACCGACTGATCTACTGACTGACGGTCGACCGTCCGGTTGACCCACCGACTGACTATTTCACATATTAGTCGACACACCGACTGAACGATGTTGACTGACTTACCAAGCTATCAATCGACCGTCCCACTAACTTATCGACCCACCGACCGATCTACCGACTCACTGACTAACCAACCAATTAATTTATTTCACTCTAAAGTCATGTACATATTAAAAAGATGTTAATATAGTTGCCCGACCAACCTCCGTTAACTAATTGATCGTCCTTCCCACCGACGGACTGACGTTCTATCGCCTGGCTGGAGCAACTTGCACTCGTTAATGAGCCAGGCGTCGCTGGAGACGCATCATCAGAGAGTGCATCTCCACATCAAGTGGCCCGCGTACGGGCGAACAGAGAGTAGTACAAGAATGTATCTTGTACCTTGCATTTTTGTTTAATAAGATAAGTCCTGACTGAGCGACCAACCGTAAGTCCCTTTTACTGATCGACAGATCTGTCGACTAACCGACTGATCTATCGACTAACTGACTGACTGTCGACTGTCCGGCTCACCCACCGACTGACTGTTTTACTTATTGATCTGATCGATCCACCGACTGACCGACGTTGACTGACTGACCAAGCTACTAACCGACCGTTCCGTTTAGCAAGGCGTATTTTGCCAATGTCGACGTAGAGACAACACAAATGAGGAGACTGTTTGGATTAAGAAATTTTGATTTCGGGGAAGGAATAGACAGGAGACCTAAAACAAATAACACATGTTATGGACGGTACACAGACAACATAAGACGTATTTACATTACAAGTTTTTTTTTTAGTTGGAGGGAAATTGCACTGATTGATCGCCCGTCCCACTGACTGACCATCCGATAGACCGACTGACCAACGCCTGACCGTTCGTTCGGCCAACCGATTGACCGTCCTACCGATCGACCGACTGACCCTCCGACCGATGGACCGACTGAGAAGGTCGCACGCCTTCTATAATGTGACTCTGGGGATTGTAATAAAAATAGTAGAACGAAATACAGAAGTCTGAAATGTAATGATACTTTTTGTTGCCAGATCAAAGAGAGGACGAGACTGAAGGCGCTTGTGGTGTGCGAGATATGCGGCGCCAAGCTTATGGTTAGTAGACATTGAACAGTGACTTGATTTAATAAGGTTCCGTACCTAAAAACGGGACCCTATTACTGACACTTCGCTGTCTGGTGATATGATGAATGGTGATAGCTAGACAGTTGACATTTTCATAGATAATGTATTTCGGTTGCAGCTATAACAGCAAATACTAAAAAACAGAATAAAATAAATATTTAAGGGGGCTCCCGTACAACAAACGTGTTTTTTTGCTCTTTTTTGCTCGATATTGATAACGCCAACAGGTAAGCGCTTGAAATATTCACGTCTAAAAATTAAATGTTTAATATCAGTATTTTACTTATAATATTTGAAAAAAACAATACGAAAACGGGGTAAGTTTAGGAATTTTTCTATCGAGTGGAGTTCATTGGATCTTATAACTGAATGCGAATTTGATTTGACGAAATCCTTAACCAATACATATCCTTTTTTTAGGATATAAAACTATATACAAGTTAAGTATGAAGTATGTTTTTCTATTTATTTTTTTATTTTCTTCAACATCATTTTTTTTTTTTTTCCGCTAACTTCTAGACCAGTGATGGTGTAGGGGTAAGCACGCAGCACGGAACGCTGAGGACCTGGGTTCGATTCCCAGCATTGGTCTTTTTTCTGGGGTTTTTTCTGTGCATCTATATTTCAGTTTGTATTTAGTTTGAAATAAAACTATATGTCTCAGATGGTTTTAAAAAATTCAAAAGGACGGCCTGTCCAAGCCTTAATGCCTTAACCCCTCGTATGCTTAAAATACAGATCCGTACCCAATTTAAGGTATTCTTTATTTATATTTTAAGGTATGCGGGAAGTGAAAAAAATCGTGCATTCTAGTCTCGACAGCTTCATATAAATCCAATGATACAGATTAAAAAAAAATACAAAAAGAATGCCTTAAATTGGGCACGGATCCGTCTCTTAAGCATGCGAGGGGTTAACTTAATAATGCGCGATTCACCTACTTCGTCCTTTGAAGACGATTGGATACTAAAGTAATGTTTTGTCTCAGTCTAACGCAGCGCTGGAGAGGCACCAGCAGAGTCAGTGCCGGCGGGAGCGAAGCGCGAAGGCCTACAAGTGTCCTTACTGCATCAAGAGTTGCGCCACGCGGCAAGGGCTGCAGGTGACACCTGTGCGACGACTGACCAGTCACCACCATCGGCCCAGAAGCCGTGAAACTGTGGTGGCACTTTGTTGCAAGCTTTTTCGCTGAGTGTGCTTTTTGTTGACTGCACTTGCATTGTCATCCAACCTACATAAGTATACCAAATTTCAAGTAAATCCGACCACTGGAAGTGGGTCAAATTGAACTTCCAAGATTTGAACCGTACATACATACATACATACATTGCAAGTTTATACACTCACCGGCAAAAAATTTGGCCCACAGTCCACCTTACACACAAACGAGGCTACTTCGATGCCTTATTTCTACACCAGCGTAGTGCCCCGGTTGAGATCTGATGATGGATATCCAGAGCATCGATAATGGTGGTCCAAAGTTTCTAACACACACAACTGATTCAACAACCAGTTTACACCACAGCGAGGGAATTTGTACAGCACTGAGATTTTCATTCATTTTATTGCCATTTTAGCTGTTTTTCTAAATGTGTATAATTTACGTGTTAAACGCAGATTTAATCAGGTGGGTATCTTAGGAACTCTGAATGTCCTTTATCAATGCTTGGAGTAGCCATCATCAGATCACAGCCAAAGCACCGCCTAGTGGAGAACCAAGACATCAAAGTGACCTCGTTTGTATGAAAGGTGGAATGTGGGCCAAATTTTTGCCGGTGAGTTTAAATAGTACATTATTGTCGTGGCCTGGAAATAGGCAATTGCTGGCTGAGCACGAGTATTAAACGGACGAGCTTGCGAGTCTGTTTAACCAATACTAAGCCAGCAATTGCTATTCCAGCCGAGACTAATAATATAAAGCTTTTCTCAAAAATGGTGAAGGACAAAAAAATAGAATAAACTTTTATTAACTTAAATAGGTACAAAGAATTGCAAATCACATAAAATTAAATGTCATTAAACCCTTTACCAGCTTTTTCCATTAAAAAAAACTGCAGGTGTATTTTTCTACCGAAAACACCAGAAGCTGTTTCAAACACAATAAAAAAAGTCTGGAGTTCCAACAAAACAACTGATACCGGTCATTTGAATTGGCTGTATACGAATAGTGCCAACTTATTGCCATGGCCGTTTTAACTTTTTAAAAAGTTTGAGACTCGACAATAATGGAATTTGTATACGACATTGTTGTCGAGTTTATCGAGCCTGCAATGTTTTTAACTTTTTTACTGACCATAAACTATGCACTTCACGTTCTGATATGTAAAGAATAATGACAACTTTTACGGTTATTTTTGAGAAAAAGCTTTTAAAATGACCGTATATGTATTGCAGTTGCACATAACCCTCCACACGGGCGAGAAGCCCTACAAATGCTCGCAGTGCCCGCTGGAGTTCAGGCAGTCCGGGGCGCTCAAACGGCACCACAACAAGGTGGGTCGCTTCGTCTATGGCTTACAGAAAGTGTCTTTATTATTAGGGTTCCATACCCAAAGGGTAAAAACGGGAACCTATTACTGAGACTTCGCTGTCCGTCCGTCTGTCACCAGGTTGTATCTCAAAACCGTGATAGCTAGACAGTTGAAATTTTCACAGATGATGTATTTCGGTTGCCGCTATAACAACAAATACTGTAAACCAGAATAAAATAAATATTTAAAGGGGCTGGCTCCCATACAACGATGATTTTTTTGCCGTTTTTATAGATAATGATACGGAAACCTTCGTGCGCGAGTCCGACGCTCTTGGCCGGTTTTTGTCGTTTTATTTTATAAAAATATCGTTTGCAGGTCCATCTGGGCATAGACACGAGGGTCCAATGCGAGTACTGCGGCAAGTACTTCTCGACACCTTCCACCAGGAAGCTCCACATCAACACCGTCCATTTGAAGATGCCGCAGCCGCCGCGGACGCGACGCAGTAAGGGGGACGACTGAGGGGGCTGCGGTAGCCGTTTATTGCGGGGGGAGGGGAATCACTGAGAACTGGCTTAAATAAAAACTTTCTCCACAATTTTTTTTATTTCTGAATAAAGAGGGGATAAATGATTTAAAAAAACCATCACTGCGTGAATACTGGATCAATCAAGGACAGATTAACGCGAAAGTTAAAAACAATCGTTGCCTATTGAAGCGGTTTTAAATAAATAAATTTTGATTTTTGTTGTAGTTTTATTATTATTAACACTTTATTTATTACCAAAAAGGACTTTCGGTGCTGTCGTGATCATTTGTTTTTAAAGAAAGAACTCGCAGAAAGTCGAAAAGCTTTATCAGTTTTTCTCTTTGTAACTAAAGCAAATATTCAAGACAGTTGGACACTTGCAATTAGTCAGTATCAGCGAGGCCCACTGTAAAGAGAAGTATTCGTTTTATTTATTTATTTATTGGACCTTCAACAACAAGAATACTCATACATGGTGTTATCTACATAAGCAGCTTAGTTTTAAGTGGTTTTAAGGATTCCTGAACTAATGCTAAACAAAGTTTAACTTTATCAGTGGCCCAGTGGCCTAAAACATGTGGCACGTGTTTCCGAACGGTTGGAATAATCTACCATAAATGGTAGAAAAAAACACATGTGGCAGCACTGAACCTAAAACGTCAAAGTTATAAAACTTTCTGTTTGCGTAAATTTATGAGGCCATGGTTCTCATAGACTTATATATAATAGAAGCAGACTAAACATGATTCTGTGTATGTTTGTGTGAATATTCGTTATTCGCTTAGGTACCCTATATTCCTTAAAAAAAAGTATTTATTTTGTTTGTTTTGCCGCTTCGCCATTTTGGGCAGGTTGTTACAGACGTTTGTTGATAAACTGTTAAAGGTTTTGTTTATTAAAATTGCAAGCGCACTACGTAATGATTAGTGTATATCTATCTGAGATTGTAACATACGCAAAGTGGGCTGGATTAGCTTTTCACCGGTAAGTAAACATTGGTTAATAGTTAATTTAAATTGAGATATATAAATTTGGACATAAATAATTCAATTGTGTATTTCAACAGCTTTGGTTGAAAAAGTTTTCTAGGTATACCACTTTATTTTGACTGAGTATTGCAAATAGGAAACTGCGAGTCTCTGACATAATTAATATAATTAACCTAGCGGAATAAAAATAGCCTATGACCTATTCTCAGACAAACCAAATACAGACAAAAAAGTTTCATAAAAATCGGTCAAGCTGTGCATTCAAGAGTTACCAAGTGTGTTGCATTTATTTGGTCAAACAATGTGCATGTAACAATATACCTACAAATAGACTTATTTGCTTGCTAAGATTTATGAAGAAACTTTATACCTATTAAGTTATTTGCAAAATTTTATTCATTTAAAGTAAACTAAACTAATCTAAATACATTCCAAGTAAATATCTATTATAATAAATTAAATGATACTAATATAAATAATAACATAAAAAAGGCAAATACGTCGTCGAAAGACGTTGTAGGCATGGACCCTAGTACGCTGGCCGCATTACCTCTTTGTACCGCTATCCCTAGCCTTTGAGCAAGGTAAGCGCCAGCTTTAGGGTCCCCATAGGCCAGAACTAACCTTTTGGACAAGTCCTTTAGCACCTTTTTTGTGTCCGTTGACCATGGCCCCATCGTTTCAAAAGCAAGCGCCGCAAACTCCTGGCAGGTAGTTAAACCTGAATATTTGCGACGCTTGTTAACCTGAGCATGTTCGGCACCCGCCCCGAATTTTAAGTTATTTAATAAAAATCAACTTTTGAATAAATTATCTCATTTGACAGGAAACTAAATTAAGAAAAAACATTGAATTAGCAATCAGCGTAATGCAATGAACCGTTTATCTTGCCACAAGCAAACGCACATAAATAGCTATGTTTGTGTGACGTATATATTTTCACGCAAGATCCACCCTCCTGTACTTCCACAGATCCAACACCATACACCATTTTCAAACTTTAGGATTTTATTCAAACCAAACTATTTATTTTTCACGACACTGCTCGAAAATGTGGCCACAGATAACCTAAATCCAATACTCAAAACTGCCTATATATGTACATTTAACAGCTGACTCATTTATGGCGCACAAACACGACAACAAAGTTACACTAATTGAAAACAGGATGTATCAGTATATGTATTTCATTATACGATACGACTTTTTGAAAGATAATTTCTGAATTTCATTCCTGGCGTGCTGAAACGACATTATTGGACCAATCAACAGTAATCGTCTGCTGCATGCGATGGATGGATGGATGAATGGATGGACGGACGGACGGACGGACGGACGGACTGGATGGACGGATGGACGGGATGGACGGGATGGACAGAATGGACGGATGGACAGATGGACGGGATGGTCAGGATAGACGGATGGACGGATAGACGGGATGGACGGAATGGACGGATGGACGGGATGGATGGACGGAATGGACGGGATGGACGGGTTGGACGGGATAGACGGGTTGAACGGGATGGACGGGATGGACGGGATGGACGGGTTGGACGGGATGGACGGGATGGACGGAATGGACGGGATGGTCGGAATGGACGGGATGGACGGGTTGGTCGGAATGGACGGGATGGACGGATGGGTAGATGGACGGGATGGACAGGATGGACGGATGGACGGATGGACGGGATGGACGGGATGGTCGGAATGGACGGATAGACGGGATGGATGGACGGAATGGACGGGATGGACGGGATGGACAGAATGGACGGATGGGCAGATGGACGGGATGGACAGGATGGACGGGATGGACGGGACGGATGGACAGATGGACGGGATGGACGGGATGGACGGGATGGATGGATGGACGGGATAGACGGGATAGATGGACGGATGGTCGGAATGGACGGATAGAAAGAAAGAAAGAAGAAAGAAAATACATTTATTTACAACACAAGACACATAAATATTTTTACAAAAAGGACAATACAAAGGCTAAAAATAGAGTGTGTCATTGCGGTTGCAAATTGGACATAGACGGGATGGATGGACGGAATGGACGGGATGGACGGGATGGACAGAATGGACGGATGGGCAGATGGACGGGATGGACAGGATGGACGGGATGGATGGATGGACGGGATAGACGGGATAGATGGACTGATGGACGGATGGTCGGATGGACGGGATGGACGGGATGGACAGGATGGACGGGATGGATGGATGGATGATTATGATGATGATGATGATAATGATTTCCTCGCATTAGTCGTGAAAAGCACAATGTTTAGTCTCGGCCAAAAGTGCAATCAAACAAACTCGTCCATCTATTGCTTACTTTCCAGCCTCTACAACAATGTACTATATTTTATAGCATATAACCTCACCAACATATTTGGAGAAGGGTGAAGTAAGATTGCCTCACAGAAGAAAGAAGAAAACAATGTCACAAATAAAGGTAAATAAAATGCTGAAATCTACAACTCGTTGGCCCAAAGAAGTTCTGACTCATCAACGTCAATGCTGGACCTGAACTTGTACTTATGTATGTATGTAAATTCTTTATTGTACAAAAATAATGAAAAAAAAACATTATTGATTTTTTACTTGTGCCAAAGGCTCTGTATTTGTGTGCTTTCGTTTTTTCAGCCGCTTCAGAAGCTGCACCAGCTCTGTTGTTGGTTCGATGGTGATGGGAAGGGGCCAGCGTGTCTGAACAAGTTCCAATAATAATAATTATATGTGCTAGTTCCAGCCGACAAGGAGCAAATTACCGGCGGAAGCGGGAGCGAGTAGCGATTTGCTCGCTTGCCGCGTCTGCTTGGACGTGGCCGGGCGACTGCTGCCTATAAGCGGCAGCGAGTTAGAAAACACTTTCGCGGAGGTTACCGGAGTACAAGTTAGTAGCGCGAGCGTTTATAATAGTTTTCAAAAGCGAGATATTTTCAAATATTATTTATTTTATTAGCAGTGCGGCTGCTCACCGAATCTCCACTGATCGCCACTGTTGGCGTATGTAAGCGATTAAGAATTTCGGGGGTGTCGGTTGGATGCGACGTGGTTCAATTGGTAGAACACCCGTTGGGGCGCATACCCAGAAGACGTGGGTTCGAATCCCACCGGCGCACCCGAAAAACTTCTTCGCTTTTAAATAATCCGAAATATTTTCTTCAGTATTTGTTTTTTCGTAATAACTTATGATTGATTTGCCTTGTTTGTATCGTTTTATCATAGCTATATAACTATCTACAGGATGAAATTTAAATCGTGATACAAAATTAGTGTACCGTTTATATATGTGCAAGTATTTTAAATAAGCAACAATTTTTTGAATTAGCATCCTCTTTGGCTGTCGGTGGCTGATTGGCGCTAAGCCCATACCATGCACCGCGGCAAAAAAGAAAGGAGCTGTCAGGGCGGGACTTCTTAAATTTTCGGCGGACGTATATATCAGCGGTTCCCGAAAGGTGGTCCGCGGAACCCTGGGGTTCCGTGGAAGGGCAATAAGGGTTCCGTAAAAAATATTTTCATGTGCGGTGAGCACATTTAATTGTTTTTCATTTATACCTATTTTAAGGTGTTATCAAAGAAGGGTTCCGCTAGGAAAAATGTAATCAATTAGGGTTCCTTGACACAAAAAAATTGGGAACCCCTGGTATATATTATATTGTGAATTGTGCTGTGTAAATAAAAAACTTTGTAAATAGTGTTATCTAGAACTAATCATAAATAACGGACATTATTTAGTGTAACACGTAATAGATACCAAGTGGCGGTGCGGACTTTGCGGCTCTACGGACGGGCTAAGCGAACGCTTAAATCGAAGTCGGCTTCATTGAGGTATGTAAATAATAATAATAAATAAATAAATATCATGGGACAATTCACACCAATTGACCCAGTCCCAAAGTAAGCTAAGCATAGCTTGTGTTATGGGTACAAGGCAACGGATAATCATACTTATATAGATAGATACACACTTAAATACATATTAAACACCCAAGACCCGAGAACAAATATTCGTATTTTTCATACAAATATCTGCCCCGACACGGGAATCGAACCTCAAGCTTCGTAGTCAGGTTCTCTAACCACTAGGCTATCTGGTCGTCAAAACGGTATGTGGTTCATAAATTGTTGTTTAATTTTAATGCTACATAGAAACGAATAACCACGGCCTTGGTGACAGTCACTATATATCGAAGGTTTTATTGAACAATATATTTATTTATTTATTTATTAACAAGTTATTTACAAGTATATTGTTGCGTATTATTTATCTATGTGTGTTTTGTATTGTGTAGGTATTAGGTGGTTTTGTATCATGTTTGTTTATACCTATTATGTACCATCTTTTTTTATATATTGCAACTCCTGCTGTAATTCATTGCTTTCTGTCATACTTTTGTTAAAAGTTGGCTTGGAAGAGATTGCTTCGAAGCGTTATAGACCTTTTGGCCGCTTACCTTGTATATATTTTCCCATGTACTTGTTTTTCTGTATTGTTTTCTTTGTGTTGGACAATAAAGAGTCATTGTATTGTAGTGTTTATAACTCAGTTAATGCTGGACAATATGGGGTATTTTTTATATCAGTGCACAAATTTTAACATACTTATGTGTTTTGTATCGTTAATGTACCTAATACAGGGTGGAATTTGTAATGCTACCTGTAGGGAAAGTACCTACTCCTAATTATTTCTAAATTTACTCAAAGGAAACATTCCTTTATTTTTGAAGTGAAAACTTCTTGAGCGGCGTTGTACACTTTTTGGGATGGGTAAAAAATGTGAAACTCGCGTCGCTGTTAAAATTCGTAAGACGAGGGGGGGGAGGGGGGTTAGGGGTTAAGTAACGGCACAACGTTAATGTTCAACTTTTCACTTCTGCCGGCACTCCCGGAGTGCATTTTTATTTCAATGATCGATAGGGTCAGTCATCCAATCTTTTTACCAAACTAGGTAGATAGAATGAAGGGAAAAAAATGAAATCTGGACTTACAAATTCTTTTTATTTTAATTTGCTCTGACAGCTGTCAATGGAGAGTTTGCCGCGTCACCTGTGCGCGTTTTGCCGCGCCAATCTGTCAAAGTGCGCTGCCTTCCGTGACAGCTGTCAGCGGAGCACCGCACTGCTGCAGACCTTGTTGGAAAAGGGCCCGGTGAGTTTACCACTGTACCTCTATTTATCCAGTGTGCTACTACACAGAAGAGAAGGGACGTGGGACGGGGGCGTGTCGCTGGCGCGGCGCCCCTTGAAGTTTCCATTCTAAATGTATAGATAGAAGCCTGCGGACAAACGACGCGGAGTGCGACGCGCCCCCGTCCCACGTCTCTTCTGTGTGGCTGCGCCTTAAGGGTACTTACTGCAACACACACACACACATATTAATAGCGCAAAACAAAGTCAAGATATCTTTATTCAATCTTTTTATTTCAAAAGTAACAATAAACAAGTATTACTGTACGGTACTGTACTGTGTCCCGGCAGGAGACCAGTGCTGGTTTTAACCAGAGATGTGCAAAATACTTTATCAAATGTATTTAAATACAAAATGCAAATACTTCTTGATTTTTCTATTTCAAATGCAAAATACAAAATACTTTTTAGTTATGTATTTTAAATACTAAATACAAAATACGTATTTCCAAAATACTTTTCCCAAATAAAATACTTTTAGATTTTAACTGCCTGTTCATTCAGGTTTAAATACCTAAGTTTTTTTTAACAAAGTATATTTCGTTAGATTTTAATTTTGTAACCAAACCGTAGATCGTATTAGCTGACATGTCAATAAAATTCAAAACGGGTAGCTACATAGGTACCCACATTAGCTTAAGTGGAGGCACATGCGCCGTCCTCCGCATTTAATATTTATTTTCAAATAAAAAAGAAAAAACTGACTATCTCACTGGCTGACTCATCAATGCCAATCCTTTAATCCTTGGATCTAGAAACCCGATTTTAATAATGTATATTGTAGACAGTAATATAATAAAACGATTTCATCGAAATTTCCAAGGGATAAGAGTTTACCAATGAAAGCGAAACTGCTTGCACAAGCTAGTAAGTAAGTAATAAAAATACTTAGAATCTTGTACAGTAAACTTATCAGTTCAGTGTTGCCGTATGTATTTTGCATTTTGCAAATACAAAATATGTTTCAAAAGGTATTTCAAATAAAATACAAAATACTTTTCCTAGAAAAGTATTTAAATACAAAATAGAAATAGGTATTTTGCATTATGTATTTTGCATTTTAAATACTAGTATTTCAAATAAGTCACATCTCTGGTTTTAACTAGCGACATGCTGAGTGGGGACCCTTTTTGTGACAGCTTTAATGTGTACATTTCTTTGTCTATGTTTATGTTTGTACTCTTATTTTTGCCTGTGTAGGGTCAAGTGCAAAAATAAATATCGATTTCATCCTCTCATAATTATGTACCAATACCTTAATTCGACGACATAAGAGCTATGGGACATATTTATGAGCAAGTTGCGTGCACCCATATTTTTACAGTTTTAGGCTTAAAACAACTAAATTTCATAATACCTTATTCACTAATACCCCCTAATTTTCAAATTACCATGGGCTCATAATACCTAAAAATACCTAAAATTTCAAATTGTCTCCTCTTAAAATTTGAAATTTTAGGTATTTTTAGGTACCTATTATGAGCCCATGGTAATTTGAAAATTAGGGGTATTAGTCATAGTCATAGTCATAGTCGTATCGTTTATTTAGTGAATAAGGTATTATGAAATTTAGTTGTTTTAAGCCTAAAACATTTTTACACTTGACTGTACGTATTATTGTTGTTATAAATAAATGTTTTTCTTTCTTTTCTCTTCTTTATTTACAACAAATTAAATTAAAAACAAATTAAAATAACACAGATCAAAGGGAAATAGAGAAGTCGCGGAATGAAAAGCTTCGTCACTGTTCGACCTTAACTCGTTGAACATAGAGTCGAAAGTGACGACCTTTTCATTCCGCTACTGTACTAGCTGGTGCCCGCGACTTCGTCCTCGTTAATCACTGATGCTCCGCTCCTATTGGTCGTAACGTCTTGTTATACATATAGCCTACAGCCTTCCTCGATAAATGACTATTCAACAAAAATAATTTTTCAATTCGACCCAAAAGTTCCTGAGGCGTTCACCCAAACAAACAAACTCTGAAGCTTTATAATCTAATATGTATAATTAATAATCTCGTGTCACGGTGTTTGTTATCGAACTCCTTCTACACGGCTTGACCGATATTTACGAAACTTTTTTCTCTGTATTCGGTAGGTCTGAGAATAGGTCGTAGGCTATTTTATATGGCGAAACAACGTTTGCCGGGTCAGCTAGTATTAGTATAGATATAAAATGGTTTTTTGCAATTGCTATATGCAGAGATCAAATTTATATCTACATACATACTTATAAATTCAAATAATAATAATGATGTTATTTATTTATTTATTTTATTTATTTATTATATCAATACAAACATTAATTAAATTAGTTAGTTCCGAAGGAGTGTTAAAATCTCTCGATGAGGGTGTAACATAGATGTGCGCTTGTCACTGCATAAGGTGATGATTTAGCAGATTGAAATGTATGATGTATAGGAAAGATTCGTGTCTAATCTCTAGACCAGTGGTGGTGTAGGGGTATGGCACGCGGCACGGAATGCTGAGGACCTGGGTTCGATTCCCAGCATTGGTCTTTTTTCTGGGGTTTTTTCTGTGCATCTATATTTCAGTTTGTATTTAGTACGAAATATAAAATAAATTAAATTACACTGTATCACTTCACACTCAAAAACTTTACACAAGTTTGTGCGAGTGTTGCACATTCCCTTACCTCGCGCTATAATAACATCGCTCGGGGAACCGGTTCAAACCACATTACCTGCTGATTGCGCGCGGGCTGTTCCCAGTCGCACCATATTCGCTATGAAATTTAGGTATGATCTTGGATTTAAGCATATTTTTTGCATTTTTTTGTTTGTTAATGTACTAATGTTTTTATTTCATGTCACTTGTTACAGTTGTCAATGGCAGATATTGAAGCGATTGATAGAAATACGAACAGACTCACGAACGGTATGACGAGAGAAAAAGTATTCCATTACTTAACACATCCATATTTACAAATACCGCCAATAAAGACGGAAGACGAAGATGACATTTCGGATAAAGAAATCCCGAACTGCACTGACGAAGCATATTTGGAAATAGATCAGAGTAATTGTATTAAGGCTCCAAACACGGATTCCAAAGACAAGAGGAATCTATTAAAAATTAAAATAGTAAAATTGGAAAAGGAACACTCCAACGGATTGTCAAAAATTAACGGTTGTGTCGATGATCTTGAAACTTATACCAATTTAGAAATGGAAATTGATGGGACTGGTGTTAATACGGAGAGCGACGGTGAAACTACGTTAGTAAAAAAAGTTAGGAGTATTCCGGTTGAATTGGAACGTGGGATTTCTACCAAAACTACCAAACCTCGCGCTGGCAACACTAGACCCAGTTTTAAAAGTAAAATAAGAAAAAAGATCGGCGATGACGTTTATCCAGTTTTCGACTACGAGGCTTTTGAGGAAGAGTTTAATGTTAGAATTAAATTTTTGACTATTGAAGAACAGAAACAGGAGATCGAGGATAAAAAAAAGGCGAACAAATCGGTTTTTTGCTGCGAAATGTGCGGAAAGGGATGCAACACTGATAAAACTATGAAGAATCACTTGTCCTGCCACGATCCGGTTAGTAAAATCGTATTACTTTGAGCGTCTAGAACCAGTTCCTACTGTATGGGAAAAACCGGTTTTTTCGGTTAACTGCATACAAACGTTACACGTTTTGATTTTGACATACGGCGACGCACACCGACAGCGCGGCGCGTTTTGCGCACGCCCCGCGCTTCGGTGTATGGAAGGCTTAGGCTACGCGCGCACTGCGAATTTCTGCAGTGCATTTTTTTTTCTGTAAAATCTGTGAAGTATGGAACCTCCTTGAAGTGCGCGCACAGCGGAAAATAATCTGTATGCGGATTAAAATCTGTGGATTGCTGCAGATTGGTTGCGGTGCGGCGCCGCACGAATTATCTGAATTTTTCTGCATCCTATGGACTATTGAATAAATCCACGCACTGCGGAATAAAATCCGTGCGGACACCGTCTCTACAAGTCGTGTCTACCTAGTAAATTGCGGGGCTAACAATTCTAACTAAATTGTCAAACGTTTCAATGTTCATTCGGTAATAGCCAATAATTTTATTTGGAAACAAACGCAAGTCACTGTATCTAATGAAAAAAAAATCCCTTAATAGGCCGCAATGCCACGAGAGGATGTACCCAATACCGTAGGTACTTTTTTTTTGCGCGACAGTAAATATAGACAGATCTAACGACCGCTTTAGCCTAGTCGGTAGTAACCCTGCCTACGAAGCAAGAGGTCCTGGGTTCGAATCCCGGTAAGGGCATTTATTTGTGTGATGAACACGAATATTTGTTCCTGAGTTATAGATGTTTCTGTGTATTTAAGTATTTATTTATCTATATACGTATGTTTATCGTCGTCTAGTACCCATAGTACAAGCTTTGCTTAGTTTGGGACTAGGTCGATTTGTGTAAGATTTTCCCCCTAATATTTATTTATTTATTTATTTTTAATTACTGCATTTTGGTATGATAGTCCATTTTCAACTCCGTTCTTAACTTGAGTTGGGACTAAAATGGCAAAACGTGCGGATATGTCACCGCTGTGCGCGTACTGGACAGACACGGTTTTTTTCCTTTGCGTTTTTAAAAACGTACCGCAACTCGCCGCACCGCAGTGCGCGCGTAGCCTTATACGAAGAGTCACCGATATATGTATCCGGCAGAATGCGGGCCCGTTGGAGTGCGCCATCTGCCACGTCCGGTTCCGGGCGGCGGCCGGCGCGCGCCTGCAGCGGCACCGCGACACGCACCGCCTCGGCTTCGCCTGCCGGGACTGCGGCTTCCTCAGCCGGGACAAGTACCGCACTCAATAGACGCTTGCACTCAATACTCAGCACACGCTGTCGACTGGCACGTACACTCAATAGATACATGCACTCATTACTTAGCGCACGCTGTCGACAGACACATACACTCAATACTCAGCACATGTTGTCGACAGACACATACACTCAATAGATACATGCACTCAATACTCCGCATACACACGCTGTCGATAGATACGTGCACTCAATACTCAGCACACGCCGTCGTTGTATACTAAAACTCAATAGATAAATGCACTAAGCAGTCACTCACACACGCACACTCACTCGCGCGCGCGCGATACTTTTGAAATACTTTGCCTTGCTAGTATCAATAATTAAGATAAAGATATTTTATTAGTTTAAACATGAGTATCAGTAAATGAATTGTAATTAAATTTCTGTTTGAAGAAAATGACTTTGTCAAGTTTCATGTGCCGCATTCTTCTTGGCAATCATGGTTTTTCCGAAAACGCTGGTAGACTAAAAAAAAGAACCCTTAACGGACCTGCTCACAAAAATAAAGTTTTGATTTTGATTTTGGTGGAATTTCGTAGCACATCGATTAATTGTTCGGAGTACCGTAGTAGAGCCGTAAGGATATCGTTTTAATCTTTCAAGGTCCAACGCCAAACTTCACTCGCTAGTGCACTCTGGCAAAACGTACACATGCCAGCACTGCGGCCAGTCGTACAAACACAGAACCTCGTACCTTACCCACGTGCGGGAGCGGCACCCCGCGCAGAATGTGGTTTGCGACGCGTGCGGCGAGACTTTCCTGTCCGAGAATGGCGTGCGGCGACACAAGGCTATGGCGCACGGAGACGTGAGTACTACCAGACGGCTCAGGATAACTTCATCCACCTCCATTTCCATCACCTTAAATTAAACCGACTACAGTGCCATGTCGTCAGCCTACAATTGGGAAAGTCTAAAAAAAATTACCAGTGGTTTTTATATTTTTTTTGTATAGAAAAGTCAATTATAAGAAACTAATTTCAATATTTTGTCATTTAGCTATCTACTTTTTTCAAAATTAATTATTGAAACTATTTTAGTTGATGACGTCAGATTCTATTTGAGGGCTCCCACAATGCCAAATTTCTAAATCTATCTAAATGCGTACGATAAGGCAACCCCTTTAATTATTTTTTGCGTAGTGGTACACTATACTCTGTGTCACTTTACTGGCACTGACAAAGTGCTAGATGTCAGACAGCGGGTCCAAATCAAACTCCGTAGTATAAAACACGCGTAAATTGTGAAGAATTCTAACCACACAGAATAAAGTACGACTTGAACCGGTCACGCAATTTACACCAATGTCAAATGAAGGTCATTGCTTATTTATTATATAATAAATTCATTACATAATATTAAAATTAAATAACTACAGAAAACGATTTAAAAAGGAAAGCATTTATCTCGAAATGGTTTTCGATTTTCTATACATTGCAAAAAAATAGACATCCCCAATTCCTAAATGGTCACTTTTCTAACTCGTCCACTTTCTGATATCGTCATCGTCAATATAAACTGGATAAACGTCATCAACGATCTTTTTTTTTACTTTAAAAGGCCACAACAAACCGGGAGCGCGGGGCGCCGACGGAGCGTGCCCAGCGTGCTCTATAACACTGAATCAAATATACGGTGACACACACCGGCAGCGCGGCACGCCGTATTTGATTCTCTGTTATTGACCGCGCTGGGTACGCTCCGTCGGCGCCCCGCGCTCCCGGTCATGTATTACAATACTCTTTGGTTGTGGCCTTACTTAAAACTGGGTCTAGTGTTGCCAGCGCGAGATTTGGTAGTTTTGGTAGAAATCCCACGTGAAACGGAATGGCACAATACGAAGTTCGAAAATCAATCTTAATATCGAAAGTTGTCGGGAGCACAAAATGAAATTTCTTCTTGATGTAATAGTTATTATATAAGTGACTAGTGCATAATGAGATCACACGAGTGTTTTAACCGTGTTATGTAGGCCTCGCTTCCCCTAAATTCTTTTTGTTTTTTCATAAAACCCTGTTGTAATAGTTAGGTACGACACTTACGACACAACAAATAACTATAAATTAAAAATTTCAAAAACCCCCAACGCAATTATGTCACTGTCAATGCCCGTTATGCGTCTAAGATCTCTTCCGCAGCTAACAAAAGAGCTGATAACTTTGATACGGCTGCACCGATTTTGATGAAACATATCTAAGAACCATCACCAAGAAACCTGCTTTCTATTAAAAAAAACCGCATCCTAATCGGTGCACCCGCTTAAGAGCTATGATGCCACAGACAGACAGACAGACACACACACATAGCGGTCAAACTTATAGCACCCCTCTTTTTGTGTCGGGAGTTAAAAAGAATCCAACTTGGTGCAGTGATTCTCGAGTGTAGCCCTTAACAACACATTTGGCGATTCATTTTTATTATATACACCGTGAAATTTTAGTGGTTGTTTTCCCGAAACGAGGTGATTTAGAATCGATTGTACAATCGATTTATAATTGCTATATTGACTAGAGTCAAAAATCCAATTGTGAAAAACGAAAGTCGAAAATGACCGCAAACCAATAGTAACGCTTCGTTGGTACCTAACCTATCGTACGATCGTACGCTACTCAAGGGCGGATCCAGCTTTGGGGCCAGGGGAGGGTCACATAGTCGTGGTCAAGTCACAAGAAGTTATAATTTAACTTAATAATAATATTAGATGCAGGTAAAAAGTATGTATTCTATTAATCTATGTAAGTAGGTACTTAAAAATACCTATATTTAAATAACAAAATCAATTTTTCTTTTACATCTTCCCAAATGCGTTATCACCTTCATCTACTTCAATGGGTACGTTAATATGGACGTGGAGAAGTGCCAGTCCAGTTAGACATTCTTCAACCATTGAAGCCCTTAGCCACGATTTCATTCTTTGTAACGTAGAGGAAGATCTTTCCGCTGTCACTACACTAACACAGTGTAGGTAGGCCTCCAACAAGATGGAGCAACGACCTGGGCCCTGTACCACAAAAAATAAAAGTGTTACAATTCGACAAAATTGTCAAGTTTCTCATAGTAAAAACTTACAATTTTGTCGAATTGTAGCACTTGTAACTTTTGTGGTACAGGGGGCTGGTTAAGGTTGCGGGATCGCGTTAGATGCGGATGGCACGGGACCGATCTGTTTGGCGAGCCTTGGGGGAGACCTATGTTTAGCAATGGACGTCTTTCGGCTGAAATGATGATGATGATGATGACATAAACTAGTATTACTACTATTATCTAGTAACAATGTATGTATAATCGGTTGCTAGTTGTTTCAATTTCAATATCTTGATCACTGTAAGTATTCGCTTTTTGGCATAAAAATGTTTAGCTGCAACAAATTAAGTACTTCAGGAGACAGTCGTTCCTGTAGGTCACTTACGACTCTTAAGAGTATTATTGAATCTAGAAGAAAGATGTACAGGATATTTGGCAGTCGAGTGTAGGGGTTGTAAGGGCTGATAAACAGGTCATTCTGAACATTTTTGACCACATTTACTATTATGCCAAGTTGCACGGTTTTTGAGATATACATAACACAAGTTCCGACTTAATGGGAGGTCTCAACCTTATATGTAAAAATGTAACCTGTGTTAAATGCAAATAAAGTTTATTTTATTTTTATTTTATATTTTATATATTTTTTTTGAAAAATCACTCTTTTTGCCAAACATCCTGTATAGCCTGTATTGAATTTTTTTTTAGTGTTTACCCCAGGGGTATTTGGAAATACTTTATATTTTGTTTTTTTTTTTTACTTTTCTTTTCTTAAGTGGCACATGTTTGAAAAGCCCGTAAATCAAAGAAGTTTATGAAGTAATTTGTACGTAAATCACTGTTACTTTTTTTTTTTAGTAGACACGCAAAGTTACAAAATATTTAGATTTCTTTTTCTCGTTATTTCTAAAGAAGTTTTTTTAATAACTCTAGCAGTAATAGGCAATTATTTGAATTTATTTTGAAGAACCAGAGTATTGCGAAGGCAAAACACTTAAAATTAATTCAATACAGGCTATACAGGAAGAAAAAATTTAAAAAATCTGGCAAAAAAAGTGATTTTTTCAACAAAAAAAAATTGCTATACTGACAGGATGTTTGGTTGCTACGTGCAAAGTTTTAATGGGGTGATAGCCGTGGTATTTTTGAATATTTTTAGCCATATATGTCTTAGCCGAAATTTGATATTTTTTTTTAAATTGAAGACAGAAATTTTAGGAAAATACCCAGAATTTGATAGTCACGAGTCAATATTGCCCCAATGAGCGTTAATTTGGAAACCAAATCTTTTATTTCGGATAGTTTAATGTATATTGGAAGTGTCTTTCTTGCCACAAAAACAAAATGGAGGCATTCGAAATGACTAAAAATGTCTTAGGTTAGAACAGAGATATTTTTCTGTGCCATAAAAAAAAATAAAAAAAATCCTTGAAATGATTAAACATTTTTAGAAACATGCCTGTTTATTGTTCTTTCTTTTAAGGTATCACTCATTGGCATTGCTTGCTAAATCTGAGATAAAAAGTGAAAACCAAACTCATGGAGCACTCGCTAAGAATGCACTAGTCTTGAAATTTTACTACTAAATAACATGTGAAAAAGACAAGTCTACGTCATTTTTCTGTGCCATATTTAAAATTTCCAAATTAACGCTCATTGGGGCAATATTGACTCGTGACTATCAAACTCTGGGTATTTTCCTAAAATTTCTAAGTCTTCAATTTAAAAAAAAAAAACAAATTTCGGCTAAGACATATGGCTAAAAATGTTCAAAAATACCTCGGCTTATCACCCCCTTAAAACTTTGCACATAACTACCAAACACCCTGTACATATATCCCAAAAACCGTGCAACTTGGAATAATAGTACATGTGGTCAGAAATGTCCAGAATGACCCTAACTATCACCCCTTAAAACCCCTAACTCGACTGCCAAAAATCCTGTATATGACTCTGCGGAAATACTCTTCAGTTATAAACGTTTTTTAACGTAGTACTTTATTAACTATTTTGAGAATAACAGTTGATTGAAGGAAGATTAGTAGATTAGTCGTTCCGATTGAGGTTAGGTCTAGCTAGACATTAGTGACTTGGTCGAAACAATGCGCGCGCAGGTGTCAGTGTCATCAGATGAAAGGTAGCGGTGGCGCCGTAAAATTCAAATTTTCGATGTGTTCCCGAATTAATGCGTTTGCCATTATACAATACAAAGTACTTACTATATTAAATAAATTAAATATTGAAGGTACCTACTTACATAAAATCTATATTGTGACAAAAATATATAAAAACATTGTTTAATAATTTTAATTAGTGGTCCACCTAGGTCCTGGACCCAGCCCAGGGGGGGGTCATGACCCCCATGACCCCCCCTTGGATCCGCCCTTGACGCTACTTGTACCAACGAAGCGTTACTATTGGTTTGCGGTCATTTTCGACTTTCGTTTTTCACAATTGGATTTTTGACTCTAGTCAAAATAGTAATTATAAATCGATTGTAGAATCGAAACTAAATCATCTCGTTTCGGGAAACAACCACTAAAATTTCACGGTGTATAGATTACAAAAAGTGTAACCCACCTAACATATAAAAAAATCAAGTAATGATGATGATGATGATGGTGGTGGTCCTTGAAATGATGGGGTTTCTTGTGATCATTATGTAAACTTACTTATGCTTTACAAATAAATCATCTAAAGGCCGGCGCCCACTGACGGCATGGCACGGCGTGGCATTTTATTACTATCAAGTTATTTTAAATCTTATTTCAATGAGTTTAGAATTCATATTTCGATACCACGATGCCGCGACGTCCTGAGGGCCGACGCAACGCATAACCAATAAAGTAACATGAATTCTAAACTCATTGAAATAAGATTCAAAATAACTTGATAGTAATAAAATGCCACGCCGTGCCATGCCGTCAGTGGGCGCCGGCCCTTATCTTATCTTATAGACATAATATATCTTGTCACAGGATGCCAAACCTAAATCAGACGTTAAGTGCTCAGTTTGTGACGCGACGTTTTTAAGTGAAGAAGCTTTGGAGAAACACACGGCGGGTGCGGGCGTGCCACATGCGGCGCTGTGGCCCTGTGCCGCATGCGGCGAGAGTTGTGGCAACGAGGCCGCGCTTGAGGCGCATGCGGCAGAGAGACACCCGCCCGAACAACATCACTGTGATGAGGTATGTATGTTTATACATAGTGTTTTCTAAGCTTTTATTTAGCTCACCCCGTTTGTTTTATTCTTGGGTCAAATCTTAGAAGTCGAATTTGACCCACTTCCAGTGGTTGGGTTCACCTGAAATTTGGTATACTTATGTAGGTTGGATGACAATGCAAGTACAGTCAGCTAAAAAGCTTGCTTTTAAAATGAAATTTTTAACAAAACTTATATAAAATCAAAGTAAGGAAACTATTCGAATGTACTGTTAACACGTCACTATTTATAACTATAGTATAGTAGTTTTTTCGCAACCGTGGTGGCTTAGTGGTTTGTTTGACCTATGGCCTCTCAAGTAGATGGTCGTGGGTTCAAATCCCGGCGAGCGGAGTTAATGTGCGAAATTATATTTTGTAGTTTACCATGAGCTTTACGGTGAAGGAAAAACATCGTGAGGAAACCTGCGAAGAAATTCAATGGTGTGTGTGAAGTTCTCAATCCGCAGTGGGCCCGCGTGGGAACTACGGCCCAAGCCCTCTCATTCTGAGAGGCCTGTGCCCTGCAGTGGGACGTATACAGGGTAATTTTTTAATAAGTGCACAAATTTTAATATGTGATTCAGTGTCGTTAAAATAACAAATTTCAGTATTTTTTGTTATAATATTCATCACTTATTTTTTTTGTTTTTCATAGTAACTCGACCAATTATTGGATGAATTACTGTGAACAACCCAAATTTCAAAATGAAAAAAAAATCTTGAACAGATAATCGTGATCTATCAACGATACTGAATCACGTATCAAAATTTGTGCACTGATTAAGGGTGAGGCCACTCGAGCGTAATGGGGATGTTGCCACCACCAATCAACTGACGTTCTTTTTATGAGCTGTCAAAACACAATCTCCCATAGAATTTGAATGACAATAGCGACATATGACGTCATTGTTCGCAATGCTCAATCAACTAACTATTTATTTGTTTTAAAGCAACAAAAAATCTAATTTTGCATTTAATCGAAAATTAATCTGACTTTCAGGGCTGAAATAAAGCGTTTTTTTACTGGAGTCGTGTCTTCAAATTCTTTTTTAATGGTGTCAACATCCCTATTTTGTGAGTTGTGCCATACATTGTGTCACGTGATGGCGCGCATATTGTGCGGCGCGGACCGAAATTCTGCCGCTCACGACTCACAAAATTACGCTCGTGTGACCTCACCCTAAAAAAGGGAACCTATCGATGTTTAGAAAATTTTATTTCCGAAGGTTTAGAATCCCGAAAACTTCATTCGTCCGAAAGCATTTTTTTCTGAAACTAAATATTTCAGGATTTATTTCAGGACCATCGTGCCTCACGCGTGCATCGTGCGTTTAGGTTGGGTTAGGGTTGTTTTATAAAAATCCTGAAATATTTACAGTTTCAGAAAAAAATGCATTCGGATAAATGAAGCATTCGGGATTTTAAATATTCGGAAAAAATATTTCTAAATTTTGATAGGTGTAACCCCTAAAAAATTACCCTGTATATTGTATTTTTGCTTTTGTCTTTTTGCAAATTTTACAGCACTTTGGGTAATGTTGTTATGCTTCGATCAACAATACTACATTGTTGTATTGTTGATCGAAGTTGTTATGCTGTAAAATTGTTTTTGAAATAAGTAAATAAAAGCAGTTTGAGCATTTCTATTTGTCTGCGTGGAGTGCGGCGTGACGTTCGCTCGCGCGGCGTCGTTCTTGCAGCACACGCGCCGCAAGCACCTCGGCGTGACCGGGCGCGGCGCGCGCCGCAACCGCAGCCCGAGCGCGCGGGGCTCCGGGCCGCGCCGCGTCGTGTGCGAAGTGTGCGGCCGCACCATACAGGTACGCACGCAAAAACACCGGCCAAGAGCGTGTCGGACACGCCCAGGATAGGGTAGGTAATAGGTAGTAACGGGCTAGTTTCCGCAACTATTCATGCCAGCCCAACTCCATAAGGAAGCCTAGCAGACCCTTCACGTTGCCGACGACTTCCTGGAGCGACCTCGGTGTCCCGAGGTGTAGCGCCCTGTAGCTCGCCACACTAGCGCACTCCAGCAGGACGTGTGAGGCCGTTTCTTCCGCCTCCATGCACGCTCTGCATAGGGGGCTGTCTGTAACACCTAAATTGTGTAAGTGTTTGTTAAGTAAGGCATGTCCAGTTAGAGCCCCGACCAATAGTCGGAGCTGAGTTCTTCCATAACCGCGAAGTTTGCGGGGTAATCCGGGGTTGATCTTCGGAAGAGCTTCTCTGGTCTGCCTGCAGGTTACTAGGTTTGTCCAATATTCTTGGTGCATTACCTTGGTGTTGTGGCGCAACTGGCCGCGCAACCATCCGAAAGGCAGGGGCAGAATGGGTTCAGGTCCATAGACCCTCAACTCCGATCCCTCCCTCGCCATAGGGTAGCTATTATTTATTCAATTTAAGTGTTTAGAGACAATAGTACATTACTGCAGAGGCCGGGACTTAAGGGGTTGCCGGCCGAGTATCTAAGTTGAAGTTGAAATAATTTTTCTCAAACATGCTATGTAATGTTTACGTTGTGTTCCTTAAAGCAGGCTTCAAAATACATCGTTGGAGGCCTAGGTCTGCAATGCGATCGTCTATTGTTTCATGTCACACAGCACCATGATGTTTAAAATAGGTCTATGGCATCATAGCATTTAGCCATTTAAAAAAAAACTATAAGCAATATTTGCGTTTTGGTTCATTATGACATTCTGCCATTACGCTTATTTAAGGTAAGGTAAGATGGTGATGGTGATGGTACTGGTGATCTGCCTAGATAAATATTTCACCATCAACATCACCATCACCATCATCATCATCATCACCATCATCACCATAATCATCATCATCATCGTCATTATCATCATCATCATCACCATCATCACCATCATCATCATCATCCATCATCATCATCATCATCATCATCATCATCATCATCATCATCATCACCATCATCATCATCACCACCACCATCATCATCATCATCACCATCATCATCATCATCATCACCATCATCATAATCATCATCATCACCACCACCATCATCATCATCATCACCATCATCATCATCACCATCACCATCATCACCATCACCATCACCACCATCATTATCATCACCACCATCATCATCGTCATCATCATCATCATCATCATCATCATCGCCATCACCATCATGATGACGACGACGACGATGATGATGATGATGGTGATGGTGCATGTTTGAGAAAAGCACTATACAAGCCTCGGCCGGAACAGGGGTTGCCGGCCTCGTATCATGCCGGGCTCGTGTACCACTCGGCCGTCAACTTAGATACTCGGCCGGCAACCCCTTAAGTCCCGGCCTCTGCAGTAATGTACTATTACTTTTGGATTTATTTCCTCGCAGTGTGATGAAAATCATTGTGTGCATCACGGGCAGTAAGGGGATTACAAACTCGAGTCATTAGAAGCCCTCCGCCTTCGGCGTCGGGCTTCTAATAGACCCTCGTTGGTAATCCCCTACTTACGGCCCTTGATGCACAATGTACTAATTCTCAAAGATGCAATGACATGTTAACCTTACGCTCCAAATAATAGGCCGGGACGTATCACGTTGCGGGCGCGGTTAGACAACTGGTATGATCGTCTATTGTTTCATGTGACACAGGATCGTGACGTTTAGGCTGCGTTTCCACCAGAGATGTGCGAGGATGCGTTGCGACAGATGTGTGTGTCATGAACCAATAGAAACACTTCATTTAAAAGGTCCTAAGTGAATGAAGTGTTTCTATTGGTGCATGACACACACATCCCTCGGAACTCATCCTCGCACATCTCTGGTGGAAACGCAGCCTTATATGTCTATGGCATCATGGATGGCATTCAGCCCTAAAAAAAAAACATAAGCAATAGTTGCTTTCTTTACAATTTTAATTACTTGAAATTTTTTATTTATTTCATTGCATCTTTGAGAAAAGCACTATACAAGTCTCGGCCGGAACAGGAGTTGCCGGGCTCGTATCATACCTACTCGGCCGGCAACCCCTTTCTTCCCGGTCTCTGTAGTATACTAGTAAAGTCGCCCCGCAGTTCAAAGTCACCCCTGTTTACGATAATCTAACTACCGGTTTTAAATAAGTTATAACCGGTTATCATTGCATTTCGTTATTTAGCTAAAGCTCTGGTTAGTGGTATAGTTGCCCGATGATAATGTCTGTGCCAGAGCGAGGCGGCGCTGAAGTTCCACCTGTACACGCACATGGATCAGAAGCCCTACGCCTGCCCGCTCTGCCCCAAGACCTTCGCAGCCAAGACCGCCAGAGAGGTACGTGTAGCTAAACATAGTTGATACAAATTGGGGATGTCTATTTTTTTGCAATGTATAGAAAATCGAAAACCATTTCGAGATAAATGCTTTTTAAATCGTTTTCTGTAGTTATTTAATTTCAATATTATGTAATGAATTTATTATATAATAAATAAGCAATGACCTTCATTTGACATTGGTGTAAATTGCGTGACCGGTTCAAGTCGTACTTTATTCTGTGTGGTTAGAATTCTTCACAATTTACGCGTGGATTATACTACGGAGTTTGATTTGGACCCGTTGTCTGACATCTAGCACTTAGGGTTTGCCTTATCGTACGCATTTAGATAGATTTAGAAATTTGGCATTGTGGGAGCCCTCAATTATAATCTGACGTCATCAACTAAAATAGTTTCAATAATTAATTTTGAAAAAAGTAGGGAACTAAATGACAAAATATTGAAATTAGTTTCTTATAATTGACTTTTCTATACAAAAATAGTTATTTGTGCAACAAGAGAGCAAAGTTGTTTTTTACTGCGAGTGCTGATTATGAATCACGAGTTAGCGAAGGATTCTATAATTGAATCACGAGCGTTTAGTGAGTGATTCTAAGTTAGAATCCTGAGTGCGCGAGTGATTCAAATACACGAGATGCAAAAAAACTTTGGTCTCGTGTGGCACATACAACTTTTCACCTCAGCAGCGAGAACATAATACGAGGGGCGTTCAATATAAAGTGAGAATGAGATGCAAACTCTTTTAATATTACGAAATTAAATACTGGCCGGTAAAGCTAATCTATCTAGCTGATTGCTATGAAAAAAAAAACTAACTGTCTTTTGTTTAAAAAAATATACGGTAATTTCTTTGCAATGCTATTGAGTACGTTAGCGAAAATGGAGAAAATTGAACTGCGCGCCGTTATCAAATACTTGTATTTGAAAATTTTTTCTACAGACCAAGTCAATTTGGATTTGCGGGACACTTTAGGGTCTAATGCTCCTCCGTATTCGACAGTCGCACGTTGATGCGCCGAATTTAGACGTGGAAGAACATCGACAATGGACGACCCCCGCTCCGGACGCCCTACTACAGCATTAACTGAAGAAATTGTGAAAAAAGTCGAAAACTCAGTTTTGGCGGATCGTCGTGTCACAGTTCGTTTTATTGCTGAAAATGTAAAGATTTCAACGGGGAGCGTGCATAATATTTTACATGAACGCTTGGGTATGAAAAAGGTATCTGCGCGTTGGGTACCAAGAATGCTTACTGACACGCAAAAACAAACTAGACTAGAGATTTGTCAAGAAGCTTTGAACCTGATGCAGCAAGACCGGGAACTTTTTTTGGCGCGATTTATAACAATGGACGAAACATGGCTCCATCATTACGACCCTGAAACGAAACTGCAGTCTATGACATGGAAAAGGCCATCATCTCCAACTCCGAAGAAATTCAAGGTGAGGCCATCTGCCGGTAAGGTCATGGGCTCTGTTTTTTGGGATGGTAAAGGGGTATTAATGATTGAGTATCTCGAGCATGGAGCCACTATTACGGGCACTTTATACGCCAAACAAATAGCAACATTGCGTTATGAGATCCGCGAAAAATGGCGAGGTAAACTCTCGAAAGTTGTGCTGTTCCACCAGGACTATGCCCCGGCACACAAGTCCGCCGTTGCAATGGCTGCAATTCGTGATGCTGGGTTCGATATCCTTAAGCATCCTCCGTATTCACCAGATCTCGCTCCCAGTGATTTCTACCTATTTCCGAGATTGAAACAATACCTGAGAGGCCAGAAATTTGAAGACGACGACGCGGTAGTCGATGCAGTACAAGATTTTTTAAGTACTCAAGATGAGACCTTTTTTTAAAATGGAATATTAAGTTTAGAAAAAAGATATACTAAATGTATTATGCTAAAAGGTGACTATGTCGAAAAATAAAATGACATTTAGTAAAAGTTGCTTATAACATACTCATTCTCACTTTTTATTGAACGCCCCTACTAAATTATTAAAGGTATATGAACGTCGTCTTTTTGTCTTTGTTGTGGTTTTCAACATTGAGTAAAAACTTCATATTATATATAACAATAGGTACTGTAAATGGCACGGATGATCCGTAATAACAAGACACTTTTAGGGTCGCGAAAACTACTTTATTTTTGGAAAATATTGCGACACACGGCTACAAAAAAGAAACGGTGAGAGCAGAGGTGTGTGTGTCGCGCGCGGATCGACTCATACGACTGCCGTTGACCAAACAGCCAATCCCAGCCTCCCATTGGCTGCGTCACACACACACATCCACCCTCAATTTAGGCTTTAAATTGATGTAATTATAGTAACTACAGCTAAAAAGAAAATAAATAATTGTTATCAGCCCACAGCTGGGCTCAGGCCTCTTTTAAATGAGAGGACGTAACACAAACTTTTCCTATATAAAAAAAAACCAACTGAGCACGTCGCTTACACGCCCCGCCCCAGTGCTGCCTCAGCAATCATCATCCAAAGGGATTCTAGCGACGCGCGCCGCCGACCGTCTTAGAATGCCAGATTTGGTCTTGACTTCGACCAACCTGACCCGGCCATCCTGACCAGGAAACACCTGCTGTACTACTGCTCTCGGCCACACGTTTCGCGGTGCCCCTGGATCTACGACTAAAACTAGGTCCCCTATCTGAAGCGGCTTCTGCTCCTTGTTCCATTTACTTCTAGGTATCAGTTCAGGTAAGTACTCTCTCACCCATCTTTGCCAGAATATATCGGCTAGCATTTGAGAGGTTCGCCATTGCCTTCGTAGGAACAAATCGGAATCGTCGAATACGCCTAAGATGGGTGAGTCGGTAGCCCCGTGCAGAAGAAAATGGTTAGGAGTCAGTGCCTCTTTGCTGCCCGGCTCCACCGACACGTGTGTCAGCGGGCGGCTGTTGACGATGTTCTCCACCTCCGCCAGGAAGGTGCTGAGAACCTCGTCCTTGGGCACGCGTTCCTTTAGGATTACGCCCAGGGTCTTCTTCACGCTCCTAATTAGCCGTTCCCACGCCCCCCCCCAGTGGGGGCTTGCGGGTGGTATAAATTTCCATGCCGCGCCCTTGTTCACAGCAAAGTTGCTGAGGGTCTTCTGGTCGAGTTCTTGAATGGACCTTTTCAACTCATTGTCAGCGCCCCGATGGTTAGTGCCATTATCTGAGTAATAGCAACCTGGCCATCCCCGGCGCGCTGCCATGCGACGTAACGCCATAATAAGCGAGTCGGTGGTGAGCGAGTGCACGATCTCCATATGAATCGCCCGCACCGTAAGACAAGTGAAAATCACGCCGTACCTCTTCTGACGTCCCCTGCCGACTATCACCTCCATTGGCCCAAATAGATCCAGGCCGCAATGCATAAACACGCGCTGATGATGAGCTACTCGTCCCAAGGGTAATTCACCCATAACTGGCATTTGCGGTTTAGCTTTACGTATTTTGCAAAACGTACATCTCGCTGCTACATATTTAACAGTTGGTCTAATTCTGAGTATGGCGTACTTTTGTTTTAAATTGTTCACCACGGTTTCCTGGTTATCGTGCGCGGCCTTTATGTGATAATATTTTACAATTAATCTGGTTACATTGTGTCGCCCGTCTAAGATGATCGGGTGCTTCATATCAGACGCGACGTCAGGTGCAGCATCAATGCGGCCGCCACAGCGAAGGACTCCGCACTCATCGAGGTAAGGCGTCCAGGTAAGTAAACGATTACTTCGCTCTAAGCTTACACCTTTTCTCATTGCAGCTACTTCTGCGGCGAAACTTTCCCCTTGTGCCTGTCGGACCAACAGGATTTCAGCGCGTCTCATCAGTTCAGCGTCCTCTTCGGTATGTTTCCGACACCGGCTTATAAACTTTAGCACGCAGAAGGTGCTTCTCAACAGGCGCAGCCAGGAAGAAAAACGTTCATGAGCAGGTACAGGTAAGTATGTAGCAGGCAGGTCTCCAATAACATTAACGATTTCCAACCTTTCAGTTTGTAATTCGTTCACAGAGCCGACTACGGTACGCGGCCACGACGGCTCATCGCTATGCAAAAAAGACGGCCCCTTCAGCCACTCATTTTTGAAGAGAGCATCGTCATAAGTTTCGCGCGTTGCTATGTCAGCGGCGTTTAATTTTGTAGGCACGTACCGCCATTCATCGCTGCGACTCAGCTCGTCTATCTCGCCTAACCGGTTCGCTACGAACGTTTTATAGTTGCGCGCATCATTGTTTATCCAATGTAGCATGGTGGTCGAGTCGCTCCAAAAGTAACGGCGCTGTACAACCAGCCGATGCTCTTTCTGGAGACTGTCGGCTAGCCGCGCCGCCAGAAGTGCAGCTTGAAGTTCCAACCGGGGCACAGTTAATGGTTTAACTGGCGAGACTCTGCACTTGCTAGCTACAAAGGCAATGCATATTTTATTATTAAATGTCCAGCGCCAATAAGCAACCGCACACATTGCTTTTGATGACGCGTCGCAAAAAACATGCAGTTGTAGATTATTATACGTTCTCGTAGTACCCATATCAGCAACCGCAGTAATTTCGTAGCAGTCACGTGATCGCGTAGCAAGGTGGGCGCGAGGTTGCGGCTTCAGTGTGGGGTGCGCGGGGATGGAGCCTGCTACGCTCGTAGCGCTCGTAGCGGCTGTTTGATTATCCGTCCCGCTCGCACCTATAGGGCTCATGTAACACCTCGGTATGCGTACATGATGAATTCCTTTTAGTAAAACAATCCAATCCAACCACCTAACAAAAATATTGTTTGGAACGATTTCGTCCCAGCCAACACTTAATTGCCATAGAGATTGTAACATTATTTTACCCTGTACAGTGAATGGCGATAAAAAGCCGAAAACGTCGAATATTGACATAATCACACGCAGCATGATCCTCTTCGTAGGTACTTGTTCGCCGCTAATTATGTCGATAGGTATACGCTTCAGTGACAGGTCAAATCCAAACTCGTCTGTTGCGGGATACCATATAAGGCCAAGCGTTCGCTCACCTTCATACTGCCGATCTAGTTTGAACTTTAGAGCCGCTGTCCCTAAGGTTTCTTTTGGCACGCTGTCCAATACCGCCTCGCTGTTACTTGTCCAGTTACACATTTCGAATCCGCCCTGCTTATGAATAAAAGTGACATTTTTTACCATTTGTATGGCCGCGGCTTCGTCTGTCATGCTGTCCAAGTAGTCATCCATGTAGTGTTGCTGGCAAATGGCAGCAACTGCAGCAGGCATTGTCGATGCGTATCGCTGGGCGTTCTTGTTCTTCACGTACTGCGCCACAAAGGGAGAACAATTAGCGCCAAAAATTAATGACGTCATGGCATATGTTTTAACCGGCTCACTACTGTCAGCCCTCCATAAAAACCTAAGTGCGTCCTGGTCCTCAGGCCTTATTTTGACCCTAAGGAACATGTCTCGCTAATCCCCAGCCACAGCGTACCTGTTCTCTCTGAAACGTACCATTATGCCGAACAGGGACGCGAGTAGGTCAGGGCCTTGAAGCAGGTAATTATTCAGAGACGAGCCTTGGGTCTTCGCAGCCGCATCAAAGACAAGACGAAGTTTTTTCTTGTTAACGTTGTCCACACCGAAATGAGGTAGGTACCAAGTATGATGGGACTTAGGTTGTTCGTCAGGGACCTCCCTAGCGAAATCATTTTGGAATAAATGATCCACTCGTTCCACATATCGCCGCGCGTAGTCACCGTCAGCTGTCATTTTTCTTTCAACTCCTTTCAATCTAGATAACGCGTTAGCATAACTATCGGGCATCACGCTATTCTCGTCCCGCCACGGCAGACCCACTTGCCACCTGCCGTTGACGAGCTTGGCTGTGCGATCTAACTGAACTAGCGCCCGCACATCTTCGCTGTTTTGACGAGGTTTATTGCATACACCTAAAGAGTCAATTAAAAAAAAACGCCTTACTTCCTCGTGAAGACTACGGAGGGCGTCGTCGTGGGCGCTCGGGAGCACAGCGGCGCCGGCGTCGGTCACCGCCAGTAGCAGGTTCGAGTCCGCGTGCGCGGCTCGGGTGCGGCCACGGTGCGGCGCGCGCATGACGCCGTGAGCGCACCAACCTAGGGGAGTTCGAGTAGCGGACGGCTCAGTGGGTTTACCTACACAAATTTCTAGCGGCAAAAGTAAATGATAGTTATCTTGCCCAATTAAAATTTCAGGTTTACAGCAAGCTACGTTATACATTAATTTATCTTTTAACTTTTGTAAGTGGGCATATTGATTATAATCAATCGAAAATAAGTCCTGCTCAGGTAAACATAAATTATTAACACTTCGTACATTTATATTGAAAACGATATCATCATTAAGACCAGACACATTGACAGACATAACAGTAGAAGTACATATTAAATCGCTATCGCTCCACGCTCCGCTCACTCGCATGGTCTCGGTGCGCCCGCGCAAACCGGCTCGCGCGGCGAGTGAATCACTCATTAGCGTTATCGTAGAACCGTCGTCTAGTAATGCAGTTGTAGTTATGACACCGTTCGGTCCGTGTATATTAATCGGTACCACTTTAAGCAACACTTTATGCTCACTTAAATTTATATGAGTCACCGTCTCCGTCGACTGCTCAACATGCTCAGTTATTTCCTCAGATTGCGGTTCTCCAACAGTCTGTTTATCCGTAATGCGGTTTTGTACGAAATGCAGCAGCCGGTGATGCCCTTCGCCACAGCCGTCCTTGTCGCAGACGGGCGCAGGGCAGGTTTCCCGACCGTGGCGCGACACTAAGCACTTGTAACAGATTCCGTGGCGTTTCACGTGCCGCCAGCGATCCTTCCGCAACGCTTTTTTGAACAGCTTACAGTCAGTCAACACATGTTTTGCCCCGTGGCAAAATAAACACTTACTGTCACTTCGCACCGATTGCACTAATATTGTTTGTTGGCGGTTAGCGGTGTTATCACTAAATTTGCTTTTTGGGTGGTGCTGGTAGCCGACGTTACGCGGTTCCGTGACGTGAGCGTTCGCTGTGGTCGTTATTTTTACGGCCTCATTATTTAAGAAGTCTCCTAGTATTTCCAAGCGTGGTTTTTTTTCTTCGGTAATTATAGGAAAACTGTAATCGGACCACTTTGATAAAATCACGACGGGAAATTTCGATATAATAATATTGGCCATGTTTACGTCTCGTAGGTATTCGTCGCGGCCAACAGCGCGTACGGCTGCGATGAAGTTTTGCACCCTTACTGAGAATGACACTATCTCCTTGCTGTATTCGTTTGACATAGGTGGAAGTTTACGTAGGCCCTGTGTAAGACGGCTCAGAATGCTTTCTGCATTACCATACACTAACTGTAGAGTTTTCATTACTATGTCGGGCGATGTCGCAGTAATCATTAGAGCTGAAACAGCTTCCCTCGCAGGTCCATGAAGGCACTTCCTCAATCTCCATAAATTCTCTTTCGCGCTAAACCCACACACTTCTGTCGACTCTTCGTACGCCTGTTTAAATTGGAGCCAGTCCAACGGATCACCAGAGTAATTTGGCAAATCCTTGGGGGTACATAGGCGGTTGAGCAGGCTTCTGTCGGTCCTGTCGTTTGTTTTGGATTTTGTGGTTAAATTTTGTAGTGCACTTGCGAGCATTTGAACTGTATTATAGGTGCCGGGGTCAACAGCCACCGGCGCGCCCTGCGGGCCCATTTCATTACCATTATCGGGGGCCCGTTGGTCTGGTTCGAAATCACGCTGGCTTCGTTCTAACCATCTCTCCACTTCACTCTTCTTGTCAGTGTGTAGGTCATCATCGTTAGGACTGTATTTCTCATTTTCATTTTCATCCATCAAGTTGGCTATATCTGCCTCTAATTTTTTGTCGATGAGTTCCATTTGGATACGCGCTTTTTCCTGAGCCGCTTCTAGTTCAAGTTGTTTCCTTCTGGCCAGTACAGATGATGATGTGGACTTGGACTTTGCCCCCGTCCGCGATACCGGTGGGTGCGGCGCTCGGTACTCCGATTTTACGCTACTACCCGTTAATTCAACTGCGCGACTAGTGGACGGCACATTAACATCTTTCTGTGTGATTCCTTTAGTTGGCTGAAGAGATGCTTGCGATTGAAGTTCTCTATCCTCGATTTCTTTGTTCTCGCGTTCCTTGCGCGTGGTGCTGCGGGTATTCACCATTTTCGCCGGCGTACGGAACATATGATCCGGTCGAAGTGACCACTTTGTAAATGGCACAGATGATCCGTAATAACAAGACACTTTTAGGGTCGCGAAAACTACTTTATTTTTGGAAAATATTGCGACACACGGCTACAAAAAAGAAACGGTGAGAGCAGAGGTGTGTGTGTCGCGCGCGGATCGACTCATACGACTGCCGTTGACCAAACAGCCAATCCCAGCCTCCCATTGGCTGCGTCACACACACACATCCACCCTCAATTTAGGCTTTAAATTGATGTAATTATAGTAACTACAGCTAAAAAGAAAATAAATAATTGTTATCAGCCCACAGCTGGGCTCAGGCCTCTTTTAAATGAGAGGACGTAACACAAACTTTTCCTATATAAAAAAAAACCAACTGAGCACGTCGCTTACAGGTACAGTCTCCGAAAAAGTGTTTGCATTGTTTAAAAATATCATAAGCTTTTAAATATTTTTCGCGAGACTTTTCAAGTAAGAAACTTACTCTGCATTATGTATTACTCCATTAATTCGTCTGGTGTTCAATTGTTGACTTCGTCACTGGACTCACTCAATTCACTCATATCATATTCAAAAATGTATTAAATGAGTACTTATTACTATTCTAATAATTTCCAAATTGCCTCTGATCGTGTACCAAACTCATAGATATCGAACTCTGTAGCTAGAGAAACAGAAGAAAAGAATTAAATTTGAATCCCGCTATTTTTTTAAAGATGCGTTCCGATACTACACCCGCTGCGTTCCGATGCTGCATCCGCTGTATTTACCACGATGTTCAAGATTGTTAAAATTATTAATAATTATACATATAGATACATGTTTAAACTTTGTTTTCAACAACATTTTTACTATTAATTTGATTATATAAAAATATAATCCAATTATTAAAAAAGTACCTACAATAATTTAATTTAAAACCTTAACAGACGAATTACAATTTTAAGGTTAAGAACTTATTATGAGTATCCGAACGTTCAATCGTTCGTTTATTTTTAGGTTGAATAGGATAGAATTTGAAATCGAAATTCGAATCGATTTGATCTTATCTCTCGCTCTTTTCGTATCGAAATGAAAGTGACAGATCAAACTGAAGTTCAAATCTTTCGAATTCAGTAAGCAGACCCACCATTGTCTTTGACTTTTAAAAAAAAAAATTAAAAATTGTCTCACGCAGTGAGCAAAATCGGATTTTGCTTACTGTTTTTTAGTAGCAAAACCTGCCTGTTTGAGGTGCTGAGGTGAAAAAATATAAAAACCACTGGTAATTTTTTTTAGACATTCCAATTGGGATGTCCCAATGACAACGTATAATAAATCGAGAACAGTTTGGAGAAACAGGTTAACAACCGCTTTAGCCTAGTTGGTAGTGACCCTGCCTACGAAGCAAGAGGTCCTGGGTTCAAATCCCGGTAAGGGCATTTATTTGTGTGATAAGCACGAATATTTGTTCCTGAGTTAGGGATGTTTTCTATGTATTTAAGTATTTATTTATCTATATAAGTATGTTTATCGTCGTCTAGTACCCATAGTACAAGCTTTGCTTAGTTTGGGACTAGGTCGATTTGTGTAAGATTGTCCCCTAATATTAAATAAGCTTTGTGAAGCGTTTTCAGAAATCAGATTTGAAAAATATGATAAACTGAAGTAAATATTATTCATTTGACTCCTGCACTGTAACGACCTAGCAGCAGCTATAAAGCAGCAGGCTTATTGTCTAACGCTTCTGACGCATGCCTTCGCAATCACTAGGTATTTCTTTCTGTCAAACGGTATAAGATGATGACAGAAAGAGATGGTGAAAGCGAAGGCAAGCGTCAGAAGCGTTAGACAAAACGGCCTCGGGTCTACACTCGAAGTCAAGTTGACAAGGAGAAATACGGATAACTCACGTCTATGATCGAGTTTAGCTCGATAAGTTTCGGGCTACTTAAATATAAGCTACACTCCTATTGTACCTACAGATCCTGTTTTGATTCCTGTGTTTTTTGGGAGTAAAAAAATCGCCCAAGTGCGAGTCGGACTCGCGCACCGGGGGTTCCGTACAAATTTATATGTATCTATGAACATCCAGTCATAGCAGACCCCTTCTCCTAAGCAAAATGTGCGCAGTGTGGAATCATTGTAGATTAGATACTGATATAGACAGACAGACAAATAAATTTATGCTTTTCGCAATTTTTCCTTTATTTGTGCTATAAGACCTTGCTTCGTACCAAATTTCAAGTTTCTGAGTTCACGGGAAGTACCCTGTAGGTTTTGATTCCCTTGCGAGTTTCGAAAATTTGCGGAAATTTGCAGCATAAACTGCTGTATCTTTTGATTGCGTTGGCTTAGAAGTTTGATTTTTTCACAGCTCCAAGGGACAGTAGACCTGTGTCACAGATTAGGTACTTAATAGTTACTTCGTAACAGATACTGCATCCCGTACAAAATCTTGGTACTTACCGCGATTGTAGCCACAGATTATACTACTCCGTCTCCTTAAGAATGTGTTGGTGCCGACAGTGACAAGGGCTGGCAGTTTGGATTAATTTTTTTTTTCTCTACATGTTGTTTTACCATTTTGTCGGGATAATTGCTATATATTATATCCATGCAAACTTTCTAGCACTAATTATTCCCTAAGCTAAGCCACGGACGGACAAAGGGACAGACGGTCATGGCGAAACTATAAAGGTTCCGTTTTTGCCATTTTAGCTCTGGAATCCTAACAAAAAAGGATATTTATTTTAATGCGCAGAACACATTGCCATGCTCACAGTACCCTAACGTTATACTAGATACGACGGTCAACTTTTGAACTTCGCATCGTGCCATCCCGCTCACGCTTATAGCTTTTTATAGAAGAGTAAGAGGGACAGCACGATACGAACTTCCAAATTGTTATATTAGCTATTAATTCTAGCATAGCCATATTAAAGTTTGCCCCTGTTTCACCATTTTCACTTATAAAAGTCCAGGCGGCATATTTTTTCCGTGGAACACGAATGAACGTGCGTCGGCGCGCGCTTGTGACAACCTACTGAAATTTCGATCGTAGCAGATGGTCCCCGCGGTAGGTAAATATCGCGCGTAAGTACATGGCATGCATGAGGCCTGCCTGTGTATTTGATATAAATTTCAGCTTGATACCTCCACGCGTTCCTGAGAAAAAGGGTCTTGACAGACGGACGGACGGACAACAAAGTGATCCTATAGGCTTGATTTCCTCCTACGCTGACATCGGTCGCTGACGTCGGTCGAGCGTACCGTCGGTTGCGTATGACAAATGCGCGGCCATCAGCGTCGCTGTGCTGTGGCCCATAGAGTATTGTGTTTATTCGTACGCTCAACCGACGTCAGCGACCGATGTCGGTCAGCTTCGCACTGAACGCGCGATAGTGATGTATAGCGCGTCAGCGCACCGACGCGCGCGCGCTGACGAGCGAGACCGACGCGCGCCATCAGCGGTGCGTAGCAATAAATCTGCCGCGGACGTCAGCGTCGCTGTGCGGTGGCCCATAGAGTATTGTGTATATTCGTACGCGCGACCGACGTCAGCGACCGATGTCAGCGTAGGAGGAAATCAAGCTATAAGGGTTCCGTTTTTTCCTTTTGAGGTGCGGAACCCTAAAAATATTCATTTAATTGTGTTTGTTATGTTGCAGTCCCATTTGCGTGCGCATACGGGTGAGCGGCCCTACCAGTGCGCGGAGTGCCCGCTGGCATGCACCCTGAAGGGGACTCTGGCGAGGCACATCGCGCGTGTAAGTACTAGAGCCGTTGGGCCGGTTCTGGGGTAGAGAAGCTGTAGGCGCCGGGTGGCGACAAAATTAGGCTGCAAAGGACTCCAAAATTAGCCTACAAGAGACGTCAAAATGAATTGGAAGAGGACTCGAAAATTATGTCGAAAAAAAGATATCAAAATAAGATGGCAAAAGGCGGGAAAGTGAATTGGCGAGGAGGCTAAAATGAAGTGACAAGTCGCGCCAAATTAAGGTAGCACGGGATGCTAAAATTATGTAGCAAGGGGGCCAAAATAAGTTGGCAAGGACCGCTAAAATGAGGTAGTAAGGGATGCCAAAATGAGGTAGTAAGGAATGCCAAAATGAGGTAGCAAGAAGCGCTAGAATCTGGTAGTAATGGACGCCAACAACATGATGATAAAAACGGAATGTATATAACCTTGGATGCATTTTAAATAAAGGAATTTTGATGTAAAAAAATAAGTAAAAATAAAACCGCGTTGAAAACTTTTTGGAAATCAGTCAAATAAATTGAATTACAGAACCTTCGGGGCCACCACAGACCGCAGCGCGAGATGTACGCGCGACGCCGACGGAGCATGCCCAGCGCGTTTAATAACACTAAATCATATAAGTACACGGTGACACACACCGGCAGCGCAGCGCAGCGTATATGATTCAATGTTATACAACGCGCTGGGCACGCTCCGTCGGCGTCGCGCGCACGCCCGTGCTGCGGTCTGTGGAGGGCTTTAGTACTAGTCTTTTTTAGGCCAACACAAACCGGGAGCGCGGGGCGCCGACGGAGCGTGCCCAACGCGTTCTATAACACTGAATCAAATATACGGTGACACACACCGGCAGTGGCACACCGTATTTGATTCAGTATTATCAAGGATGATATAGACTGGATTGGCAGTCGCCATAGTACGGATCGGCCGCGGTTTTTGTACTTGGATTATTAAATCTGGATGGCGCTGAAATATAGCCAGAGGCTTTGAAGGCAAAACAATAGGACTTACAGATATTTCATATCATTGCAAATGTATTATTATGCAATATTTTTGAAAAATAATACATTTGTAGTAATATGAAACGTCTGTAGTCTTATTGTTTTGCCTTCAAAGCCTCTGGCTATATTTCAACCGCGGCCGATCCGTACTATGGCGACTGCCAATCCAGTCTATATCATCCTTGGTATTATTGACCGCGCTGGGCACGCTCCCGCAGGCTTATTGTCTAATCTACTTAACCCTTTTGACGCTTGCCTTCGCAATCACAATTTCTTTCTGTCAAACAGTATAAAATTATTACAGAAAGAGATGGTGTAAGCGAAGACAAGCGAAAGCGTCAGAAGCGCTAGTCAAAACGGCATCTGCAGGGTAATTTGTAACTTTTTGACACTCGGCATCGGATTGAAATTACAGTTTTTGTATGGCTGTGACAGCTGGCTGTTTCCGATACCAATTGTCAGCCCATACAAGAACTGCCAAAATGAACGCGATGGCGATTGCGAGGGAGTTAGGCGATTAGCCTGCTGGTTTGTTGAAGCCTTTTTATCGGTCAATTTTTTTTTCCCGACAGCGGCAGAGCCAAAAGGATGTGAGATCACAATGTTTTTTTTCTTCAGGTGCACATGAAGCAAACCCGTCGGTTCCCGTGCGACATCTGCCACAAGACGTTCACGGAACGCGCGGGCGTGAAGTTGCACGTGCGAACCGTGCACAACCAAATGCCCGTGCCCCGACGCGTCAGACGCGCGAAGCGTCCGGGAACTACGAATTCTCTTGAATAAGTTGTCCGGATTCGCGACCCAAGTGAAAGTAAACTGTTATTTTCATTAATAATTAATTTGGTTTTATTTACGCCGATCGCGCCGATTACGCGCCGCCGCCATCGCCTCGGCGCACACCTCTAGTCCGGATAAAGAATGTGAACAAAACAGATAGACACAGTACATTAGTTTTTACAGTGAGTATGTTTACTACTGTAAAACGGTTTGATGAATTCTGATGAAATTGGCAAACAGATAGTTAACCTAGTTAGCTAGTGAACTAAAACAATTACTTTGCTCACCCGCGACCTTACAATAGTTACGTTTATGCAAGAAATGTGCGTTCATGCAGTTCCTCCACCTCCACACTGTACGAACACACACAAATCACATAAACCCAACCATCACCACCACCAAGCTACACTGACGCGTTTCGAACTCAACCAGAGCTCATCTTCAGAGTTACCACAACCGTATGCTATGCTACCAAGTGTTAAATGTGTTGGAGTTTAACATTTGGTAGCATAGCATACGGTTGTGGTAACTCTGAAGATGAGCTCTGGTTGAGTTCGAAACGCGTCAGTGTAGCTTGGTGGTGGTGATGGTTGGGTTTATGTGATTTGTGTGTGTTCGTACAGTGTGGAGGTGGAGGAACTGCATGAACGCACATTTCTTGCATAAACGTAACTATTGTAAGGTCGCGGGTGAGCAAAGTAATTGTTTTAGTTCATTAATATGGACCTCCGCAAAGTAACGCCTGATTCAATAAACTAGTTAGCTAGGTTAATATAGGTACTTTTATCCACGAAAATGGGGATGTTGACACCACCAATCAACTGACGTACTTTTTATGAGCTGTCAAAACAATTCTCCCATAGAGTTTGAATGGCAATAGCAACTTATGGAGTCACTTGTTCGCACACTCAATCAACTAACTATTTATTTGTTTTAAACCAACAAAAAATCTAATTTTGTAGTTAACCGAAAATTAATTTGGTTTTCAGGGCTAAAATAAAGCGTTTTTTACTGGAGTCGTGTTTCGAATTATTTTTTAATGGCGTCAAGATCCCTATTGCATAGTTCCCGCGGGACGGCGATAAACGAATTCTTCGCAGACGGAGTCGCGGACAACAGCTAGTTGTATTTTTCGCGTTATAGCTTTGAATATGGCAGCAAATTTGTACGAAAAACTTGAAAGTTCTCTTTGATTTGCGTTTGTAGACACATGATGGACTGTAATTCGCTTTTAGTGTATCAATATCTTTATATAATAAATCACTTTATAATTGATCAGTTTTTTTGCTATGGAAATATAGAGATATCCCAAAACTCAACAATGACCTGGTGAGAGGTCAAATTGTACCAGTTCTAGTAAAAAATAAGAGAAAAAATCTATGTCACTTAAGGATAATAGACATTTTTCCGAAAATATTAGAAAGAAAGAAGAAAGAAAAGAAGGAAAATACATTTATTTACAACATCACAAGACACAATATTTTACAAAACTGTAAAATAGGGTGCCCAGAAATGAGAGATAGGGTGGTTTTTGGGAGCTTATAATTCGAAGCCGATTGCTCGGGAATAGCTCCCGAAAACCACCCTATCTCTCATTTCTGGGCACCCTATTTTACATGGTGACCCCGACGTGATGTAATAAAATGCCTACACTACGCTACGAACGGGGAATTTACTTTCCCTGACTGCTAAGTATTCTAGATAAAATAAAACTCGGGGTCACCATGTAAAATAGGGTGCCCAGAAATGAGAGATAGGGTGGTTTTTGGGAGCTATTCCCGAGCAATCGGCTTCGAATTATAAGCTCCCAAAAACCACCCTATCTCTCATTTCTGGGCACCCTATTTTACAAAAACAAAAAGGCAATACTAAAGCTAAAGATAGAATGTGTCATTGCGGTTGCAAATCGGACACTGGCTCAGCCTAATGCTGAGGCGTTTAAAGCACCCCAGCGCTGATTTTCAGCCAGTACCGTTGGTGACACCCGGATCGCTGTTTAGATAGATAAATAAATAAATAAACTGCACACTAATAGCTACATACATAAGACTAGGTACATGCGTAAATAAATAATTTGTAAATTGTAAAAGCAAATAATAATAAGAAAATTTCTTGAACATAATTAGTATATCTCACTTGCCAAGTATACAACCCTGCGCGGACTAAAACGAAAAATGAAATAACCAAGACAATAAAAATCAAAGAAGTTTTGTGAAATAGTGCTGGAAAGGAGAGGAAATTAAGGATTTTGCAATGACAACAAATAGCCTTTAAGCTTTCGCCCAAAGGTGTACCTGCTAGTCACACTTAGGATGGGAGGGGGGATGTCATTCCAGCACTTAGACGCCGCGAACCTAAAACTCCCTCGAAACGCCGCCGTCCGGTGCGGCGGCACAATAGCCTTAAGTCTGCGCAAACTTTTCACCCATGAGATTTTTTTAAAAAGGTAGGAAGGCGTCTTGTGTCGCACTACACCGAACAAAAGGGTTGCAAGGTGCAAGCGCCTGCGATTGTGCATCTTAAGCAGATCAGCAGCGTTCAAGTACGGAGTGACATGGGACCGAGGAGGGACCTTGAAGCAAAAACGAGCACATGCGTTTTGAACTCGTTGGAGCAATCTCCCAGAACGACCAAGTAAGCAACCATCATAAACGACGTCACAATAGTTCATCCTAGACAATACGAGTGATTCACACAATCGGATACGCAAATCCACACTGAGGTAATCACGAATATTGTAAAGAATCCGAAGGCGATAGAAGCAGCTGCTAACTAACTGAGCAATATGGCTCTCGAAGCGTAACTCGCCATCCATAATTAGCCCAAGATTTCTTGCTACGTCTACCCTCTCTATTGGTTCGCCCAAATATTAAATACTAATAATGCTATGTGACTCTTAGAATATGTATCAGGTTATCGTTGTTTTGGGACACTGAATCATATAAGCTGCGCCACACTGCAGGAGTGTGTCACCGTATATATGATTCAGTGTTATACGACGCGCTGGGCACGCTCCGTCGGCGCTTTATGCTTGCGCACGCCCCGAGCTTCGGTTTGTGGTGACCTTTATGGTTTGCACTCTCAAGTCTTTGTAGTGTGTATTCGAACGATTTTAAAAAAGTCCTGAGGCCCTACCACGAAGTGCATAATTCGAAATTCGTTTTGTGCCGTCCCGCTAATATGATTTGACACGAGAGTGAGAGGGGTAATACGATACGAACTTCGATTTTCGAATTTCGTATTAGCGCCTCAGATAAATTAATAATAAATTACCTTTTTGGAAAACTTACCATAAATGGTAGAAACGTATTACATTATGCGGGCATCACATGCTTGGCAAACAACGGCAAACAGCGAACACGAACGTGTGGTTAGGTGTTTGCCTGTGTTTGTCTGTTTTTGTTTGTGTTTGCCAGTGATCGGCGTCGGTGTCGGTTTTTGTGCACAAATCAAAGGGTATTCGGCAAACGTGTTTGCGATGTATCCATACGTCAGTAGTACGTGGGAGCTCGCGGGATGCGGATGAAATTACGAATCGCATTTTGTGTTAAATTTGGAAAAATGTCTGATTGGTCTGATGAGGCAACACTAACATTCTTAGAGGCATATCAAAATGAACCATGTATTTGGAATCCAAAAGATGTTAACCATAACAACAGAAAGAAAGTGAACGATGCGCCACAACAAACTCGTCGTCCGCCATGTTTGCCAATCCGGAATATACTAGCATGTTCGCCAAGCTTGGGGATGCCGTGTTTGTGTTCGTGTTCGTTGTTTGGTGTTCGCTGTTGCCGAGCATGTGAAGCCGGCATTACTGACAACACTGAATCAAACGTCAAAGTCAATCATAGTCAACATTGCATTTCGCTGTTTTGCTGAATTTGTTGTTTATGTTAATTAATTTACAGATTACTTGCAACTATGACCTTGTATTGTGCTGTACCGGGATGCAGTTCAAAATCAAAAACAACCGACTATACGTTTCATCGGTAAGCGCTTCCTAATCCCCGAAAATTAACTATTTCTGCCGTCAACAACAAACAAACAAACAACAAACAACAAACTTACTATTTAATCGTATTATTAGTCGGAAATGATATAAATTGTCGTATAAACAGACATTTCTAGGTTCTTTTGGACGAATCACTCTTAAATCAACAAGAATTCGAACCAACAAGTCTAACCTAACCTACTATTACACCACAGTTACAGTTTAAAACTTATTTATTTACACTTACATTAATTAACTTGTTAAAGGAATATAACTATGGGAAAACTATATCTATCTATATTATATTTGATTTGAGTCACTAATTTAAATTTCAGACCATTCAAACTTTAAATGGAAATCAATCTTGTCCTCAGGTTTCCCCGTAACGTAATATATCGGGCGCGCTGGATCCTGGCCCTGAAGCGCCCCGTCAGGACCCTGGGTAGCTGTGCCCGGGTCTGCAGTCGCCATTTTGAGGAACGCATGTTCTTTGACCGTAAGGGATTCGCGAAAGGGCTTGTCCAGAATGCAGTGCCGACTCTGTTCTTGCCTCCTGTAAGCTGATAAAACTAGTCAAGTCCAAGTCTGTGTCTCGGTACAGATGTCATGTCATTGGCCATTTTCAATTTGAAGTGTACCATTTAATTTATCTTATTGAGGAAATTTTGGAGTTTTCTTGCTCAAAATCACAAGTACTCATTTCATTTCCTTAAAAAAAAAGTTGTCTTATTTTCAATTTTGTTTTGCATTTTCCCAGAGAAAAAGCAGACTATGTCAATCAGGGATAGTGTAGCTTTTTATTAGTGAAAGAATTTTTAAAATCAGCCGGAAATTTATTCAATTAATTTTTAACCCGCGGGAATTTTGCATTTTCCCAGAGAAAATTAGCCTATGTCAATCGGGGATAGTGTAGATTTATATTGGTGAAAGAATTTTTAAAATTAGTTGAATTCACTTACTTCTATCCCATGGGAATTTTGCATTTTGGTGGAGAAAAAGCAGCCTATGTAATTAAAAATAGTGTAACTTACTGTAGGTTAAAGATTTTTTTTTAATTGGATAATTAGTATTAGTAGTTCGCCTTTGTACATGCATTTCAACGGTTGTCTATAATATTTTTCTTTTTTTTTTTTCCTTATTTTGTACAATAAAGAGTTTACATACATACATACATTAGTTTCAGAGATTACAAACAAAGTTTAGATAATTCCCTATCCCATGAGAATTTTGAAAAGTACTTCCTTCGTGCACCTCAATACTCTAGGTGGGCCATTCTACTTTTCGTTGACCAGTCATTTTTTGTACTGTGCTCTTCAAATATTTTTTTACAAAAACGGTAAAGTCCTCGGTTTAAATCATTAAAGATTTAAATAGGCACATAATTAAGCTTACATTTAAAATTATTACTATGTATAAAAAGTAATCATTATTATCTATAAAGTAGGTAACGCAGTGGACATGCATGTCCCCGCCATTTGTATGGAAATTGATGTATTTTCCGCTGAATTACCAATTTTTTCTACAAAATTTCTTTGAATTTAAAGTTTTATTGCTTTAAAACATTAAATTCAGGTGTTTCAGTTTGTATATAACAAATACAAATACAAATACAAATATTCTTTATTGATCACCAAAAACAGTACAGTGACATTACAAAAATAAAAATTCAGGTAGACAATAGGCGGTCTTATCGCTAAAAAGCGATCTCTTCCAGACAACCAATTACTCAGAAATTAATAAATATCAACAGACGAATGTAGGTGGCAGAAATAACAGACAAGAGAAACGCAGTATTACTTAAATAAATAAATAAATAAATATTAGGGGACAATCTTACACAAATCGACCTAGTCCCAAACTAAGCAAAGCTTGTACTATGGGTACTAGACGACGATAAACATACTTATATAGATAAATAAATACTTAAATACATAGAAAACATCCATAACTCAGGAACAAATATTCATGCTCATCACACAAATAAATGCCCTTACCGGGATTTGAACCCAGGACCTCTTGCTTCGTAGGCAGGGTCACTACCAACTAGGCTAAAGCGGTCGTTAGCGGTACTTAATAGACAACAAACAATAAAAACAATACAAATATAATATAAATTATATAAATAAACAAATACATTCAATATAATACTTATACACTACATATACTTAATACAAAATATCAATGGAAAAAAATGTCAAAAGGCCGCATGTGAGAAAAGGATTTAAAAAGGAAATTAAAGAAACAATATACTTAAACAAAAAAGAAAAAGAATAAAGAAGGGTCAAAGAGCGAGGATTACGTTAGTGACAAATTTAACGACCGCCTTAGCCTAGTTGGTAGTGACTCTGCCTACGAAGCAAGAGGTCCTGGGTTCAAATCCCGGTAAGGGCATTTATTTGTGTGATGAGCACGAATATTTGTTCCTGAGTTATGGATGTTTTCTATGTATTTAAGTATTTATTTATCTATATAAGTATGTTTATCGTCGTCTAGTACCCATAGTACAAGCTTTGCTTAGTTTGGGACTAGGTCGATTTGTGTAAGATTGTCCCCTAATATTTATTTATTATTTATTTATTTATTTAAATAGTGAGCCTTTAGAAGGTTTTTAAAAATGGGAAGGGATTTTGCTTGCCTTAACGACAAAGGAAGAGAATTCCAAAGACGAATGGCGGTCATAGTAAAGGAGTTATGATAGAATTTGGAGGAAGAAGGAGGAACAGTAAGAAGGAAATTTTGTGCAGAGCGAATAGAGGACATAAACATAAAACGCTCTTGAAGATATTGAGGAGTTGCAGGATTGAAGAGTATGCTGTACAGAAGAGAAAGAATGTGAGTATTACGGCGAAAACGGATGGGGAGCCACTTGAGATGGGCGCGATAGTAGGAAACGTGGTCATACTTCCGCAAACCAAATATGAACCGAATACAGACATTTTGGATACGCTCAAGCTTATTCAATTGCTCCTCTGTAAGATCTAAATAGGAAACGTCGGCGTAATCTAAAATAGGAAGAAGGAGAGAATTAGCCAACGCAATCTTGGTAGCGAGCGGGAGAAAGTTGCGAAGCCGCCTCAGAGACCCCACAGCAGCAAACATCTTCCTGCTAACCTCATTAACTTGGGGCGCCCACGCCAATGACTGGTCCATGAAAACACCTAAGTTTTTTACTTTAACTGAGAATGGTATCAGGATACCATTAAAAAATATAGGCGGCAGATTAATAAAATTTACTCTGGAAATAAAATGTGAACTGCCGACTATAATAACCTGAGTTTTTGCTGGGTTAACGCTAAGACCATAGCGTCCACTCCAGTTGGCTATTTTGGCCAAATCGAGATTCACGGCAGCAATAACATCCGGGAGATCATCAAGTACACCCTGAGAATACATCTGGAGATCGTCGGCATAAAGGTGATAAGAAGAGACAAGATTGTGAGAAATGGAATTTATAAATATGGAAAATAATAGAGAAGTTATTTACACTTGAAAAAAATCACCAGGTATGCCTTATATTTCACAAAAGATTAATGGTTACTTAAAAGTAGAATGGCCCAGGTACATTATGCCAAATTTGAAATTTCAAGTAGCACCAGTAGTTTAGGCTGCACATTCTATGTATTGATAGATGCCCTACTGTAATTATTGTCAACACAAATCTTTATTGTTATGTTTCTTCGTCATTTGTAGAAGCAGTCAACACCATTGACAGTGGTTCAAGATAACGATGCAGACATGGAGGAGACAGAGACATTGTTACTCGATAGAGAGCCTAGAAGTCTGTTGCGGAACAAGGTAAAAGTAAAAAAAAAAAGTTCTTTATTACCAAAAAGGAGAGACACAATTTAGAACAATAATTTAGGTACAGTACATTTATTATTAGTTGTAAAGTAGATAGTGTTTGCTACGTTTCTTTATGTTAGATTTTAATTTTAGATTACTATTTTGGTTAAATTATATTTGTATTGTAATTTGAGAGAAGTTTTTAATTGTGTTTTTCACTGTTTGATTGTTTATTTAATACTAGCCTTCCGTCCGCAGCTTCGCCCGCGATAAATTAATTTTCCCGTAGGAAAAGGTATTTTTCCGCGGTAAAAAGTAGTCTATGTCACTCACTGATAGTGTAGCTTTCTAACGGCAAAAGAATTTTTGAAATCGGTCCAGTAGTTTCGGAGCCTATTCAATGCAAACAAACAAACAATCAAATCTTTCCTCTTTATAATATAATATTAGTATAGATAAAGCTTGTCAGCAAAAATGTTTATTGTTATATTCCTTCTTTGTTTGTAGAAACAGTCAACACCATTGCCAGTGGTTCAAGAAAACGATTCAGACATGGAAGAGACAGAGACATTGTTACTCGATAGAGAGCCTAGAAGTCTGTTGCGGAACAAGGTAAAAGTAAAAAAAAAAGTAAAAAGTTCTTTATTACCAAAAAAGAGAGTCACAATTTAGAACAATAATTTAGGTACAGTACAATTATTATTAGTTGTAAAGTAGATAGTGTTTGCTACTGTTCTTTTTGTTAGATTTTAATTTTAGGTTACTATTTTGTATTTCGAACTAAATACAAACTGAAATATAGATGCACAGAAAAAACCCCAGAAAAAAGACCAATGCTGGGAATCGAACCCAGGTCCTCAGCGTTCCGTGCTGCGTGCTTACCCCTACACCATCACTGGTCTAGAAGTTAGCGACGTATTTTTCCCATACATCGTACACTTCAGTCTGTTATAATCACATTATGCAGTGATAAAGCGCGCATCTATGTTATGCCCTCTACCGAGAGACTTAACACTCCTAACTTCATTTTTTATTACTTTTACGGTCATCCCGTGTAACCATATATTTCAAACTAAATACAAACTGAAATATAGATGCACAGAAAAAACCCCAGAAAAAGACTAATGCTGGGAATCGAATCCAGGTCCTCAGCGTTCCGTGCTGCGTGCTTACCCCTACACCATCACTGGTCTAGAAGTTAGCGACGAATTTTTCCCATACATCGTACACTTCACCAACCGTAAAAGTAATAAAAAATGAAGTTGAAAAAAATAAATAGAAAAAGATACTTCATACTTAACTTGTTACTATTTTGGTTAAAATATATTTGTATTGTAATTTGAGAGAAGTTTTTAATTGTTTTTCACTGTTTGATTGTTTATTTAATATAAAGCTTGTCTGCAAAAATCTTTATTGTTATATTCCTTCTTCATTTGTAGAAACAGTCAACACCATTGCCAGTGGTTCAAGAAAACGATTCAGACATGGAGGAGACAGAGACATTGTTAGTTGATAGAGAGCCTAGAAGTCTGTTGCGGAACAAGGTAAAAGTAAAAAAAAAGTAAAAAGTTTTTTATTACTACCAAAAAGGAGATTCACAATTTAGAACAATAATTTAGGTACTGTACAATTATTATTAGTTGTAAAGTAGATAGTGTTTGCTACGTTTCTTTATGTTAGATTTTAATTTTAGATTACTATTTTGGTTAAATTATATTTGTATTTTAATTTGAGAGAAGTTTTGTATAATTCAACAAATCCTATCACAGCTCAACATTACCGAACCGCAACATCAAATATAATGAATAAAACTAAACTATAAACTAAATATCTAACTTACACAGTAATTATAAAAATTAAATCTAAAATTAAAAACGAGACTTAAAAATAAAAATTATAAACAAAAAATTTGCCCCAGATCGCTGCCTATGGGTAGCGTGCCCAGAAGGCTGGCAGCATTGCCACGTTGGATGGCAATGCTGATCTTCTGTGCCAAGTATAACGCAGCCTTCTGGTCACGCGTCGCCTCGACCAACCGCTTGGAGCATTCCCTGTAGACTCTGTGGGCGCTTTCTCCCCAGGGCCCCAGAGTCTCAACCCCAAACGGCTCAAATAGGTAGCCACTGGGATCCTATCGATGTTTAGAAAATTTTATTTCCGAAGGTATAGAATCCCGAAAACTTCATTTGTCCGAAAGCATTTTTTTCTGAAACTGTAAATATTTCAGGATTTAATTCAGGACCATCGTGTAGAACCCTTTAGGTTAGGTTAGGGTTGTTTTATAAAAATCCTGAAATATTTACAGTTTCAGAAAAAAATGCATTCGGATAAATGAAGCATTCGGGATTTTAAATATTCGGAAAAAAATAATTCTAAATTTTGATAGGTAACCGTAGCCACTATTAATAGTTGCGTATTTGCGCCGTTTGAGGAGCTCGGCCGAGTTTGCGGCAAAGCCAGCCTTTGATGCGGTGCCATTAAGATGGGACGGCGCCAGAGTATCGCTACACGTCGCGTCCCAAACCAGCGGCCGACCCGTCCTCCATGGCACGAGGGTCATGCCGTCGGGTCTCTTGCCATCATCGCGGGCAAGGCCGGTCGGTTCTAAAATGGCCGGCGCTCCCGCGCTGACTAGGGCCCGACGGATGAAGTTTTTAATTGTGTTTTTCACTGTTTGATTGTTTATTTAACGACCGCTTTAGCCTAGTTGGTAGTGACCCTGCCTACGAAGCAAGAGGTCCTGGGTTCAAATCCCGGTAAGGGCATTTATTTGTGTGATGAGCACGAATATTTGTTCCTGAGTTATGGATGTTTTCTATGTATTTAAGTGTTTATTTATCTATACACCGTGAAATTTTAGTGGTTGTTTTCCCGAAACGAGGTGATTTAGTTTTGATTGTACAATCGATTTATAATTACTATTTTGACTAGAGTCAAAAATCCAATTGTGAAAAACGAAAGTCGAAAATGACCGCAAACCAATAGTAACGCTTCGTTGGTACAAGTAGCGTACGGTCGTACGATAGGTTAGGTACCAACGAAGCGTTACTATTGGTTTGCGGTCATTTTCGACTTTCGTTTTTCATAATTGGATTTTTGATTCTAGTCAAAATAGTAATTATAAATCGATTGTACAATCGATACTAAATCACCTCGTTTCGGGAAAACAACCACTAAAATTTCACGGTGTATAAGTATGTTTATAGTCGTCTAGTACCCATAGTACAAGCTTTGCTTAGTTTGGGACTAGGTCGATTTGTGTAAGATTGTCCCCTATATAATTTTATTTATTTTTTATTTATTTTTTAATATAAAGCTTGTCAGCAAAAATCTTTATTGTTATATTCCTTCTTCATTTGTAGAAACAGTCAACACCATTGCCAGTGGTTCAAGAAAACGATGCAGACATGGAGGAGACAGAGACATTGTTACTCGATAGAGAGCCTAAAAGTCTGTTGCGGAACAAGGTAAAAGTAAAAAAAAAAAGTAAAAAGGAGAGTCACAGTTTAGAACAATAATTTAGGTACATCTATAGATGTATCGTCAGCGTATTTTGAGCAGCAGTGTTTAGGGCATGTGATAAAAAACGATATGGATACAATGTGTCACTGCGATTCCGTAAAGCCTCCGTATTTTAGACAGTGGTATAAACTATAGTTCTATACAGTGGCGTAGCGTGCCTTGGAGGGGCCCTGTATCAAAATTAGTTGGGGACTTTCCTGGGAAGCACGGGATTAAGTGACATTGTGGATAACATTTTACTAATTTTTGCTTACACACGTTAGGGGCCTCTGTAGCCCGGGGGCCCCGTATCATTGATACAGCTGTTACGGCGGTAGCTACGCCCCTGATTCTATGCGATGGAAGTGCGACGGTATTAAAGGGTGTTTCATTTTTTTTGCCCCTACTCTAAGGCGGAACGAAGTTCGCCGGGTCAGCTAGTTATTCTGTAAAATCAAATCTATATAAATAAAAATGTATCACTGAAATGTTCGTACGCGCATAACTTCCGATTGACTGCACCAAAATGGATGATTCTTTTTTTGTTGCGTTTGTTATTGTCAAGAGAAGGTTTTTATGAAATAAATTTTAGAAAAAATAGAACGGGCGCGAAGCCGCGGGCATCAGCTAGTTTTCAATAAATTTATCTTTTATCTTTTTATGTCATAAACTCGCACTCTTGTCTCAATGGCCCTTATTATAGAATAATTTTATTCCAGGCTGCATGGGCCCACATAAAAAATACCTGAAAGAGTAACATATACATATTTATATTATACTTAATTAACAACTTAATCACTAGCACGTGAAGTCTGTGACGTGGGCACTTTTGCATTATGTTGCAGTTGCATAAAATACTGTTTTCAGCTACCGAAAGCAGCCAAGACTCGTCCGCATGTCACCAAGGTTTCTAACAAAAGAATAGTGCGCGACGAGATAATCGCTTGTCGCGCGTGCCTTGCGTCGGAGGGGCGGCTGTATGCCATAAGCGGTAGCGGGTTGGAAGACACGCTCGCGGCACTCACTGGAATAGGGGTACGTATATAATATATAGTCGACCAAGAAACTCCTTTACCACCCTAAAGTTCAATGTCAGTTGTATGACTTAAGACATCAAAGGCTATTTTCACTAACAAGTCAATGTGACAATCAGCCTTATTGTTTTTATTCTGATGTAGGAACTGTCACAAAAAATGGTAAAGCACTTACTTGGTCGACTATACAGGATGTCCCGTAGGTTGCTCGACAAACTTGAAAGACTGGTTGGATCGATTTACCAAAATAAATGTACAAAAAATAAATGTACAATTATACAGCATTTCAACTCATCAAAGAATTACACTCCACAAAGTCAATGTACGTACGCATTTGATGAGACACTTCCGAACTATTTATATCGTTGTAAAACAAATAAAATTCAAATTCAAATTCAAAAAATTTAAAGTTTAAATTCATTACTAACATAGTTTATAGGTTGTAAATGTATACTAACAAAAAATATGGATTCTTTGTGGTCTGAATTAAATGATTTTTTTTTTAAACTTGTTTAGTCTAACTGCGCTCGCGACGCACAGCGCGTCGCGCCTTAAGCAGAGAGCGGTCGTAGTTAATTGGTAAACTTGTTTGGTGTGCTTTTTATAATCCTACCGGCAAATTGGCTAAGTAAAGTTTTTTGAAGAGGTGCTAATTATATTTTTTTTCGGCAGTCTGCGTTCTGGAGGTTGAGAAACTGCAGCCGTTTTATTTTTATCTCCTATTGTTTACTGGAAATATTTTTTTGAGTGTTTGAGATGACATTAGTGAGATTTTATGGTTGACAAGCCGTTCGTGCTCAGAACTTAGTAAAGTGAACTGTCACTGCTGTTAATGTCAAATCGTTTGCGTTTCGTTTGCTTTACGTTTTGGTGTGCTCAGTGTGATTTTTTTACTATTTTTATCGACCTCCGCATAAAATCCGGACTTTCAATTTTACCGCATTTCTCCACAACTTATGCACAATAATTGGATCACGATTGAATACTTTCGATCACTATTTTGGAACTGCTTCTTGGACAACGCAAAGCAAACGAAACGCAAACGGTTAGATTTCATTTGACATTGACAGAAGCGACAGTTGAATTCGTTTTTTTTTCTATTTCTTCTTAGTACTGAGCACGAACCGCTTGTCAGCCATAAAATCTCACAAATGTCATCTCGAACACTTAAAAAAATATTTCCAATAAATAAAAGGAGATAAAAATAAAACAGCTGCAGTTTCTTGGTGTTGAAGTCGACCACTGTCGAAAAAATATATAATTAGCATCTCTTCAAAAAACTTTACTTAGCCAATTGTTACTTTTATGGTTTTTGCGATTGTGTTAATATTTACGTATGTTAATTGATCACCACTGCCCATAGACACCCGCAGCGCTTTACGCGATGCCAGTGCGTTGGCAGCCCTAAGGAAAAAGTAGAGGGAACAGGGTAGGGGAGAGGTATTAGGCCCCCGGCGCTCTCACTGACCGTACGAAACGCAGCAGGGAATACTGCTGCTTGATTTTTTTCTGTTTTGCTTTTGGGATGATGGATAATGTACTTTTCCAGCCGCTTTTTGGGAAATTATGGCCCTGTCACCTGTGCGCGTTCTGCGTCGCTAAGCTGTCAAAGTGCGCCGCCTTCCGTGACAGCTGTCAGCGGAGCACAAAGCTGCTGCGGACCCTAACGGAGAAAGGCCCGGTGAGTTATAGAAAAAAAAAATGAAAAATGTTTATTTGCATTCTTTACACATTGTAACAGACGAGGTTGGAGTCTCCTATTAAGCATTAGGCATGCTTGTGTCAGGAGACACCGCTCCTCCTTAACAAGTAATGGTACTTACATAATAAAGTGGATTCTATCCAAACTATAAACTATAAACTATAAAAACCTCATCTAGTTTTGAGATTTACATTAGACAAGATTGTCTCAAGTTTTACATAAATTAACAAAGAGAAATAGGAAACTTAAAAATGTGTGTGTGTGTGAGTATGTGTGTGTGTGTGTGTGTGTGTGTGTGTGTATGTGTGTATCTGCGTATGCGTGTGCGTGTCTGTGTGTGTGCGTGTGTGTCTGTGTGCGTGTGTGTATGTGTGTGTATGTTTATGTGTGATTATGTCCAAGTTTATGTATATATTAGAAAACTAGCTTTTGCCCGCGACTCCGTCCGCGTAGAATTAGTAATTTGGGCAACTTATGCTTTTTTTCAATTATGGCTCTCCTTAGTTCCTCGATATAAAAAAAATTACCCCCCCCCCCCCCCCGCAAACCCCCCTCCCAACCCCACCTCCCCACCAAACCCCCCGCACCTACTTACTTCAAAAACCCCTGATTTTGAAACATTCTTCCGCCCCGCTCCGCTCTTATTGGTGTTAGCGTGATGATATATAGCCTATAGCCTTCCTCGATAAATGGGCTATCTAACACTGAAAGAATTTTTCAAATCGGAGCAGTAGTTCCTGAGATTAGCGCGTTCAAATAACAAACAAACAAACTCTTCAGCTTATTAATTCTTCTAAAAACTGTTCGATAAATTCTTAAAATAGACGTATCTTTCTTATTTGTGAACCGATTGAAATGAAACAAACACTAAATGTTAATCCAAGAAAATACCAACCTATCAGTGAAAACCGCATCCTTCTAGGTTAAGCCGTTTCTGAGATTAGCGCGCACAGACAAACAGACAAAAATTCTAAAAAACATTGTTTCGGGTTCTATTGCGCTAATAAATAGCCCTAGTGACAGTTTTTCTCAAATATCTTCAATGTACAGACACCGACTTGTTACAGATTTATTATATGTATAGATATAGATTATAGGTAATTCAAATTATAGTAGATTGTTGTAGATGCTAGAAAGTAAGCAACATATGGACGAGTTAGTTTGAGGGCCGACGCGTAGCGGAGGCCCTCGATAGTACGAGTCCATCTATTGCACTTTTGGCCGAGACTAAACATTGTGCTTTTCACGACTAATGCGAGGAAAAAATAACATCATCATCATCATCATCATCCATCCATCCATCCATCCATCCGTCCGTCCGTCCGTCCGTCCGTCCGTCCGTCCGTCCATCCATTCCAGCAGACAAATCACATGCAGCAGACGATTACTTTTGATTGGTCCAATAATGTCGTTTCAGCACGCCGGGAATAAAATTCAGAAATTATCTTTCAAAAAGTAGTATCGTATTATGAAATACATATACTGATACGTTCTGTTTTCATAAAATGTTACATTGTTGTCGTGTTTTGCGCGCCATAAATGAGTCAGCGGTAAGATGTCCATATATAGGCAGTTTTGGGTACAGGATTTAGGTTATCTATGGCCACATTTTCGAGCAATGTCGTGAAAAATAATTTATTGCATCAGGCGTTACTTTGCGGAGGTCCATATTAATGAACTGGAACAATTACTTTTCATCACTTAAGCACTGAAATTAGGTTGCATTTAACTTGAAATCCGTGTTGTAAATTCGATTTACATCTTTAGGGATGTATATAAATTTAAAAATCGAATGGTGCTCCTTTGTATTCACGAACTGGTAAACAACGAGATTGTAATGTGCAATACTTACCTCCAAACCTCCATGCTGGCATAATGCTGCTGGCCAGTGCTGGCTGAATGTGCCAAAGCAAAAGAGCGCGAGGCCATTAAAAAAAAAAGACGGTTTGGCGCTGTATTTTCTTCCGCTCTGTTACAAATTGCCTATACATTTTCAACATAATGGTTTTTCTTTATTTCCTCGCATTTGTGATGAAAAGTAGAGTGTTCAATTCGAGTGTAAATGATCAATTACACCCGCGAACTATAAGCACCCTCGCTCACTTTGTTCGCTCGTGCGCCTAAAAATCTTGGGTGTAATTGATCACTTTACGACCCTTGTTTATCAATCTACTATTGCTCACCCGTGACCTTACGATAGCTACGATTATGTAAGAAATGCGGGTTCATGCAGTTCCTCCACCCCAACACTGTACGAACACACACAAATCACACAAACCCAACCATCACCACCACCAAACTATACACATAATAAATACTATGAGGTCTATTATTTATTTTATTAGCAGTTACGTCTGCTCACCGAACCTAAGATTTAAAAGCGAAAAAGTTTCCGGGTGCGCCGGTGGGACTTGAACCCACGTCTCCCGGGTATGCGCCCCAACGGGTGTTCTACCAACTGAACCACGTCGCTCCCAACCGACTTCCCCGAAATTCTTAATCGCTTACATACACCAACAGTGGCGTGTGGTAACATCCATCGCAACTATTAGAAGCTATGGGAGGTCGGTTGGATGCGACGTGGTTCAGTTGGTAGAACACCCGTTGGGGCGCATACCCGGGAGACGTGGGTTCAAGTCCCACCGGCGCACCCGGAAACTTTTTCGCTTTTAAATACTATGAGGTCTATTATCAATGAACAGGTAAATTTAGCGGGTCAAACAAAACTAATACAATTTATTTATTCAACAGGTTAAAAAACAAAAACAAACATAAGCGAGCTATCAGAGCGATATATAACTTAAGGACACGTGATTCTTTAAGATCTTTTTTTAAAGAAATAGGTATCCTAACCCTGCTGTCGTTGTATATATTTGAAATAATCATGTATGTAAGAAAAAACATATGTGATTTTCCCACTAACGTCGATAAGCCAAAGGCTACTAGAAACACAGAAAAGCTTAAAGTTCCATCTTACAGACTGGCTAAAACTAAAAAGTCGTTTCTGGGAAGATGCATACGTTTTTATAATAAAATTCCGAAAACAATAACCGAACAAACTGATACAAAATTCAAATCCATTGTGAAGAAAACATTAATATCTAAGGCGTACTATAAAATTAATGACTATATCATGGACAGGGATGTTTGGAAATAATTCCGATCCGCATTGGCGATCCCTAGTCTCAAATAGCGTATCTACTGTGTTAAAAAATTTAATTGTATTAAATACTTTAGATGTATGTAATTTAATAACAATGTAGATCTGATTGAAAAAAATATACCTTGTTGAGTTTCTTGCCGGTTTCTTCTCAACAGGGTTTTTCCGAACCGGTGGTAGATTCTTCGACGTTCATAGGAGCATCAATTGATGCCTAAATTGAATGAAGAATTTTTACTTTGAATAAAACTTAAACTATAAATAGAAAATTTGGCCTAAATTACCGTCAATGGGCAAGGTGCCCAGAAGGCTGGCCGTATTTCCTCGCTGTATAGCGATACTTATTCGCTGTGCGAAATAGTGGCCAGCCCTCTGGTCGCCCGAGGCCTCTATTAGGCGCGTCGACAAATCCTTGTATAGCCGACGCGCACTTGGCCCCCATGGCCCCAAGGTTTCAACGCCAAACGCCGCAAACATGTAGCTGGTTCCTAGGGCGGCATATTTGCGGCGTTTGAGGCTTTCAGGCGAGGAAATTTGTTTTGGTTTGTTAGTTTAACATTTGGTAGCATAGCGTACGGTTGTGGTAAAGATGAAGTTCTGAAGATGAGCTGTGGTTGAGTCCGAAACGGGTCAGTTAGTGTGGTAGTGGTGATAGATGGGTTTGTGTGATTTGTGTGTGTTCGTACAGTGTGGAGGTGGAGGAACTGCATGAACACGCATTTCTTACACAAACGTAAGTATCCTAAGGTCGCGGCTGAGCAAAGTAATTGTTTCAGTTCATTGATTGTAAGTTATCATCATCGCTCCTAAAAATCAACAACTCAAAGATATACACTGATGTGTTGCCGGCCTTTGAAGGAAGTGTAATTCCTTTTCTTGAAAACCAGTTGCATCCTGACCAACAACGGTTAATTTGACAATTCATTATCCAAAATTCATGATGTCTTTCTCCACTACAACAATGTCCATTTTTAGGGTTCCGTACCCAGAGGTAAACACGGGACCCTATTACTGAGACTTCGCTGTCCGTCCACGTCTGTCACCAGGCTGTATCTCATGAACGAGCTAGACATTTGAAATTTTCACAGACGATGTATTTCGGTTGCCGTTATAACTGCAAATACTAAAAATCTGAATAAAATAAATATTTAAGGGGACTTCCATACAACGAACGTGATTATTCAGCCGTTTTTTAAAAAATATGCCAAGCGCGAGTCCGACTCGCACTTGCCATATTTTTTGAAAACTACTTGATTGTTGGTTTGTTCGATCAACACCTTATTTGTTACAGGTAACAATGTCTGACATCAAAACGATCGACAGACAAACTCACAAACTGACGAACGGACTCAAGCAAGTAAAAGTATACCATTTCCAAACACACTCATTTTTAGAAATTTTACCTCTTTTGAACAATCAGGACGATGATTCAGACGTACCGGATTATACGGAAGTAGAATATTTGGAAAGCGATGGTGGTGCAGAGTATTTAGAAGAAAGCAATTTAATTGATAAAGATGAAACGATTAACGAAGAACCGATGAACGGAGATGCTGACACAGACTTCGATGTCGATGACGAAGATTATACACTAGAAAATGCTACTGATACATCAGAAGGATCAGTAAAATTGGGTAAAAGTTCAGCTAAATGTAGAGAAAATAATAAAAATAGTAGAGGTAATGTGAAGCAATATCCCACTGATATAGATTCCGATACGTCCGAGGAAACAATTGAAATGAGAAAAATGGTTGATATTAAAAGAAACATGCTTCATAAATATAGTGAAGCAACTCAAGAGAATCCATGGACAGAGTCTATAGTTCATTTTGAGAATGAGTTTAACTGTAAAATTAAACTATTGAGTAAAGAAGAGCAGCGGCAAGAGGTGGAAGCGAGAAAGAGCAACAATACGTCTAAGTACTGCTGTGACCTGTGCGGGAAAGGATTTAATAATGAAAGCACAATAAGGTCACATTTGAGGTGCCATAATCCGGTAAGTTAAGTAGAGGTTGGATTATAAAAACTACTTCAAATTAAAGAAATAATGAAAGAAAATACATTTATTTACAACATAACGACCGCTTTAGCCTAGTTGGTAGTGACCCTGCCTACGAAGCAAGAGGTCCTGGGTTCGAATCCCGGTAAGGGCATTTATTTGTGTGATGAGCATGAATATTTGTTCCTGAGTTATGGATGTTTTCTATGTATTTAAGTATTTATTTATCTATATAAGTATTTTTATCGTCGTCTAGTACCCATAGTACAAGCTTTGCTTAGTTTGGGACTAGGTTGATTTGTGTAAGATTGTCCCCTAATATTTATTTATTTATTTACATCACAAGACACATCATCAATATTTTTACAAAACAAAAGACAACACTAAAGCTAAAGATAGAATGTGTCATTGTGGTTGCAAGCACATGTCCAATTTTGTACATTGTCCATTGTGTGAAGATGCCTTAATCATTAAATACCCAATTAGCATAACGTCTATCAAGGGATACGACCAGATAGCAACACGCCCTTAAAGCTGAACGCCAAAATCGCAGAACGTCCAAAAAATATAATGTCGCGTATTTCACGATGTAAAGAGTTTAAGGGGCTGTTTCACCACTTTTTTTAAAGTTCGGATTAACTTAATCATAACCTTATTTGACAGATGAACTTAAAATTTCTGTTTCACCAGTCTTGATTAGCACTAAGTGACGGACAAACTGTTTTTTAATTTGACCATCAGATCAGGTGGCATTTAGCATTTTTATCCGTCACATAACTTTTTAATTAGTCTGTTAATTTTTTTGTGGTCATGGTTGGAGAGCCCTTCAGCCGGTTTCAGAAAAATAAATCAAAGTATTTTTTATTTTTTAAAGAAAGAAGTCATGCTAAATTGCAAACGAGGATTCAAATATCAAGATTTGAATAAAAAAATATGGGTACGCTTTTAGTATGTAAAAATAAATCCAAAATTTCGTAATATTTTTTAATTACAGACTTTTTTTCAGTGGCACAATCGTTTGTTCTACGTGAACTTGTACATCGCCATTAAAAAAAAAGTTAATCTGTCAAATGGTTTGGCGCCACTTTTCGATTCGTTTTACGTGATTTTATTTTTCTTTGTTATTGTTAACAAAGTATCGTAAATAAATACCGTTTTTGGATTAATTATAATGTTACACATTTGTTTATGCAAAAAAATAGATGTATCTAAAAAATACATAGATTACGATTTCTTTTGCTTTAACAATGAGCGACTCTTTGAACGAAAGTGTGCGAACAGGAACGCGTGATTGTGAAATGTGACGTTGCCATTCCCCCTCTATGTTAAACCGACGATTAGTTAAGTGGTACTTAGTTTGCACAGGGCCGGAGTGGTGAAACTGAAAAAAAACTAGCCGACAGATTTGTCCAGTACTTAGTTTATTCATTGGTTACGTGACCAGTAGTTTGACAATAAGGTGGTGAAACACCCCCTTAATTGAATAGGTGGATTCTAAATTGATAATACGCCCGGCTACTTGAAAGCCGAACACACATTTTGGTTATTCTGCTTCCAGCTAGCTCTACTCCAGCTAGCTACCTAACTGCTTTCAATAAGATTTCACGATTTGCTTTTTTGGCTGATAGCGTTTTTGTCAATATGTAGTTTGGACGTTATGCTACACGGACTAACCCTTTCGAACCCGGTTGATACAATTGTGACGTTTAATGGCAATTAAAATTGAACTTTACATCATTTTGAAATTTGAACTTTACATCATTTTGGGGATTCCAAACTTAAAGATAATATTAGTACATTTCACAAAGTCCATTATTGTAACACTTTTCATACTCACTTGGGTTCGAAAGGGTTGCTATTTTGATGTTCTGCGTTATGGATGCTATGAGACAAAAGGCTAATAGGACGTCTGACATTCAAATCAAATCAATCAATTTATTTGCCAGAATACGGTTACAATGGTCTTATATACATATTAAAATATTCCCAGCGTATTCAACCTGCATGCAGGTGTACAAACATTTACAAAATTCAGCGTTGGTTTATTTACATAATAATCATAATATGTCTAACGATAAATGAAGGTCATCATGCAAATAAAATTTCCGATAAAAACACAATATTACAAATGAGAAAATTAATTATAAATTAAAAAAACAATGTTAAAGTAATAAGAAGATAATATAAGATCAAACGAACTTCTTGAAGCGAAGTTCGATCGATATTATAAGAGTCATTTCATTCGAAGATATAAGTATTTACAAGGTAGTACTTTAACCTACTGGGTAGCATTCGCACATTTTAAAAAAGATTTATTTTTGACTATTTCCTGTTAAAACCACTTCCGGCAACCGCCGCGCCTCGGTATGCCGCCATATTATTTGTCATTCTTTTTAGAGTGTATTCAATACCAAAACTTTCCATGGGGTTGCTGGGTGGGAGGGACCTTATATCTTCGAATGAAATGACTCTTATAATATCGATCGAACTTCGCTTCAAGAAGTTCGTTTGATCTTATATTATAATTCGTCATTTCATTCTCAATATAAGTATTTACAAGGTAGATGTTCAGAGTGGTAAGTTTTGGATTGAATAATAAGTACATATAATAACACTGAGTATTTAATAATAAAATTCTCAACGTTTCTTTTGACTTTACTTAAGAGAAAGAATCGTCAGCTCAACTAATTGACACTTAAGTATTATGAAAAAATAGTTTTAAACCAAAAAAATAAAATAAGTAAGTATAAAACCCAAAATTAGTTCTACTATTTTGTCTTATTTGCGTAATAAACATACCAAGCAAATTCACTGTCATCTATAACAGGCTTGTTATTAGAACTTGGCAAGAGTATGCAACGAGCTCGAACAGCCTACGATTTTGCGGATCGCCTCCTGGCCGACGCGATCGCGCTCGCCGCTGACGTGGTGGTGGTAGGTAAGGTAGCTTAGTGTTCATGAATAGATTACAAATACTATTGATCTGACATCTTTAGTCATGTCATGACCAAATAATCTTGCGAAGTTGTGACAAGACAGATATTTTGTACCTTCCGTGAAGCAAGGTAATATTAACGCTGGCTACTCACCATTTGGGTCTGATCTTTTAATCATGCTAAGGATGAAAAATCTTTGCCCCGCTGCTATCAAAATTGATATTTTCAGTCTATATTAATGAAAGAGTTTGAAGCAATTTACTTTACTAACTTTTTAGTTAAGATTTAGAGCGACATATTCTGATAACGAATCGATTAAAAGTTGCATTTTTTATGCGAAAAAGCGAAATAATACAAATTTATAGTAAGTACTATAAGAAACCCCCTTATACGAGTAAAACTGTGCAGACAAAAAGACATATAATCGATTCAGTAACAACTAAAATATATATTATATTAAATATTACTTGCTAAGCAATAATCCCCCAAAGCTTTAGCTATGATATGATTTAGCTGTATATATATATATGGTTCATAGCCATATGGTTATATATATATATATATATATATATATATATATATATATATATATATATATTATCATCAAGTCAACCGCGGGTGCTGGGGTGCCCTCAGTGCCCTGTTATGAAAACGCAATCCGCAGCACCTCGCGGCATCCAGGGTAAGGATTTTGAAGAGACATGACTCCTGAAAGGAGAATATAACAAATCTTTACTAGGTTTTAAATATATTATTTCGGAATCGATTACGATTTGAATGAATAAAATCGGAAAAGCGTAAAAAATGTGGTTTCCAAATTATCGTATACATATATTATATAATTAATATTTTTTCCAGGATATACATACATACACGAGTAGGTATCGCATTTGGCTTTGGAGCGAAAAGCGACGAGCTCTATCTGAGGTCAACAAAGTTTTATTATTATTGTTTAAAATACAATAAAGTATTTGGGATTAATAAAGGATGAAAACAACGAAATATTACGATCTTCGCACCCTTGACAAATTTGTCTAGAAAGATCATTCATATGAGTGTAGGTATTGTAACTATACCGCCCATTCTGTTGACATAACTCAGAGCCGTAGTAACTATCTATCCTTAACAATTTTAATCAGTTAATATATTTTTGAGGGAATGACTTTGATCGTGATATTCGTTTTTCAATAACCACAAATGTTTTAATAATAATTTTCTCTTTCTAATATTTTTGTATAAAACCACTTATACCGGACTGCCGGACAGGCAGCGGTTAAAACTCCGATCAGCTGAGCGGATTCTCGTAGCGGGGATTGACAAAAAAATTGTTAATAGATTTTGTTTTGTTTTTCTGAAGCTAAAGACAACGTTAATTCCCGCGCGTTAAAAACAAAGCGTAGGTATTTGCAGCTTTGTTGTGGCTGTAAAAACTCTTCTCAAAACTTATGATGAAACCTAGCCAACGAAGTAAATTTATAGTTTCAATTATTGACATGTTTTATCATTATACAAATTAATTAGTGAATGCAGTGACAGGTAAACCTTTGTATGGTTTTTCACGCTTTCACGCCTAAAACTGTATGTACCTACATATATTGCAAAATTAGGTTATCGTACTTAAATAAAATTTAAAAAATAACGTTGTGTGCATATTCGTTGTAACTACTTATTTTCGATAAACCAAATATCACACAGATCATCGGTTTTGAATTCGAAACGTACCTAGGTACTTTTATTGAGACTTATTTACCGGGATTAAAAGATATGCTTTCTTTAAATCATTGCGGCTAAATATCAGCCCTTGGGAATAAGCTTTAAAATAGTTCAGTGGTCTTCTATTTTAAAATAATTAGGTTGTATGAATTTATTTAATGATTTTTAAAATTCAAAATAAACCAATCAATTCCTTTCGGGTTTTTGGGTTAAACAAAAAACTTTCAGCAAAAAATTTACTTCCGGAGTTGGAAGAAGTCACCTTCATGCCAAACTCACTTATCTCCAAAAACAAGTTTTTATGAGAGCGTTTTGAAAGTTTTTTTTTTTTTTAATAAGTACTTAATTGGGTAATGGGCCTTGGGCCAATTTACTGGTAAAGGGGGCATTGTAACATTTGTAACCGTCCAGTCTAAAACTACTTTGTTATCTGTAATTTAACGCCAACAGTCGTAAAAATATTGGATTCTACGATGTGGCCAGGGAGATCCTGACCAGTTTTCCCGCTGCTGAGGGGCTGAACCGTCGATATCGGTGAGGTCGGATTAAACACAAACTTCTTTATTTGAAGTTCTTGTTTTTCTATCGCTTTTGTTAGATAACAGTTTTATTTTTGGCTAGGGGTACCTAATCAATTTGACCCTGGCTTGAATCTTGACGTAATGTAAATCACTTAATATACATACTTACTGCGTCATTCAGGTACTTAATTGCTGTCAATGTGTGGCCGCTTGAACCGACGAGGACGTCCATCGCTCTGTTATCGGCCGTAATACCAGCGCCAAATTGCTGTTGAACAACAACATAATATAGCAATATAAAATTGTTTTGGAATCAAATATCCTGCAAGGATTTTTTGTTCTCTTAATGCATCCCTTTTTTACGGCACCCACAACTGATCCGAACTATCGTGAATATTCTCCCCGTATTGGGGCTCGTTGCCGGTTTTGTACAGAGTGCTAAAAGGATCTCAGGGTCCAGTTCAATAATTAGCCCCTGTTACGAACCGTAAGACTTACCCTTAACTTTCCCAAGTTAAGTATGAAGTATCTTTTTCTATTTATTTTTTTATTTTCTTCAACTTCATTTTTTATTACTTTTACGGTCATCCCGTGAAACCATATATTTCAAACTAAATACAAACTGAAATATAGATGCACAGAAAAAACCCCAGAAAAAAGACCAATGCTGGGAATCGAACCCAGGTCCTCAGCGTTCCGTGCTGCGTGCTTACCCCTACACCATCACTGGTCTAGAAGTTAGCGACGAATCTTTCCCATACATCGTACACTTCAGTCTGTTATAATCACATTAGGCAGTGATAAAGCGCATCTATGTTAATGCCCTCTACCGCTTAACTTTCCCACATGTTTAGACTTTGATATTCGTTAAAAATATTTTTCATTTTAATTTTTACTTTTAAAGGGTAGTTCGAAAAATAGCCTATGAGTTGATTCTCGATTAACTTTTAGACTAACGGTTCATTACGTGTATGATTCGCTGCTTGTCTTAGTGTTAATTTTCGATTAACCTTGCGACTTGTATTATACGTAAACAATTTCCGTCGTGTTGATTCTCGATCAACCCCCAGGAATAGCTAGCTACTAACTCCTAGGAATAGCTACTAACATTTCGTACAACTACTTTAAAAGAGAGTACTACGAAAAATTGTTTAAGAGTTGATTATCGATTAACTCTTAGACTAACGTTTCATTGGGTAGATGATTCGCTTCTTGCCTTCGTGTTAATTCTCGATTAACCCCCCGGCGTGAAAAAATATTCCATCTTGATAGTTCTCGACCAACACCCCCAGGAATAGCTAAAAGGTACATAGTCCACTTATTGCCTTCGTGTTAATTCTCGATTAACCCCCAGGCGTGAACAATTTCGATCGTGTTGGTTCTCGACCAACCCCCAGGAATAGCTATATGGTACCTGGTTCACATATTGCCTTCGTGTTAATTCTCGATTAACCCCCAGGCGTGAACAATTTCCATCGTGTTGGTTCTCGACCAACCCCCAGGAATAGCTATTTTGTACCATTATCCACGTGAGGGCTCAAGGCCGCCACCGTGGTTTTTGAAACATTAATATTGATGTACATATTTATATTTCAAATCACTGTATTGTATTATAACGGTTTAAACACTTACCAATTTAATTTATCTTCACTATCTGAGAAATCAGATGTCTTCAGGATAATCGGTCGACGACGCGGTACAGATTCTTTTCGTTTTATTTCAATATTCAATTTGAGCCTCTGCAGTACGCTTCGGCATTTTAATATGCGTGCGCTTGCTACCTCGCACGAATAAAGAATGACAAATAATATGGCGGCATACCGAGGCGCGGCGGTTGCCGGAAGTGGTTTTAACAGGAAATAGTCAAAAATAAATCTTTTTTAAAATGTGCGAATGCTACCTAGTAGGTTAAAGGACTACCTTGTAAATACTTATATTGAGAATGAAATGACGAATTATAATTAGAATTAAATTAAAAATAATAATAATAAATTAATGAATAAGTCTATTGTATCATGTCAAATATTCCCTTATACTATAAAAACAACTGTCTTGAAGCCATTTTGTCAATTTCTTTTTGAACAGGACCTTCTTTTCAGTTTTAATGTCGACAGGCCATTTACGAGGGGCGTTCAATATAAAGTGAGAATGAGATGCAAACTCTTTTAATATTACGAAATTAAATACTGGCCGGTAAAGCTAATCTATCTAGCTGATTGCTATGAAAAAAAAACTAACTGTCTTTTGTTTAAAAAAATATACGGTAATTTCTTTGCAATGCTATTGAGTACGTTAGCGAAAATGGAGAAAATTGAACTGCGCGCCGTTATCAAATACTTGTGTTTGAAAAATTTTTCTACGGACCAAGTCAATTTGGATTTGCGGGACACTTAAGGGTCTAATGCTCCTCCGTATTCGACAGTCGCACGTTGGTGCGCCGAATTTAGACGTGGAAGAACATCGACAATGTACGACCCCCGCTCCGGACGCCCTACTACAGCAGTAACTGAAGAAATTGTGAAAAAAGTCGAAAACTCAGTTTTGGCGGATCGTCGTGTCACGGTTCGTTTTATTGCTGAAAATGTAAAGATTTCAACGGGGAGCGTGCATAATATTTTACATGAACGCTTGGGTATGAAAAAGGTAGCTGCGCGTTGGGTACCAAGAATGCTTACTGACACGCAAAAACAAACTAGACTAGAGATTTGTCAAGAAGCTTTGAACCTGATGCAGCAAGACCGGGAACTTTTTTTGGCGCGATTTATAACAATGGATGAAACATGGCTCCATCATTACGACCCAGAAACGAAACTGCAGTCTATGACATGGAAATGGCCATCATCTCCAACTCCGAAGATATTCAAGGTGAGCCCATCTGCCGGTAAGGTCATGGGCTCTGTTTTTGGGATGGTAAAGGGGTATTAATGATTGAGTATCTCGAGCATGGAGCCACTATTACGGGCACATTATACGCCAAACAAATAGCAACATTGCGCAATGAGATCCGCGAAAAACGGCGAGGTAAACTCTCGAAAGTTGTGCTGTTCCACTAGGACAATGCCCCGGCACACAAGTCCGCCGTTGCAATGGCTGCAATTCGTGATGCTGGGTTCGATATCCTTAAGCATCCTCCGTATTCACCAGATCTCGCTCCCAGTGATTTCTACCTATTTCCGAGATTGAAACAATACCTGAGAGGCCAGAAATTTGAAGACGACGACGCGGTAGTCGCTGCAGTACAAGATTTTTTAAGTACTCAAGATGAGACCTTTTTTAAAAATGGAATTTTAAGTTTAGAAAAAAGATATACTAAGTGTATTATGCTAAAAGGTGACTATGTCGAAAAATAAAATGACATTTAGTAAAAGTTGTTTATAACATACTCATTCTCACTTTTTATTGAACGCCCCTAGTATTATACAAGACTATACACATATTATAACAGTTTTTCTAAGGCTGGATTTTACCAAACTTTTATTCCGAGAATAACGCTTACTCTCAGATACTAATTTTAAATTACTAAGGCGGTTTGACATTACTATCTGAGAGTAAGCGGTATTCTCGGAATAAAAGTTTGGTAAAATCCAGCCTTATAGATATATGTGTGGCAAGGAGGCTGGTATAATAGGTTCTGGTATTATTTTTAAAGTCAATATATAATATAGATATGAAATCTTGCGAAGTCAATAAGTGCAGCATATTAATTCCATAAATCCGCAGCGCAGGCTTCGTCAAGCAAACATATTGTTATCCGCAACAAGCTTCTTCATAACAACAGATTGGAATCCGCAACAGGCTTCGTCAGCTAAACAAAAATATAAAATCCGCTACAAGCTTCGTCATGTAAACCTAAACAGCCCACCCTCCAAGTCGATTCAATCCTGGGCCAAACGTCCCAAAAACACTTGCCGCATTTCTGGTATTTAGTTTGTTGGTCAATTTTCGTTACTGGACATTTTGTTACATAGTCGATTCGGTACTGAGCGAATGTTTTTACGATACGTTTTGTCATGTACGTGTCCGTCAGAGTCTGCCGGTGGAGTGCGATGTGTGCCAGTTCCGGTTCCCGTCCCGGGTCAAGCTGATGAAGCACAAACTGAACCACCGCGCCGCCATCACGTGCAACGAGTGCGGCTTCATCTCCCGGAACAGGTGGGTACCGCTTACTATAGCATTCCCAAATTGAAGAGATTTCATTTTTTGACACCTGAAAATTACAACACAATACAATACATTACAATGACTCTTTATTGTACACCAGAAATAGTAAGCGATACAGAAAACAGTTACACAGAGAGAAAGTTACAAGGTAAGCAATAGGCGGCCTTATCGCTTAAGAGCGATCTCTTCCAGGCAACCCTTTAACAGAAAGAAGGAAGGACTAGTTTACAGCAGGTGGTGCATCAACAGTGGATCAGAAAATTAAACACAACAAGAAATAGTACATCTACTCATACATACATCTATTCTATACATATAATAAATCTGTAACAAGTCGGTGTCTGTACATTGAAGATATTTGAGAAAAACTGACACTAGGGCTATTTATTAGCGCAATAGAACCCAAAACAATGATTTTTAGAATTATTGTCTGTTTGTCTGTGCGTTTGTGCGCGCTAATCTCAGAAACGGCTTAACCTAGAAGGATGCGGTTTTCACTGATATGTTGGTATTTTCTTGGATTAACATTTAGTGTTTGTTTCATTTGAATCGGTTCACAAATAAGAAAGATACGTCTATTTTAAGAATTTATCGAACAGGTTTTTTTGTTTGAACGCGCTAATCTCAGGAACTACTGCTCCGATATGAAAAAATCTTTCAGTGTTAGATAGCACATTTATCGAGGAAGGGTATAGGCTATATAATCATCACGCTAAGGAGCGGAGCGGAGCGGAAGAATGTTTCAAAATCGGGGGTTTTTGAAGTAAAACATCTATAGGCACGCTTGACTTGTGGTGAATGTGAACGCGGGTGTGCGGGGTGTTCGGTGGGGGGGTGGGGTTGGGAGGGAAGTGCAGGGGGGGGGGTTGCAGGGTCGGGTAATTTTTTTATATCGAGGAACTAAGGAGAGCCAATTCATCAATTATGATGAAAAGCAAATTGGATAAAAAAAATAAGCTGCCCAAATTACTAATTCCACGCAGACGGAGTCGCGGGCAAAAGCTAGTCGTACATATAATAGACGTCAAAAATAAATATAGGCAGTGGGATAAACAGCCACATGTAAATAAATAAATAAACTAGATATAATAATGAACTAAAACAATTACTTTGCTCACCCGCGACCTTACAATAGTTACGTTTATGCAAGAAATGTGCGTTCATGCAGTTCCTCCACCTCCACACTGTACGAACACACACAAATCACATAAACCCAACCATCACCACCACCAAGCTACACTGACGCGTTTCGAACTCAACCAGAGCTCATCTTCAGAGTTACCACAACCGTATGCTATGCTACCAAACGTTAAACTAGCATAGCATACGGTTGTGGTAACTCTGAAGATGAGCTCTGGTTGAGTTCGAAACGCGTCAGTGTAGCTTGGTGGTGGTGATGGTTGGGTTTATGTGATTTGTGTGTGTTCGTACAGTGTGGAGGTGGAGGAACTGCATGAACGCATATTTCTTGCATAAACGTAACTATTGTAAGGTCGCGGGTGAGCAAAGTAATTGTTTTAGTTCATTAATATGGACCTCCGCAAAGTAACGCCTGATTCAATAAATTAGATATAATAAAGTTAATTATTACAAGATGACAGATAGTGCTCCTTAAGCATAGATTTAAAGATTGACAGAGATTTTGCCCGTCGTAAGTCAATCGAAAATTACTACAGTAATCGAAAGATTACTGACGCGAGGCCGGGCGACTGTCGCTGAGCGTCAGCCGCGCGCGACGCTACCCACGAAAGTCAAGCTTTAATCGTTTAAATTATTATTATTATTACTTCTTCACGCTTAAACCGCTGAACCGATTTAGATAAAAATATGGTATGGAAATAGTTTGAGTTGTGAGAAAGGATATAAAATAGTTTTGATCCCCGAAATTAAATAATAAGATTTTTTAGATTATTGATTAAATAGTAGATTGATGAAAAAGCAGATTGGATAAAAAATAAGCTACCGAAGTCGCGGGCAAAAGCTAGTATTTATTATAATTTATTTCTCCAAATTTAAAAAAATACAAGAAATTAAAAAATATATCTGAATTTACCAATACTACCAAAAAATAGATATGTTTATTTAAAAGCGAAAAAGTTTTTCGGGTGCGCCGGTGGGATTCGAACCCACGTCTCCTGGGTATGCGCCCCAACGGGTGTTCTACCAATTGAACCACGTCGCATCCAACCGACTCCCCCGAAATTCTTAATCGCTTACATACGCCAACAGTGGCGTGTGGTAACATCCATCGCAACTATTAGAAGCTACGACTCCTACGTTCCAAATTACATTGGAAATGCGTAAGAAATGATGTACCACATCTATTTATTCAAATATTATTTATTTTATTAGCAGTACGGCTGCTCACCGAATCTAAGATTATTTAAAAGCGAAAAAATGTGATGGATGTTACCATACGCCACTGTTGGCGTATGTAAGCGATTAAGAATTTCGGGGGAGTCGGTTGGATGCGACGTGGTTCAATTGGTAGAACACCCGTTGGGGCGCATACCCAGGAGACGTGGGTTCGAATCCCACCGGCGCACCCGAAAATCTTTCGCTTTTAAATAATCTTAGATTCGGTGAGCAGCCGTACTGCTAATAAAATAAATAATAATAGATATGTTTCCTTTGCCTTTTTCACCAGAAAAAAGAGCTGTAATAATTTTAAATTTGATATCAACCTCAACGTCAGATTTACGTCATCACTTTTTTTTAATAGAGACTAGACAAAAGTAATTGATCTATTGTGTAGTAGTTTTGGAGTTACGCCATTTTAGAATAAGCACATCTTAAAAAAATGTACTTAATAAATAAATTAATAATCCTAGTGAAAAATTAAAACTATCAGCGTCTTTCTCTTTCCAAACAGAATAATTCAGAGAACGAATCAAATTATAGTCTTAAAAATATGAAATGTTGCCAATAATTAGGGTTCCATACCCAAAGGGTAAATAACTTTAATTTCAATACTAGATGAAAAAAACCGCCTGTATAATTCCCGTTCCCATGGGAATTCCGGGAAAATATATATCCTATGTCACTCGCGGAACTGAGGCGAATCTAATGACACCTCACACTTCAGAATCCATTGAGCCGTTCAGGCTGCAGGGCGTGCCAAAGAATGATACAAACATACATAAATACGCTCGAAAAACTTAGCCTCCTTCGACAGTCGGGTGAAAACGGGACCCTATCTGAGACTCCGCTATCCGTCCGTCTGTCTTTCTGTCACCAGGCTGTATCTCATGAACCGTGATAGCTAGACAGTTGAAATTTTCTCAGATGATGTATTTCGGTTGCCGCTATAACAACAAAAATACTAAAAACAAAAGGTAATAAAAAACGTGGATGCGACGTGGTTCAATTGGTAGAACACCCGTTGGGGCGCATACCCAGGAGACGTGGGTTCGAATCCCATCGGCGCACCCGAAAAACTTTTTCGCTTTTAAATAATCTTAAATAATAAAAGAAAATAAATATTTAAGGGGGCTCCCATGCAGAAAACGTGATCATCTGTGAAATTTCAACTGTCTAGCTATCACGGTTCATGATAATAGATAGATAGATTCATTTATTTCAGATTGAAAAATTACAATTATATTCAGCATTCCAAATGTCACAAATATAAAGAATTCACAAAAAAATCGTCAAAAGAATTTAAAAACATAAATGATATATACATTAATATAAAATGTCACAAGGATAATATTAAAAACAATAAAAGTGTAATAAAACAAAAATGACAATAAAAATATTAAATCACATAATGTGCGAATGTCAAAGAAATTTAGAACCACAGCATAAAAATGATAAATGAATAATATTAATTCACATAATGTGAAGATGTCATAAGACCAAATAATTAATAAATAATAACAATAAAAACAAAAAGAATAAAAATACATTCTGATTCAGATGTCAAATTTAAATATGAGATACAGTCTGGTGACAGACAGACGGACAGCGAAGTTTCAGTAACAGGGTCCCATTTTTATTATCCTTTGGGTACGGAATCGGTGGTTGATTCTTCGACGTTCACAGGAGCATCAATTGATGCCTAAATTGAATAAAAAATTTCGACTTTGACTTTGAAAAAAGCCCTAATTACTGGTTATTATAGCGGGTGATTGGGGTTAGGGTCGTAACGACTAGTTTGAAGAATGACTATGTCCGCGAAACGTCGTAATTGTATAATACCTTAGTAAACACAATGACTTTTTTTAACAATGACCAGGTAAGCAGTATGTCTTGGTTGCTCGATTGTCATATACAGCAAAAAGCCATTGTTTTACAATGACTAAGTAGGTTTTGGGCCATATTGCATTATGCCTTGGTCGTAAAATGACACATAAGGTATTTTATCTAGATAGTACAACGTCTTGGATTAAAAGTGTCTAGGTAGCAAAACGAATAACGTCCAAGTTATAACAGATAATGAATTGAATAAATAAAATAAATAAATAAAATAAATATCACGGGACAATGCACACCAATTGACCTAGTCCCAAAGTAAGCTAGGAAAGCTTGTGTTATGGGTACTAGGCAACGGATAAACATACTTATATAGATAGATACATACTTAAATACATATTAAACACCCAAGACCCGAGAACAAACATTCGTATTTTTCATACAAATATCTGCCCCGACACGGGAATCGAACCCGGGACATAAAATATATAAATAACATAAAACAAACATACATAATATGAATATTTGTATAAAACACAATTTGTCAATTAAAATGATTTATTGAATCAGGCGTTACTTTGCGGAGGTCCATATTAATGAACTAAAACACAAAAAGGTCGCGGGTGAGCAAAGTAATTGTTTTAGTTAATTAAAATGAGTTACATGATTGCCTACATTATCTTTGGTTGTAACTAATAAGTGGCCAGATACTGAGGTGTGAAGTTTCTTTATCTATTAAAGAACCTCTCTGTGACTGTTTCCTTGTGATTCGATTATGTCGGCGTTTTGCAACCGAGACTTCATAAATATTTGGCTAAATGCTTATTTTGTCATTTTACTATCAGTATGTTCTACTACTAAGTCGATTTGCTATTAGCAATTATTTGTTATTTGGCCATTTTGTAAACAAAGACCTTGTACAACTAAGTCCAATTTTATACCCAGTCATTATAATATTATGGCATTTTATATGCTTGGACATTTTACCACCGTGACCTAGTACATGTTAGACCTTCTTACATAGTCATTCTTCAAACTAGACCTTACGACCCTAACCCGGTGATTCGACTAATGTTAGTGATGTGCCGAGACGCTGTTTTGAAGGATCGAATCGACTCGAGTCATTTTATGTGGCATTCGAATCCTGACTCGATTTTGCGTCTCGAGTCATTTAATATGTTATTCGAATCCTGACTCAATTCCGCGACTCGAGTCCAGTGAAGACCTACTCGAGTCTATGTGTGGTATCTATTCGAATGTTTACTCGAGTCAAAAGTTCGAGTCCGGAAATCGAGTCCGTTACCAATTTTATAACAAAAAGGAAAAATCGAAAAGGAGTATCTTCAAACAGCATAGTATTCATTCATTGCTTAAGTAGAAAGAGATTGAATCAAGCGAGTCAATCTGAGTCGAATACTAGACTCGAGTCAGTTGTACTCGCATAATAGAATCGAGTCAGCGAGTACGAAACCGATTCTCTCTGACTCGAGTACCGAATCGAGTCTGGCGTACTCGAATCAAAATAGTCTGACTCGAGTCAAGCCGTACTCGGCACATCGCTAACTAATGTGTTCCCCAGATGTTCCGCGAAACGCCACAACCTCATGCACAAAGGCACGACCTACACATGTCCGTACTGCCAGATGGTGTACAACCACCAGACTTCGTACTACAACCACATCCGCATGCGGCACCCCGGGGAGTACGAGCCCTGCGACCTGTGCGGGGAAACCTTCGCTGCGGGGAGGGGAATGCTGATGCATAAGGCTCGCATGCACGGGGTGGTGAGTACACTGGCGCAGGGACTAAAAAAAATAATTTAAAATTTAAAACTGTTTATTTCAGAAAAAAAAATACACTTTATACAGCATTAACTTAAATCCTTAAATTGTAGGATTGTTGCAGTTAATAACAATAATAATAGTTACCTACTTAATTTTTTACTGTTTGGCAAATCATCACTACCCATTAATATCATAACATAAACCTTTTTGTTAAGGAAGTTGGTATAAGTGACGTACAAGAATACCCTTAATCTTGTTGGCTTTGTTATTAACAATGTCTTCAATAGTTTCCAGTGGAAACTTATTTAGTATGCAAGGCAGCATGGACGTCCATACTCTCCGGCCATATACATTATTAGATCTCGGCGTTATATAGTTTGGCAAGTTAGACATATTTCGTAAGTACCCTGGTCTGCTCTTCCTTTTCAACTGGCTTATTTTATCACAGTACTGTGTTATAACAGCTAAGTCAACCTTTTCAAATATATTTATTACTTTACAGTATCTAAATAGATAATAGACAGATGGACTAAATCCAGGAATGGCCCAACACGGTTTGCGAGCGGCAATAGGGATGTTGCCACCACCAATCAACTGACGTACTTTTTATGAGCTGTCAAAACAATTCTCCCATAGAGTTTGAATGGCAATAGCAACTTATGACGTCACTTGTTCCATACTCAATTAACTAACAATATATTTTTTTAAAGCAACAAAAAATCTAATTTTGCAGTTAATCGAAAATTAATCTGGTTTTCAGGGCTAAAATAAAGCGTTTTTTTACTGGAGTCGTGTCTTTGAATTATTTTTTAATGGTGTCAACATCCCTGTACGATCACGATCGTTTTTAACTCGACATGTTTGTGTCGATGTGTTGTGGTGACATGTGTATGATAATTATTAATTCTGAAATGTTGAATCGACTCATCAACTCTGTTTGACTTATTTAAATTTCGAATCTATTCCCTGATGTCTTTTCATATACTTTGAAATGTGTGATACTATTTTTCTGTACATTGTGACCTACTATACCACATTTTAAGCATAATAAATATTGACTGATTTATTTTCGCGTTTTAGGCTTAAAACAACTAAATTTCATAATACCTTATTCACTAATACCCCTAATTTTCAAATTACCATGGGCTCATAATACCTAAATTACCTAAAATTTCAAATTGTCTCTTCTTAAAATTTGAAATTGTAGGTATTTTTAGGTATTATGAGCCCATGGTAATTTGAAAATTAGGGGTATTAGTGAATAAGGTATTATGAAATTTAGTTGTTTTAAGCCTAAAACATTTTCGCAATCAAGTGCTAATATTTGATTTCGCTTTGGTAACTAGTTACGAAAGAAGACCTTGAAAAATTATGCTTATTTCGTAGTTCATAACTAGTTGTGAATTCAAAACAGAATTAAAGCTGCATTAAAAATTAACGTTTATTAGCAGAACTGCTTGTGAGCGAACCGTTTATTGCCACTATGAATGAGTCTCACGGTAGTATAATACGTTTACTTTTATGAACTAAAACAATTACTTTGCTCACCCGCGACCTTACAATAGTTACGTTTATGCAAGAAATGTGCGTTCATGCAGTTCCTCCACCTCCACACTGTACGAACACACACAAATCACATAAACCCAACCATCACCACCACCAAGCTACACTGACGCGTTTCGAACTCAACCAGAGCTCATCTTCAGAGTTACCACAACCGTATGCTATGCTACCAAACGTTAAACTAACAAACCAAAACAAATGTTTTAACTTGTCACTGTAACTTCTCAAGTACCCACTTTATTTTTCTTATTCTCAAACTACCCCACAAAAATTAACTTTTATTGACATATTTAAAACTACCTTGAATTTTAATGAATCTATTCAGGAGAAAGTGTATGATAATGATTTAGTGGTGACAAAGGCAGACAAAGGAAATTGTATTGTTTTATTGGATAGGTATCAATATAATCGGAAAGTTTTAGATATCGTTCAAGGGGACGGTTTTACAGTTTTACGTAAGGACCCTACAATTACATTTCACAAAGATCTAAAGAGACTAATAAAGGGTTCTTTGTTTGCCTTTGAAACCGAACAACAAAAGAATTTTGTAATTCCCATGAATCCGCAGGCGCCAATTCTATATGGATTACCTAAAATTCATAAAGATGATGTGCCTGTTCGTCCAGTTGTCTCATACGTGAGTGCTCCAGCATATAAATTGGCGAAGAAATTAAATAGTATTATTCGTGTGAAGGCTTCCTTTAAACCTTCTTATAGTTTAAAAAATGGTTTAGATTTGGTTAGTAAAATTAAGGACATCAGCATACCGCCGAATGCAACGTTGCTTTCTTTGGATGTAGACAGTTTATTTACTAACGTACCATATAGTGAGACACTAGAAATTCTAAAAGACCACTTAGAAAGGAAGCGGTTGCATCCGGGTGAAGTTTGTGAATTAATAGATTTGGTAACTTTATGCATGAAACAAAATTATTTCCGGTTCAATGGTCTTTATTACTTACAGAGTGATGGTTTAGCTATGGGTTCACCTCTGAGTCCTTTAATGGCAGATATATTTATGGATCATTTTGAGAATCAGTATATTGTGGGTAATAGTAATATTGTGTACTATTTTAGGTTTGTTGATGATTTGATCCTATGCTGGAGAGGGAGTATGAGACAGCTTGACGTGTTTATTAATGGTTTGAATAACAAGCACGTAAAGATAAGGTTCAAAAAAGAATTGGAGGAAAATTGTTCGTTGAACTTTTTGGATTTAACGATTTCAAAATTAAATGGTAAACATCAATTTAAAATATACCGTAAGCCCACGTACACAGATGCTGTTATACCAGCATCTTCTAATCATCCGTGGCAGCATAAACTGGCTGCTTTCCATTGTTATGTTAATAGATTGTTGACTGTGCCTCTTTCTAAGGAACATTATGATTTAGAGTTGAGTACTATTTATCAGATAGCGATCTCAAATGGTTATACAAAATCAATGGTAGATAGTTTAGTTCAAAAGAAGCAGGCACGGTTAGTAAATAGCATGCTTTACGCTGCGTTACCTTCTCAGTCTACTAACAAATATAGATCTAGCATCTCTTACGTCGGGGGTTTGTCTGATAAGATTTATGGCATTTTAAAATCAAACAATATTAATGTTGCCTTTAAGACTAACAACTCTTTGTACTCTAGGCTATGTAACCACAAAGAACAGGTAGATAAGGGAACTAGATCGGGGGTATACAAGCTTACTTGTAATGACTGCAATGGGATATACGTAGGACAGACAGGCCGAAGTTTTAATACTAGATTTAAAGAGCATGTTTCGGCATATAGGAATGAGCATCCAGATAGATCGAATTTTGCAAAACATTTGTTGGAATCAAATCATTCATTGTTAGATTCAGATTCTTATGAAGTGTTACATTATTGCGGCAAGGGGTTGCGTCTGGATGCTCTGGAATGCATGGAAATAATTAGGTACAACACTATGGGGTCTATTATTAATGAACAGGTAAATTTAGTATCTTCTCCTTTACTGCGGCTTGGGTCGAATTTGAACAGTTAGTATTAATTAAATATGCCTTATAAATAAATAAACAAAAAAAATTCAAGGTAGTTTTAAATATGTCAATAAAAGTTAATTTTTGTGGGGTAGTTTGAGAATAAGAAAAATAAAGTGGGTACTTGAGAAGTTACAGTGACAAGTTAAAACATTTGTTTTGGTTTGTTAGTTTAACGTTTGGTAGCATAGCATACGGTTGTGGTAACTCTGAAGATGAGCTCTGGTTGAGTTCGAAACGCGTCAGTGTAGCTTGGTGGTGGTGATGGTTGGGTTTATGTGATTTGTGTGTGTTCGTACAGTGTGGAGGTGGAGGAACTGCATGAACGCACATTTCTTGCATAAACGTAACTATTGTAAGGTCGCGGGTGAGCAAAGTAATTGTTTTAGTTCATTAATATGGACCTCCGCAAAGTAACGCCTGATTCAATAAATCGTTTACTTTTAGTTTACCACTGACAGATGGCTTTCCTTCATTTCATTTCCAACTTTAACACCATACAAATAAAGTAGCTATCACAAAATCTGCAAACGTGGGTAACAGTATTCTAAAATTGGTTTTATTTGTAGATCGTTAAAGTTGAATATGAAATGAACCATCTGTCAGTGGTAATCTTTATGTAATTTTACTGTATCATGTTTAAAGTTCTCTTAATTTCTTCCAGGGCGACCACTCCAACGCCAACTTAAAATGTACAGCGTGCGATGTTGCATTTGTAAACTCAGAAGCGCTACAAAAGCACGAAGAATTAGGCGCGGGCGTGCCGCATGCGGCGCTGTGGCCCTGTGCCGCATGCGGCGAGAGCACATGGAGCGAGCTTGCGCTCGCCGCACATGCCGCAGAGCATCAGAAAAACCAGCATCATTGTGATAAGGTAGGTAGATGGAGAGTTAAATAGACGAGGTGGCCTAGTGGCTTGACCTGTGGCCTCTGGTGGTCGTGGGTTCAAATCCCGGCTGGCACTTCGTGAGTTTTTTGGGATTAAATACAGCCATTGTTATACTGGGTGGAACCAAATGATGATCCTTTACTTAAACAGGTGATAATGTTACTTAAACTGAACAACTTTCTCCAAGGAACATAAACAGAAAAAATAAAAAAAAAATTCATACTCCCATCTATACATATAATAAATCTGTAACAAGTCGGTGTCTGTACATTGAAGATATTTGAGAAAAACTGTCACTAGGGCTATTTATTAGCGCAATAGAACCCAAAACAATGACTTTTAGAATTATTGTCTGTTTGTCTGTTTGTCTGTGCGTTTGTGCGCGCTAATCTCAGAAACGGCTTGACCTAGAAGGATGCGGTTTTCACTGATATGTTGGTATTTTCTTGGATTAACATTTAGTGTTTGTTTCATTTGAATCGGTTCACAAATAAGAAAGATACATTTCAAACTAAATACAAACTGAAATATAGATGCACAGAAAAAACCCCAGAAAAAAGACCAATGCTGGGAATCGAACCCAGGTCCTCAGCGTTCCGTGCTGCGTGCTTACCCCTACACCATCACTGGTCTAGAAGTTAGCGACGAATCTTTCCCATACATCGTACACTTCAGTCTGTTATAATCACATTAGGCAGTGAGTGATTGGTCCAGGTGAGCGGGTAGCTCCGAAGGAGTGTTGAAGTCTCTCGGTAGAGGGCATTAACATAGATGCGCTTTATCACTGCCTAATGTGATTATAACAGACTGAAGTGTACGATGTATGGGAAAGATTCGTCGCTAACTTCTAGACCAGTGATGGTGTAGGGGTAAGCACGCAGCACGGAACGCTGAGGACCTGGGTTCGATTCCCAGCATTGGTCTTTTTTCTGGGGTTTTTTCTGTGCATCTATATTTCAGTTTGTATTTAGTTTGAAATATATGGTTTCACGGGATGACCGTAAAAGTAATAAAAAAAAATGAAGTTGAAGAAAATAAAAAATAAATAGAAAAAGATACTTCATACTTAAATTGTAAGAAAGATACGTCTATTTTAAGAATTTATCGAACAGGTTTTTTTTTTGAACGCGCTAATCTCAGGAACTACTGCTCCGATTTGAATAATTCTTTCAGTGTTAGATAGCACATTTATCGAGGAAGGCTATAGGTTATATATTATCACGCTAACACCAATAGGAGCGGAGCGGAGCGGAAGAATGTTTCCAAATCGGGGGTTTTGGAAGTAAAACGTCTATATCTCGGGAACTGCTGCTCCGATTTGGAAAATTCTTTCAGTGTTAGATAGCCCAGTTAGATAGGGCGGGTTGGGAGTGGTTGGGGGGGGCGGGTTGAGAGCGGGTTGGGGGCGGCTTGAGAGCGGGTTGGGGGCGGGTTGGGAGCGGGTGGGGGGGCGAGTAGGGAGCTGGTTTGGGGCGGGTTGGGGGCGGGTTGGGAGTGGGTTGGGGCGGGTTAGGAGCGGGTTGGGGGCGGGTTAGGAGCAGGTTGAAGGCGGGTTGGGAGCGGGTTGGTTTATTATGAAGTTTCACTTCTTCCGGATGGATCTAAGGAGAGCCATAATTGATGAAAAAGCAAATTGGATAAAAAATAAGCTGCCCAAATTACTAATTCCACGCGGACGGAGTCGCGGGCAATACAAAATATATTGGTTTGTGACCGACTTACAATGGAAAGGTGAAAAAAAAATAGTTTTTCGACCTATGCTCCTTGGAGGAAGTTGTTCAGTTCAAGCAACACTACTTATCACTAGACATCGGTAACTCGTGGCAATCAGGTGGCACTAGTGATGAGACACTTTTTTCAAGTGTATTTCCAGATAAGATAAAATAATTCTTTAAAATTGTAAGGTCACATTTATTACCGAGACTACATCCAAAAAGTAAACTTGTTTATCAAAAGCTAAAAATAGCATTATCAAAAATCCAGGATATCTTACACTAGTAATTTTTAATAGCTTATTACAAAATAAAGAAGTTTAAATCAAAGAGAACGCCAACAAACTGACGCAAGAATGTGTTTTACAAGCTTTTATTTAACTTGCAATGTATGTATGTACGGGTCAAATTTTGGAAGTCGATTTTAACCCACTTACAGTGGTCGGATTGGCTTGAAATTTGGTATACTTATGTAGGTTGGATGACAATGCAAGTACAGTCAACAAAAAAGCTTGCAATAAAAATGAAATTTTTAACAAAAACTTTTTTTAACCAACACACTCAAATAGGAGACGTATGATAACTACTAAAAATTTTGAACAAATATTTTTGTTGTCTATCACGAAAGTCAAATTAAATGGTACAGAGAAACATAGTCACTTCACTAGTCTGTCAGAAACGTCAAATGCTACCTAAATGCCTCGAGTTACCGATGTCTACTTATCACCTGTTTTCGGGAAGGATCTCCGTCCTCATCCGCTCTGTATGTATATCCATCATTATTTCTTATGAACATTATGTCAATTACTTTTATTTTATTAGCAGTACGGCTGCTCACCGAATCTAAGATTATTTAAATGCGAAAAAGTTTTTCGGGTGCGCCGGTGGGATTTGAACCCACGTCTCCTGAGTATGCGCCCCAACGGGTGTTCTACCAATTGAACCACGTCGCATCCAACCGACTCCCCCGAAATTCTTAATCGCTTACATACGCCAACAGTGGCGTGTGGTAACATCCATCGCAACTATTAGATTATTTTTCGCTTTTAAATAATCTTAGATTCGGTGAGCAGCCGTACTGCTAGTAAAATAAAAATAATATTTGAATAAATAGATGTGGTACATCATTTCTTACGCATTTTCAATGTAATTTGAAACGTAGGAGTCGTAGCTTCTAATAGTTGCGATGGATGTTACCACACGCCACTGTTGGCGTATGTAAGCGATTAAGAATTTCGGGGGAGTCGGTTGGATGCGACGTGGTTCAATTGGTAGAACACCCGCTGGGGCGCATACCCAGGAGACGTGGGTTCGAATCCCACCGGCGCACCCGAAAAACTTTTTCGCTTTTAAATAATTATGTCAATTGACCGTTATTCCTTTTAAAAGTATTTATTATGTTGTTATATTATATCTAACAAACTGAATCATTTACTTCGCCCACCCGCGACGCTTTGCAGTTTGGTTGAGGGTGAGCATCGTAATTGTTTCGCTTCATTAACATGGACCTCTGCAAAGTAACGCTTGATTCAATAAATTGTTATATCTAACGTTCATTATATCTTATGAACGTTATTAAGAGGGTACGATGCGCACCATTTCTCCATACAAACGTAATCCTCTGTTTCCTCCCTGGATAATGGCTTAAGAGCCAAATTTTGTTTACTGTGCAATCTGTATCTATACCACAGCTATGGCTATGTTTCGTTTTTTTCCATATTTCAATTAACGTAAGAAATATGAGCTATCAAAAACTGAAAAATTGCCCAATTTCAACATCATTTTCAGACACTCATCAGAAAAGAATCTCTCATATAAACAAAAAAAGGGAAACATAGGGGCATAGCTACATCTGTCCTTTAATTATTTATGAAAAAAATGATTTTATTGGTCCAGTTTTCGAGAAGAAAAAAGGGGATTACGAAATGCTGTTTTGATCAATTTTACGCGCCTAATAACGGTCTGAGCTGCAGTTGTCCCGCTCTCGCTGTACTGACACGGAGGGGTTCGGGCGAGACAGCGACATTTCATTAAAATACCTATTTCTCAAAAGTCTCTCAGCCATCGTACCCTCTTAAAACAAAATTATATATGTATGTATGTATGAACTAAAACAATTACTTTGCTCACCCGCGACCTAAGGTAGGTAGGTCGCGGGTGAGCAAAGTAATTGTTTTAGTTCATTAATATGGACCTCCGCAAAGTAACGCCTGATTCAATAAAGTATGTATGTATGTAAAACTCTTTATTGTACATAAACAAACCCCGGACGACGGGAGCAAAAATGCACTTTTCACTAGTGCCTAATTAAATATCGACTATTATCGACTATTCTATCGACATCCATACGAACAATTTTTGAATTGGAAATTTATTGATCAAACTTATTATCTTGCATGTCAGGTTGTTACACAATATTACTAGTGAAAAATGCATTTTTGCTCCCGTCGTCCGGGCTTTGTACATAAAACATGAAAATTAGGCTTTGGGCTTAAAACAACTAAATTTCATAATACCTTATTCACTAATTAATACCCCTAATTTTCAAATTACCATGGGCAATTTTAAACATACCTAAAATTAAAAATTGTCTCATCTTAAAATTCCAAATTTTAGGTATTTTTAACCCCCGACACAAAAAGAGGGGTGTTATAAGTTTGACCGCTATGTGTGTGTGTCTGTCTGTCTGTCTGTCTGTGGCATCATAGCTCTTAAACGGGTGAACCGATTTGGATGCGGTTTTTTTTAATAGAAAGCAGGTTTCTTGGCGATGGCTCTTAGATATGTTTCATCAAAATCGGTTCAGCCGTTTCAAAGTTATCAGCTCTTTTGTTAGCTGCGGAAGGGATCTTAGACGCATAATGGGCATTGAGTTAACGTTAATCATACGAGTGACATAATTGCGTTGGGGCTTTTTTAAATTTTCAATTTATAGTTATTAGGTATTATGAGCCCATGGTAATTTGAAAATTAGGGGTATCAGTGAATAAGGTATTATGAAATTTAGTTTTTTTAAGCCCAAAGCAAAATTAGCAGTTAACAAGAGAAACAGATGTACAAAGGCGAACTTATCCCTTTAAGGGATCTGTTCCATATATAATTCGTTGTTATACAGGGTGTTACAAAATAACCCCTAAAGCCTGAAACCGCATGAACAAGTAAATAAAACTGTAACTTTTCGCGCTGTTCATTTAAAAAAAAAAAAATAATAATAATTTTTTATTTAGCCTATTTTTGTGTCCCACTGCTGGGCAAAGGCTTCTCCTTTCTTGCTCCACTCCTTCCTATCAAAGGCGAGCTCCCGCCATCCCAAAAAAAATATATACTAATTTAATTATTTACTGGAGTACTTCCATACCCTTCAGTTATTACGGGTAATTTTGTAACACCCTGTATGTATCTCGTGAGAGTCATATTTCGATACCTCCTAAGTATACTGGTGTAACTGCATAGTGGTGATTTTACAGTAAAGACCGTATTGTATCGAAATGATACGGTCTTTACTGTAAAATCACCATTATGTAGTTCCACCAGTATACTTAGGAGGTATCGATTTGTTGGTGGCAGTGCAACAAGACGTTCTCGAACGCGGCGTCGTTCGCGCTGCACGTGCGCCGCAAGCACATGGGCTGGCGTACGGCGGCCGGCCCGCGGCGGCGCCCGCGCACCCCGGGTCCCCCCCTCCCCACCGGCCCCTGCGTCTGCGACAAGTGCGGGAAACTGTTCGGGGTGAGCTTTCAAATTAATTACCAGACTTATTATGACTAGAGATTATTATCATTATGATGTTGGTACGGATTTCCGATCACGGGCCCATGGGGACCCGGTCATTTGAAAGGCATTCATGGGGCCAAAGCCAACATGAAGAGGCCTTTGGTACCATATAATATAAATGAGATGGGCGCAACTATGGATGTCTATCCCCTAATACACCATGAGGATGTGCTAGCGGACAGTCCTCCACAGTTGCCAATCTATTGCCAGGTAGGAATCGACATGGAATTGGCTATGGGGTTGGGATGTTGTGGGCAGGATTACCGGGCTATGGAGTGAGATAACGGACACCTACCATTTCAATATCTCATAAACTGAACTTTTGGTAGGCGGTGACTCGCCATTCACTAAATGGGCCCCTCAAACTATTGCCCACTCGGGGCAACGAGGCGGCAACATTGGTGTGAACGGCTAAGGATGGAGAGGTGTTCCTGGACTTTAAACTTCAAAATGCCAACTCGCCACTTACGGAAACACATCCATCCTTCGAGCATTTAGCTCTTGCGCTCCACTCTAGGCGGCCAACAAAGGCAAACTAGAGACGGGGTGGGTGTGTAACTGTGTGTGAGTGTGTGTATAAGCGCATGTGTGTATGTGTACCCCTGGAGGTCTCGGGTTCGTGGTGTCGCGACGCACCAACAGCTCGCCACAAGCCGCCCTGCGATGACTGACTGCACTGGTGACATTATGATTATTATTATTATTATGATTAGAGATTATTATGGACGACCAGATGGCCTAGTGGTTAGAGAACCTGACTACGAAGCTTGAGGTCCCGGGTTCGATCACCCGGCACCCGTGTCGGGGCAGATATTTGTATGAAAAATACGAATGTTTGTTCTCGGGTCTTGGGTGTTTAGTATGTATTTAAGTATGTATATCTATATAAGTATGTTTATCCGTTGCCTAGTACCCATAACACAAGCTTTGTTATCTTACTTTGGGACTAGGTCAATTGGTGTGAATTGTCCCCTGATATTTATTTATTTATTTATTTATTTATTTACCTAAGCTAAAGGAAATCTTTCTTTACATGCAGAATAAAATGAATTTATCTTTAATATTTTATAATTAAATAGATTAATATTCGTAATTATTCATCGTGTTTCACGAAATTATTATTTTTTAAATATGTTTTATACAGTTGTCATTTTGAGGTTATTTCCACGCCCTAAAGGCTTCCACAGACCGAAGCGCAGGGCGCTACGGAGCGTCCGCAGCGCGCTTCGGTCTGTGGAAAGTTTTAAAATTGTCTATACCCAGTCACTGAAAATGGCGATAATCCTTCATTCACAAACACCGTGATTGGCAGTTTAGGGGTTTCCATAGTCAATTAAAAAAAAATACTTTAATCCCTAGAGATCAAAAAAGAGCTTTAGTCCCGATATGCAGAGACTAAAGTAACATTTTAAGAGCATGAGAAGTGAAAAACATTTAATATTGTCTGTATGCGCTGCAGTAGTGCAAAAGGGCCGGGGCTCAGTGGTCGACATTGCTCATAGGAGCAAAACACTGACATTCTGCCACAGCACACCAGCACAGCACAACATTTGCCCATTTGACATTGACATTGAGACTTGACAGATACATAAATGATCTATTTTTTATTAATGTTACTGCACGAACGACGTATTATTGATTTGACGACCGCTTTAGCCTAGTTGGTAGTGACCCTGCCTACGAGGCAAGAGGTCCTGGGTTCGAATCCCGGTTTAGGCATTTATTTGTGTGATGAGCACGAATATTTGTTCCTGAGTTATGGATGTTTTCTATGTATTTAAGTATTTATTTATCTATAAAAGTATGTTTGTCGTCGTCTAGTACCCATAGTACAAACTTTGCTTAGTTTGGGACTAGGTCGATTTGTGTAAGATTGTTCCCTAATATTTATTTTTTAAATTATGTAAATTTTAAAGGACCCCATAGTTGTGATCGAAAAGCAAGAAAGAACCAAACCGCCCAAGCAAACCACACAAAACGTCAACGTCAGATTTACGTAATCACTTTTTTTTAATAGAGACTAGACTAAAGTAATGGATCTATTGTGTGGCCGTTTTTGAGTTAAGCCATTTTAGAATAAGCACATCTTAAAAACTTTGTAATAAATTAATTAATAATCCTTGTGAAAATTTACAACTATCAGCGTCTTTCTCTTTTCAAACTGAATACAGAGATCGAATCAAATTATAGTCTTACAAATATGAAATCTTGTCAATGGCAGGTCGTACTTTAACCGCACTGTATGCTCTTCATCTTCAGAACTATTGGCTGCTGCAGATCCACATGAACGGGCATTTGGAAGTGAAACCGTTCCCATGCAACCAGTGCCCGAAGGCCTTCACTCAACAGGGCTCTTTAAAGGTAGGTCGTTATTACCCGGCTCCCGTAGCTACACAACTTATTTAGCCACTCGTATGTTTTACGTAACTGCAGTTACCAATTTATTTATTTCAATCAAATTTATTCCTTAAAACAATAGAGACATTGTTTGAAATCACATATCAATGAAATCAAAAAGCAACTGAGTATATTATTAAACTCTCCAAGAAAACTTTTATATCTAAGGCATACTAGAATTAGACCAAGATAAGCCTGCAACGATTCTGAAAGCTCACGCAGTAAGTGTGTTATTTATATGTCATAATTTCATAAAAGTTTGACGTTTAATATGACACCTGCACTGCGTGTGCTATTAATATCGTTGCACTGCACACTTATCTTGGTCTGACTATTTAAAATTAATAATTCCCCATTGGCGATCTAGCTTGAAATACTGTAGCTACTGTGTTTAAAAGAAATAGTGCTTAATATGTGTCGAATGACACTTATTCTTCTTACATAACTGCGTTATGTCTCGCGTTACATTAACATAAAAGAAAAAATATTCTTCATACGAAACCGGTTAAGGTGCCAAGAAACCTTCGTTCTTTGCACATTGACAGTTATGTGCGAGGAAATAAATATTTTTCCTTGACTCGGTTACGCATAGTCGACCAAATAAGTGTTTTACTATTTTTATGACAGTTCAGATGAATTAAAACAATAAAGTTGACTGTCACATTGACTTTTAAGTGAAAATAGGCTTAGATGTTTTAAGCCGCACCTCTGACATTGAACCTTAGAATGGTAAATTCCGATCTCTGATTTTGACTTATTAAATTATACTAAATAAAGGGACTCCAATTGGCTAAGTAAAGTTTTTTGAAGAGATGCTAATTATATTTTTTTTCGACAGTGGTCGACTTCAACACCAAGAAACTTCAGCTTTTTTATTTTTATCTCCTTTTATTTATTGGAAATACTTTTTTAAGTGTTCGAGATGACATTTGTGAGATTTTATGGCTGGCAAGCGGTTCGTGCTCAGTACTAAGAAGAAATAGAAAAAAAAAACGAATTCAACTGTCGCTTCTGTCAATGTCAAATGAAATCTAACCGTTTGTGTTTCGTTTACTTTGTGTTGTCCAAGAAGCAGTTCCAAAATAGTGATCGAAAGTATTCAATCGTGATCCAATTATTGTGCATAGGTCGTGGAGAAATGCGGTAAAATTGAAAGTCCGGATTTTATGCGGAGGTCGATAAAAATAGTCAAAAAATCACACTGAGCACACCAAAACGCAAAGCAAACGAAACGCAAAGACATTGACAGAAGTGACAGTTCACTTCGGTTTTTTTTCTGTTTCTACTAAGTTCTGAGCACGAACGGCTTGTCAACCATAAAATAGCTCACTGTCATCTCAAACACTCAAAAAAATATTTCCAGTAAACAATAGGAGATAAAAATAAAACAGCTGCAGTTTCTCGATCTCCAGAACGCCGACTGTCGAAAAAATATATAATTAGCACCTCCTCAAAAAACTTTACTTAGCCAATTGCTATTCCTTCTACAAAACCAAGGAGTTTTTCCATGTGAGCGAAAACAATCAGAGCTGATTCCTGGTTTGGTTGCGGTTCGTTAATATTGTTTGTGTTGCAGTTGCATATGAGGGTACACACGGGCGAGCGGCCCTACCAGTGTGAGCAATGCCCTCGGGCTTTCTCCAGGCAGGGCAACTTCGCGAGACATATCAAACACGTGAGTTAATCAGATTATATTTATCCGTACTAATATTATAAATCGTCAAGGATAGTGCTATACCGCGTAACTAGCACTGGTAAATACTGCGTATCTGCAAACGCCCGAAAATCCGCGTAACTGGCATTGGTTAATACCGCGTATCTTACAAATGTAGCCAAATTAAGATTTCCCGCCAATAAACGTAAAATCCTGATCAGACTACATTTGTTAGATGCGCGGTATTATCCAATGCCAGTTACGCGGATTTTCCCTATGGGTGTTGTGCAGATACGCAGTATTTACCAGTGCTAGTTACGGGGTATTGCACTATCCCCGACGAAATGCGAAAGTGTGTCTGTCAGTATATTACCTCTTCACGCTTAAACCGCTGAACTGATTTGGATGATATTTGATATAGAGATGGTTTTTGAGTCCCGGGAAAAGAAAGGATATTTTTTATCCCCGAAAATTTTAGATTTCCTTCGGGATGGCGATAGTGAATTCTTTGCAGACGGAGTCGCGGGTAACAACCTAGTTGATTATAATTATTAACCTCTCGTCCAGTACGAGATTATCGTTGAGTTTTGGCACAACCAGTATACAGGGTGTTTGGTAGCTACGTGCAAAGCGTTAAGGGGGTGATAGCCGAGGTATTTATGAACATTTTTAGCCATATATGTCTTAGCCACAATTTTATATTTTTTTTAAATGAAGACTTAGAAATTTTAGGAAAATACCCAGAATTTGATAGTCATTAGTCAATATTGCCCCAATGAGCGTTAATTTTGAAACCAAATTTTTTATTTCGGATAGTTTAATGTGTATTGGACCAAATTAAATAATTTTAAGTGTCTTTCTTGCCACAAAAACAAAATGGAGGCATTCGAAATTACTAAAAATATCTTAGGTTGGAACAGTCATTTTTATGTGCCATAAAAAAAAATCCTTGCAATGTTCAAACATTTTTAGAAACATGCCTGTTTATTGTTCTTTCTTTTAAGGTATCACTCACTGACATTGCTTCCTAAATCTGAGATAAAAAAGTAAAAACCGAACTCAGGGAGAACACGCTAAGAATGCTCTAGTCTTGAAATTTTACTAGTAAATAACATGTGAAAAAGACAAGTACGTCATTTTCTGTGCAATATTTGAAATTTCCAAATTAACGCTCATTGGGGCAATATTGACTCGTGACTATCAAAGTCTGGGTATTTTCCTAAAATTTCTGTCTTCAATTAAAAAAAAAAAAGAATTTCGGCTAAGACACAAATGGCTAAAAATGTTCAAAAATACTAGGGGCGTTCAATAAAAAGTGAGAATGAGTATGTTATAAACAACTTTTACTAAATGTCATTTTATTTTTCGACATAGTCACCTTTTAGCATAATACACTTAGTATATCTTTTTTCTAAACTTAAAATTCCATTTTTAAAAAAGGTCTCATCTTGAGTACTTAAAAAATCTTGTACTGCAGCGACTACCGCGTCGTCGTCTTCAAATTTCTGGCCTCTCAGGTATTGTTTCAATCTCGGAAATAGGTAGAAATCACTGGGAGCGAGATCTGGTGAATACAGAGGATGCTTAAGGATATTCAACCTAGCATCACAAATTGCAGCCATTGCAACGGCGGACTTGTGTGCCGGGGCATTGTCCTGGTGGAACAGCACAACTTTCGAGAGTTTACCTCGCCGTTTTTCGCGGATCTCATTGCGCAATGTTGCTATTTGTTTGGCGTATAATGTGCCCGTAATAGTGGCTTCATGCTCGAGATACTCAATCATTAATACCCCTTTACCATCCCAAAAAACAGAGCCCATGACCTTACCGGCAGATGGGCTCACCTTGAATTTCTTCGGAGTTGGAGATGATGGCCTTTTCCATGTCATAGACTGCAGTTTCGTTTCTGGGTCGTAATGATGGAGCCATGTTTCGTCCATTGTTATAAATCGAGCCAAAAAAAGTTCCCGGTCTTGCTGCATCAGGTTCAAAGCTTCTTGACAAATCTCTAGTCTAGTTTGTTTTTGCGTGTCAGTAAGCATTCTTGGTACCCAACGCGCAGATACCTTTTTCATACCCAAGCGTTCATGTAAAATATTATGCACGCTTCCCGTTGAAATTTTTACATTTTCAGCAATAAAACGAACCGTGACACGACGATCCGCCAAAACTGAGTTTTCGACTTTTTTCACAATTTCTTCAGTTACTGCTGTAGTAGGGCGTCCGGAGCGGGGGTTGTCCATTGTCGATGTTCTTCCACGTCTAAATTCGGCGCACCAACGTGCGACTGTCGAATACGGAGGAGCATTAGACCCTAAAGTGTCCCGCAAATCCAAATTGACTTGGTCCGTAGAAAAATTTTTCAAACACAAGTATTTGATAACGGCGCGCAGTTCAATTTTCTCCATTTTCGCTAACGTACTCAATAGCATTGCAAAGAAATTACCGTATATTTTTTTAGACAAAAGACAGTTAGTTTTTTTTTTCATAGCAATCAGCTAGATAGATTAGCTTTACCGTCCAGTATTTAATTTCGTAATATTAAAAGAGTTTGCATCTCATTCTCACTTTATATTGAACGCCCCTCGTACCTCGGCTATCACCCCCTTAAAGCTTTGCACGTAGCTACCAAACACCCTGTATTTTCTCCGTTTCTTATTTTTCTGTAATGTTTTCTATGTGGTGTACAATTGGCTAAGTAATTTTTTTTAAGAGGCGCTAATTTATGTATTTTTTCGACAGTCGTCGTCTTAAAGATCAAGGAACTGCAGCTGTTTTATTTTTACCTCCTATTATTTATTGGAAATATTTTTTTTAAGTGAACTGAAACAATTACTTTGCTCACCCGCGACCCCACAATGGTCACGTTTATGCAAGAAATGTGTGTTCATGCAGTTCCTCCACCTCCACACTGTACAAACACACAAATCACACAAACCCAACCGTCACCACCACCAAACTACACTGACGCGTTTCGAACTCAACCATCGTCCTCATCCTCAGAGCACCACAACCGTACGCTAAACCACCCTAATTGGGGATGTCTATTTTTTTGCAATGTATAGTAAATCGAAAACTATTTCGAGATAAATGCTTTCCAACTCGTTTTCTGTAGTTATTATTTTTTTATATAACGTAATGAATTTATTAAATAAGAAATAAGCAATGACTTTCATTTGACATTGGTGTATTTTGCGTGACCGGTCGTACTTTATTGTGTGTGGTTAGATTCTTCACAATTTACGCGTGGATTATACTGCGGAGTTTGATTTGGACCCGCTGTCTGACATCTAGCACTTTGTCAGTGCCAGTAAAGTGACACAGAGTATAGTGTACCACTACGCAAAAAATAATTAAAGGGGTTGCCTTATCGTACGCATTTAGATAGATTTAGAAATTTTGCATTGTGGGAGCCCTCAATTATAATCTGACGTCATCAACTAAAATAGTTTCAATAATTAATTTTGTAAAAAGTAGAGAACTAAATGACAAAATATTGAAATTAGTTTCTTATAATTGACATTTCTATACAAAAAAAATATAAAAACCACTGCTAATTTTTTTTAGACATTCCCAATTAATATGGACCTCCGCAAAGTAACGCCTGTTTCAATAAATTGTTTTTTTAAGTGTTCGAGATGACATTTGCGAGATTTTATGCTGACAAGCCGTTTGAGCTCAGTTCTTAGCAGCAGCAGAAAATCATCTCGGACACTTAAAAAAATATTTCCTATAAATAATAGGAGATAAAAATAAAACGGATGCAGTTCCTTGCTCTTTAAGACGACTGTCGAAAGAAATTAAAATTCACACCAATTGACCTAGTCCCAAAGTAACGGTACTAGGCAACGGATAAAAATATTTATATAGATAGATGCAATACATACTTAAATACATAGTAAGCACCCAAGACTCTAAAACATTCTAATTTTTCATACAAATATATGACCCGACGCGGGAATCGATCCCGGGACCTCAAGCCTCGAAGTAAGGCTCTAACCACTAGGCCATTTAGTCGACTATGTACTGTGTATTGTATTGTAGCCTGCAGCCTACCTTTAAAGAAACAAAGAAAATACATTTATTACAACAACACAGACACAAATATTTTTACAAAAAGGACTATACGGCGGCTAAAGATAGTGAGTCATTCGTTGTAAATTGCTGGCTTTAGAAGGCATGTTTTTTTTATTATGAGAGGGAGGAAAACGAGCAAGCGGGTCATCTGATGGACAATGATCACCGCCGCCCATAAATATCAACAACTCAAAGAGAGTCACTGATCTGTTGCCGGCCTTTAAAGAAGGAGAGCGAATAGGGAAAGGGGAGTATTGGGCCCCCGGCGCTCTCACTGACCGCACCAAACGCAGCAGTACTGCTGCTTCACGCCGGTGCTCTGTGAGAGGGTGGTACTGCCCCGGACGAGCCGGCCCATTCGTGATGCAGCGGCTAGCTACAAGGCTCTACCACTAAAGTACGGTCGCGGAGCACAAAGAATTTCGCACAATGACCTTCACTACTTGTCTCTGTCCGTCACACGTAAATATTTTCCGTCGCATTCTTACAAATCCAAATGAGCGAGTGCAGTGCAGCTATTCTTTCCGCTGGCGTTCGTGTCGTCACAGTGTGTATGTGTATTGTATGTTTTTGTGTTTAGTTTTAAATGGGTCCCACTGAAAAACAGCGTTGTGGCTTGCCACAACATTATGCTGAGTGGGGTCCAATTTATACTATTCGATATTTTTTTATTTGTAAATTTTCTGTCAAATGCATTTACTTTTTCTGTGTTTGTAACGAAATTGTGTAAATAAACATATCTCTCTCTCTCTCTCTCTCTCTCTCTCTCTCTCTCTCTCTCTCTCTCTCTCTCTCTCTCTCTCTCTCTCTCTCTCTCTCTCTCTCTCTCTCTCTCTCAATGGTGAATATTTACGAACAAGCGACAGAGACACATAGTGACAGGTCATTGTACGATATTCTTCGTGCTTCGCGACCGTGCTTTACAATAGGTGCATGTGTTCAGTATTCAGTCATTTATTGCTTTAAAGATGACTTCCATGCAATACAATATAGTTCAATTCAGCTTACACAATTGGGATGCACCAAAAAAATAACCTTTAGTTTTTATACTTTTTTTGGAAATAATAGGATATTTTAAGATACCATTTTCATCGATTTTGAATTTGGTTGAGTATTTAATTTTTTCTAATTTTTTTAAGAAATACGTTGGATGACGTCACAGTGAGAGAGCCACGTTCCGTTGTCTACAAAAATTCAAGTCGTACATAACATAATCTGTGGCACTACTGATTTGTCTTGTCACTGTCAATAATACAAGCACGGCTGAGGGTCCTCAATGAACCATGACAAATATTTTTATTTATTTCTCTTCTTTTAGCTTCGATTATTCCTGTTTGTTTAATGGTGTGATAGATATTTATTATAGATATAGATATTTTTTATTAAAATCTGATATTTCAATTCTTTTATATTTACTTGTAACGTAGTAATTTAATAATTAAATTTGTAAAAATACATTGGAAATACTCGTATACATTTCGGACTTTACGATAAGTGACAACTGTTTAAAGCCAGGTGCGCATCATGTGATTAAAGTTCTGTATTTGTCACTGTTTGCTATTATAAGCAGGAAAGCAACATTTCAAACTGTCAATTTGCTTTAGAGTGTAGACCTGATTTATATCTGCCTTAGCGACGATTCACTGCAGGGGTCAAATGAAGGTCATTACTTAAATTTTCTTTATTTAATTCAGTTTATCATATTTTTGGAATCTGATTTCTGAAAACGCTTCACAAAGCCTATTTCTCCAAACGGTTTTCGATTTATTATACGTTGTCAAAAATTGGGACATCCCAATTGGGAATGTCTAAAAAAATTTACCAGTGGTTTTTATATTTTTTTTGTATAGAAAAGTCAATTATAAGAAACTAATTTCAATATTTTGTCATTTAGTTCTCTACTTTTTTCAAAATTAATTATTGAAACTATTTTAGTTGATGAGTCATCAACTAAGATGACGTCAGATTATAATTGAGGGCTCCCACAATGCCAAATTTCTAAATCTATCTAAATGCGTACGATAAGGCAACGCCTTTAATTATTTTTTGCGTAGTGGTACACTATACACTGTGTCACTTTACTGGCACTGTCAAAGTGCGAGATGTCAGACAGCGGGTCCAAATCAAACTCCGTAGTATAATCCACGCGTAAATTGTGAAGAATTCTAACCACACAGAATAAAGTACAACTTGGACCGGTCACGCAATTTACACCAATGTCAAATGAAGGTCATTGCTTATTTGTTATACAATAAATTCATTACATAATATTATAATTAAATAACTACAGAAAACGAGTTAAAAAGCATTTATCTCGAAATGGTTTTCGATTTACTATACATTGCAAAAAAATAGACATCCCCAATTACACTAAATGCAAACTTTCAAAAAACGTTCATTGTATTCCATTCTATTCTCATAAATATTATTAATAATGTCAAAGGAGATACAATTCTAATTTACAAAAATCTTTGTCCTAATAGAAATACAATAAGGTTGCATACCTTACATTAAAACATTAAAAGTTAAATTAAATGCAATAAATTTTACACAAAATTGATCCTGGATGAGTTACATGTGGAGTAGTCGAAGCAAACATTTAACATGATCAGTCAAATATTTTAGCAAAATATTCACTAACATTAAATAAGATTTCAACTTATTACAGAATTCTCTCAAGTATTGTGATTTTCTTATGTCGACATCATGGTGATTATAAATAAACCTATGTTTTTGTCGACAGGTACATGCGCTGCCGCGTAAGTACGTGAAATGCCACATATGCGGCAAAACGTTAGGCCCCGCCTCGCTCGTGTCCCACATACGCGCCGTGCACATGAACCTGCCGTACGTTCGCCGGAAACGGAACCGGAAACAGGTCCGGAAACAGCCAGTTCTTGCTACCGAGACGTAACTTATACTCGTACAACGTGTCCACAGAATAAGTAATATGTAACCAGTAATCCAACTTGATACTAGAGCGCCCGATCGACGCACGCACACAGCCAAGCGTCTTACACGGCCGCTAACCAATCTTCGCCAGACAAAACAATGCGGTATGCTTAGTATAAGTTTTACTTCACCAAAATACTTCTCGATCGCGTTTACGATGGTAACATGGACGCGCGGCCGCGGAGGCGCTGTCCATGTTTCCCTAGTAATTGTTTTTTTTACGTAAACGCGATCGAGAAGTATTTTGGTGAAGTAAAACTTATGCTAAGCACTCAGTTCCCACGCTCGCGCCGTGTAAGACGTTTGGCTGTGTGCGTGCGTCGATTCGGGCGCTCTAGTATGAAGTTGGATTACTGGTTACATATTACTTATTCTGTGACGTGTCTCTACTCTCTGGACACAGATCGAAAACCTGAGTAGATTTCCTTCTCAGGAATGTTCTACTTTTGCAAAATTATTAGATAAGATAAAAAAATAATCAAAAAAAATCTACAGTACTGTATCAGTTGTTCGCAATGAGTTTTGCGGTTCAGAGGTTGATCAAGTTGAAATACTCTTTAATTACCATTTATCTACACACAGGTTGTTCCGACGTATTAATATATCTTTTTCAGTAATTTCTCTGTTAATACAGTGGCGTTTGGTGTGAGACTTTGTACATAGCTTAGAAATACCCTAATCAACACGTCCTATTCGTCTATGTCCAGAGGGTAGAGACGCATTGTATAGATATCGGCTGCTTGTAGCATTAAGGTAACAAAGTAAGTGATGTGATGTGATGGGACACGTTTTTCCAGTGCCTTTTCAGATAAGATTAAATAACCATTGAATACTTATTTTCATGTTTTTGGGAAATCAATTATTATTATCTACACTATCTACACTAATATTATAAAGAGGAAAGATTTGTATTTTTGTATGTAACGAATAAACTTAAAAACTACTGGACCGATTTCAAAAAGTCTATGGCCGTTAGAAAGCTACTTTATCACTGAGTGACATAGACTACTTTTTACAGCGGGAGAATATCTTTTCCCACGGGAAAATTAATTTATCGCGGGCGAAGCTGCGGACGGAAGGCTAGTTACTTTATAAAAAGAAAAATCTTATAACAATAAAAAATATGAATAACTTGTTACAAAACAAAGTAGTTGAAATCAAAGACAATATAATACCAACAAAAATACGCTGCAACATTACAGAAGAATGCTTTTTTTACCCATCACACCAGTCAAGTTGAAAGATCATTTTCGTACATCAAGTGGATTTTCACAGAAAGAAGATGTACGGTAAAATGGGGATACTTTAGGGAATTTTGGTGCTACTTTGATAGATTTAAAAAGGTTATAAAAACGCAAAATATTCATAGATCGATTGAGCAAATGAAGTAAAAAGTTAGGTAATTTATGAAACTACTGCCACAGATGGTCTGACAAAATAAGGGCATCGCGTACCTAATTGGCGTAAAAGTGTTTTCCAAAGTAGCCCCTGTATTTTATATTAACCCCGTTATACGGTACTAACAATTTAGAACAAATAATAATTAGTGTAGTAGGTAGACTTAATGCACCTATACATAGAGTTAAATCACCCAACCATAATTGAGACCAGAAAATAGGTAGGTTAGGTTAGTTAGGTAACTTCTCCTGTCCGAAGGGCAAACCGCCTAGAAATAGGAGCCCCGCAGAGCTCCGCAATTTGTAGGTTTTCACTGAATTACGGATGAATAAATCATGAATGAATAACTCTAGGTGCATTAAGTCTACTGCACCTGTAGAATGTCATATATTAAATAGTTAAAAATATTTTTTCTAATTGTTGTCCTTTGCTCTACTCGTACCGTTCTCGTACCTATGCGTAAAAACACGGCTACATCACTATACTCCTTTCACTGTAGCATGGTGCAGGTGACACTTGACACACCGTTTCGTTACACTTAGACAAAATTGCTGCGGTGTATTTAATAGCGATTTATTTAAATTCCAGTCTGAATTTTTCTGAAGTTAAACATTTTAAACTTCGAAAACACTATTGTGCGCGAAAGAAATTTAACCTAATTATTTTTTATTATCAATAAAAAAAAATACGATTAAGTCAAGAAACGTAAAATGCTTGTAACAGAACATTTAATGATGGGACACAATCTACCACGAGAAGAAGATTTATCATTTGTCAGCGTTTTTACTCGATCTTTATAATGGTATTAACTAGATTCTTGAAATCTTCACCAATTATGTTAATTATGGCCGCTACAACAACAAATGATAAAAATATAATCAAATTAAACATTAAGGGGGTCCCGACTGACCAATATAAAATGATACCCGAATGCGTAGGTAAATTTTACTTAAAAGCAGGGCTCTGCTAACACTGGATTATTATAGGTACTGCTTTAGTTTTGTTTATTATAGTTTTGCTTTATGTTACGGCCTATTTTCGATATACCTAAAAATTTGTACGACCTCGACTTTTTTTTGCATTATAAAAAACTCCGGTACTTAGTTTGCTTTACTTAATTTCATGAAGTAATCGTAAATTTATATTATTAATTACACAATATACCTAATTAAAGTTATAAATTTATAGTTTTATCGATTCGAGTTTTATAGCTTTCACTTCTCTAGTCTGTGGGTTTTGACACCTGCCACCCGCACCATGCTACAGTGAAAGGAGTTTAATCTGTCAGAAACGTCAAATGCTACAAAAATGCTACGAACCGCCAATGTCTACTTAATATTATTATAACGTCGGTCGATTTCGTGCGGACTTATCCTTAGTCCATTGTGTGGCTGAGACACTCACCCCTTTTACCGTTTGTAAGTCATTGACCTCGAAATCATTAATTCCTTGTGGCTTTTCACCTGTTCGCGTTACAAGAAATTATTATAGAAAACGCTCGTCGTGCCGTAGGTCGAGTGTAGCGGCCACAGTAGTGGCCGGTGTTTGGGTCATTGACAAATAAACATATTGTTACGATCTTGTAGTTTTATTTCACATTCATTTTTTATCCACTGCTTCGTGTATGTGTTAAAGCCGGTGTTAAAGTTAGCGTAAAACTATGATATGTTAGATTTAGTTAAAAATGCTAGTAAAACGCACTAATTTTCAAATTTGGAAGATTTTTAGTTAATCTTATTCTAAATCACGAGATGCTATTAATTTTATTAACAAAGAAGTGTTATTATACATGTGTATTTTTTCATACCGTTTACCATGCCATGCAAAAGCATGGCTCATCACCGAACTGACACATGAATTAACGCATTCACTTCTCAGGTGCCACCGACGCACATGTCCTTTCAAAATGTATTAATAATTATGACAGCGGCACTCGGCGAAGTCCCGAAAACGCTTACCTATATGCGTCGGTGGCAGTGAATGCGTTAAGATAAAACCCGAATTTAGTTAATTAAAAAAAAAACAACGAATCTTAACAGTTAAATGCTGTTTACGTCTCCAAAATGGCAATTTAGAAATAACGTGAAAATATCGTTATTTCAACATAAAATTACGAAGTTGAGTTGAGTTGAGTTTTACATATTAATTTATTAGTGTCTAGTGCGGTCTTAGTGCGCTAAACTCAGCTAAACTAGACGAAATAAACGATAATTAAAGTACTTGCTTTAAAGCTGACTTCAAGAGCAAATATAGCAAGAGACATACTGAATTCATCAGCAATACGTCTTACTTTCACAGCCAGCTGCTGATTTCTTTGTTTAGTAACTGGTTGCGAAAGAAGAATTTTTGGTGAAACAAGAATTATTTATTTACTTTCCATAACATATCCATAACGACGCTGCAGCCTGTTTTTTTATAGATTTCAAAATTGACTAACGTATCCGAACGATAGTAGAAAGAAATATCAAAATCTACCAAAGTACTACCAAAGCACGTACGTATGGTAACACTGAATCTGTCAAACTTCAAATTAAAACTTCAGCTCAGCTGGTCTGAGGAATAATTCGTAGTATTTTCGAATTGTTGTTATTTGTTATTATATAGGATTTTATCCCTTGATAGTCTGTGTTGTTAAACAAAACGTTTTTCTTTGGTGTCGTCACGTCAGGTGAAAATTGTACATGTTTTTCATGTATTAAATCTATGAATAATTAGTGTTAAATTACTTTTCTTTACTATTTCGTGTAGGTAAGGTAATAATGGTTTTTGTGTCATTCCCGGCTGCAAAACGAATGTAAACGTATGTAAAGATGTAACGTTCCATCGGTAAGTTAACGTGGTGTCTAAAAACGCCAACTTTTTAAAGATAAACCCAAGCCCTTCTACACAATACTCCAAGAATCTACTACTCATAATGCTAATTTTATTGGGCACTTTGCTATGGAAAATTTATAACTAATATAATATTGGGCTAGTACCATATTAGGGCTCAAGCCAGAAAATACTTGTTTTTTTTTATGGGGTAATTTTTTTAATAAATTTTTTTTTATTAGTGTCGCTTGAGAGGTGGATCATTGCCCATGGCCTCGCGCCCTTGCCTAAAGGATCCTATGTCTGCAGCAGCCATTTTGAAGCGAGCATGTTTACGAAGCAAGGGACGCTGATGCAGAATGCTGTACCAAAAAGGATCTTGGACACCGTAAGCTACCTACCCACGTATCTATACACCTACCCCACCTACCTATACATACACTGAAATTTTAGTGGTTGTTTTCCCGAAACGAGGTGATTTAGTATCGATTGTACAATCGATTTATAATTACTATTTTGACTAGAATCAAAAATCCAATTATGAAAAACGAAAGTCGAAAATGCCCGCAAACCAATAGTAACGCTTCGTTGGTACCTAACCTATCGTACGATCGTATGCTACTTGTACCAACGAAGCGTTACTATTGGTTTGCGGTCATTTTCGACTTTCATTTTTCACAATTGGATTTTTGACTCTAGTCAAAATAGTAATTATAAATTGTTTGTACAATCGAAACTAAATCACCTCGTTTCAGGAAAACAACCACTAAAATTTCACGGTGTATACCTGTTATTTTATTTTTGATGTAGAATAAAGTTATATCTATGTCTACTTTTTCTAGGGTTCCGTAGCCAAAGGGTAAAAATGGGACCCTATTACTGAGGCTCTGCTGTCCGCCCGTCCGTCCATCCGTCCGTCTGTCACCGGGCTGTATCTCATGAACTGTGATAGCTAGACAGTTGAAATTTTCACAGATATGTATTTTGGTTGCCGCTATAACAACAAATACTAAAAACCAGAATAAAATAAATACTGAAGGGGGCCGCCCATACAATAAACATGATTTTTTTTGCTTGTTTTTGCTCGATATTAATAATGGCAACAGGTAGATGCTTGAAATATGAACAGAATATTTAGTTATATATTCAATTTGAAAATAAATAGGTAAACATGTTTTTTTTGCCGTTTTTATTTTTGTTGTCACTACTGTTCTTGATGTTCAATAAAGAATATTTTTATTATATTATTCCAGTCTCCGAATAAAGAACAGAGTCCAAAGTCAAGAAGGGGCTCTGATGAAGTGGGATTCAGTGACGAGGTGATTGCTTGCCGCGCGTGCCTTGCGGCCGACGGACGGCTGTACGCCATAAGCGGCAGCGGATTTGAAGACGCGCTCGCGGCACTCACTGGAATAGCAGTAAGTATTATATAAAACGTTTGCCATATAATTATATAGAAGCATGCATTTTTCAGGATTTTTGAAATGTCATCTCATAGAATACAGTAGGTTAGGTTAGGTTTGTTTTATAACAATTCTGAAGAAAATACTGTTCTAGAAATAAATTAAATTATGTCAAATGTGCGCATACGTGTTGGATGCGGATGGCGCAGCACCGATCTGTTTGGCGAGCCTTGGGGGAGGCCTAAGTTCAGCAGTGGACGTCTTTCGGCTGCAATGATGATGATGATGATGATGAGGTCGAATAAAATTATGGGAAACAATACATTATGGCATACGAAATTCGGGAAAATGACAAAGAACCTTTTGAAATAACTTGTCTAAACCGTTGAAGAAAACAGGTTACCATTGACAATTATTTAGCACTAAAAAGAGCGCCAATGCGATTTTACTTGTGTTTTGTGTTTCGCGAATTAACGCATTCACTGCCGGCATCGCATATATGCGTTTATGCAACTTCCGCCTAGTGCAGCTGTCATAGGTTGTCATGTGTTTTAGTTATAATTATCATCATAAGTTATTAAAAATAAAAATAAAATAAATAAATATCACGGGACAATTCACACCAATTGACCTAGCCCCAAAGTAAGCTAAGCAAAGCTTGTGTTATGAGTGCTAGACAACGGATAAACATACTTATATAGATAGATAGATACATACTTAAATACGGTGTACTTCCGTTTGGCAAATTACGTTTCCCAAACTGATTCATTTGGCAAATGTTTCATTTCCCAAATGTTTATTTTTACTGAAATTGTAAACTATTCAGGATATATTTCAGGACTAATTTGTAGGATAGGTTAGGTTAGGTTAGGGTTGTTTTATAACAATCCTGAAAAGTTTACAGTTTCAGAAAAAATAAACATTTGGGAAATGAAACATTTGCCAAGTGAATCAGTTTGGGAAACGTAATTTAGGAAACATTAGTAAACCCTTAAATACATATTAAACTCCCAAGACCCGAGAACAAACATTCGTATTTTTGATACAAATATCTGCCCCGACACGGGAATCGAACCCGGGACCTCAAGCTTCATAGTCAGGTGCTCTAACCACTAGGCCGTCTGGTTGTCTAAAGTTGGGAAGTTATTAAGTTCCCAATCCGCACTGGCCCGCGTGGGAACTACGGCCCAAGCCGTCTCATTGTGAGAGGAGGCCTGTGTCCTGGAGACAAGGCTGGGATGACGATCATCATGGGAGAGGCCCATGTCCAGCAGTGAACGAGCATAGGCTGATGTTGATGATGATATATTTTTAGTCTAGGATTAGTATAATCTTTAATTTACTGAGAACACTGCTTATTTATTGTATGTTTTATGCATATACACTGACGAGCAAAAATAAAGGGTTGGTTACAAAAATGACGATAACTACAAAACCCGCTGTGATAGCTTCTTTGAGTAAAATGAGTTTAGTAAAGAGTTTTGTTTTCAATTAAACATATTCTTGTTAAGAATAAAACTCTTTACTAAAATCATTTTACTCGAAGAAGCTATCACTGCGGGCTTTGTAGTTGTCGCCATTTCTGTAAGCGACCCTTTATTTTTGCACGTCAGTGTATATGTTGTATATGGTAGTATATTTTTAATAGGTTTCTTTATATTATGAGTTTATGTATTGTATTTACTAAAAGTTGTATTGTAGCCTTTGCTTTGTCCGACTGTTTTATTTTTACTTACTCTTTGTCGGTCCCTTACTAAATGCTCCTTTCATCCACTCAAAGGTTGACTGGTAGAGATCCCTTAAAGGGATAAGTTCGCCTTTGTACATGCATTTCAACGGTTGTCAATAATGTTTTGCTTTTTTTTTCTTATTTTGTACAATAAAGGGTTTACATACATACATACATACATAATAATAATAATTTAGCCCTTATAACCCAAAACTCTTATTTGCGTAACGTTAATCTATATTCTGTGTTTCTGCTATAATATATCCCGGAGTTCGGTGTGCCTCTTGGCAAAGGCCTCCTCTGATGATTTCCATTGATCTCTATCCTTTGCAACTCTTCTCCAGTTGCAACTTTTTTTTTTTTTTTTTTTACGTGGGGAAATCCTCATGGATACCCACCGTCCTCGGGGGAGGACGATGGGTTATGTCAGACTCCTACTGACTAAAACCCCACGGTGTTCCCTCTCTCCGCTTAGGTAGGGGCTACGGGAACGGTTACGCCATCCGCGGCCCCCACCGGCGGCTGCCCTTGCGGGCCCACCTCTGTTTAAGGCGCTCCGGAAACACCTGGAGCGCCTCACAACCTCGGGACATCCTTGGCGGGTGACGGACCCCCCGATCCACCACCCGATGTCCATCTGATGGAAGCGGGGAAAGCTCGCCTCACTGGGGCCAGGAAAAGACCCAAGGAATCCTTGGGCCACCCGGGGCACTCAGGCCCCGGGATACTTTTCCTCCAGGAGGCCCCCGGAGCTACCCCACACCACACCACACCACACCTCGGCCGCAGAGGACAGGGCAAGCGGCGCACCGCAATATCGACATGCCGCTTCGTCTGCGGCCCCACCAGTGCCGTTTCGACGGAACGGCCCCGCCAGCTCGCAGGGGGTAGGGAGAGTGGCGCACCGTAATACCAACACGCCTCTCCCCCTGCGATCCCTCCACGGCCGCAGAAGATAGGGAGAACGGCGCACCGTAATACCGGCACTCCTCTTCAACTGCGGTCCCACCTCCACGCGCGTCCGCAGCGGACTTGCTCAGCCCGCCGGGAGCGCCCTCCCCGGGCCAGCCGGCGACCCCAACAGGCCGGCCCTGGTTGCCTCTTAGCTTCACCGTGGGTGACCAGTCCACGGTTACTGAGCCCCCCCGCCACGACAAGGCGGGCAACCCTCGGGGGGGCCTCCAGTTGCAACCTACTGTTAATTTTAGTTCGTCCTCCCATCTTTTCAACCGACGAAAACAAAAGGAGGAGGTTCTCAATTCGACGTGTATATATATTTTTTTTTATTTTTTTTTTATGTATGATCACGCATAACTTTTTACAGAGTAGTCCGATTTTGATGATTCTTTTTTTATTGGAAAGCGTATACCCCGAGGGTGGTCCCTTTTAAATTTGGAAACAATATTCCTACCCTAAGGGTAGGAAAACAGGGGATCATTGACTAACTTTTTACAGAGTAGTCTGATTTTCATAATTATTTTTTATTGGATAGATAGGGTATACCTTGAAGTTGGTATTATAAATTTGGAAAAAAAATTACCCCAAGGAAGTAAAAAAAGTATAAAATAAAAACTTTTTAACAAAAAATTAAACCGCCGAAAAAACTGAAAAGCAAAAATAATACCTTTTTTGTTTGACCTTAATCTAGGTACCAGTTTGAAGTCGGTGCCTCAGCACGAGCCAGGAGGAGTGATAGAAGCCAATCAGGTAGACGATTATAGGTCCACTCCTCCTGGCTAAGTGCTGAGGCACCGACTTCAAACTGGTACCTAGATTAAGGTCAAACAAAAAAGGTATTATTTTTGCTTTTCAGTTTTTTCGGCGGTTTAATTTTTTGTTAAAAAGTTTTTGTGTTGTCGACCTCTTTTTCGCTTCCCGTTTCTAGGGTACCATTCCGTTATTATTCTGCTCCACTTATCCTGAGGACTTCGTAACATATGACCAGTCCATCTCCACTTCATTTGGTCTATCCTAGTGAGAATATCTGTCACCCCTGTTTTAACTCTTACGAATATGTTTCTATGCCTGTCTGTTTTTTTTAATCCCAGCATGCTTCTTTCCATGGCTCTTTGACAGCATTCTAACATATTCCTGTGCTGTTTAGATTAGTCTAGGATCAGTACATTAATTTAAAAGTATTGTGCTTTAGCTGTGTGATAGTCTGTAAGTATTAGAGACTTCAAATTTGGCATGAAAGTTGACGATGATAATGATAACCAATGGCGTAGGTATCACTTCTGAATACGTCTCCGAAGTCGCTCTGTAGAGCTTTTTGAACAGCGTTTGTCACTTAAATTTCCTTCTTGCACTTAGCACACCCGCTTTATAAATGTACTTATTATTGAATGAATGTAATAAATAATAAATAAATAATAAATAATAATATTTTATTTGTCAAACATAGGTACAAACAAAGATGGTAAACTTAAAATTAGAACCTTGTATGTTTTGCTACATGGCGTACAAAATATCATGAGTTTTCTAAATAACATTATGAGCAATTATGTCAATTATACAGCGATAAATATTATATGTAGGTACTATGTAGTCCAGTCAAAATGAAATAATCAAACTATTCATATAAAAATGTCATAAAGTAAACACTAAAAATAAAATAAAATTAAAATTTGTAAAAATAAATAATAATTAAGTAATTAAAAAAAACAATAAAACATTAATAATTATAAATTGTTATCACTTAAAAAATCATTGAGTGTATAATAACATTTTTCTATAAGTGTAGTGTAGTGGGTCAACCCCGAGTCCACAGAGTGTTCGGCCACCGCAGACTCCCTATTGTCCTGTTTTTGTTGTGTTGTTGTTGTATGTGTTGAAAGGAACCCATTTTACAGTTGCCTTCAGAAGAAAACTTACCGCGTCACCTGTGCACGTTCTGTCTCGCGAAGCTGTCCAAATACGCCGCCTTCCATGAAGGCTGTCAGCGCAGTACCGCGGTGCTCCAAGCCCTACTAGAGAGGGGCCCGGTGAGTTGAATGCTTTTTGCTACATAATACACAGAATCTTATCTAATATATAAAAGCTAGCTGTTGCCCGCGACTCCGCCGGCGATTAATATAGCCTACGACCTATTCTCAGACCTACCGAACACAGAGAAAAAAGTTTAATAAAAATCGGTCAACCCTTTTCAGAGGAGATCGGTAACAAACACCGTGACACGAGATTTTTATATATTAGGTCTTGTGTCACGGTGTTTGGTTTGCTATCGAACTCCTCCGAAACGGCTTGACTGATTTTTTTTAAACTTTTTTCTCTGTATTCGGTAGGTCTGAGAATAGGTCATGGTGGCAAAAAATATTATTTTTTGATTTTTATAAACAGTACATTTTGTTATCTTTCAAATGATAGGTACCTAACAGTCATACCGTTACCTACCCTTGATTAAATAGGGTACCAATAAAGTCTTTTAAAAATTTTTTTGCGCTATTTTTGACGCCCAGTGTATTTTAATGTCCTTGGTAACATGATAATCGTCTTTCACAGCTGAATATGAATGTCATTAAGGCTCATAGCAAAAAGTCACAGGAACAAATGAACAATCTCAGTTTGAAGAGAGTCTTTCAATTCGGGACCGCTCCAGTCATAGAAATAAAACCTCTGGTTATGCCTCAAAATGTCTGTTCACAAGAAGACCCTGAATACACAGAAATAGAATATTTAGAGAGCGAAGACTTCATAGACGATGCAATGGACGTGGAAAGTTTGTCTTTTGAATCGCCATTAACACTAGAAGCATCTAAAATCATAAATGTCATGGAAAAAACTAAGTATACCAAGACTACGATTTCAAAGACGATCAAAGAGGTTACACCGGAGGACACAGTCGCTACATTGAAAACGGGTAAGGGGAAAGGGAAAATTGTACCTTAACCTCTCGTATATATCTTAAAGTAATGTATTTAACCTCCTGAGGTCCGATGTCCTGTTATTAGGACTTATTCTAATGTGACATTGAACTCAACTCATTAGTGAAAAAGTTGAAATTTCACTGAACAAAATTTGACGTGGGCGGCGGGAGGTTTAAAGTATTATTGTTAGTAACATAATATTTCTATAACCTTCTTCCTGTAAAAAAAATATAAAAAGAAAACAAACAAAATACTGTAGGAACATGTTTATCAACCGTGCATGTACACTTTATAACAATAATAAGAAACTTATGGATATAGACATATTCAACTGTAACATAGACTCATTAAAGAATGTTTTTAAGGCAAATAATTAATAAATAGTGAATATACTATGCTATTACTATGCTTTGCTTCGTTTGAGATGTTAATTTTGATTTACTTTTGAAATGGATTATGTGATGGCACAAAATGGTTACACAAGTTTTTAGGGTAAGATAGAATATAGTAGTATACATTTCTGTTAGTGATGTGATAATTAATTATTATGTTTTACACATGTATGAGAATTGCGGTAATGATACTACATTTCTCATATTTGTTTTGGAAACTATAGGTCTATATTTAAGCATGTAAAATATTTGTAACTTTGTCTTTGTATGACTGTTTGTTGCACAATAAATATAAATAAATAAAATAAATAAATATGGTTTTCCAAGAAAACAGCATACATAGGGCGATCCTCGTCATAGTAAAAAATCATCAGGTTGCCAAGATCTATTAACGACCGCTTTAGCCTAGTTGGTAGTGACCCTGCCTACGAAGCAAGAGGTCCTGGGTTCGAATCCCGGTAAGGGCATTTATTTGTGTGATGAGCACGAATATTTGTTCCTGAGTTATGGTTGTTTTCTATGTATTTAAGTATTTATTTATCTATATAAGTATGTTTATCGTCGTCTAGTACCTGTAGTACAAGCTTTGCTTAGTTTGGGACTAGGTCGATTTGTGTAAGATTGTCCCCTAATATTTATTTATTTATTTATTTAATGAGACATGTTTCGTTTCTGTTGGTGGGCGGGGACAGTGCCCATACAAATTTGCCCACTGTCCTTTCAAAATTTAGATGTAAGTTGGCGTACAAATAGGCAAAGATCTAGACTGAGACATAGAATACTTAATTTAATGTCCCGGTAATGCGTTCCCCTGAGGGTAATATTTTAACTTTAAAAATAAAATAAAAATCAATATTATTATCTTACACAAATAGACCTAGTCCCAAACTAAGCAAAGCTTGTACTATGGGTACTAGACGACGATAAACATACTTATATAGATAAATAAATACTTAAATACATAGAAAACATCCATAACTCAGGAACAAATGTTCGTGCTCATCACACAAATAAATGCCCTTACCGGGATTTGAACCCAGGACCTCTTGCTTCGTAGGCAGGGTCACTACCAACTAGGCTAAAGCGGTCGTCACTTTAAGCATGAACGTATCATTTTAAAGAAAAAATAATTTCCAGATACGGAATTGGCTTTTGAGAAAGAATTTAACTTTGTAATAACAATGTTGAGTAGAGAGGAACAGAAGCAGAAGGTAGAAGATAGGAAAAGGAATAGAAGCTCCGCGTACAGTTGCGACTTGTGTGGGAAGGAGTACGTCGCAGAAAACACTCTAATAAAGCACAAGAGATACTACCATGACCCGGTAAGTAAATAAATAATAATAATAAAAATACAGGGTTATTTGTAATTCACTAGCATCCATTTAACCCTAAACTCCTACCACTTAAACAAATGTTTTTTGTTTTACGGCTTTTGTCATAACTTAATATTTTTGGTGTGATAACGTTTTGAAAATTTGAGATTAGAGAGAGAGAGAGAGAGAGAGATGTTTATTTACACATATTCGATACACAGGAAATACATTTGACAGGAAAAGATACAAATAAAAATCATCGAATAGTATAAATTGGGCCCCACTCAGCATAATGTTGCGGCAAGCCGCAACGCTGTTTTTCAGTGGGACCCATTTAAAAACTAAACACAAAAAAAAACAACACATTGTGAAGACACGAACGCCAGCGGAAAATGTAGTTCGCAACAAAAACCTAGATAGGTATACAAACCGGAAGTATGTATGGCAACACTTGATCAGTTTAATCGTATCAGAACCATTAAACCGCAACAAATTACGCCAAAGATTATTCTGGCTACTGTAGTGAATTATCAGCAATTTCACAAATTTTGATATTGTGACGCATTCACTCAACCTTCGATAAAACAAACTTAAAAACAACAAAACATTCTAAAGACTTAAGGTTAGGCAGGAACGCAGCCCGGCCCTTTGTAAAGTCGTTCACATTAAAATTAAGCTACCGCCATTTCGTGTGAAAAAAAAAAAAATACTTAGCAAATAACAAATAGGTAACAAAAAAATATATAAATACATCCCAACGAATAATTAAAAACAATTAAAAAGTCTGTGTCAAATGCGCTCAATATACGTGTTGCCCTGAGAGCGTTACCCAAGCCAGCCAAATGTCTTGTTGGAGTTGGAGCAAGGTAAGTATAGTGTTCTGTTTAGGTTATCCATTCAGCGCGAGAAAGTGAATTTTACATTTTGTTTTAAAATTATGCTTTGACTTTAAAGCACGGATCGGTGGAGGCAGATCATTCCAACACTTCGTGGCCGCGTATCGAAAGCTACCACGAAATGCAGCTGAGTGGTGCGGAGGGAAAATAAGCTGAAGGTACCTCTCAGGACGGACTTCCGCAGACCTGGCGTTACGCGACCAGGTCAGCCTACTGTACAGATACGAAGGCTGTTGCTGGTTAACAATACCAAACATAAGAGTGGCCATGTGCAGTTTTCGGCGCGAAGACATATTCAAAATGCGATTCCGGTTAATGAACGGAGATACATGGGAACGGGGAGGAATAATAAAACAGAAACGCGCGCATGCGTTTTGAACGCGTTGTATTACGCGCTGTGTACGCGCCAAAAGGCGCGGGCCATATACGATGTCTCCGTAGTTCAACTTTGACAGTACCAAAGCATCGCAAAGTCTGATTCTAAGCTCAACATCGAGGTATTCTCGAATTTTATATAGCAGCTTAAGCCTGTAAAAGCAATTACGCACCGTGTTATGCAAATGTGATTCGAACCGTAATTCCCCGTCCACGAGCAAGCCCAGGTTGCGGGCCTCAAGCACGCGTTCCAGAGGCTTATCGTCAATGTGCACCTTGAAATTAACTTTGGATAATTTATCTATCTGTTGTTTTGACCCCAGGATTAAGTATTTTGATTTACTGGGGTTTAAGATCAAAGAATTACGATGCGACCAGGCATTAGTCCTGTCAAGATCCTCGTTGAGCTTGTCAACCTGTAAGCACGCGTTGTCAACGCCACACGAAATGTACACTTGCAGGTCATCCGCATAAATGTGGTAGTTACAATTTCTTATCATTTGCGTAATATCACTGGTATAAAGGGCAAACAATACCGGAGCCAGGATGGACCCTTGCGGAGCACCCCTGGGTACCGAGCACAGCTCAGACACCGCGCGCTCACCGTTCCGTCTACACAATTCAACTAGCTGACTGCGGTTACTCAGATAACTAGCAAACCAATTTACGGTGTCATTATCAAATCCGTAGTACGATAATTTTGACAGGAGTAGAGAAATATTTATAGTGTCGAAAGCCCTAGAAAAATCGAGTAAAGTAAGAATTGTACCGTACCCATTGTCCTGTGCCGATAATATACTATCTGTGACGTCCAGTAGCGCAGTAGCAGTACCCCGGTTTTTGCGAAAACCAGACTGAACAGCAGGTAGGATATTGTTTAGTTCAAGATATTGTGACATTTGTTCACAAACAATTTTCTCTAGGACCTTTGAAAAACAAGGCAACAGACTGATTGGGCGAAGATCTTTGGTACTTAGAGGGTCTGGTATTTTAGGGATAGGTCGTACTAAAGCTGTTTTCCAACAGTCGGGAAAAGAATTGGTTGCTATTGACATATTTATTATTGAAGTGAGAATTGACAAGGTACGGGGCAGCGTAAGCACTAACAAGTCCAAGGAAATTTCATCTATGCCCTGCGCATTTGATTTGAAGGTTTTTATGATTTTGAAAACATGAGATTCCGTTACTGGTTTAAGTCTAAAAGTAGTTTGGCTATGCCGATGAAATTCGAAAAAGGTTAGATCACTAATTGAAACGTGGTTACTACCGGGCAGGTCAAGAAAATGCCCATTGATTTTATTGGGATCATTGAAATGCGCTGGCAACTCCCCTTTCGTGCGGTTATCGCTAATAACATTGTTTTTAAGGTTTTTCCACAAAGTTTTAGAATCATTGATATTACAATTTATTTTTTGTTTAAAATAGGCCTGCTTTTCAGTGTGTATAGCCGACACTACGATATGCTTAAGGTCTTTGTAATATTTCCTATGAGCAGGAGAGCCCGTCCTCCGATACCTGTCATGAGCCTCGTTACGCAAACGCATCATCTGCTTCACGGTGTGAGTTATCCACGGACACTCGTGGGATTTAGCGAAAACAGTTTTAAGCGGCGCGTGGACATCGAACAAGGAGACAAGAAGTTGATTAAAGGCAGCTACCATTTCATCGAGGCTTGACAAAGAAAGAATATATTCCCAATGTATTTCGTTTAAGTCCTGTCGAAATAAATCCTGGTCTATGTCCTTCAGTGGTCTGTAAACTATCCGTCTCGGTTTGGGCTTTGCGATTTTAATATCCATCTGACAAGTTACGAAGGCATGAGAGCTCAGATCAGGGATATAATTAACATTTGTGGCGCAAACTGGAGCATCGGTACAAACAAGATCAATCAGCGTACTGCTATGTTCTGTAAAATTAGTTGGCTGGTCTACGTACTGGACTAAATTGAAATGTAGTAAAAAATTCATTATTTTCTTAGTACTCGTATCATCAGAATGTAAAATATTTATATTAAAATCTCCTAATATAATAACAAAGTCGCTCTTAGCAAAGTGACTGACGGATTCACTAAGGGCATCAATGAATGTGTCAACGTCGAGCCAAGGCGGCCGGTATGCTGTGCCAATTGCAACCCTCGCACCGTTGACGGTAAGGTTGAGCCACATCTGCTCGACCGCGTCGTGTGTAGTAGGGTGCGCACACACACGAGCGCGCAAGCCGTCTCTGACGTAGAAGCCCACCCCACCACCGCGCGAGCGCACGGCGGCGGGCCGCGGCGCGTGGCGCAATCTATAGCCGCTTAGCTTTGGAGCACGAGTGTCCTCGCCCTGCCTGAGCCATGTTTCGTTTATTGCCATTATATCAACAGAGAAAGTCTTCATTGCTACAATAAACTCCTCATGCTTTGTACCGAGAGAGCAAGGATTAAGCAAACCAACCAAAAGATTGTTTTTTCCAATCATCATGTAATATTATTATATAGGTATCGGTTTATGTAATTTGTTGTTGTAATTAATAGTTGCACGCGATTTATAACAACGCCATCAGTGAAAAACATGAGTGAATAATAAAGATATGAGTGGGAAAATAAAAATTGCTCTTGTATACGGCTACGCAAATCAAGCACATCTGACCCGACTATTCTGTAAGCTATAACCACAGAACATGACACAGCGGAGAAGAAAAGGCAAAAAACATACAATGGTATTATTACATACACAACAAGAACAGGCATTTCAACTATCGTCCCAGAGAAAAAATTAGGCCTTAAACTATGGTTTTCAGAAAAACCTGCGCAATGTCCGCCTCGGAGCGAACTCTGCTGACCGGAGCGTCCCTATCACGCCGGGCAAGCACGCGTCCTCCACTGGTCCAGGGGGCTCTCCAGCCGTGCTTCGCACATTCCCGCCTCACCAAGTAGAACAACCCTCTGTTGTGTTTGGTGAGGCGCTCGTTTACGTAAAACCGGCACGGAGGGCCCGGCAGACCGAAGCCGGTGGTGTCAGCGCCCCGGCGCACCCGCGCAGCACGCAGCAGCTCGTCGCGGGGCGCGCGGCGCGCCCGTGCCACTGCCAGGAGAGCACAGGGACGCTTCTTCCCCAGGTAGCCGCTGAGAATTGCCTCCTGTCTCCCCATTTCCCCCCGCACGTCGAGGCCCGCCCACTCGATTGGCAGAGACGATGTCCCGATCGTCGAGGGTAACCCCGAGCTTCTGTGCGACCAGAAGTACCAAATGTGCCGGACGCTCGTTAGTTTCTTCGGGGATCCCAGTGAGTTCCAAATCGTTTACCAGGAGCTCCTGGTCCCGATCATGGAGCTCCATTCTCAACCGGGCTATCTTATCCGTTAGTTCCGCATCGACAACGCCCGCCCCAGCCGCCAGGCGCTCCTCCATGCGCTCCTCCATGCGCGACACTTTGTCTTCAACCGCATCCATCCGAGACCTGAAGATTGATAAATTTTTATTTATCTCTGCTATCTCCTGACGCAGTCCTGCCATTTCGTTCCGCATGGAGTTGAAGTCTGTTCGGAACAGTTTTATCTCCTTGGCCAAGTCGTGCATGGGGTCCCGGGCGGGGGCCGCGGCGGGAGCTCGGGCGGGAGGCGCAGCAGAAGCCCGGGTGGAGGCCACGGTGTGAGCCGGGGCGTGGGTCGGAGCGGGGGTCGGGGCACAGGTCGGCGCGGAGATCAGCGCAACCGCATCACCTCCCTCGCAAGAAAACTCGCTCACTTTCACCGGCGTGTCGGAGTTGTCCATTCGGGGCACTTTGGCTCTGCAATTTGGGCACGCCCAGGACGCCGCAATGCACGCCCCCTTCGGGATGCCCACACAGCCCCTATGGTAAACGGCGACGCATTTCCCGCATTTAGCGACATCTGTCGCAGCCACAAATTTGCCGCAGCCCGAACATTGCATAGCCATAGCCAATAAGTAATAGGTATATTTATTTAAATTATTTACTGTCCTGACAATGATCGACACAAATGTACGTACACGGGCTATCAAACAGATGGCGCTGTCCCGCGTAAACAACCAAAGTCAGACAATAAACACCCAAAACAAGTTCCCACTCAGAGGTACCGTTATGCACAAAAAAAAAAAAAAAAGAAAAAAAACCAGCCGACGCGTCGCACAAACAACAACTTTCAATACACAATGATATTATTTATGTTCACAAAAATAATTTTTTCGCCACTTTTTTGTTAAAGTGGGTAAGACACAAGAAAGTAATTTAATGTTGTAGTTTTGTTTTTGTTCCAAAGTAATGTTCTACACTTCACTCCAACTGGATAACACTTGATGTAATCTATTAGTTGTTAAGCCATATATTCACAGTAAATACGAACTTGGCGAAGATGGTGTTTAATTTTAGAATAATAGAACAGTAATTCTGCTATCCAATGTCACCAACGTTCGTGACGTCACCTCTTATTTTTACGATACTCTGTGTATTTGTATGGGAAAAAGAGTGCTTCATTTTAAAAAGTCGTAAAACAAAAAACATTTGTTTGAGTGGTAGGAATTCAGGGTTAAGAGGATGTCAGTGAATAGGGATGTTGACACCATTAAAAAAGAATTTGAAGACACGACTCCAGTAAAAAAAACGCTTTATTTCAGCCCTGAAAGTCAGATTAATTTTCGATTAAATGCAAAATTAGATTTTTTGTTGCTTTAAAACAAATAAATAGTTAGTTGATTGAGCATTGCGAACAATGACGTCATATGTCGCTATTGTCATTCAAATTCTATGGGAGATTGTGTTTTGACAGCTCATAAAAAGAACGTCAGTTGATTGGTGGTGTCAACATCCCCATTACAAATAACCCTGTATAACAAAAATACGGATTAAAGTGGTGTCGTCGCGATATGTAGCTCCTAGAGGAAGCCCACTCCAACTTGTGTCTGTTTGTGCAGAGCTCGCCGCTGGAGTGCGACGTGTGTTTCCACCGGTTCCGGTCGTTGCAAAACCTGCGCACGCACCGGCTGTCCCGGCATCGCGCCGTGTTCACCTGCAAGGAGTGCGGAGACGTCTGCCGGAACAGGTTTGGCGCCATTCATTTATTACGTTAAATGATTTTTGCCAGGTTTTGACCCCCTCGATGGTGGTGGTTAGAACTTACTATTTTTATTTAAAATCCAAGGACGGCGGTTGGTGCATCAGCCGATAAATTCCAATTTGATCACCGCATCGAACGCACCTCGAACTGTTTTGCATACTTCCTTGTACTTACCTTAGGATATAAGGGTGAAGCAACTTTTTAGTGCCACCCGTTGCTATGGTTAGATAAATTTTCTCCCTTGGACAACCTAAGCATTTTTCTATGAAATAGTATGAAGTGTCACTTAGTCACTTGGACAACCAGGGACAGAGTAAACAACACAACAAAAGTTGATTCACCCATAAACATCTTTAACTTTACTACAATTTTCATTAAAAAATAACTCTACATCAGGGATCGTTACCGGTATTCTACTACCGGTTTTAAATAAGGTATTACCGGTTATAATTGGATTTCGCAGCGCTATTTATATCGCTAAACCTCGGTTTAGCGGTTTTGCCAATTGACAACCTTTCTTTTTTTAACACCTGTAAATTACTGCAGGAATCTATAGAGTTTCACCTCCTGGACACGGAAAAATATTTATTATAATTTATTTCTCCATATTTAAAAAAATACAACAAATTTAAAAACATATATATGTACTTACAAATAGTGCCACAGAATAGATATGTTTCCTTTACCCTTTTCACTAGACAAAAGAGCTGTCATAATTTTAAATTTGATAACAACCTTAACGTCAAATTTACGTCATCACTTTTTTTTAATAGAGACTAGACAAAAGTAATGGATCTATTCTATAGTTACGCTCTTTTAGAATAAGCACATCTTTAAAAAATTGTAACAAATTAATTAATAATCCTAGTGAAAATTTAAAACTATCAGTGTCATTCTCTTTCCAAACAGAATACAGAGAACGAATCAAATTATAGAATTAGAAATATGAAATGTTGTCAATTGACAACAATACCTATATTTGATACTTTATCCTTCAAAACCTCTATCGGTAATACCTATCAATGTCAAGTAGAAGTACTAATCGACAGTTTAGCTAGCCATGCGCATTGTTATTGCGTGACATACACTATTGCACCTATTTTTTGCGTTGTCTAATTGACAACTTAACTTTCAAGTGCAACTTTAATAGCGGTATTGAATACAGGTATTCAATATAGTAAATAGTGTACACATAGCGATATACACAAAGGCAAAATAACAACAATACCTGTAATTGGAATATACATAGGTATTATTTTTTTAGCGGTAATAGTTTGATAATTTGTATACAGGTATTAAATAAAACCGGTTCACAATCCCTGCCCTAAACTAAACACTTTAACTTTCCAGATTATAGGGCGGAAACAGTAATAACTAAGGTTCTTTTGTAACTTCGGGTATGGTACTCTGAATATACAAATACTAATACAAATTCTTTATTATACATGAAAATCAAGTTTAACAAAATATAAGAAAACAGTTTACAATAACCTCAAAGTCAAAGTCAAAGTCAAAATGATTTATTGCATATCACATTACAGGCATAAGCTGGAATAATAGATTAGGTAAACATGTGACGCCCCGTAAGGGCACGGCAATATCAGAGGGCTATTTTTACAATTATACCTGATGACCAAGTGACAAACATGCATCAGTGCTTCAAATAAGATTGCACTGGCCCCTACACTAGGCGCAGCCTGTCCCGTAGGTAGCCAATTGAACACAAATTTCAATTTAAGTACGAAGTATCTTTTTCTATTTTTTTTTTTCAACTTCATTTTTTTTATTACTTTTTCGGTCAAAATTTTATCGAAGGAGTGTTAAAGTCTCTCGGTAGAGGACATAACATAGATGCGCGCTTTATCACTGCATAATGTGATTATAACAGACTGAAGTGTACGATGTATGGGAAAAATTCGTCGCTAACTTCTAGACCAGTGATGGTGTAGGGGTAAGCACGCAGCACGGAACGCTGAGGACCTGGGTTCGATTCCCAGCATTGGTCTTTTTTTCTGGGGTTTTTTCTGTGCATCTATATTTCAGTTTGTATTTAGTTTGAAATACAAATTTCAATAGCAAATGCGAAACGACAATAAGAACAGCTATGTGTGTGCGTTTAAAAGAAAAGGTTACAAAAATAAAAATAAAAAATAAAATAAAAAACTAACTCACTTGTCATCATCATTTTGCATCAGGGTTAATCGCGGATCAGTTTCATCTAAAATAAACTTTCCAGAATCAACGCAAAAGACCACTACTTCATACACCAAGGGAGGACTTACACTTGTCCCCACTGCCTGATGAAGTACGTCCGGCAGAGCTCGTTCTATGCCCACATGAGGCTCCAGCACCCGGGGGAGAGCGAGCCGTGCGATGAGTGCGGGGAGACGTTCACGGGGAACGTGGGCTTGTTGGTGCATAAGCGGATGCAGCATTGGCCGGTAGGTAGACTGACAGACAAATTAACAGCGTATAACACAAATACACATTAGATCTCTATGAAACTCGGAAATTAAATTTCCGATATCACATAATTAATAGATAATCACGCACTATTAACTAATTTATACTATTCGATATTTCTTTATTTCCTGTCAAATGTATTTTTTTTCTGTGCTTGTATCGAATATGTGTAAATAAGCTCTCTCTCTCTCTGCTCTCTCTCTCATAATCAATACTAGATGAAAAAACGGGCCATTCTTTTAATTCTTATTTCGTCTCATTCTGTATTTGTCAGGTTCGCTATATTTTTGGTGAAATTCTGCAACTTGTCTCTATCTCATACGTCTTATTCGTTTTTCGTCCCGGTCTTCCTTGGACTCATTCGTCGTTCTTCCCTTACGTTTTTTGTCTCATTTACTTATTCGCCAAAATTATTTCGATTCGATCGGTGCTATGTGACTAAAGATAGACTGCGAGCGAATGACACTAAAAACGAGGGAGACAAACAAAGAATAAGTCCAAGGAAGACCGCGACGAAAAACGAATAAGCCTTATTAAGAGAGAGACAAGTTACAGAATTTGGCCAAATAAGATAATGACGGATACTTAGCGAATAAGACGAATAAAGAATGAGTGACGAATACAGAACGAGACGAAATAAGAATTACCTAATCGAAAAAAGAATGAGTGAGGCGAGATAATAGAATACCGAAATTTTGGAGTCTTTCTCATTCAAAATCACGAGTACTGTTCATTTTGATAAAGAAAAGTGTCCTTATTTTCGAGTCCGTTTTGTGACTTTTTCGTACAGTTTATATGGCACGTTTTTTTATCATCAAAATCAATAGTAATCTTAATTCTGAGTATGAAAACCCCAAAACCACACAATTATAGAAAATAAGTAGAAGCTACATTTCAAATGCCCATGTGTCATATGCAAGGTTAACGATAGTAGATGGTTGAATCAACTTTTTAGTGCCACGCGCTGCTATGGTTACACAAATTTTGTCCCCTGGACAACCTAAGCATTTTTATATGAAACAGTATGGAGTGTCACTTGGACAACCGGGGACAGAGTAAACAACACAAAAAAGTTGATTCAACCAGGTACAAATAACAGTAATACAGCTGTCCGCATTCCCTTCACTTGACTTTTTACTTCCAGAACGACAAACCAAATAAAGACTTCAAATGTTCAGTTTGCGAAGTCACGTTTTTGAGCGCCGATGCGCTGCAAAGGCACGCGGAGCTGAGTGTCGGAGTGCCGCATGCGGCGCTGTGGCCCTGTGCCGCATGCGGCGACACTTGTGGCAGTGAGGTCGCCCTCGCCGCACATGCGGTGAAGAAACACCCGCCAGATCAGCATTACTGCAAAAAGGTCCTTTGATTTTTTTGGAGTTTTATTTTATTTATTTCTTTGCATTTGTCCGAAAAGCACTATTAACCTCGGCGGGAAATGGGGTTGTAGTTTTGAGGTATTCCTTGCAATGAAACTACCGTCTAGTTCTATAGCTAGTTTTCCCTATATAAGGTAGAGGCGATTTAGCGACCACATGCATTGACTTGGAAATTCAACCTTATTATTTTAGTGATAAGTTACAATATCCATTGTAATTACTGAAAATACTACTAGCTTTAAAAATATCCTTGGCCAGGTAAGTATTTAATAGCTGCTTTTAATTCTGCGATAGTTTGCTCTAATCAGTGGGGCCTTATTAAGGGTTATAACTGACTTTCACCTCGGCGCATGCGCCCTATAAGTACGTTCGTTTATAGATACACATATCGTCACAACTTTGAAAAAATCTCGTATCTCAAATCAATATGTAAACCAAACTGAACTTTATTGCACACTCAGTAAAGTTCAATTAGCCAGATTATCGATTTTAAGATACGAGCTTTTTTTCAAAGTAGTGACGATATCACTCTATCTATCTACCATCTAGCAACCCCTTGCTTCCCGGCCTCTGTAGTAATAGTACTTTTGTATATAAAAACTACCGTGAGACTCAGTCATAGTGAAAAATTACGGATAATTCACGTCTATGATGAGTTCAGCTGGACACGTTTCGGGTTCCGTAGCCCTCCTTTCCAAAGGCACACGTCACAGCGGCTGCTAAGCGCGCACTGCGCGCTACCGCTCTGGTCGCGCGGCTGCTCGACCCAACTGACAGCGACACACAACTACCCCCGTTCGATCGCACTCACCGTTAACGCAGTACGAATATTCAACACTGTTATTCAACTCGGGGGTACCGACCCACCACTACCCCGGTTGAAATTTAGCGGTAGCGAGCGCGCAGTGCGCGTTTGGCAACCGCCCGTGACGTGTGGCTCCGGGAAGAAGGGCTACGGATTATTCCAAAACATAGGTTAAACTGGATCATAGACGTTAAGCAGCTATTGAATACTTACCTGACCAAGGATATTATTATAGCTAGTAGTATTATAATATTTTTTTTTTTACAATACAATACAATACAATTATTCTTTATTGATCACCAAAAACAGTACAGTAGGCGGTCTTATCGCTAAAAAGCGATCTCTTCCAGACAACCAATTACTCAGAAATTAATAAATATCAACAGACGAATGTAGGTGGCAGAAATAACAGACAAGAGAAACGCAGTATTACTTAATAGACAACAAACAATAAAAACAATACAAATATAATATAAATTATATAAATAAACAAATACATTCAATATAATACTTATACACTACATATACTTAATACAAAATATCAATGGAAAAAAATGTCAAAAGGCCGCATGTGAGAAAAGGATTTAAAAAGGAAATTAAAAAAACAATATAAACAAAAACGTGACGTTTTACGTGAGTTATTCGTATTTTTACACCATGTTCTATTCTGCCCTCATAATGAAGAATGCAGTAATCGAGAAAAAATCGATTTTGACTTTACGCAAATGCCATTTTGCGTAAAATGTCAAAATCGTTTTTTTTTGTCGATTACTGCATTCTTCATATGAGGGCAGTATTGCCTTTGACTTCGAATTGTTTGTCTGTAGTGCGACAAAACTTTTTCTAACGCGGCGTCGTTCGCGCTGCACGCGGACCGGAAGCACAAGAACCGGCGGCAGGTGAAGGACCCGGTGGGATACGTGAAGAACACCCGCTCGGAAATCTGCGAGATTTGCGGCAAGGTGTTTAATGTAAGCAGATCGCCTTTTTATTACTGTGCAATCTGTATCTATACCACAGCTATGGCTATGTTTCGTTTTTTTCCATATTTCAATTAACATAAGAAATATAAGCTTTCAAAAACTGAAAAAATTGCCCAATTTCAACGTCATTTTCAGACACTCATCAGAAAAAAATCCCTTATATAAACAAAAAAAAGAAAACATAGGGGCATAGCTATATCTGTCTTCTAATTATTTTTGACAAAAATAATTTTATTGGTCCAGTTTTCGAGAAGAAAACAGGGGATTACGAAATGCTGTTTTGATCAATTTTACGCGCCTATTAACGTTCTGAGCTGCAGTTGTCCCGCTCTCGCTGTACTGACACGGAGGGGTTCGGGCGAGACAGCGACATTTCATTAAAATACCTATTTCTCAAAAGTCTCTCAGCCATCGTACCTTCTTAATTGATCAATGATCATCAAATATTACTAAAGTTTACAACAAAAAAAAATACTTTTCACGACCAAAAATATGTATAATAAATAATAAATAAATAAATAAATAAATATCATGGGACAATTCACACCAATTGACCTAGTCCCAAAGTAAGCTTAGCAAAGCTTGTGTTATGGGTACTAAGCAACGGATAAACATACTTATACACGGTGAAATTTTAGTGGTTGTTTTCCCGAAACGAGGTGATTTAGTATCGATTGTACAATCGATTTATAATTACTATTTTGACTAGAGTCAAAAATCCAATTGTGAAAAACGAATGTCGAAAATGACCGCAAACCAATAGTAACGCTTCGTTGGTACCTAACCTATCGTACGATCGTACGCTACTTGTACCAACGAAGCGTTACTATTGGTTCGCGGTCATTTTCGACTTTCGTTTTTCACAATTGGATTTTTGACTCTAGTCAAAATAGTAATTATAAATCGATAGTACAATCGAAACTAAATCACCTCGTTTCGGGAAAACAACCACTAAAATTTCACGGTGTATAGATAAATAAATACTTAAATACATAGAAAACATCCATAACTCAGGAACAAATATTCGTGCTCATCACACAAATAAATGCCCTAACCGGGATTTGAACCCAGGACCTCTTGCTTCGTAGGCAGGGTCACTACCAACTAGGCTAAAGCGGTCGTTAAGCGGTCGTATGTATGTAAACCCTTTATGGGTAATGGGTGAATCATATTGTTCGTGTTGTTTGCTTAGTGAATCAGCCTTTTCTCGCCACCCGTTGATATGGTTACACAAATTTTGTCCCCTGGACAACCTAAGCATTTTTCTATGAAACAGTGCGACGATGTCACTTAGAGCACTGAGGACTGAGTAAACAATACGACAAAGTTGATTCACCCAAATTAACTTTAATTTTGATCGATGGAATGACTATGATTTTCATCATTGTGAAAGTATACGGAGTACTCTGAATCTTAAAAGGAGTTTAATTTGACCTGTTTCGGGCTAATCCGCAGCCCTTCTCCCGAAACATATCGAGTTAAACTCGTTTTAGGACTCGTTTTAGGTCACATTCGAGCAATAAACTCAAATTTCATTCATTCATTCATTTTGAGCAGGGGGGTTTCACTCCGCAGTTCAGGTATGTTCGGCCGGCGCGCCTCCCGGGGAGGCGTATGGCAGTAGATTGTAGGTAAGAGTAGGCAAAATGTTATACCCAAAGTAGACTTTTTGTTCGAGAGTGATACTTCTGTACGCTAGTACTATTTTATTCTGTGACTTGAGTAACTTTAATTTACTTTCAGTATGAGGGAGTCTGACGGTAGTTTCATGTTTAAAGTATAATTTTCGTCTGCAGAACCGAACGAAGCTGCAGTACCATAGGAACGGGCATTTGGGTCTCAAGCCGTTCCAGTGCCCGCATTGCCCTAAAGCATTCACCCAGCAAACTAACCTCAGGGTACGACCATTTATCATCATTAAAATTATTCAATTATTTATTATCATCATAATAAATAAATGGGTGAATCAACTTCTTATTGAGACTGAAAAACTAGTTAAAAGCTATTGAATTACCTCATAAATTCTCAAAATTCCCCCACACACACTGCATACACACACGCACGCGCACACTCAAGCATACATACACCACACACACACACACACACACACACACACACACACACACACACACACACACACACACACATACTCATACATACGCACACACCCCACACACACGTATGCACATGCACTCACACAAATTCGAACACACTGTAATCGCGTAATCCGTTTTTATTTTTATCTAATGTTAACTTCTTTAACACTTCAGTTCTGTTAATCCAGTTAATCGCACTCGCAGGCTACCAAGATACAGGCTCAGCCTAGTTTGGAGTCTGATAGATGTACCGTATTTTTTGTAACAAGTGTTTTTGGTAAATAAACTATTTTTATTTTTTTTATTTATTTTTAGTTGCTATGGTTACACAAAGTTTGTCCATCATAATAATAAATAAATGGGTGAATCAACTTTTTAGTTGCTATGGTTCCACAAATTTTGTCCCTTGGACAACCTTAGCATTTTTCTGTGAAACAGTATGAAGTGTCACTTGGACAACCGGGGACAGAATAATCAACACAAAAAAGTTGATTCACCCAAATAAATCATGAGACAATTGACACCAATTGACCTAGTCCCAAACTAAGCAGTGCTTGTGCTATGCTATGAGGTGTATGCACTAGACAACGGATTAACATACTTACATAGAGACACATATTAAACGTCCAAGAGTCGAGCACAAACATTCGTATTTTTCATACAAATATCTGCCCCGACAGGGCATCGAACATGGGACCCTATATTCGGTTATTACATTGATGACCGGATAGCCCAATGGTTAGAGAACCTGACTACGAAGCTTGAGGTCTCGGATTCGTTTACCGGTCGGGGCAGATAATAGTATGAAAAATATCCGTCTGTGTTCGAGTTTTTGATGTTTAATATGTATTTAAGTATGTATTTATCTATTATGTATTCATATGTTTATCCGTTGCCTAGTACCCATAGTACAAGCTTGCTTCGTTTGGGACTAGGTCAATTGGTGCCATAGTCCCATGATTTATTTATTTATTTGTGTTATAGTTCCATATGCAAGTACACACGGGCGAGCGGCCGTACCAGTGTGAGCAATGCCCGCTGGCCTTCGCTGCCCGAGGCAACTTCACACGGCACATTAGAAACGTGAGAAATTTCACATCATATCACGATCTGGAGATTTCACTTTAATTTTGTAAAATTTTTCAAACATTTTCATACGAAAGTGAATCAACTTTTTGGTGCCACCCGTTGCTATGGTTACACAAACCCTTGTTGTCCCTTGGACAACCTAAGCATTAACAGTATAAAGTGTCACTTGGACAACCGGGGACAGAGCAAACAACACAAAAATGTTGATTCACCCACGAAAAAAATATGCTGGCCACGAAATAGGTTCTCACGATTAAAAATACGTCATAATCTAGGATGATTATGACGTGCCTATACTGTAGGGTCATCGTCATAAATAAGTGATCAGATCACTTTTGTACCTTGTCTCTTTAACGTCATGTTTGAAAAGTCATACGAAATTATGTAACGACTGAAAGCGAAAAGGTACAAAAGTGATCACTTATTTATGACGTTGACTGTACATCCCACTGTAGGACACAGGCCTCTCAGAATGTTGTACCCACGCAAACACACACCCCGTTGAGTTTCTTCTCAGTTGTCTGCAGGTTTCCTCACGATGTTTTCCTTCGTCGTGAAACTCATGGTTCAAATGTAATTTCGAACATAAATTCAAAGGTATACGAGGACATTTGTCTAACTTTCACTGTTATTTAATTTCAAGGTAAGTCTTATGGACAAAAGCTAGTTACGCGGTATTGCACGCGCACCGACGATAGGTCAATCCACTAGATGACTACATGAATGCCTTTAGTCCCTTTTGGTAACCAAATTTCCGTAACCACCCAGTAACGCCATCTATGGCTCTAGGCAGTTCCGAAATGTTGGTTGCGAAACGGGACTAAACCGATAAATAACTAATAATAATAACTTTATTTTCAGTAAACTTAAACAAAAGTAATACATTAGAGATTAAAAATAACATAGATCTACGGTATCTTAAGGCTGTGAGCCCCAGTGTGAACGTTATTTTGTACGGTATTTTATGTCGGCGACTACGCATAGCGTAATGGCGTATTGTCGGTTTGGTGTGAACGAAAAAGTGAATATGTATGGAAATACAATAAACTGCGTAACGCGCGCTCACAATCGGCGGCCGACAGTCGGTTTGGTTTGAACGCAGAATAAATGTGCCTGAACTAGGATAAACTCAAAGAGTATTGTAATATTATATGAACAAGAGTGGCAACTCTATGGTCAAATATGCATGTATGGAAGGTGCTGCTGCCCTACGCCCTGGTGAAGAACTAATGTGACGTATCTATAGATGTATACCTATCTATATGTATATGTTGGTAGTGATGTACAGCTATAATTACGCGTAATTTTAATTGATAGGCTAATTGCCACTATTCGTATTTTAGCCGTCTAATTCAAATCAGCATATACGAAGTATAAGCGGCTAAACCCGATTTGCACTATACGGCTAAAATACGAACATTGGCAAGTGGCCTATCATTTAAAGTCCTTGACCGTACAATTTGGTACGCCATGGCCATGGCCGATGAATGACAACTGACAAGTTTGACAAGTCAACCAAGATGGCCGCTAATTTAGTTCTTTAAAAAACACCAGAGATCGCTGTAGTCGCATGAAAAGTGTGATTTATGTAAGTGTGCCCCCCCTGGATAAACCTGTATCTCAGGCAAATCAAATAAGTGCAATGAAATAACGCTAATTAGTTGATGAATGCTTGTCGTTAGGTACACATGCGGGTGCGGGTGGAGTGCGACAAGTGCGGCAAGATGGTGGGCGCCTCGTCTCTCACCTCGCACGTGCGCGCCGTGCATCTGGGCCAGCCGTACGGGCGCCGGAAACGGGACCGGACGAAGAAGCCGGTCCGTGTCACGGAATCGTAACAGCCTTATAACTACGAAGTGCAAAATTCGAACTTCGTATCGTGCCATTCCTCTCACGCTGATAGTATTTAATACAAGAGCGAGCAAGACGATGCGATACGAAATTCGATTTTCGAATTTCGCAGTAGCCCCTCAGCTCGTTTACACTCGCGTACGAGTGGCGAGACGAACTGCGAGCCGAGCAACGAGACGGGAGTGTGAATAGACGCTCGCGGCTCGCATCGCGGCTCTCATCGCGTCTCGTCTCGTGATTCGCAACGCTCGCGTCCGGCGAGCCGAGACACGAGATGCAACGAGGCGAGAGTGTAAATGTAATATGACAGTCGTAATTTGAAAAATAAATTTGTAATAAATAAAATAGTGTTTTTAATTACATTTTCTTGTATCCCTTTGGTTTATTTGTGAACGATGCCCAAACCAAGTCATGGTGGCCTAGTGGTTTGACCTATGGGCTCTCAAGCAAGGAGTCGTTGGCTTGAGCCCGGGCTCGCACCCCTTGAGTTTCTCGGAATTTACATTTAAAATTTACCTAGAGATTTACGGTGGGGGAAAACATCGTGAAGAAACCTATACAAACCTGCTAAGCAATTCAATTGATTGAATCGCGTGTTATAGACGAGATTCCTTATAAAAGAAATAAGAATGATCATTACAAACAGACAAAAAAAATCATATAATAGTAGATTTTTTTTTTTATTGTACATCAAGGGGATAAAGCACTGCATTATGTCACGGGCGCGATATTGAATCCTGAACGCATCGAGGGACTCTAGATTTAACTCCCGAGCGCAGCGAGGGGGTTTTTAGTTGATTCCCGAGCGAAGCGAGGGAATTAAGATGGAGTCCTGAGAGCAGTGAAGGATTTAAGCGCGCCCAAGGCAAAATCAGTTTTATCCCCGAGGAGTATACTCTACTTTTCTCACCTTTTGCGAGACAATACAAACCAAGGCTACTAGAAAAATACTCGAAATAGACCCAGAAGCACTGATTCTGACACTGACTTTGCGCCTTTCGCAGTTTTTCATTTGTCGAAATCTTTGTAAGCTTTTAAGTATTTTTCCTTCGACTTCTCTGGGAGTACATTATTAACAATTTCTAAGGCCGACCTGGGTTAGGTTAGGTTAGCTACCTAACTCTGAGTTAACTGCTAACCCAGGGTTAACTAGTGTCAAAATGTAAACTAATTTACATGTTTAGACTATAGATGTTATATTGTAAAAGTATTTTTGAATAAAGATTTATTATTATTATTATTATTATTATTATTTATATAGCAGATAGTACAAGACGAAAAGAAACAAAAGTTTTAAATATGTATAGGTACCTATTTAAAACTAACTGCAAAATGCAAAATTACAGAAGTCCTCCATTTACCTGCAGTCAAACCTGCAGTGCTACCTATAAAATAATGATGTATTTTCGCAACCAAGTGCTAATATTTGATTTCTGCTTTGGTAACTAACTAGTTACGAAAGAAGACCTGGAAAAATTGTGCTTATTTCGTAGTTAATAACTAGTTGTGAATTCAAAACTAAAATAATAATAATAATAATAAACGTCACCGCTGGCGCTGCGGCATCCTCGGCTGAAAGCCTCAAACGCTGAAAATATGCCGCCCTAGGAACTAGCTACATGTTTGCGGCGTTTGGCGTTGAAACCTTGGGGCCATGGGGGCCAAGTGCGCGTCGGCTATACAAGGACAAGGATTTGTCGACGCGCCTAATAGAGGCCTCGGGCGACCAGAGGGCTGGCCACTATTTCGCACAGCGAATAAGTATCGCTATACAGCGAGAAAATACGGCCAGCCTTCTGGGCACCTTGCCCATTGACGGCGATTTAGGCCAAATTTTCTGTTTATAGTTTAAGTTTTTATTATGTTTGTTATTGTTTTTTAACCTATAATAATAAATATTAGGGGACAATCTTACACAAATCGACCTAGTCCCAAACTAAGCAAAGCTTGTACTATGGGTACTAGACGACGATAAACATACTTATATACATAAATACATACTTAAATACATAGAAAACATCCATAACTCAGGAACAAATATTCGTGCTCATCACACAAATAAATGCCCTTACCGGGATTTAAACCCAGGACCTCTTGCTTCGTAGGCAGGGTCACTACCAACTAGGCTAAAGCGGTCGTAAAACTGAATTAAAGCTGCATTAAAAATTAACGTTTATTAGCAGAACAGCTCCATGTTTTTGTCTGTAGTATCCGAACAACGAAATGGTAGAAAGTCATGCTGCCCGCATGGTAACACTAAACATCAAATGTCAGTGTCCGTACGGACGATTTGTTTGACATTGACAATGACAATTGACTTTTTTATTTATTGGCGCAAGAAAACATCATAACATAATACGGATTGTTGTAGTAATTAAATTACTGAATTTATCAGTAAAAGTGAGAGGAAACGGCGAAAATCCTTCATTATAATTAGACGTCGGTAACTCGTGGCATTTAGGTAGCATTTGACGTTTTTGACAGACTAGTGAAGTGACTATGTTTCTCTGTACGACTCGAGCAAAGAAACCAATTACAAGACATCTTTTCAAACATTTATTATTTGACTTTCGTGATAGACAATAAATATCTGTTCAAAATTTTTAGAAGTTATATCCTACGTCTACTATTTGAATGTGTTGGTTAAAAAAAAGTTTTGTTAATTTAATTTTTATTGCAACCTTTTTTGTTGACTGTACTTGCATTGTCATCCAACCTACATAAATAAGTATACCAAATTTCAAGCCAATCCGGCCACTGGAAGTGGGTCAAAATCGACTTCCAAAAATTGACCCGTACACACATACATACATACATACATTGCAAGTTAAATAAAAGCTTGTAAAAAGCATTCTTGCGTAAGTTTCTTGGTGTTCTCTTTGATTTCAACTTCTTTATTTTGTAATAAACTATTAAAAATTACTATTGTAAGATATCCTGGATATTTTGATAATGCTATTTTTAGCTTTTGATAAACAAGTTTACCTTTTGGATGTAGTCTCGGCAATAAATGTGACCCTTCAATTTTAAAGAATTATTTTATCTTGTCTGAAAAGACACTTGAAAAACGTGTCTCATCACTAGTGCCACCTGATTGCCACGAGTTACCGATGTCTATTTATAATATCGATTGTTTATTTACTGTCCGCGTTTAGTAACAGTTGGTTTGTAAATTACTTGCAACAATGATTTTTTGTGGTGTGTCCGGTTGCGATTCGGATTCTTCTTCGTCTGCGAATTATACGTTCCACCCGTAAGTGAGCATTTCACTTTAAATAACATAAAATATACCATTTATTACCATTTTACGGCGTTGTTTTGAGAGGTCTTTAGTTTTGTTTGGGAAGTTTTAGGTGAGGGCATTTATACACCGTGAAATTTTAGTGGTTGTTTTCCCGAAACGAGGTGATTTAGTATTGATTGTACAATCGATTTATAATTACTATTTTGACTAGAGTCAAAAATCCAATTGTGAAAAACGAAAGTCGAAAATGACCGCAAACCAATAGTAACGCTTTGTTGGTACCTAACCTATCGTACGATCGTACGCTACTTGTACCAACGAAGTGTTATTATTGGTTTGCGGTCATTTTCGACTTTCGTTTTTCACAATTGGATTTTTGACTCTAGTCAAAATAGTAATTATAAATCGATTGTACAATCGAAACTAAATCACCTTGTTTCGGGAAAACAACCACTAAAATTTCACGGTGTATAGGGAGAAGAAAAACAAAACTTGCTGGCTTTCCCAGAATTAATGTTAAAAATTATGGTAGACTGGTTGTTACACAACATATCCTTATTATAAATATATTTTTTTAATTGTTTCATTCATATAAAGGACAGACATAAACATAAACAAACTAATGTCTCATTTAAGCCATTGTGTGATTTAGACCTGATCAGTGCCACCCCCGTTGCATGCCAGAGCACTGATCAGTGTCAAAATCACTAAATATATCAAATGAAATTAAATTTTGTGATTTTGGCAGTGATCAGTGCTCCGGAACTCAACACTGCCGTGCTAAGCCAAAAGGGCCTATGTCCGAAAATGACCAAATTCTGTTCCTTAGCTTATAAGGAATAAAGTTCTGTTAACAAAAAAGTCGTATTTTTATTAGAAGTGCCTTAAAAACAGCTACGTAAAGCTTATTTTTCACTCAAATACTAAGAAAAAAAAAACATAAAAACAAGTTTTTCTCAAAACCGTTAAACCGGACTTAGGCCCTTTTGGCTTAGCACGGCAGAACAGATCTCGATGATCACCTATGTATGGGGTTTCTTGGAAAACAGTATTTTATATATTTTTTGCTTACTTAGTTGACATTTCCAGAAAAGTCACTTTTTAGGGTTCCGTAGTCAACTAGGAACCCTTATAGTTTCGCCATGTCTGTCCGTCTGTCTGTCTGTCCGCGGCTAAGCTCAGAGATCGTTTGTACTAGAAAGCTGTAATTTGGCATGAATATACACATCAGTCACGCCAACAAAGTGGTAAAATAAAAAATAAAAAAATAATTTTTTTTAGGGTACCTCCCATAGACGTAAAGGGGGGGTGATTTTTTTTTTCACGACTAATCCTATAGTGTGGGGTATCGTTGGATAGGTCTTTTAAAACCATTGCGGGGTTGCTAACATGATTTTTCTATTCAGCGATCTGTTTGCGAAATATTCAACTTTAAAGTGAAAATTTTCATTAAAATCGAGCGTCCCCCCCCCTCTAAAATCTAAACTGTTAGGTGGAAAAATTTGAAAAAATTCAGAATGGTAGTAAATATATCAAATTTACTAGGAAAATTATAGCGGCTAAGATTGCTCGGAAATTATTTGTAGTTTAAGAGTAAATAGTAGCCTAAGGTATAAAACATACCTAAACTTGGATGATTCCGTACACATACGAAATCCTTAGAAAAATATTACTTGATTTTTTTTTAATGGCTACGGAACCCTACCTTGTGCGTGTCCGACACGCTCTTGGCCGGTTTTTTGTAACTTTATACCTGGTAGTGTCAACTACACTCGCACTAAAATAAGTACTACCATCCCATATGTATGTAAAACTCTGAATAAAACTGATTTTAACATAAGTACTTGGGTGAATCAACTTTTTTGTGTTGTTTAAAGGCCTTCTACACGGTCGGGACCAACCGCCGACCGTCGTGTCCTTGGTCGGGTTGATTTAAAAATGGACAGTGTAGAAATCAGTTGACCCGACCGATATTTGGTTGATGTCAACGGCCTTGGTCGCGAGCGCGTTGTCCGTGGTCGGCCCCAACCGTATGGAGCGCTGTCGGCCGACGCGAGCGACACGACGGTCGGCGGTTGGTCCCGACCGTGTAGAAGGCCTTTTACTCTGTCCCTGGTTAATGAACTGAAACAACTGTCCCTGGTTGTCCAAATGACATCTCATCTGCCTTTTCGGCGAATTATTTTTCGCAAACAGATTCATTTGGCAAATGTTTCATTTCCCAAATGTTATTTTTTTCTGAAACTGTAAACTATTCAGGATATATTTCAGGACTATACTCCAGGTTAGGTTAGGTTAGGTTTGTTTTACAGCAATCCTGAAAGTTTAGTTGCAGAAAAAATAAACATTTGGGAAATGAAGCATTTGCCAAATGAATCATTTTGCGAAAAGTTTTTCGCCGAAACATTAGTAAACCATGACATCCTCATACTGTTATTATGCTTAGGCTGTCCGGAAGACAAAATTTGTGTAACCATAGCAATGGGTGGCAAGAAGAAGTTGATTCACCCTTTTATTGTCACAGTGTCCCCAGCTGCCTGAACCTGCGCGCGCAGTGGGTGTTGGCTCTCGGCCCACTGCGCGACCACTCTCGCGTCTGCAGCCGCCATTTTGACGACACCATGTTCACAAATAGTGGGAACATGAAGACACTCATTGAGAATGCTATGCCGAAGCTATTCTTATATTCTGTAAGTTTTTTTCTAGCGTTTAGGCTCACTTGGTCCACATTTTGAACTCGTCCACATTCCCATATCGTCCTTGTTCCCATCTCGTCCACATTCCTAAATCGTCCACATCCGTTCTTGTTCTTGTTAGATATTAGTTCTCAATTCGGTTGCTAGTTATTTTTTAATGTGTTTTACCTCCGTAGAAATGTGGATAACTTGGGAATGTGGACGACTTGAGAGTGTGACCGGAATGGGAATGTGGACTAGTTGGGAAAGTGGACGAGTTGGCAATGTAGACGAGACAGGAAGTGGACGATTTGGGAATTGAATGTGGACGAAATGGGATTGTTGACGAGATAGGAAGTTGACAAAATGAAGTGAAAAGAGGCGCTACTACGAAATTCAAAAATCGAAGTTCGTATCGTATTATCCCTCTCACTCTCGTGTCAAATCATATTAGCGTGAGCGGGACGGCACAAAACGAAGTTCGAATTATGCACTTCGTGGTAGGGCCTCTGAAACGGTTTTCCGCACACCAATATCCATGGACTTAATACCTAACCAGGACTGAGTACTAACTTTTATTAGTCAATCAAAAGTGACACATATTACCAAGCCATACAGTTTAATAATGGCAACTAGAGACAGCGGTCCAATTGATTACATACAAATTAGAGAAACTAGAGAATTGGCTAAGTAAAGTTTTTTTAAGAGGTGCTAACTATATTTTTTTTCGACAGTCGGCGTTCTGAAGATCGAGAAACTGCAGCTGTTTTATTTTTATCTCCTATTGTTTACTGGAAATATTTTTTTAAGTGTTCGAGTTGACATTTGTGAGATTTTATGGCTGACAAGCCGTTCGTGCTCAGTACTTAGTAGAAACAGAAAAAAAACGAAATCATAAGTCACTTTTGTCCATGTCAAACCGTTTGCGTTTCGTTTGCTTTGCGTTTTGATGTGATTTTTGGACTATTTTTAACGACCTCCGCACAAAATCCGGATTTAAAATTTTACCACATTTCTCCACGAATTATGCATGATAATTGGGTGATTCTTCAAGGTCGTGATTTTTGTGAAATCAAGACCTTGAAAAATCACCCAATTAAATCACGATTGAATATTTTCGATCATTATTTTGGAACTGCTTTTTGGACAATGCAAAGTAAACGAAACGCAAACGGTTAGATTTCATTTGACATTGACAATTGACTTCGTTTTTTTTTCTATTTCTACTAAGTACTGAGCATGAACCGCTTGTCAGTCATTAAATCTCACAAATGTCATCTCGAACACTTAAAAAAATATTTCCAGTAAACAATAGGAGATAAAAATAAAACAGCTGCAGTTTCTCGGTCTAGAAGACGACTACTGTCGAAAAAATATATATTTAGCACCTCTTCAAAAAACTTTACTTAGCCAATTGTGTCCCACTCGCACCAGTACTTGATCACCCTAATTAGAACGAGATGCAATTCTCTGGTTATTTTTTTTTCGGCCTCACTTTTTTTGTCGCAGTACTCAGTCCTCGTTAGGTATTAAGTCCATGCCAATATCCTGTTGCGTCTGTGCGCGATCAGCTGTAGGCACTATCTATGCCAGCCAGCTCCTCGGGGTAACCAAGTAGACCCTTAACTTTGCTGACGACTTAATTCATGCATTCACTGCGGAGGTTTTTTGTTTTGTTGTGAAAATTCCGACCTTTTGTCTATGAACATGAACATCTGTGATATTCACGTTCTAGCCGTCAAATGACTGTCCTGTCAAAATGGAGTCTAGTGACGAGCTGGTCGCTTGCCGCGCGTGCCTCGCGGCGGACGGGCGGCTGTATGCCATAAGCGGCAGCGGGTTGGAAGGCACGCTCGCGACAGTCACTGGAATAGCTGTAAGTATACCCCGTTATGCGTGTCTCAAACCAACCATTTTGTGTATTGCAGATTTTGTTATTGAGAGAGAGAGAGAGAGAGAGATATGTTTATTTACACATATTCGATACACAGGAAATACAGTTGACAGGAAAGATACAAATAAAAATCATCGAATAGTATAAATTGGGCCAAACTCAGCATAATGTTGCGGCAAGGCGCAACGCTGTTTTTCAGTGGGACCCATTTAAAAACTAAACACAAAAAAAACAAACCACACATTGCGATGACACGAACGCCAGCGGTAAGTGTAGTTCGCAACAAAACCTAAATAGGTACAAACCGGAAGTATGTATGGCAACACTTGATCAGTTTAATCGTATCTGAACCATTAAACCGCAACAAATTACGCCAAGGATTATTCTGGCTACTGTAGTGAATTATCAGCAATATCACAAATTTTGATATTGTGACGCATCACTCAACCTTCGATAAAACAAACTTAAAAACAACAAAACATTCTAATAACTTAAAGAAAAAAAATATATATTAGGGGGGACAATCTTACACAAATCGATCTAGCCCCAAACTAAGCAAAGCTTGTACTATGGGTACTAGACGACGATAAACATACTTATATAGATAAATAAATACTTAAATACATAGAAAACATCCATAACTCAGGAACAAATATTCGTGCTCATCACACAAATAAATGCCCTTACCGGGATTTGAACCCAGGACCTCTTGCTTCGTAGGCAGGGTCACTACCAACTAGGCTAAAGAGGTTGTTAAGAGGACTTATACTTACTTACTTGGGTTATTGGTTACATTTAGTTGCAAAACATAGGTGGATTTAATAATGACATGTCATGACATGTCAGCTCAACTTATTAATGGCTGAATCAACTTTTTTTGTGTTGTTTACTCTGTTCCCGGTTGTCCAAGTGACACTTCATACTGTTAATGGTTAGGTTGTCCAAGAGACAAAATTTGTGTAACCATAGTAACGGGTGGCACGAAAAAGTCGATTCATCAATATAGATCGGTGATGTGCTATCGCATTGTGCGTGCGTTGTGTAAACCACATGAATAAATACAGAGCAGAATAAAAGCTTCCGAACAGAGCTCGAAATTCTTACCTATTATCATAGGGTTGTCGCTCGGCAAAAAAAAAATTAAAAATCAAAATATGTTATTCAAACAAGAACCTAAGTATCTAATATCTGTATATCTACAAACACTACAACAGGTAGGCATCTTTAAAAACAACCGAACACCCGAACTATGTAGCTAAACGCTAAACGGTCGCGTCGTCGCTGGCGGCACACCTGAACTTTGTCTACTCACTGAGCTAGTTCAAACCGGTTTGTCTCCGAGCGGGCGCCGGTGCACGCCCCCCCAGTCTTGTCTGTGACAGGTCACGCACACATATGTTGTGCGTGTAGTAGTGTAATGCGTGCGCGACGTTGTTTGAACTTTTTATTCTGCTCCGTATTTATTCATGTGGTGTAAACTATGTTGTAATTAACGACCGCTTTAGCCTAGTTGGTAGTGACCCTGCCTACGAAGCAAGAGGTCCTGGGTTCAAATCCCGGTAAGGGCATTTATTTGTGTGATGAGCACGAATATTTGTTCCTGAGTTATGGATGTTTTCTATGTATTTAAGTATTTATTTATCTATATAAGTATGTTTGTCGTCGTCTAGTACCCATAGTACAAGCTTGCTTAGTTTGGGACTAGGTCGATTTATGTAAGATTGTCCCCTAATAGTGAAACAATTATAATACTGAAACTTAGTAAAGAAAAAAAAAACATCTTACAGTTGCCAACTGAACATAGTTTGCCGCGTCACTTGTGCGTGTACTGCATGGCGACGCTGTCAAAGTGCGCCGCCTTCCGTGACAGCTGTCAGCGGAGCACAAAGCTGCTGCAGACTCTAACGGAAAAAGGCCCGGTGAGTACAATCATTAAATATTAAACCCAGTAGTAGAAAAACGAACAGCACTAAACTATAATGCAATTTAAAATTTAGCATTGTATAGCATAAATTGGTTACGCCAAATTTTAGTAACAAAAAAAAAACATTTTTTTTAAACAAGTTAGCTATGAAGTATCTTTTTTACCCACGACGGAACGGAGCAGGTATATGCGTTTAGGGTGAGAGATGTTTGTGTGTGCGTTTGTGCAAAGTAATGTTCCCACCTATCTTCTAAACGAATGATCCGATTTTGATGCGGTTTTCAATAACGGGTTTGTGTTTGATGAGTTCATGTTCTTAGACAGGTGTCATGGCTGTAACTCACTAGGGGGCGCCACAATATTAGTGCAAAACAATGTTGCAATATAATCAAAACGAAATGTCCGATTACAATTCTGTTTTCAGCAATGTGTACGTGGTAGCTTAATGTATTTATTTTTTCAACTTCATTTTTTTATTAATTTACAGTTATCCCGTGAAATCATATATTTCGTACTAAATACAAACTGAAATATAGATGCACAGAAAAAACCCCAGAAAAAAGACCAATGCTGGGAATCGAACCCAGGTCCTCAGCATTCCGTGCCGTGTGCCATACCCCTACACCACCACTGGTCTAGAGATTAGACACGAATCTTTCCTATACATCATACATTTCAGTCTGCTAAATCATCACCTTATGCAGTGACAAGCGCACATCTATGTTACAGGGTGAATATTCGAGCGTTTTGACCGCGCGGTTAAACGTCATTACCATTCGACGATTATTACCACAACCAAAGGACGAATCGCGCGAAATTTTATCAAACTAGATTCAGCATCTGTACTGTCTTAAGTTTTCATAAAAAGTTAACCCTAAGCATCATCCATTTTAATAATTTCTGCTCAAATGGTAATGACAAAAAAAACGCCGTAAAAACGCTGAATATTTACCCTACACCCTCTATCGAGAGATTTTTAACACTCCTTCGGAACTAACCGCTCACCTGGACAGGAGATGGCGCTACTGTGCAACTTTAAACAAGTTAGCTATGAAGTATCTAGACCAGTGGTGGTGTAGGGGTATGGCACACGGCACGGAATGCTGAGGACCTGGGTTCGATTCCCAGCATTGGTCTTTTTTCTGAGGTTTTTTCTGTGCATCTATATTTCAGTTTGTATTTAGTACGAAATATATTTTTTTTTATTAAAAAAACAGCCTGTCCCGTATTTTAACCTCGAATCCCGAATTTTCAATGCAGTTGTCCCGTAAAATCGGAAATCAGATCTGGTCACCCTAAATGCTGTGCTATGTGGACCAATGAACGGTGGATATCAAACGCATCCATAGCAACCTATCACAGCACATCTATGTACATCATACTAAATACGAACTAAAACATGGATGCACAGAACGACCGCCTTAGCCTAGTTGGTAGTGGCCCTGCCTACGAAGCAAGAGGTCCTGGGTTTAAATCCCGGTAAGGGCATTTATTTGTGTGATGAGCACGAATATTTGTTCCTGAGTTATGGATGTTTTCTATGTATTTAAGTATTTATTTATCTATATAAGTATGTTTATCCGTTGCTTAGTACCCATAACACAAGCTTTGCTAAGCTTACTTTGGGACTAGGTCAATTGGTGTGAATTGTCCCATGATATTTATTTATTTTTATTTACAGAAAAACCCCGAAAAAAGACCAGCTCTGGGAACCGAACCCAGGTCCACGGCATTACGCGCTGCGTGCTATACCCCTACACCATAACTGGTCGGGACATAGACACCGTAATTTTTAACCCCCGACACAAAAAGAGGGGTGTTATAAGTTTGACCGCTGTGTGTGTGTCTGTCTGTCTGTCTGTGGCATCATAGCTCTTAAGCGGGTGCACCGATTTGGATGCGGTTTTTTTAATAGAAAGTAGGTTTTTTAGCGATGGTTCTTAGACATGTTTCATCAAAATCGGTGTAGCCGTTTCAAAGTTATCAGCTCTTTTGTTAGCTGCGGAAGAGAACTTAGACGCATAACGGGCATTGACAGTGACATAATTGCGTTGGGGGTTTTTAAAATTTTTAATTTATAGTTATTCTATGCATCACACGTCTCTGCTCGCTTAATCGCTAACGTCGCTTGTATCGGTGCAATAAGTGGTTTGCATAGAAAAATTACGGTGTCTATATCCTGACCAGTTGTGGTGTAAGGGTTCAACACGCAGCACGGAATGCCGAGGGCCTGGGTTCGATTCCCAGAGCTGGTCTTTTTCGGGTGTTTTCTGTGCATCCATGTTTCAGTTCGTATTAATTATGATAGGTGCAGTAAAATACCTGTCAATTTATCATGATTGCTATTTTTTCACAGTTAAAAATGAGTGTTATTGAGGCTTATAACCGAAAGTCACAGGCAAACAAACTGACTTGCAATAAACTCTTTCAGTTCGGAACTAACTCATTTATAGATTTAATGCCTCTAATTAAAACTGAAAACAATATAAATTCACACGATGAAGCTAAGTGTGCAGAAGTGTTTATAGAAAGCGGAAATTTTGCAAAAAAAGACGCCAGTAATGTAGACATTAATTTAGCATTACCAATAGACACACGAGATATAAAAGTTGAAGAAGAAAATGAAAATGATAACGCACATTCAGAAATTGATGATTGCTTAGAATCTGAAGTGGGAAACGATACCATTGATGACACAGATACATCGAAAGTAACACTCGCTACATACAAAAATCGTAAAAGAACAAGAGAAATTTTGATAAAGAAGAATGCAGATGAACCTCCAAAACAATATGGAAACTTACAAATTGCAGTAGATGAACATCCAACTGAAATAAATACCGATACCATTGATGACACAGATGCATCGAAAGTAACACTCAAGACATACAAAAATCGTAAAATAATAAAAGTAACTTTGAATGCAGATGAAGATCCAAAACAATATGGAAACTTACGAAATGAAGTAGATAAAGATCCAAATGAAGTAAATACCCATACACCTGAAACAACAACTGGGTCAAGGAAAGGGATTGAAATTAAATCTGCAGATACGGAATCAGCCTGTGCAGGTACGGTGCCGTGCCTGTGGAGAAACGGGCCCCAGCATTTTAAGATAACGTTTAATTACAACAACGACCGCTTTAGCCTAGTTGGTAGTGACCCTGCCTACGAAGCAAGAGGTCCTGGGTTCGAATCCCGGTAAGGGCATTTATTTGTGTGATGAGCACGAATATTTGTTCCTGAGTTATGGATGTTTTCTATGTAAGTATTAAGTATTTATTTATCTATATAAGTATGTTTATAGTCGTCTAGTACCCATAGTACAAGCTTTGCTTAGTTAGGGACTAGGTCGATTTGTGTAAGATTGTCCCCTAATATTTATTTATTTTATTTAATATTTATTGTTATTACCTTCACATTATTATTGTGCTTTTAATCTACTTATTTTTAATTTCCCACTATCTGTTGCCCGCCGCTCTACTTAACTTTCTGTGTGCCATATTTCGGTATCCTATTATCTCGTCTCATTCGTTTGTTTAATTCTTATTTCGTCTCATTCTGTCTTCGTCACTCATTCTTTATTCGTCTTGTTCGATATCCGTCATCATCTTATTTGGTCAAATTGTGCAACTTCTCTCTGTCTTAATAAGACTTACTCGTTTCTTCTTTGGCCTCAATTGTCGTTGTACTCTTTCGTTTTTAGGGTTCCGTAGTCAACTAGGAACCCTTATAGTTTCGCCATGTCTGTCCGTCTGTCTGTCTGTCTGTCTGTCTGTCTGTCTGTCTGTCTGTCTGTCTGTCTGTCTGTCCGTCCGCGGCTAAGCTCAGAGACTGTTAGTACTAGAAAACTGTAATTTGGCATGAATATATATATCAGTCACGCCGACAAAGTGATTGAATAAAAAAAAGTAAATAAATTTTTTACGGTATAGTCGACCAAGAAACTCCTTTACCACCCTAAAGTTCAATGTCAGTTGTATGACTTAAGACATCAAAGGCTATTTTCACTTACAAGTCAATGTGACAATCAGCCTTATTGTTTTTATTATGATGTAGGAACTGTCAGAAAAAATGGTAAAGCACTTACTTGGTCGACTATACCTCCCATAGACGTAAAGTGGGGGTGATTTTTTTTTCTCGGCTAACCCTATAGTGTGGGGTATCGTTGGATAGGTCTTTTAAAACCATTGCGGGGTTGCTAACATGATTTTTCTATTCAGTGATCTGTTTGCGAAATATTCAACTTTCAAGTGAACATTTTCATTAAAATCGACCGTCCCCCCTCCCCCTCTAAAATCTAAACTGTTGGGTGGAAAAATTTGAAAAAATTCAGAATGGTAGTAAATATATCAAATTTACTAGGAAAGTTATAGCGGCTAAGATTGCTTGGAAATTATTTGTAGTTTAAGAGTAAATAGTAGCCTAAGGTATAAAACATACCTAAACTTGGATGATTCCGTACACATACGAAATCCTTAGAAAAATATTACCTACTTGATTTTTTCGTAATGGCTGCGGAACCCTACCTTGGGCGTGTCCGACACGCTCTTGGCCGGTTTTTTTGTCTCATTTACTTACGAACATTTATTTAGCAGCACCGAACGTATCGAAATAATTTCGGCGAATAAGTAAATGAGACAAAAAACGAAAGGGAAGAACGACGAACGATTCCGAGGAAGACCGCGACGAAAAACGAATAAGATGTATTAAGAGATAGACAAGTTGCAGAATTTGACCAAAAAAGATAGTGACGGATAGCGAACAAGACGCAGACGAATACAGAATGAGACGAAATAAGAATTAAACGAAAAACTAATGTGGCGAGATATAGTACAAATCTTCCCAAGTGAATTTTTCGCTTCGAGCCATTACATTAAATTTGAACCTTAAGGGTGTCCACTTTCTGGAAAGTCAGGGAAAGTCAGGGAAAAGTCAGGGAAGCTCAAGGTGGTCAGGGAAAGTCAGGGAAAATCAGGGAAGTTTGCTAGAAATCCGAAAAGTCAGGGAAAAACTCGTTTTTTCCCAATGATTGTAAAATGAGGGAAATATTTCATGCTCCAGTCTGACCCTTTAACCAGACTGTTGAAGCAATTTTTTTTCAGGTTTGGAGTGATCTACATTATGACAAATACATTTGCAGTGAATGCCCATCATCGGGTCTAGCTTAGTATCTCGGGCAGTAAAAAAATCATATAACCTGCTTTGAAATGTACATGATTAGTCAGGGAAATTTAGAAATGTGGTCAGGGAAAGTCAGGGAAAAGTCAGGGATTTATTTTAGGATTTGTAGTGGACACCTTAATACTATGACGATACCGTTTGTTTTGAAAGATAAGGACTCGAAGCGAAAAATTCACCTGGGAAGATTTATACTATAATAGGATACCCAAATTTCATCAGTTAGGCTCGGAATTTTGCGTGCGGCTGATGACAGATCGTAGGGAGAGAGCACCGCTTTTTATCGATGCTATCGACAAATCGACAGGTTTTTTTTTATTTATATTTTTATTAAGGGTCGATCAACTTTTCTTTGTCACTCGTTGCTATAGTGACGGTCTCCTGAGTAACTCTTTAAACCGTAAGTTTATCCGATTAAAATTTGCCAAACATGCATTTTTGTGGTAGTTTTAAACCCCTTCTACAATTGGTCATCTAATAAGCATTTTAGTTAATGTGACGCAACATTTCTTCTAATTAAACTGTACTACTTTTGTCCCCTCGTTGACGGGACAGAATAACAACAAGAAATACTTGATCCACCCAAATAAAACCGTCTAACTTTCCGATGATAAGTACTTTTTTCAGCGGTCGATGATGAAAAAAGTTCGAAATATCGGAAAGTTTAATCCGTTTGGATTGCTTTATTGAAATCACTATAATTACGAATACCTGTATATTTTATAACTTGAGAAAAGATCCCTCTGAGACCACTTAACGTTAGGTAGCTTGTTTTGATACCTTTGATAAAATAAAAGAGACAATATTATTTTGTATTACTTCAGTTCTTAACATAGCCAATATAAATTATTTTGTAATAATGTTCCAAGCAAAAATATATTTACAATTATAAGTATGTATTAAAGTTACAACTTAATTAACAGTTTGTCGATTTGTCGATAACATCGATAAAAAGCGGTGCTCTCTCCCTACGATCTGTCATCAGCCGCACGCAAAATTCCGGGCCTTATTTATCAGTATCAGTCAGACCGTTATACCGCGAATGAGTACCAAACTCTCCGGTTTATAATATTAGTAGGGTCAACGTCATAAATTACTCTCACTTTTGTACCTTGTCACTTAAACGTCATGTTTGAAAAGTCATACGAAATTATATAACGACTGTAAGCGACTAGGTACAAAAGTGATTACTTATTTATGACGTTGACTGTACAGTACGGTTTGTCACATATTTTAGGCTTCCTTAATTATTGGTACGAAGCAATAGGTCCTGGGTTCAAATCCCGGTAAGGGCATTTATTTGTGTGATGAGCACGAATATTTGTTCCTGAGTTATGGATGGTTTCTATGTATTTAAGTATTTATTTATCTATATAAGTATGTTTATCGTCGTCTAGTACCCATAGTACAAGCTTTGCTTAGTTTGGGACTAGGTCGATTTGTGTAAGATTGTCCCCTAATATTTATTTATATTTATTTATTTATGTACGGTGGTGAGTTTTTATCAATAAATACAACCACAAATCATGCTGAACATACAAGGACTGGATAGATCATTTCCCTAAAATCGTAATTTGCTTGTAGCAAAATTTCCGTTCGCAGTAAATGCTTTTATTCTCACTATAACAATCTTGACAATTAATAAATGATTTGATTTGATTTGATTTGATTTATAGTTTTTTTACTGAAGCTAATTTTCACAGTAGCGTTTTTTTCCCCCAATTTGAATTGACTCAGAAACAGTGTCGACGGAGCTCCGCTTCCTTCTTCTGTGGGCTTTTGGCCCTTCGGGCCGATGAAAACTTAACATAACCTAAACAAACCTATGTTTTTGTGTCCATTAGAATTGGGAGAAAACGCGATTGTGAAAATAAGCTTCAGCATTTGGGAAAAAACCGAACGGAAATATTGATACAAAGAAATTACGATTTTGGTAAATTGCTCTAACCCCTCCATACAAGCACTCGAAAACCAGCAACAAACAGAACATAAAAGCTTGTCTAAGACTTACAATTAAATTTACAGAAGCCGATTTAGATTTCGAGAAAAAGTATAACTTTAAAATAAAACTATTGAGTAAAGAGGAGCAGAAACAGAGGATAGAAAAGAGGAATAATAACCAATCTGCGTTCAGCTGCGAAATATGCGGGAAAGCGCACTGGCTAGAAAGCTTCTTAGCGGAGCATAAGACCTTTTACCATAACCCGGTAAGAGAAATTGTGTTCTTTTAAACCTAGACATAAATGTGTTCTAGGATTTCCTCCATCGAATTTTTTTTGACTATCTTTATAAAAAACTTATTACTAGACACAGCAACACAATTTCCCACTTCCTCTTAGACAATCGCTTGGTAACTGGTTACATTTTTAGGATTATGTATTCGTGTGTCGTAACCAAATAAGTAGTTTATCTACATCTACATCTACACTAATATTATAAAGAGGAAAGATTTGTATTTTTGTATGTAATGAATAAACTTAAAAACCACTGGACCGATTTCAAAAATTCTTTTGCCGTTAGAAAGCTACATTATCACTGAGTAACATAGGCTATATTTATTACTAGAAAAAATTAGAGATCCTCAGAAAATCTTACTAAAACCAACCCAAGGTGTAAAAAAAATAGCCATAAAATGTCTTTCATCGCATGCGCTGCAGAAAGTATTGATGATAGAACAAAAAAATGTTCTACAATATTATAGAACGTATCAATATCTACAAAAAACTTCACGAGACCATACGTCCAACTATGCTAGTTATGTCACTATTACTACTTTTTTACATTTTAAAAGATGATTGAATTGCCTATCAAAATCAGACCATGTTATCCACACCTTTGTATTAATTCTTATCCAAATAAATTATTTCGTATGCAAGGCTGGTTCAATACCTGTTGTTTTTTTTTTGAATTATTGAAATCGGACATTCCATTCAAAAGATAATACGAAATTAAAAATGTCAATATAATTTAATGCCAGTTTTTAATTTTGAAAATTTGGACCTCATGCTTGGATTCTCGCTAGCATGCCTGCTTGCATGCTTGCTTGCTTGCTTGCTTGCTTGCTTGCATGTTTGCTTGCATGCTTGCTTGCGTGCATGCTTGCTTGGATGGTTGCTCGCATGCTCGCTAGAATCCTGCTTGGATTCTCGCTTGCATGCTTGCTTTCATGCTTTGTTGCAAGCTTGCTTGCTTGCATGCTTGCTTGCATCACTGCTTGCTTGCTTGCTTGCTTGCGTGCTTGCTGGCGTGCTTGCTTGCGTGCTTGCTTGCATGCTTGCTTGCGTGCTTGATTGCGTGCTTGCTTGCATGCTTGCTTGGACCCTATTACTGAGACTTCGCTGTCTGTCCGTCCGTCCGTCTGTCACCAGGCTTTATCTCATGAACCGTGATAGTTAAACAGTTGAAAATTTCCACAGATGATGTAAATAAAAAAAATCAGTCAAATCAAGTGAAATCAGTCAAATCAAATGAAATCAGTTACCGACTTGCCGCTATAACAACAAATACTAAAAAACAGAATAAAATAAATATTTAAGGGGGCTCCCATACAACAAACGTGATTTTTTTTGCTCGTTTTTGCTCGATATTGATAACGGCAACACACTTGACACTTGAAATATTCACAGAATATTTAGTTATGTATTCACTTTAAAAATAAATAATGAAATTGATATAAAACAAATAAATAATGAATAAATAATGAATTTGTAGTGGTAGAGCCATGTTGTAGCTAGCCGCTGCATCACGAATGGGCCGGCTCGTCCGGGGCAGTACCACCCTCTCACAGAACACCGGCGTGAAGCAACAGTACTCCTGCTGCGTTTCGTGCGGTCAGTGAGAGCGCCGGGGGCCTTGTACCTCTCCCCGTCCTCTATTCCCATTCCTTTTTCCTCTCCCTTTTAACGCAACGCAACGCATCGCATTGCATGCATTGGCATCGCGTAAAGTGCTGCGGGTGCTATGGACAGTGGTGATCATTTAACATCAGGTGACCCACTAGTTCGTTTGTCTGGCTTCTCTCACATAAAAAAAAACAAATATTTAATTGATTTTTTTTGCCGTTTTTATAGATAATGGTACGGAACCCTTCGTGCGCGTGTCCGACTTGCACTTGGCCGGTTTTTTTCTTCTATTACACAACTATCGATATGGATAAAATATGTTTCTACGGGAAATTTTATTTCCGAAGGTTTAGAATCCCGAAAATTTAATTTCTCCGAAAGCATTTTTTTCTGAAACTGTAAATATTTTAGGATTTATTTCAGGACCATCGTGTAGAACCCTTTAGGTTAGTTTAGGGTTGTTTTATAAAAATCCTGAAATATTTAGTTTCAGAAAAAAATGCATTCGGATAAATGAAGCATTCGGGATTTAGAATATTCGGAAAAAAATTTTTCGAGGATATGACAGGTAACCGTTTCTACGACCAGTCTGATTGCGACAGCCTTGTTTTGCCGTGAAAATTCCAAACTCTGATCACGTCGGTGTGTTTAGAGTCTGCCTGTGGAGTGCGACGTGTGCTTCTACCGGTTCCGGAGCCGGAAGGAGTTATGGCAGCACCAGATCCTAGACCAGCACCGGGTCGCGTTAACGTGTAACGAGTGCGGCTATGTCACCTGGCGCAGGTAAGCGGGTGTGTAATGATAGATATAACAACATTTGATATAACTGTAACATTTGGTATAATGCTACATTTGACATAATTCGATTTACTCGAGAAGTAAACATTCTACGATTCTTTTATAAAATAAACTAATCTAACCTAACCTAATGCATATCAAATAGAATTAATATCAATCCTCCGAACACAGATTACTTAATAGTTACTTCGTAACAGATACTGCATCCCGTACAAAATCTTGGTACTTACCGCGATTGTAGCCACAGATTATACTACTCCGTCTCCTTAAGATTGTGTGCGTGCCGACAGTGACAAGGGCTGGCAGTTTGGATTCAATTTTTTTTCTCTACATGTTGTTTTACAATTTTGTCGGGATAATTGCTATATATGCAAACTTTCTAGCACTAATATTCCCTAAGCTAAGCCACGGACGGACAAAGGGACAGACGGTCATGGCTAAAACTATAAAGGTTCCGTTTTTGCCATTTTAGCTCTGGAATCCTAACAAAAAAGGATATTTATTGTAATGCGCAGAACACATTGCCATGCTCACAGTACCCTAACGTTATACTAGATACGACGGTTAACTTTTGAACTTCGCATCGTGCCATCCCGCTCAGGCTTAAAGCTTTTTATAGAAGAGTAAGAGGGACAGCACGATACGAACTTCCAAATTGTTATATTAGCTATTAATTCTAGCATAGTCATATTAAAGTTTGCCCCCTGTTTCACCATTTTCACTTATAAAAGTCCAGGCGGCATATTTTTTCCGTGGAACACGAATGAACGTGCGTCGGCGCGCGCTTGTGACAACCTACTGAAATTTCGATCGCAGCAGATCGTCCCCGCGGTAGGTAAATATCGCGCGTAAGTACATGGCATGCATGAGGCCTGCTCCGAAGTTTACTTTTTGAGTAAATCGCATTATATCAAATGTAGCATTATACCAAATGTTACAGTATATCAAATGTTGTTATATCTATCGAGGCGCACCCCAGGTAAGCTTCATCTTATCTTAGCATTAGGGGTCCTCGCGGATACACTTCGACCCGTAGGTATCTTTTGTGTAAATACCCCTCCTTCGCGCTTAGGCTGCGTTTCCACCAGAGATGTGCGAGGATGCGTTGCGAAGGATGTGTTTGTCATGAACCAATAGAAACACTTCATTCACTTAGGACCTTTTAAATGAAGTGTTACTATTGGTTCATGACAAACACATCCCTCGCAACGCATCCTCGCACAGCTCCGGTGGATACGCAGCCTTACTCCATTGCTTTTATCACCTCGTCCACAAATTGGTTGGTTTCACGTAGCGGTAGTGCCTTAAGAGGGTTTATACCTGCTGAGCTGGCAACGTTGCATTTTTGTTAGTTTTTCTCGATTATTCCATAAAAATTGAATGAAAATTAAAAATGTTTTGTATACAAATTGTTCTAATATATAAGTTAATGTGTCTACTGCAATAATAATTAGTGATAGACTTTTATTTTCTTTAAAAATTAACAAATTATTACCTAACGGTTTTTAAAGAAAATAAAAGTTTATCACGAATTATTATTGCAGTAGACACATTAATATTAGAACAATTTGTATACAAAACATTTTTAATTTTCATTCAATTTTTATGGAATAGTCGAGAAAAACTAACAAAAATGCAACGTTGCCAGCTCAGCAGGTATAAACCCTCTTGAAGTCTCCTGGTGCGGGGTATCCGTCGCCAGAGTCTCATCCCTAATTTCAGGGGGGCTACTACGAAATGCGATTTTTGAACTTCGTATCGTGCCATTCCTTTTCACTCTTATTTATGTTTAGCACTAATAGCGTGAACGAAACGGCACGAATGGTTGCCTACAATAAAAATAAAAAAAAATTAAGAAAAAAATATCACGGGACAATACACACCAATTGACCTAGTCGCAAAGTAAGCTAAGTAAAGCTTGTGTTATGGGTACTAGGCAACGGATAAACATACTTATATACATAGATAGATACATACTTAAATACATATTAAGCACCCAAGACCCGAGAACAAACATTCGTATTTTTCATACAAATATCTGCCCCGACACGGGAATCGAACCCGGAACCTCAAGCTTCGTAGTCAGGTTCTCTAACCACAAGGCTATCTGGTCGTCTACAATTGCTTGTAAACAGCTTTTAGCATATGAAAAAATTATAATTTTTGGAATTTAATTGCCTCTAGAATTGCTATGGACTCCCATTATTATTATTTTTTTTTTTTTTTATGGGCCTATGCAGCCCGAAATAAAAATTATTCTATTCTATTCTATTCTCTATTCTATTAGCTGAGCTTTGAGCTGGGATTTTTTTGAGTCAATGCGATTTGGTATTTGGGGATCCGTACCGCTGCTCCCACGCAACCATTGGAAAGTTTTCGTGTTAGAATAGAATAGAATAGAATTTTATTAACACTCAAGTTTTCGTGTTGTTTACTCTGTCCCCGTTTTTTTTTTTTTTTAATGTGACGCCAGATGGGTCAAAGACGCGAAGTGCTTTTAATTTTAAGGAGGGGAGGGTAGGGAGGGGACTTAATCTACCCACAGTGTCCTGCCTCAGCCATTTGCTGGAAGGCCGGGAGAGGAGCATGCATTCTCCCGCTGGGCACTGGGGGTGCTTGGGTCGGTCTTTTATGTTTTTACCCGTTGGTTTCTTCCTTGACCGACCCTCGCCCGTTCCTGTACATTAGACTTAAAGCTATTGGTTGGGTTGATGGGATTTCCTGTCATGTGCATTTATTTATAAAATAAAAATAAATAAATAAATATCACGGGACAATTCACACCAATAGGGATGTTTCCTAGGTAAAAAAATAATAATTCCTATTAGTCCGTATTTTACATCATCAAAAAATATTAGACTCGTAATTTTTCTTTTGACAATTAAACAAAAAATGACGAAGATATGGCGCGTTGAAGTTCCGCGTGACGAGGCGTGACGTCACTTGTTCCTAAAACGCTCATACAAAGTGTAGGAACAAGTGACGTCACGCGAAACTTCAACGCGCCATATCTTCGTAATTTTTTGTTTAATTGACAAAATAAAAAATACGTGTCCAATATTTTTTGATAATCTAAAAGACTGACTAGTTAGGAAAGTAGCCTATTGACCTAGTCCCAAAGTAAGCTAAGTAAAGCTTGTGTTATGGGTAGTAGGCAACGGATAAACATACTTGTATAGATAGATACATACTTATATACATATTAAACACCCAAGACCCGAGAACAAACATTCGTATTTTTCATACAAATATCTGCCCCGACACGGGAATCGAACCCGGGACCTCAAGCTTCGTAGTCAGGTTCTCTAACCACTAGGCCATCTGGTCGTCTATAACTACGGGCTTCCTTTCTTTTGCCCTGCGATGGAAGGGTGGGTCGGAGATCTTTTGGACCCATTGTGTGGCTTTGGATGCCATCTTTTGGGTGGGGCTACCCTTTATGCCTGATGGCTTTTTTCGCACTCTGTCCCCGTTAGTCCATGTGACACTTCATACTGTTTCATAGAAAAATGTTCAGGTTAAAATTTGTGTAACCATTGGCACTAAAAAGTGGATTCACTCACAAATGCTATTTTTGATTTTTTAAATGTTCACTTACTGTCGGGGGCTTCTTTAATTTAACTTTATTCCCAGAATTTTAGCGAAAGACCATTGCCTCACGCACCGGGGGAAGACATTCCTTTGCCCACACTGCGGGAAGAAGTACAACAGTCAAGGCTCGTACTCCCGCCACCTCAAGCGGGAGCATTCTCGGGAGTGCGAGGCGTGCGACGAGAGCGGGGACACTGTCATGGGGAAAGTGGGGCTGCTGGTACACAAGAAGCAGCGGCACAACACGGTGAGTAGACGCCCCTAATTCAGGGGGGTTTCACTCCGCAGTTTAGGTATGTTCGGCCGGCGCGCCTCCCGGGCAGGTGTATGGAAGCAGGTTGTCGCTCGGCATTTGGTTCGCACGCTAGCCGCGTCGCGCGTAATTATTTTCTGTGATTTTTGCAACAAACAATGACTTCTAAACGGCCGTATAATCCGTATAAAATATACTGTTGCGTTTAAAGGCAGTTTACTGAATTACACACTGTTATCTTTCTTGATTTATGTACCTACCTAAATATCGGCGAGGGGGAACCCTGTGCTCTTGCTGTTTTAAACTTTCGTATAGTAAGTTAAGTATGAAGTATCTTTTTCTATTTTTATTTTTTTTTTATTTTCTTCAACTTCATTTTTTTTATTACTTTTACGGTCATCCCGTGAAACCATATATTTCAAACTAAATACAAACTGAAATATAGATGCACAGAAAAAACCCTACATCCTTTATCACTGCCTAATGTGATTATAACAGACTGAAGTGTACGATGTATGGGAAAGATTCGTCGCTAACTTCTAGACCAGTTATGGTGTAGGGGTAAGCACGCAGCACGGAACGCTGAGGACCTGGGTTCGATTCCCAGCATTGGTCTTTTTTCTGGGGTTTTTTCTGTGCATCTATATTTCAGTTTGTATTTAGTTTGAAATATTTCGTATAGTAATTTCCTGTGCTCTTGGTTTCGGTTCAGCGGTGCCCAACGGAATGTGAACGCTCGTATCACACGATAAGTTTCTATTTCGCGTGCAAGCAGTGAACGGTCGTAAGAGTAGGCAAATTTTTATACCTATAGTTGACTTTTGTTCGAGTGTGATCCTTCTGTACGCTAGTACTATTAATTACAAAATAATTCGAAAACACGACTCTAGTAAACAAAACAAAACTCTCGACTAACTGCAAAATTAGATTTTTTTGTTGCTTTAAAACAAATAAATAGTTTGTTGATTGAGTATGCGAACAAGTGACGTCATAAGTTGCTATTGCCATTCAAACTCTATGGGAGAGTTGTGTTTTGACAGCTCATAAAAAGTACGTCAGTTGAATGGTGGTGTCAACATCCCTATTAGTGCGAGGACAAATTAAACTAATTTTATTACTTGATATCGATAAAAATGACGTACAACCGTTGTGTAGTTCGAAGATTTTATATAATCACATTCATTAAAATAAACTGATTGAAGGATTATTCTTATTCAATATTTTAAATTATTTTCAGGGTTCGAAAAAATCCGATTTTTATAATAAACTAGCTGTTGCCTGCCACTCCGTCCGCGAAGAATAGGGGTAAATATAACAAACGACCTAAACTCAGATCTACCGAATACAGTGAAAAAAGTTTCATAAAAATCGGTCTAGCCGTTTTAGAGGAGTTCGATAGCAAAACACCGTGACACGAGATTTTTATATATTAGACTAGCTTTTGCCCGCCACTCCGTCCGCGTGGAATTAGTAATTTGAGCAGCTTATTTTTTTTTATCCAATTTGCTTTTTCATCAATTATGGCTTTCCTTAGTTCCTTGAATAAACGATTTTTATTTATTTTATTTTATATTTTATTATTGATATAAAAAAAAATCCCTAGAAAGTTAAATTTACTAACACCAGGAGCACCAGGAATCCCAATTTTTTTATTACCTCGTAAAATAAACCTCTTATGATACTAGCTGTTGCCCGCGACTTCGTCTGCGAAGAATAGAGGTAGGTATAAAAAATAGCCTACGACCTATTCTCAGACCTACCGAACGTGGAGCAAAAAATTTCATAAGAATTGGTCGAGCCGTTTCGGAGGAGTGACACGAGATTTTTATACCGGGTGGATAATGACGAGAGACCTTCCCGAAAACAGGTGACAGTGTTGCTTAAACTGAACAAATTCCTCCAAGGAACATAGGTCGAAAAACGAATTATTTTTTTTCGCCTTTCCATAGTAAGTCGGTCAGCTAGCCAATACATTTTGTAAGGGAGTCTGAATTTTTTTTTTTCGTTTTTCGACCTTGGTATGTTCCTTGGAGAAAGTTGTTCAGTTTAAGCAACACTGTCAACTGTTTTCGGGAAGGCCCCTCGTTGTCTGTCATCCACCCGGTATATTGGACTAGTTGTTGCCCGCGACTCCGTCCGCGAAAAAATGTAGCCTACGACGTATTCTCACAGCAGCCGAGTACCTATAGATAAAAAGGTTTCATAAAAAAAAAAAAAAAAAAAAAATAAAACCGCCTTCAAAAAACATCCCAAAAAAAACTTGAAAATAAAATTGAACCGACCACAATAAGCATGAAAATATTTTTCTACTAATCTGTTTGAAGTCGGTGCCTCAGCTCGAGCCAGCAGGAGTGAACCTAGTAATTTAACTTACCTACATGGTAGGTACTGTCTAATAGGGCTAGGACTAAATTTGATGGGGTTATGTCGTTTTACTACGGAGTTCTTATGGTCACCATCCAACTTCATTGTCAGACCCTGGTTACCATCTAGGACCAAAGTACTCGTTCAGACGAGTCAAATGAGTCCGTACTCGATGGGGTAGTGCCGTTACATTATGGAGTACCTTTGGCCACCTTCCAGCTCCATCATCAGACCCTGTTTATCATCTGGAATCAAAGTACTCGTCAAGACGATTCAAATGAGCCCAAACTCGACGGGTTGTGCCGTTTTATTACAGAGTTCCTATGGCCACCTTCCAACTTCATAATCAGATCAGCTCCATGTCACAATAATATTGCATTGTCACCTGATTTACACATGCATGTAAAATATGGACTCAATCAGAAACCGGGAAGTGAGTCAAATTCAACTTGCAAGATTAGTCCCGTTGAGGAGTTACGTTGGCCATCTGCGGTCTTCTTAATCAGATCTAGTTTACCAAATGACACTTTCTGAATGCAAATGCTGGGTTTCATACATATCTACCCATCATCCTTTCGCAGGACGCATCTCCGTCGCCCCTCGATGCGACGGACGCCGGTCCGCGTAAAAAAGAGCAGTCTTCCATGCCAGTGTATTGGTGCATGTAGACGCTAACGGGCGTATCATCAGTTTACTGTAAATTAGTTGCTGTCTACGTGCGCTTTTATACCATTGATGAGTTCTGTGACATTTCGACTTTGACAGTTTTAGAAATGTACTTAGGTACCATTTATGAAGTAAACTATCGGTTTTTCTAAGAGTTATTAGTGCCTATTTTGGAGAAGTTGCATTATATTTTAAAAAAATAATATTTTTCCAGTTTTCCGCCCACGGCTTCATTCGCGTGGAACGTATAAAGTCTGGTTACATCAGCTAATAGAGATCGTTATCAACGTGCAGTTTTCATAGCAAAGTATGGTCGGCAAACAAATAAAATATAAACCTACCTACCCTAATACCTATAGAATAGAAAGTATTGTGTGTGCTAATCAATGCGTTAAGATAAAACAAAAAATACAAATATTTCTTTATTCGCCAGTTTCAGAAGAAATTGCACCCTCATTACTACTGTCAGAATCTGTGGTATCCCTGACCGACAGCACAGAATATATAATAGTACTAACGTACAGAATGGACACGCTCCACCCCGCACCGATTCGAGTTACCCCACCCCTCAAGGCGCAGATTGCCGGACCCCGCCGGAATCCAGAAGAGTGCGCGCGCGATGTATGTAGGCGTACGCGTGTACAGACGTCGTCGTGCTTATGTAGATTCAAGAACGCGTATTTGTACGTCGTGTCCGCCGCGTGCCGACAGGTCGGGTTTTCTGCTAGACGCCTGAGAGATTTTGCGGTCCAAGTTTCGGTTTACAGGCCGCGTTTTTCGGCCGCTTTTTGGTGCATCATAAAAGGTAAATTCCTCATCATACTTTCGATAAGCTGTACGTACGGCTCCGATGCTGTCAAATTCCCCGCCAAAGCGATGGCACTTGACGAAACTACTTAAGAGGGTTTATACCTGCTGAGCTGGCAACGTTGCATTTTTGTTAGTTTTTCTCGATTATTCCATAAAAATTAAATGAAAATTAAAAATGTTTTGTATACAAATTGTTCTAATATATAAGTTAATGTATCTACTGCAATAATAATTCGTGATAAGACTTTTATTTTCTTTAAAAACCGTTAGGTAATAATTTGTTCGTTTTTAAAGAAAATAAAAGTCTATATTTCGTACTAAATACAAACTGAAATATAGATGCACAGAAAAAACCCCAGAAAAAAGACCAATGCTGGGAATCGAACCCAGGTCCTCAGCATTCCGTGCCGCGTGCCATACCCCTACACCACCACTGGTCTAGAGATTAGACACGAATCTTTCCTATACATCATACATTTCAATCTGCTAAATCATCACCTTATGCAGTGACAAGCGCACATCTATGTTACACCCTCATCGAGAGATTTTAACACTCCTTCGGAACTAACCGCTCACCTGGACAAGAGATGGCGCTACTGTGCAACTTTAAACAAGTTAGCTATGAAGTATCTTTTTTTTTTTTTTTTTTGTACTTATTTTTTCAACTTCATTTTTTTATTACTTTTACGGTCATCCCGTGAAATCATATATTTCGTACTAAATACAAACTGAAATATAGATGCACAGAAAAAACCCCAGAAAAAAGACCAATGCTGGGAATCGAACCCAGGTCCTCAGCATTCCGTGCCGCGTGCCATACCCCTACACCACCACTGGTCTAGAGATTAGACACGAATCTTTCCTATACATCATACATTTCAATCTGCTAAATCATCACCTTATGCAGTGACAAGCGCACATCTATGTTACACCCTCATCGAGAGATTTTAACACTCCTTCGGAACTAACCGCTCACCTGGACAAGAGATGGCGCTACTGTGCAACTTTAAACAAGTTAGCTATGAAGTATCTTTTTTTTGTACTTATTTTTTCAACTTCATTTTTTTATTACTTTTACGGTCATCCCGTGAAATCATATATTTCGTACTAAATACAAACTGAAATATAGATGCACAGAAAAAACCCCAGAAAAAAGACCAATGCTGGGAATCGAACCCAGGTCCTCAGCATTCCGTGCCGCGTGCCATACGTGCTCGATGAGGGTGTAACATAGATGTGCGCTTGTCACTGCATAAGGTGATGATTTAGCAGATTGAAATGTATGATGTATAGGAAAGATTCGTGTCTAATCTCTAGACCAGTGGTGGTGTAGGGGTATGGCACGCGGCACGGAATGCTGAGGACCTGGGTTCGATTCCCAGCATTGGTCTTTTTTCTGGGGTGTTTTCTGTGCATCTATATTTCAGTTTGTATTTAGTACGAAATATATGATTTCACGGGATGACCGTAAAAGTAATAAAAAAATGAAGTTGAAAAAATAAGTACAAAAAAAAAGATACTTCATAGCTAACTTGTTTAAAGTTGCACAGTAGCGCCATCTCTTGTCCAGGTGAGCGGTTAGTTCCGAAGGAGTGTTAAAATCTCTCGATGAGGGTGTAACATAGATGTGCGCTTGTCACTGCATAAGGTGATGATTTAGCAGATTGAAATGTATGATGTATAGGAAAGATTCGTGTCTAATCTCTAGACCAGTGGTGGTGTAGGGGTATGGCACGCGGCACGGAATGCTGAGGACCTGGGTTCGATTCCCAGCATTGGTCTTTTTTCTGGGGTTTTTTCTGTGCATCTATATTTCAGTTTGTATTTAGTACGAAATATATGATTTCACGGGATGACCGTAAAAGTAATAAAAAAATGAAGTTGAAAAAATAAGTACAAAAAAAAGATACTTCATAGCTAACTTGTTTAAATAAAAGTCTATCACGAAATATCATTGCAGTAGACACATTAACTTATATATTAGAACAATTTGTATTCAAAACATTTTTAATTTTCATTCAATTTTTATGAAATAATTGAGAAAAACTAAAAAAAAATGCAACGTTGCCAGCTCAGTAGGTATAAACCCTCTTAACTTCAATAAATGTAGCATGGCCATGCATTCGGTGGATGGAGGAAGTTTTAACAATAACGTTTCTTTTTCAATTAAACTGAGACTTAATTGTTTGAGACCTCATCTATTAAATTCCATTTTGGCTAGGGAACAGTATTTTTAAACTCCTAATCACCGAATAAATAAAAATCACCGTGTATACTTTCCACATTTTGAAGCTGAGAGTAAAATGGAGAATCCTCAATTTTATCAGCAGAGCGTCTATTTGCGCAGCCAGGGTTTAACAAAACGCCTGTTTGGTAACTGGTTGCGAAAAAAGAAACTACACTAATATTATTTATTTTTATTAGCAATACGGCTGCTCACCGAATCTAAGATTATTTAAAAGCGAAAAAGTTTTTCGGGTGCGCCGGCGGGATTCGAACCCACGTCTCCCGGGTATGCGCCCCAACCTGGGTGTTCTACCAATTGAACCTGGTCACTCCCAACCGACTTCCTCGAAATTCTTAATCGCTTACATACACCAACAGTGGCGTGTGGTAACATCCGTCACAAGGCTCCAGGTTGGGGCGCATACCCGGGAGACGTGGGTTCGAATCCCGCCGGCGCACCCGAAAAACTTTTTCGCTTTTAAATAATCTTAAACTACACTAAGTTTTAAAAATAAAATGTTTGTGTTGCAGTCACATGTGCGGGAGCATACGGGCGAGAAGCCCTACCAGTGCGAGCAGTGCCTGCGGGCCTTCTCTTATAATTCCAACTTGACAAGACACAAAAATAACGTAAGTTGCATCATATAATAGACTAGTTTTTACCGCTAGTTCTTGATATCAGGAATATTTCAAAAATCTGGACTAAAGGTGCGACCAAACCGCCGCTTAAAAAACGGCGACGGTGCGGAATCGCAGTGACGCATCGTGAACGTCACGACTTTACTATGGAGGGCATGCGGTAGTCTGGCGTTTACGGCACGTCATTGCGATTCCGTAACGTTTCCGTATTTTAAGCAGCGGTATGGCTGAACCTTTATTCCTGAGGCCGAATACGGCCAAACAACACATAAACAACAACAATTAGTAGTGCGGTGGCTGCATGTTTGTTTGAGACAGTTCAGTAACTGCTTTATTATTGTTATTATTTTTTCTCCCATTTTACCTGTACAGTTTTATACTCATTGGATAAAAAAAAACCGGCCAAGTGCGAGTCGGACTCGCGCACCGAGGGTTCCGTACAAATTTATATGTCTGTATATATGAACATCCAGTCTTATCAGACCCCTGCTCCTAAGCAAAATGTGCGCAGTGTGGGATCATTGTAGATTGGTTACTGATATAGACAGACAGACAAAAAAAATTATGCTTTTCGCAATTTTTCCTTTATCTGTGCTATAAGACTTTGCTTCGTACCAAATTTCAAGATTCTGAGTTCACGGGAAGTACCCTGTAGGTTTTGATTCCCTTGCGAGTGTCGACAATTTGCGGAAATTTGCGGCATAAACGGCTGTTATCTTTTGATTGCGTTAAAAATTTATGCTTTTCACAATTTTTCCTTTATCTGTGCTATAATACGTTGCTTCGTACCAAATTTCAAGATTCTGAGTTCACGGGAAGTACCCATTAAGTTTTGATTCCCTTGCGAGTTTCGAAAATTTACGCAAATTTGCAGCATAAACGGCTGTATCTTTTGATTGCGTCGGCTTAGAAGTTTGATTTTTTCACAGCTCCAAGGGACAGTAGACTTGAGTATTTGATATAAATTTCAGCTAGATACCTCCACGCGTTCCTGAGAAAAAGGGTCTTGACAGACAGACGGACGGACGGACGGACGGACAACAAAGTGATCCTATAATGGTTCCGTTTTTTCCTTTTGAGGTACGGAACCCTTAAAATCTAAAAATACATTTTCATGTATGCAGGTACAATACTGATAAATTGATAATGCATAGCACTGTTTGTTTTGTTGTTTATTTATTTTTAATCAGTAAGTAATATTTTTGCTCTCGGTCTTTTGGTTTGTGGCAGAATATCAGTGTTTGGCTCCTATGAGCAATATGTTGAACGCTGAGACATGGCACTACTGCGCCCACACACAATATAAAATGTTTTACTTTTGGTATACTTGTATTTTGATAATCTTGATTGTGTGTGTTTGCAGTACCAAATAAACGTATAAATTACAAATAATTACTTAATCTAAGACATTACAGCGCTTTACAACACAATAATAATTGTACCTGCACAGCATTTTATAGTATAAATCTTCCCAGGTGAATTTTTCGCTTCGAGCCATTACATTAAATTTGAACCTTAATACTATGACGATACCGTTTGTGTTTGAAAGATAGGGCTCGAAGCGAAAAATTCACCTGGGAAGGTTTATACTATACACAACTCTAATTTTTTTCCTTTTGGAAAGAAAAACAAAACAAAAAACCGGCCAAGAGCGTGTTGGACACGCACAAGGTAGGGTTCCGTAGCCATTACAAAAAAATTAAGTAATATTTTTCTAAGGATTTCGTATGTGTACGGAATCATCCAAGTTTATGTATGTTTTATACCTTAGGCTACTATTTACTCTTAAACTACAAATAATTTCCGAGCAATCTTAGCCGCTATAATTTTCCTAGTAAATTTGATATATTTACTACCATTCTGAATTTTTTCAAATTTTTCCACCTAACAGTTTAGATTTTAGAGGGGGGGGGGGGACGCTCGATTTTAATGAAAATTTTCACTTTAAAGTTGAATATTTCGCAAACAGATAGCTGAATAGAAAAATCATGTTAGCAACCCCGCAATGGTTTTAAAAGACCTATCCAACGATACCCCACACTATAGGATTAGTCGTGAAAAAAAAAATCACCCCCCCTTTACGTCTATGGGAGGTACCCTAAAAAAAATTATTTTTTTATTTTTTATTTTACCACTTTGTTGGCGTGACTGATGTGTATATTCATGCCAAATTACAGCTTTCTAGTACTAACGATCTCTGAGCTTAGCCGCGGACAGACAGACAGACTGACAGACATGGCGAAACTATAAGGGTTCCTAGTTGACTACGGAACCCTAAAAAAATCACACACATTATGTACAGGTCGATTCACAAGAGCTGGCATGAATGGATTGAACGAAAGCAATGTCACTGACGTTTTTGTAGGAAAATGACTAAACTACGATTTTTAATTTCGTGGAATTCTGACATTTCTTAGTGTTACTAGGCAAAAAATATTTCCCGAAAATTTAAACGAGATAAAACAAAAACTAGGAAATACAGAGCACAAATTCCTTAGTATACACATTAAAATTGGACATAATGTAATAAATCATTAATTAATACGTAGGTAGAATATTTTTTGGTCTAACTGTTCAGACGTAATAAAATATTGAACCCTTTTATGAGTATAAAATAAATTGTCTCAGGTATCATTGCGATGATTGACATATATCGCAAACTTTCGGACTTAAATTATAATTAATAGTTATGTATTAAGTTTCAATCGTCGTCCCAAGAGGTTTGTAATTTAAAATTTCATAGACAAGGTACGGGTATGTATTACAATACCGAAGTTCGAAAGACCTAATGTATTAAAACATCGAATGGGTCAAAAGACCGACACGATTTTTTTCTGAAACCGTTAATTTTTTAAGATTGTTATAAAACAAACCTAACCTAACCTAATGGGTTCGGTATGATGCCGTTTTAATAAATTCTGAAAGTTTACGGTTTCAGAAAAAAATCGTGTCGGTCTTTTGACCCATTCGATGTTTTAATACATTCGGTCTTTCGTACTTCGGTATTGTAATACATACCCCAAGGTACATACTTAAATAATAAAACCATAAAATATCATTCTTCTGTCAAAACAATATTAAAGTCATTCGGCTTCTGTCTTGAATGTTCGAATGTGCTCGCTCTCCTGTTTTCGTATTATTTTTGTCGTTTTCGTTGGTTGATATTATTATTTCCTTGAAAGTTTTTAATTTTTGCTATGTGTTATGTTTTTAAAAGAGGACTAATATCATTATGAACTGTCTCACACGAACCATGAACACACGAATCTCTTAAAAACCTATGAAATAAATATAGACTAATAAATAATAACTGATAACTTCTTATAGTAAAAGCTCTCCTTCACTATATTTATAATTAGTAATGTGCCTATTTTATTATGTTTCTAAAATAATAAATAGATTTAAAATGAAAAAAGGTTTGTTGCCTCTGAAACGTCAAAATCTGGCATTTGTCAGAATTCCACGAAATTCAAAATCGTAGTTTAATGCATGTCATTTTCATATTAGTGTGAAGTGTATTCAAATAGGTAACACACAGATACTTTCATTCGCTCATTCGATCCGTTCGGGCCAGTTCTTGTGAATCAACCTGTACAGCTAATAACGAAGGCCAATAATATAATCATACAACAGGAATAATGACAATCATACAAGGATTCATAATGCTTGAGTAAAATACATCTATCTATCTAGTTAGACAATAGTCTAACGCGCGGGTGCCTGCCATCGCTTCTACCATCTCTTTCTTTCAACCGGTTTAAGATAGTGGCAGAGAGAGTCGATGAAAGCGTTAGTAAGCGCCTGCGCGTTAGACAGCACGGCCTCAATTTTTAGGGTCCCGTACGGGTAAACGGGACCCTAAAAATTGAGGCCGTACTGTCTAACGCGCAGGCGCTTACTATCGCGATGGGCCTCATAAGAAAGCTTAAGAGGATACGATGCGCACCATTTCTCCATACAAACGTAGTCCCCTGTTTCCTCCCTGGATAATGGCTTTAGAGCCAATTTTTTTTTACTGTGTAATCTGTATCTACCACAGCTATGCCCCTATGTTTCGTTTTTTTCCATATTTCAATTAACATTAAAGAAAGAAAGAAAGAAAGAAAGAAAGAAAGAAAATACATTTATTTACAACATCACAAGACACAATATTATACAAAACAAAAAGGCAATACTAAAGCTAAAGATAGAATGTGTCATTGCGGTTGCAAATCGGACACTGGCTCAGCATAATGCTGAGGCGTTTAAAGTACCCCAGCGCTGATTTTCAGCCAGTACCGTTGGTGACACCCGGATCGCTGTTTAGATAGATAAATAAATAAATAAACTGCACACTAATAGCTACATACATAAGACTAGGTACATGCGTAAATAAATAATTTGTAAATTGTAAAAGCAAATAATAATAAGAAAATTTCTTGAACATAATTAGTATATCTCACTTGCCAAGTATACAACCCTGCGCGGACTAAAACGAAAAATGAAATAACCAAGACAATAAAAATCAAAGAAGTTTTGTGAAATAGTGCTGGAAAGGAGAGGAAATTAAGGATTTTGCAATGACAACAAATAGCCTTTAAGCTTTCGCCCAAAGGTGTACCTGCTAGTCACACTTAGGATAGGAGGGGGGATGTCATTCCAGCACTTAGACGCCGCGAACCTAAAACTCCCTCGAAACGCCGCCGTCCGGTGCGGCGGCACAATAGCCTTAAGTCTGCGCAAACTTTTCAACCATGAGATTTTTTTAAAAAGGTAGGAAGGCGTCTTGTGTCGCACTACACCGAACAAAAGGGTTGCAAGGTGCAAGCGCCTGCGATTGTGCATCTTAAGCAGATCAGCAGCGTTCAAGTACGGAGTGACATGGGACCGAGGAGGGACCTTGAAGCAAAAACGAGCACATGCGTTTTGAACTCGTTGGAGCAATCTCCCAGAACGACCAAGTAAGCAACCATCATAAACGACGTCACAATAGTTCATCCTAGACAATACGAGTGATTCAAACATTAGAAATATGAGCTTTCCAAAACTGAAAAATTGCCCAATTTCAACGTCATTTTCAGACACTCAGCAGAAAAGAATCCCTCATATAAACAAAAAAAGGGAAACATAGGGGCATAGCTAAATTTGTCCTCTAATTATTTTTGAAAAAAATAATTTCATTGGTCCAGTTTTCGAGAAGAAAACAGGGGACTACGAAATGCTGTTTTGATCAATTTTACGCGCCTAATAACGGTCTGAGCTGCAGCTGTCCCGCTCTCGCTGTACTGACACGGAGGGGTTCGGGCGAGACAGCGACAATTCATTAAAATACCTATTTCTCAAAAGTCTCTCAGCCATCGTATCCTCTTAAGGTTACTCAAAGGGACGACCGGATGTGCTAATGGTTAGAGAACCAAGACTACGAAGTTAGAGGTCTCGGACGCGCTGGGCACGCTCCGTCGGCGTCCCGCGCTTCGGTTTGTGGTGGCCTTAAATCTATTGCTTATAGGTAACGCCACGAAAGTTGAGGCGAATGATTACACACACACACACGGCTACATAAAGTACTGATTGCAAAAAAGGTAGTGAATGAATGAAATGAGTAGTGAATGAAAATGTGAGTTATCTATACATATAATAAATCTGTAACAAGTCGGTGTATGTACATTGAAAATATTTGAGAAAAACTGTCACTAGGGCTATTTATTAGCGCAATAGAACCCAAAACAATGATTTTTAGAATTATTGTCTGTTTGTCTGTTTGCCTGTGCGTTTGTGCGCGCTAATCTCAGAAACGGCTTAACCTAGAAGGATGCGGTTTTCACTGATATGTTGGTATTTTCTTAGATTAACATTTAGTGTTTGTTTCATTTCAATCGGTTCACAAATAAGAAAGATACGAGGGGCGTTCAATATAAAGTGAGAATGAGATGCAAACTCTTTTAATATTACAAAATTAAATACTGGCCGGTAAAGCTAATCTATCTAGCTGATTGCTATGAAAAAAAAAACTAACTGTCTTTTGTTTAAAAAAATATACGGTAATTTCTTTGCAATGCTATTGAGTACGTTAGCGAAAATGGAGAAAATTGAACTGCGCGCCGTTATCAAATACTTGTGTTTGAAAAATTTTTCTACGGACCAAGTCAATTTGGATTTGCGGAACACTTTAGGGTCTAATGCTCCTCCGTATTCGACAGTCGCACGTTGATGCGCCGAATTTAGACGTGGAAGAACATCGACAATGGACGACCCCCGCTCCGGACGCCCTACTACAGCAGTAACTGAAGAAATTGTGAAAAAAGTCGAAAACTCAGTTTTGGCGGATCGTCGTGTCACGGTTCGTTTTATTGCTGAAAATGTAAAGATTTCAACGTGGAGCGTGCATTATATTTTACATGAACGCTTGGGTATGAAAAAGGTATCTGCGCGTTGGGTACCAAGAATGCTTACTGACACGCAAAAACAAACTAGACTAGAGATTTGTCAACTTAGAGACCGGGAACTTTTTTTGGCGCGATTTATAACAATGGACGAAACATGGCTCCATCATTACGACCCTGAAACGAAATTGCAGTCTATGACATGGAAAAAGCCATCATCTCCAACTCCGAAGAAATTCAAGGTGAGCCCATCTGCCGGTAAGGTCATGGGCTCTGTTTTTTTGGGATGGTAAAGGGGTATTAATGATTGAGTATCTCAAGCATGGAGCCACTATTACGGGCACTTTATACTCCAAACAAATAGCAACATTGCGCAATGAGATCCGCGAAAAACGGCGAGGTAAACACTCGAAAGTTGTGCTGTTCCACCAGGACAATGCCCCGGCACACAAGTCCGCCGTTGCAATGGCTGCAATTCGTGATGCTGGGTTCGATATCCTTAAGCATCCTCCGTATTCACCAGATCTCGCTCCCAGTGATTTCTACCTATTTCCGAGATTGAAAAAATACCTGAGAGGCCAGAAATTTGAAGACGACGACGCGGTAGTCGCTGCAGTACAAGATTTTTTAAGTACTCAAGATGAGACCTTTTTTAAAAATGGAATTTTAAGTTTAGAAAAAAGATATACTAAGTGTATTATGCTAAAAGGTGACTATGTCGAAAAATAAAATGACATTTAGTAAAAGTTGTTTATAACATACTCATTCTCACTTTTTATTGAACGCCCCTAGTACGTCTATTTTAAAAATTTATCGAACAGTTTTTAGAAGAATTAATAAGCTGAAGAGTTTGTTTGTTAGTTGTTTGAACGCGCTAATCTCAGGAACTACTGCTCCGATTTGAAAAATTCTTTCAGTGTTTTATATCCCATTTATCGAGGAAGGCTATAGGCTATATATCATCACGCTAACACTAATAGGAGCGGAGCGGAGCGGAAGAATGTTTCAAAATCAGGGGTTTTTGAAGTAAAACTTCTATAGGCACGCTTGACTTGGGAGTACGGTGGTGAATGTAAACGCGGGTGTGCGGGGGGTTTGGTGGGGGGTGGGGTTGGGAGGGGGGTAAGGGGGGTTGCGGGGGCGGGCAATTTTTTTATATCGAGGCACTAAGGAGAGCCATAATTGATGAAAAAACAAATTTGATAAAAAAATAAGCTGTCCAAATTACTAATTCCACGCGGACCGAGTCGCGGGCAAAAGCTAGTAGATGAAATATTTACGCAATACTATACATATTATGATTTTCCTTTTTTCATATAACCTATTTTTGAAATAAAACAATTTGAAACTGTTAAGAAATATCCGCAACAAAAAAAATGATATTTTATAAATTTGTAAATAGCGAAAAATATGCTTATCTGATTAAATAAAATAGACGAAAATATTTTGATTTCTGTTTTGTTTGAACTAGATGTATTTTCCTAAATTATTCTTAACGAAATAGGTTGTAGAAATTTTTAGTCAATCTTGTTATTTTATGTTGAGTCTGTTGTACTTGCTGTCGGTACAAATAAATGTCAAAATCCCGCTGTCATTACATGACGTGTTGTTGTGTGCGTGACCTCAACTCTGATGGCGTTACCTATACCAGGTGTCTGGTTGGCAGGTGCATTTGCGAGTGCAAGCGGAATGCCAGTTTTGCTTCAAGACGTTGGGCGCGGCTTCCCTCCGGGCGCATTACCGCACCGTGCACATGAACCTGGGCTACGTGCGCCAGCGACGGCCCCGGACGAAGAAGCCACGTGTCGCCGAATCGTGACCAATAAATTTGTGAGAAATAAATTTGGTATTAAAAAATGGCGGTATTTCATTTTTTCGAACGATGGCAAAACCAAGTCATAATGGCCTAGTGGTTTGACCTATGGGCTCTCAAGCAATGGTCCGAGAGCTGATAGACATTTTTCAGTAGGTATTTGAGGCAAGCTGAAACCTTGTCTAATGCTTCCCTTATGATAACCCAAGCACAGAACCACAGACCTGGCTGACAGGTGGCGGGGCGGGGGCTAAATCAACCCTCATACTGCTACAAATACAATTTTTTTTAAGATATTTTCATTGATGCATTTCGAAATTTATATACTTTAAAATTTGACATTTAAATAGTGAGAAAATAAATAAGCCAGATCATTTAGTCGGGACTTAAACTTTGCCAGACAATTTTGCAAAAATTAAAAAAAAAAACTGGTTTCGAGGTTACGCTGAAATTATAAAAGATTATTTTTCCTTTATTTATAAATTGTACATACTTCAGATTATTTAAGTATCCGTAAATAATTTTATATAATTTTATATGAACTAGGTAAGTACTGGATATGTTTTTTGCGAAACTATTTTATTAATAAATGAATAAAAACTAAGTAGTTAGGCATTTTGTAAAATTTATAATTATAAATAAATATTTCAAATAAAATACAGATAATTTGGATTTGGATGGACAATCGGTCTGCCAATTAAAAAAAAATGAGGGTAGATTTAGCCCCGCTACCCGTCAGCCAGGTCTGTGGTTCCGTGTTGGGGTATAATAGGAGAGGTATGTGACAAGTTTTCTGCTTGCCTCAAATACCTACCCAAAAATGGCGCCAGGAGTGTTGATGTTTCTCGATGAGAACTGAACATAGATGGCGCTGTATGATGCATAGGAAAAATTTGCTTGTAAACTCCTGACCAGTGGTGGTGTAGGGATAAACACGCGGCACGGAATGCCGAGGGCCTGGGTTCGATTCCCAGCATTGGTCTTTTTTCTGGGAATTTTTCTGTGCATCTATGTTTCAGTTTGTGTTTAGTATGAAATATGTGGATTTCACGGGATGACCGTAAAAGTAGAAAATTGAAGTTGAAAAAATAAACAATACAAAAAGATTCTTCAAACCAAACTTGTTAAAAGTATGGCCTTGTAGCGACATCTTTTGTCCGGGTGAGCGGTTAGTTCCGAAGGAGTGTTGATGTTTCTCGATGAGAACTGAACATAGATGGCGCTGTATCACAGCATAAGTGATGATGGCAGGCTGGAGTGTATGATGCATAGGAAAAATTTACGTATAAACCAGGGACCGGACCACCCCTTCCCAGAAAAAATCCTTTGAACGGTTTAGTCGTTCATTGAATAGCCCAAATGTCTTGCTTACCCTATCGAATCGGTATCCGATTCATTTTACTTAGCTTTAGGAAGGGGTTTCCCTTTCAGGGTTACCACTATTTCTATCTATAGGGGTAACCCTTTCCTACGAATTTAAGCGCTTAAAACGAATAGTTTCGGGAAAGGCTAACCATATTGAGTTTAGCGCTTACCCTTTCGAGTAAATAGCTCAGTTTCAGCTTCAGTTCACTGTGCTGTTTGCCTATACAAATTACTACACTAAGCCGTTCAAAAGCTTTTTTCTGGGAAGGGATGGATCGGTCCCCGAAATTTCGTTTATTACGTATTTGCAATTTGCGTGGTTTTATAGTTCTACTTCAGGTCTTAGGAAGTCAACGTCAAAGTAATGTTCAGTGTGGTGCTCATCTGTTTATCAACATAAATTGCAAAGATTCGCTAGGAATGGGTAAGTAATAAACTACTTATTTATGTGTTTGTGTAAGTATATATTTATTAGTACTGTCAGCCAGAGTAGTGGCTAGCGACAGCCTAAACACGATTTTTTAACTTGTTTTACCTTATTAAGGACTAATTATTCCAATTTCCACCAGCCTCTGATAAATCTCTCTAAGGCTGGATTTCACCAAACTTTTATTCCGAGAATAACGCTTACTCTCAGATAGTAATGTCAAACCGCCATAGTGATTTATTCAATAGTGAGTTATTCTCGGAATAAAAGTTTGGTGAAATCCAGCCTAAGAAATATAAATGTAATGTCGTCTCAGTTAGTTCTAACAAAACCAAACAGAGATGGCATAATATTTATCTATTAGATATACTGATCTAAGAGTGCTGAAACAGGCTATTGTTATTGATTTTTTTAGGTAAGTACTTAAACTGAATTGTCGATTTATAATAATAATCATCATCATCATCCCAGTCTATATACGCGCCACTGCAGGGATCAGGCCTCCTCTCAGAATGAAAGGGCTTGGGACATAGTGTTCACGCGGGCTTAGTACGGATTGGGAACTTCACATACACCATTGAATTTCTTCTCAGGTGTGTGCCGGTTTCCTCACAATGTTTTTCTTCACGTAAAGCACATGGTAAATTTCAAATTTTTTAAATTTACCATGAGCTCAATAGTGAAGAAAGACATGGTGTGTGAAGTTCCCAATCACCGCTGGGCCCGCGTGGGGATTATAGCCCCAGCCCTCTAATTCTGAGAGGAGGCCTGTGTCCTACATTGGGGTCTATATAGACTGAGATTAGATTCGTGATGTACGTGTAACATTTTTTATTTTTGCAGATAGGAAGAAAGAAAATATTGTGACTGACGAAACTCAATCGCAAATCATGCCATTAAGAAAATCAGTTAATAGAAAATTGTATGACGGTAAGTTTCTTTTGAAGTTATATATTATTTTCTGCAATTTATTTTATTTATATTTTATAGCTTACTAGCTGTTGCCCGCAACTCCGTCAGCAAAGAATTCGTTTATCGCTCGCTATCTTATGTCCTAACCGCTATTGTAAAGTTCACCATTTTTCGTAGTCAACTAGGAACCCTTATAGTTTCGCCATGTCTGTCCGTCTGTCTGTCTGTCCGCGGCTAAGCTCAGAGATCGATAGTACTAGAAAGCTGTAATTTGGCATGAATATACATATCAGTCATGCCAACAAAGTGGTAAAATAAAAAATAAAAAAAAAATTTTTTTTAGGGTACCTCCCATATACGTAAAGGGGGGGTGATTTTTTTTTCTCGACTAATCCTATAGTGTGGGGTATCGTTTGATAGGTCTTTTAAAACCATTGCGGGGTTGCTAACATGATTTTTCTATTCAGTGATCTGTTTGCGAAATATTCAACTTTAAAGTGAAAATTTTCATTAAAATCGAGCGTCCCCCCCCCCCTCTAAAATCTAAACTGAAAAGTGGAAAAATTTGAAAAAATTCAGAATGGTAGTAAATATATCAAATTTACTAGGAAAATTATAGCGGCTAAGATTGCTTGGAAATTATTTGTAGTTTAAGAGTAAATAGTAGCCTAAGGTATAAAACATACCTAAACTTGGATGATTCCGTACACATACGAAATCCTTAGAAAAATATTACTTGATTTTTTGTAATGGCTACGGAACCCTACCTTGTGCGTGTCCGGCACGCTCTTGGCCGGTTTTTTTATATTATATACTAGGGCAAATATGTTTAAATTGACCCCAACTAGGTACTAACTAGACATAAGCGCCGCGCCGCCGGCGTTGATGGAATTGATCGGCGTATAATCGGCGTGACGAAAACTTTAATAATTTTAAAATAGTACTAACTTCTTCGCTACTTAGTAAGTTGATACCTGATAATTTCTTTGGCAGATGTAGGGAATGTCAACATGACGTTTGCAACAAAAAGGTTCCACCCAGGGCCCTAAAAATTATTAATTTTTAGTTTTCGTCACGCCGATTATACGCCGATCAATCGATTATACGCCGGCGGGGCGGCGCACATGTCTACTAGGTATCTCCCGTTTTCGTTGGTCCAACGACCTACCTAACACTACAATACTTACCCGAAGTGCCGAGAAGCGTAGACAAGGGCTAACTCGGCGAGATGCTGCGGATGCAGCACTGGTTCACAGTGTGACCCTTTTGCTTATTACCTACTATCTGTCTGCAGCAAATGTATCTTATCTGTCTGCAGGTTTTATAATATCCTACGACCTATCAAATACTTATAGAAAAAAAAAATCGTAAAAATCGGTTAAGCTGTTTCGAAAGAGTTTGATTACAAACACTATGATATAACACGAGATTTTTATATATTAGATTGGAAGATATAACGAAAAGGTTTATTTGGTAGTCCTTAGTATTTTTTTTAAATAATACACTCGGCGTCACGGAAATCGCACACCCATGGACTTCTGTGTCAAGCAGTTATAAACCTTATAGTATTAAAGGTAAAGTATGGGTGTGTGGATTCATATGAAAGATAATTTAATCCTCCATTTAAATAACAATGCAAAATTATAAAGCAATAAAAGTTATAAAGATAAGAGTATATTCGCCTGAAAGCAAAATCCGTAGGTGTGCGATTTCCGTGACACCGAGTGTATTAATTTGACTGGAACTGGAATTATGCAATTGCAAGGGCTGAAACTAAATAGCATTGTTTTTTTTTAGATGATCATAACGATGAAAACCTTACTACTGTTTGTAATACGCAATATGGTCAGGATTGGGAAGATGCTGAAATAGTTTTTCAAGATACCGAAGGTTATGTGATTGATTACCAAGAGAAAAACAATACTGTAGCTGATTACGTTACGGACAACTCTACTGTCGAAACATCTACTCAAACTGATCTTGAGAACAGAGCAATTAGCGCTGTGTCTATTTGCACTCAAAGCGATTTTATGGACAGAGAAGATAATATAAAAGAGGCAAATATGGAATTTGGCGCATTTGTAGGACGAGAATTGCCTAACGTTCCAGTAATAAAACGACGACAAGTCATGTGGCAAATTATTAAAATTTTTGAACACGGTTCAGTTTAATTTCTTCAACACGCACACACACTCACGGAGGGAGAGGGAGAGAGAGAGAGAGATCGAAGGTTCACAATTTTCAAATAAAGGAAGATTAAAACAAAAAAAACTGACTAAGGAACATTATTTAATGAGTATGTTATTCAAATTTGTAATTGTACAATCACAATGTTTAATAAACAATATTATATGATATTTATTAGTTGTTTTAATTATGTGTTTAACAATCATACAAGCATACTTGATTAATATGCAACCAATACAAAATAGACTGTAAGTAAATTAAAACTTACAACTTTAGTGGAACAATGGACTAAAAACCTTTAATTAAATACTAGAGCAAGCTAGCTCAGCAATAATCAACACTCGCCAGATAAATATTTCGAGCTTCGTATATCAGTTATCGGTATTTTGTACTTTCGGTATAGACATGTGCGCCGCGCCGCCGCGCCGCCGCGCCGCCGCGCCGCCGGCGCCGATGGAATTGCACGGCGTATAATCGGCGTGACGAAAACTTTAATAATTTTAAAATAGTCCTAACATTAAAGTATTATATATTTTTATTAGCAATACGGCTGCTCACCGAATCTAAGATTAAACAATTAAGAAGAAGATTAAGCGAAAAAGTTTTTTTGCTTTTAAATAATCTTAGTCCTAGCATTCCCTACATCTGCCAAAGAAATTATCAGGTATCAACTTACTAAGTAGCGAAGAAGTTAGTATTATTTTAAAATTATTAAAGTTTTCATCACGCAGATTATACGCCGATCAATTGCATCAGCGCCGGCCGCGCGGCGGCGCGGCGCACATGTCTGTCTCGTGCGGAACCCTTAGTGCGTAATAATAATCGTTCGGGCAATATGCATAGGCGTGTTTTGCAAGCGCTCAGTTGCCTGGGACACTCAAGTCAATGACTGATGTCGCCGACTGACCCGCGATCAGTCTTGCAGTGCAGGCATAAGTTGGCGGGTCAGAAACTTTGGTGTGTATTGCGCTTTATAAGGACTACTTTGCTAGTGTGAACAAGCTCTTAAACATAAATAAAACACTGACTAAAATGATGGACGCAGGCGCAAGTTCTTTTCGTCCTTCATCATACAAAAGGAAACCGTATCACGATGCGATAAGGTAGTTTCAATCGCAAGCGGCGGCAGCTTGGCGGCATGGTCAAAGGTGACATCCAGTCGTCATACGTAAATTTGCAATATTGAATCTTACGTCGTTAATAAAGGGATAAAAATTGCATAAGCGTTGAAAGCTCTTCATGAGGTTGCCCTTTCGAACGGCTTTTTAAACGCTTAAAAAAGGTTTCTGATATTCGTTAAGTGAACTGGTTACCAATATTTAAAGCGCTTTAAAAGCCAAATGAAGGGGTTTTGAGAAACTGTGCTTTGGTAAGCAAACCCTTACGAAAAACCCCTTCATTAACCCTTGAAGGGGATACCGGGTTAGTGCTCGCTTGTTACCCATATTAAAAGCGCTTTGAAAGCCAAATGAAGGGGTTTTGAGAAGCAATATTTTTGGTAAGCAAACCCATACGCAAAACCCCTTAAAAACCCTCGAAGCATTGGTCTTTTTTCTGTGCATCTATGTTTCAGTTTGTATTTAGTAGAAATAGAAATATCTGTTGAACTTGCTGTCGGTACGAATAAATGTCAGAATCCCGCTGATATTACACGACATGTTGTTGTGTGCGTGACCTCACTTTGGCGGCGTTACCTATATCTGCAGAGTTACCTAATGTATTTTCCATGGACTTAATACCTAACCTGGACTGAGTACTGCGACAAAAAAGTGAGGCCGAAAAAAAACAAACCAGAGAGTTGTATCTCGTTCTAATTAGGGTGATCAAGGTACTGGTGCGAGTGGGACACAATTCTCTAGTTTGTTGTTATCTCTCGGACCGCTGTCTCTAGTTGCCATTATTAAACTGTATGGCTTAGTAATATGGGTCACTTTTGATTGACTGATAAAAGTCAGTACTCAGTCCAGGTTAGGTAATAAGTCCATGGTATTTTCGCAATCAAGTGCTAATATTTGATTTCTGCTTTGGTAACTAGTTACGAAAGAAGACCTTGGAAAATTTTGCTTATTTCGTAGTTCATAACTAGTTGTGAATTCAAAACGGAATTAAAGCTGCATTAAAAGTTAACGTTTATTAACAGAACAGCTTATGTTTTTGTCTGTCGTATCCACACTATAGTAGAAACAACGGAATGGTAGAAAGTCATGCTGCCCGCATGGTAGCACTGAACCTCAAATGTCATGTGTCAGTGTCCGACCGTCCCAAGAAGACATCATAATACTATCATAGTAATTATTGAATTTATTAGTAAAAGTGAAAGGAAACGAGGCGAAAATGCTTGTTTGTAATTTCGACTTCAGTATTTAATTACGGTTGGTTTATGACTTGTTAGTTGTTACAATGACATTTTGCTGCTGGTTGCGATTCGGATTCTGATTCAAACGATTCGTCTGCTAATACGTTCCATCCGTAAGTAACCGCGTTTGACTTTGAACACAAGAACACAGATATAGATTCACAATAGTTAACGCAAATGCATCTACTTCGCATGTCCGAACCCCGACAAAGCGTCGGGGTTGGCCGCCGCTACTGACAGTTCGAACGCGACAGTTGTTGTTGCAGCCGGACGTTCGCGAAAACTAAGAAAATGCCTCGTTGCGTTATAATTAAGTGCAATAGCCCAACAATTTCGTCCACAAAAAGGCAAGGACATATTTCCTATCACGGGTAAGTTATTTTAAAATTATATTATAAGTAAATTCATTTATTAACAATTTTTTAAGTATTCCAAGCTGTGATTCCAAGAATTACCAAGTAACTATTGATTAATGCTAAGTAAAACTATATTCACATTCCTTTGCTGTGTTTGCTTGCTTTGAGCATTTGATCTGACATTGTATGTAAGGAGACGAATATCGGATCAAGTGATACTGACGCATATTGCTTGGACTTTGTGGTACAGGCAACTTCTCAATCGTCTGCAGTGGCGTAACTATAGGGTGGCAGGGCTGGAAAAATGCCACGGGCCCCCAACCCCAGAGGGCCTCGGCCCAAGGGGCCTTGAGCTCTCAATAAAACATTAAAATTAAATTATACATTTACAATGTGTGATAATCTTTTTAAAAAGTTAAATAGAAGAAAATACTATGAGGGGTAATATTTTTAAAGTTCATTTATTTAATGTATTCATGTTTATCCATGGAATATATATGAATATGTCATCATCATCATCATCATCAGCCTATATTCGTCCACTGCTGGACATAGGCCTCTCCCATGGCACGCCACTGAGCACAATCCTCGGCCACTATCATCCAGCTGTTGCCAGCCGCCTTGCGAAGATCATCGCTCCACCGAGCCTGAGGACGTCCCACGCTACGTTTGCCGATCCGTGGCCTCCACTCAAGAACTCGTCTACCCCAACAGTTATCGGTTCTTCGGGTTATATGGCCGGCCCATTGCCACTTCAGCGTGCTGATGCGGTGGGCTATGTCGATAACTTTGGTTCCCTGTCAGATCACTTTGTTACAAATTCGATCTTATATGAATATGTGTATTTCTGTTGTGTTTAAAAAGACTTGTGTTTTTAGTTTCCCACATGATCCAAACATTAAAGAAAAACGATTGCGGCCACGGGACGGAAAGACTGGTTCCCGACCAAACACAGTACTATTTGTTCTGTACATTTTGACAATACCAGTTTCATTGAAGGGAAGAAGTTGAGATTGCTGAAAAAAACGGCATACCCCACTATTAATATACTAAAATTCATTGACAATGATTATGAGGTTATATTTCAAACTAAATACAAACTGAAATATAGATGCACAGAAAAAACCCCCAGAAAAAAGACCAATGCTGGGAATCGAACCCAGGTCCTCAGCGTTCCGTGCTGCGTGCTTACCCCTACACCATCACTGGTCTAGAAGTTAGCGACGAATCTTTCCCATACACCGTACACTTCAGTCTGTTATAATCACATTATGGAGTGATAAAGCGTGCATCTATGTTATGCCCTCTACCGAGAGACTTTAACACTCCTTCGGAGCTAACCGCTCACCTCGACCAAGAGATGGCGCTACTAAGCCAACTTTTACAAAAACGGCATACCCCACTATTAATATACTAAAATTCATTGACAATGATTATGAGGTTAGTAAATAGATTTAATGCGTAACAGTGTTTTTTTATAGCATATAACATATCTGGCCCCTTAGCACTAGCTTTTATGTTGTGGATAAATCATTTATCTCTCTCGCACTCGTACGTGCGTCAAAAGTGACAGATGCTTTGTCTACAACATAAAAATTAGTGTGTTAGGGGGGCTGATATACACTCATTTGTGCTTTACATAATAAAGATACACCAAAACAACCCTCATCATGTGTATCTATATCTGTGAGCGAGACGATCACGGCGGGGGTTGCAGTTGAATCGTTTGAATAGTAGCCAAATAAATAATATAAATAGATAGATAAATAGTAGCGCGGTGTTGGGGCGGAGGGGCATCGGCGACATCGATGTATTTGAATCGATTTGGATGTATTATGTCTGTGGTTTGGATTTCCCATCACTAAATTTCGGCTCTGACGTCACAGTAGGTGTTAAAAAGTCGACACGCTTGGTTACAATACAAATCGTGAGCATTGCGTTATCTATGTGCATCTATATCTGTAACAAGAACAAAACATGCTGGTTTTTACAGAATTGATGTTCAAAAACCAAGTGTTAGTGTTAGTGTTAGTGTAAGTGATGATAATGTAAATAAATAAATAATAAATAAAATGATGGTAGACTTGATGTTACCACTTCATAACACTTATCATAAATAAAAAAATTAAATTGTTTATTTCATATAAAGGACTATTAGCAGGTTTGTATAGGCTCTGTCCCCACCCACTAAAAGAAACAAAACATGTCTTATTGCATAGATCTTGGCCACCTGATAATTTTTTACTATGACGATGATCATCCTAAGTATGTGATTTTCTTGGAAAACTGTGCTTTATCTTCTGATATATGAAAATCTTGTGTCACGGTGTTTGTTATCAAACTCCTCCGAGTCAGATTGGCTGATTTTTATAGTTGGTAGGTCTGAGAATAGGTTGTAGGCTACTTTTTATACCCTTATTCTTCGCGGACGGAGTCGCGGGCAACAGCTAGCACTGTATACTTTGCACTACCCTTTACTCACTGTACAGTTAGCTACCGAGAAAAGGTACCCTTCTATAAAACGAGTACCTCACCACCGCATGGTACTTTTTCACTGCAACTTATTTATTTATTTATTTATTTCACTGCAAAGTCATGTACATTTTAAAAGATGTTAAAATAGTTTTATAAGTCGGTCCATGACGCCCTGCAAGGGCACACAATAATACTTAAAAAGTAAATAATTTAATTATGTCATATTTATATTAAATTGAAATCATGCATTATTACTAGATTAGATTAGATTATATTATTAGAATTAACGACCGCTTTAGCCTAGTTGGTAGTGACCCTGCCTACGAAGCAAGAGGTCCTGGGTTCAAATCCCGGTAAGGGCATTTATTTGTGTGATGAGCACAAATATTTGTTCCTGAGTTATGGATGTTTTCTATGTATTTAAGTATTTATTTATTTATCTATACACCGTGAAATTTTAGTGGTTGTTTTCCCGAAACGAGGTGATTTAGTTTCGATTGTACAATCGATTTATAATTACTATTTTGACTAGAGTCAAAAATCCAATTGTAAAAAACGAAAGTCGAAAATGACCGCAAACCAATAGTAACGCTTCGTTGGTAGCTAACCTATCGTACGATCGTACGCTACTTGTACCAACGAAGCGTTACTATTGGATTTTTGACTCTAGTCAAAATAGTAATTATAAATCGATTGTACAATCGAAACTAAATCATCTCGTTTCGGGAAAACAACCACTAAAATTTCACGGTGTATAAGTATGTTTATCGTCGTCCAGTACCCATAGTACAAGCTTTGCTTAGTTTGGGACTAGGTCGATTTGTGTAAGATTGTCCCCTAATATTTATTTATTTATTTATTTATAATTAATAAAATTAAAATAATAAATTAAAAACATTCAAAAAAAATTAAAAATAAATAATAAAAATTAAATTACAATAATCACATTAGGTACATTCAATTAATTTTGATTATTATATCACATTATGGAGTATCTATGTATGTCATCAAGTGTAGCGTTTGTCATTGAATAATTTTGATCTATTTACATTTATAGTGTTTTACACTTTCATCATTAACCACTTGACAGTCCGACGATAGCATGGTATCCAAAACCAATATGCGTCAACCCGTCCGCGGATACCTTAGTATCGTAAAAGGTGGAGGAATTAATAGTTGATTTCAATGCCATCTAGTAAAAATACCCGGCATTATTTACAAAATGTATTGACGCACAAACGTAGCCTGACTAAATTATTAGCCCTAAAAAATATAGATGGCAGTAGTGGCGGACTGCTAATCGATAAAAAAAATACATTTCGCAGTGACCTGTGAATTCCGCGTTTGATTGTCAGTGTTTGTGGATAGCGTGCCGTTATGTATTAAGTATTTCACATTTATTACATAGTTTTTAAGGTTATTGTACATAAAAATGACCAGAAATGTTTATATTCTATGATTCCGTCTTAAATCTACTGAATGTGAGTGTAAATACAGTGCAATTTCAATTTAAAACATCGAGGTTTTTTTTTGAGCTGGGACTGTGAAGATTTATAGCCAAATTTTTAGTAATTTGACGCCCTGATTACTGAAATATACAATAAATATTGACGATTGGTTTATGAAGATTATATTAATAAACTTTTATTTGGGAAATATGTCACACTCACCAAGGATTCATCAAAACAGTTACGGTGCTCCTCGGGTTTTATGCTGTGGATGGTTGAGTAGCCATGGACATTTGAAAATATATCTGAAATAAGGGTTTGTACAAACTAATTACTCGTGTGACTTGATTATTCGGTGTTTGGCATTATTGTTTCTGTTTGTACGTATTTTTTAAGTTTTTGCTATAGGTGTTATTGTTTTTAAGAATGGTTTAATTATTAAATTAATAAAAATAATATTAAAAGTATCCCGCTAAAAACATGCGGAATGCATCAGCTACCGATTTCATGTAATGTAAATTATGTCTTTAAACAAAAAAAATAAAAAACAACAAGAAATTAAATTTAGTTGTTTGACGAAATTTACTTTCTCGTGACAATGGATACCATAGTATGCACGAACTGTAAAGTGGCTATCGGTTGCAGGCAGCCTTACGCGGGCAGCCATCTTGCTACAAAATCAGTTTCGCAAAATTATAAATGTTGCGAGGAGTAGGCAACTTGATTAATTTATTTTGCTAACTCACTGGGTACGGTATGTTTAGATTGTACTATCATTTTAAAGGTGAAAAACTGTAGTTTTTTTTATAATTATTAAAAAAAAGGGGGTCATCGCTCAATATTTCGAGTTATTAGTCGTCAAACAAGAAACTTACAGCCAAGTTTACCGATTTTACAACTTTGACCTTGATTTATGCAAAATAATTATACGTGTGCTATTGTTGTAGAAATAGTATTCGAAAGAATTAACATTAATTTACGTCTCAGTATTTTTTTCATTATTTAAAACCTTGTAGTTCGGAAGATACAAACGTTTTTGTTAGAAAGTAGTGAACGCGCGGCGCGGTGCGTCCGTCGATAAAAAACCCGGACGGTTTGACGCATATTGGTCGCGCGGCCCGGACTGTCAAGTGGGGAATTCATTAACAGAATAATAACATTTTTCAATAAGGAACGCTTTCAACTTATTTTTGAAATTACTATATTGCGTTTCTTGTCTAATCGATTCTGGGATTTTATTTAAGACTTGAGTACATTTATATTGGGGACCATTTTTAAACATTGCTAAATTCGACTTCGGTAAAAGTAGTTTGTTTTTATATTGTGTTCTTGTCGTACTTATATCTTTATTTGCTTTGAATAGGTCAGGGTATTTGCGGGTAAAAAGTGCTGATTCTAATATGTATAGTGAGGGTAGGGTTAAGAGTTTATGGTGTATAAAATGCTGACGACAGCTTTCGGGAATGCGTATGTTATCGAGAAAGGCTATAGGCTATAATATGTCAATATGTCATCACGCTAACACCAATAGGAGCGGAGCGGAGCGGAAGAATGTTTCCAAATCGGGGGTTTTTGAAGTAAAACTTCTATATCTCGGGAACTACTGCTCCGATTTGAAAAATTCTTTCAGTGTTAGATAGCCCAGTTAGATAGGGCGGGTTGGGAGCGGGTGGGGGGGGGGGGCGAGTTGGGAGCGGGTTGGGGGCGGGTTGAGAGCGGGTTGGGGCGGGTTGGTTTATTATGAAGTTTCACTTCTTCCGGAAGGATCTAAGGCGAGCCATAATTGATGAAAAAGCAAATTGGATAAAAAAATAAGCTGCCCAAATTACTAATTCCACGCGGACGGAGTCGCGGGCAAAAGCTAGTCTTCCGATACAGGACAACTCAAAATAATATTCACTGCCCCATTGAAAAGGTCTCAACAGTCAGATATGTCTCGCGGTTATTCTTAGTCAGTATAACTAAACCAAAAAATGTATCAAGTCTAAACTATACTAGTGAAAATTTGTGATATTGATATTCTAGTCGCCTGTCGAAATGGAGTCAAGTGACGGGCTGGTCGCTTGCCGCGCGTGCCTTGCGGCGGACGGGCGGCTGTATGCCATAAGCGGCAGCGGGTTGGAAGACACGCTCGCGGCACTCACGGGAATAGCTGTAAGTCAGGATGATAAATCTTTGCATTGCAGTGTAATTAATAAATCATGTTGGCTGCCTGTTTCTCAAGATGTTGTTTTAAGCAAAATTTTTTAATACTAAACACGACGACATAGGTAAGCCTAAGCCGTGGTGGCCTAGTAGTTTGACCTATGGCCTCTCAAGCAGAGGGTCGTGGGTTCAAATCCAGGCTTGCACCTCTGAGTTTTTCGGAACTTATGTGCGAAATTACGTTTGAAATTTACCGTGCGTTTTACGGTGAAGGAAAAGATCGCTAGGAAACTTGCATACACCTGCAAAGAAATTCAATGGTGTGTGTGAAGTTCCCGATCCGCATTGGGCCCCCGTGGGAACTACGGCCCAAGCCCTTTCGTTCTGAGAGGAGGCCTGTGCCCTGCAGTGGGACGTATATGGGCTGGGTTGATGGTGATGATGTGCTATCGAGTTGTGTAAACTACGTTACTTTTAGTAAGAAAAGACTATATTACAGTTATTTCATACTAAACACAAACTGAAACATAGATGCACAGAAAAACCCCAGAAAAAAGACCAGCGCTGGGAATCGAACCCAGGTCCTTGGCATTCCGTGCCACGTGCTAAACCCCTACACCACCACTGGTCAGGAGTTTAGACACGAATTTTTCCTATGCATCATACATTTCAGCCTGCTATAATCACTTCTGCAGTGATACAGCGCCATCTATGTTCAGTTCTCATCGAGAAACGTCAACACTCCTTCGGAACTAACCGCTCACCTGGACTAAAAGATGTCGCTACTAGGCCATACTTTAACAAGTTTGGTATGAAGTATCTTTTTGTATGTTTAAATGGATTAAAAAATATAAAAATACAAAGATACCAAACTTGTTATATTACAGTTGCCAAAGGAAGATAGTTTGCCGCGTCACCTGTGCGTGTACTGCATGGCGACGCTGTCAAAATGTGCAGGCTTCCGTGACAGCTGTCAGCGGAGCGCGGCGCTGCTGAAGACCCTTTCGGAAAAGGGCCCGGTGAGTTTAATGCTCCTCGTTGTTCTACTACTAGCCGCTCTACGTAGATCCAGAGCCCATTTCCACCAGTGCTATGGGATTTCACGATATCCATCAGATTCCTTTTCGGTCTGATACGATTTTCGTCAGATTCTTTAACCGTCAGATCATATATTTAACAGATACATTCTCATATATAGATACATTCTCCATTGGATCCATTTACCGTCAGATTTGTTTTTGACAAATAATTTACAAGCGATAAGGAACGGTATTGACAAGCGACATGACATGAAATATTTGGTATGGTTTTGACAAAAAAAACAAATCTGACGGTAAACGGATCCGACGATAATCGGATCAGACCAAAAACGTATCTGATGGATATCGTAATATCCGTGCTATGCTATTTATGTGGTCCAATGAATATGATAAGTGGATAGCGTCGATAACCATAGCGACGTAGTATAGCACATATCTGGCGGAAAGTCATCGTAAAATACCTGTCAATATAACATTATTCATAGTAAAAATATACGGATCACTCACGTTTTAAAACGAATTTAACTCGTCATGTTTCGGGCTAATCCGTAGCTCTTCCCGGAGCCACGCGTCACGGCGGCCGCTAAACGCGCACTGCGCGCTACCGCTCTGCTCGCGCGGCTGCTCGACGACACTGACACCGCCGCACAACTACCCTCGTTTTCGTCGTCATTTTTACTGCCATTGTTAAATGTAAGGTAGCATGCAACACTAACAACATCGCCCTGTAAAGGTCCGTTCACATCACAGAAATAATAATAAAGAGGATAGAAATGCCTTAGTTCCTATTTTCTTCCGGAACTCGTGTCGCTGCTTCATCCCCTCTAATTACTGTGTTAATGCACACATGCAAAAGACCGGAACCGAACTACGCAATCACGCATACAATTACTAATATTTTTGCTTACAAACAATTATGAACCTTACACCTTAGAGATAGCGTTGAATAACACTAAACGTAAGTCATACCCACATTTACACAACGGCGCTCTTTATTGGCCGCGTCGGCATTATGTCTGTACTAGTCGTAACCTGTTTTTTTGTCCGTACCACGAACTTTTGTGCAAGACAGAAGGGTTATCAAAAATTACTTTACATTGCTGCGTATATTTCAAAACGATCTGCGTTTTTATGGACATGAGTAGCAATGGTATATGAAGTTTCGTGTTAATAACGTGTAAACCAATATTTCATAATGAAATATTTTCTCAAGTTGTATTTTGATATACACCGCATTATTACATTAAATTAATACATACCAATGAAATGTAATCCCCTTATTAGTGTAATTACACAGTGTGGACGAGTTTCCGCAATTGCTAATGCTGCAAAACACCACTTTAAAGCACTTGTTGTCATACCCACGTTTCAAATAGCACTGAGCCACAAGTCGCGCGCTTGTGACCTACGAGTCACAAGCGCGGCGCCAAGGTCACGCGTCTAAGGCACTTCTATCCTCTTTATTATTATTTCTGTGGTTCACATTCATTATATCAGTGTCGTCGAGCAGCTGCGAGAGCAGAGCGGTAGCGTGAAGTGTCGTTTGGCAGCCGCCGTGACGTGTGGCTCCGGGAAGAAGGGCAACGGATTAGCCCGAAACATCGAGTAAAATTTTTAAAAAAAGTTTTAAGACATGAGTGATCCGTATGAGTGGGTCTCACGGTAGTTTCGTGTTTAAAATATAACATTATTGTTATTTTTTCACAGTTAAAAATGAATGTTATCGAGGCATATAACCGAAAGTCACAGCCACTGACTCACAAACTCACTCGCAATAAACTCTTTCACTTCGGAACCGATTCGTTTATAGACATAATGCCTCTAATTAAAACTGAAAATAATGAAAGTTCACACGAAGAAGCTAAGTGCACCGAAGTGTATATAGAAAGTGAAAATTATGTAAAAAAAGATGCTAGCGACGTAGACAAGTGTACTTTAGAATTGCCAATAGAAAAACGAGAAAGATCTGGAAGCAAGGTAGTCAAATCGAGAACCAAAAATATTGAATGTATCAAAGTCGAAGTAGAAGTTGAAAATGTTAACGAACATTCGGAAATAGATGATTGCATTGAATCTGAAGTGGCAAATGATACCAGTGATATTGACACAAACACATCGGAAGATACACTTGCTACAGTAAAAAATCGTAAAAGAACAAGAATAACTTTGACTAAAAATAATACAGCTAAACATCCAAAAAAATCTGAAAACTTACTAAGTGAAGACAAACGTCCAACTGAGATAAATAACGATACACCTGAAGCAGCAACTGGGTTAAACAAAACGGTTGGAATTAAATCTGTAGGCGCGGAAACAGCGTTCGAGAAGAAAAATAGTCGTAACACAAAAGCTTTGAATACAGACGTAAAGAAACCAAAGTTACAGAAGAGGATAAGGAGGAACAAGTCCATATACAGCTGCGACTTGTGCGGGAAGGAGTACAAGAGTGAAAGGTATTTGAAGCCACATAAGAGTCGTCATGACCCGAATATGTCGAAAGAAACAATAGCTACATTAAAAAAAGGTAAGCAAATAACTTTAATTTTAATACTAGATGAAAAAACCGGCCAAGAGCGTGTCGGACACGCACAAGGTAGGGTTCCGTAGCCATTACAAAAAAATCAAGTAATATTTTTCTAAGGATTTCGTATGTGTACGGAATCATCCAAGTTTAGGTATGTTTTATACCTGAGGCTACTATTTACTCTTAAACTACAAATAATTTCCAAGCAATCTTAGCCGCTATAATTTTCCTAGTAAATTTGATATATTTACTACCATTCTGAATTTTTTCAAATTTTTCCACTTAACAGTTTAGATTTTAGAGGGGGGGGGACGCTCGATTTTAATGAAAATTTTCACTTTAAAGTTGAATATTTCGCAAACAGATCACTGAATAGAAAAATCATGTTAGCGACCCGGCAATGGTTTTAAAAGACCTATCCAACGATACCCCACACTACAGAATTAGTTGAGAAAAAAAAATCACCCCCCTTTACGTCTATGGGAGGTACCCTAAAAAAAAATATTTTTTTGTTTTTTATTTTACCACTGTTGGCGTGACTGATATGTATATTCATGCCAAATTACAGCTTTCTAGTACTAACGATCTCTGAGCTTAGCCGCGGACAGACAGACAGACAGACGGACAGACATGGCGAAACTATAAGGGTTCCTAGTTGACTACGGAACCCTAAAAACCGCCTGTATAATTCCCATTCCCATAGGAATTCCGGGAAATGTGTCACTCGCGGAACTGAGACGAATCTAATGACACCTCAGACTTCAAAATCCATTGAGCCGTTGCTGCAGGGCGTGCTAAAGAATGATACATACATACATACATAAATACATACGCTCGAAAAACATAACCCTCCTTCGACAGTCGGTTGAAAAGTGATTTAGCTGTGAATAATGTCAAAACGATATAATGATACATCTATACATCCATCCATACAAATTATTAGTAAGATTTTGCTAGTACTTAAAGTTTCCTTCATTTTTGTTTAATTAATTATTTATTTATTTATTTATTGATAATAAATAATTTACACTTACAGGCTTACAGTATGAACCAAGGCGCCTATAATGCTAGGATGATACATTATATTATTATTAATCAGCCTGGAGAAGTGTCCCACTGCTGGGCAAAGGCCTCCCCCCATTTTCGCCATTCATCCCGATATTGAGCGGTGTCCTTCCAGTCTTTGAGGTACACGTCTAGGTCGTCCCACCAACGCCTCCTGGGCCTACCTCGTCGCCGCCATCCATCCTGTGGTATCCAGTCCGTGGCTAACCTGGCCCACCGATTTGGATCCATGCGGCTGGCGTGGCCTGCCCAGTCTCACTTAAGCTTGGCAGCCTTGGCACCCACATCGGTAGTGCGTGTTTGGGAGCGCAGTGTGGTGTTTCGGATCCGATCAATCCGCTTCACCCCGAGCATGCTGCGCTCCATTGCTCTTTGGCAAACTTTCAATTTGGTCTGATACATCATTTAGGATTATACATTAATAATTACAATAATAATATTTATCTAACATTACTCTACATAAACATATTGCAGTAGTTGTATATTTTTTGCAATAACAAATGCCAACTGTCGGCAAACACATCAGCATCCTGGATTTGTGCTAGAAAGTTATTAAGCAGCGACACGGCCCTTGTACCAGGCGCGTTGCCGGCGCGCCGGGTGGGCGAACAGCAGCTCAGGGACAAACGAACGCATGCGCTCCAGTCCCTCCGGATCGTCGACCGCGTTCCGCAGGAGGAGACAATAATGCACTAGAAGGTGCACCTTCCGCCGACACTTTAAGGTTTCCAGCCCCACCATACCCGACACAAACAAAACAAATAAGTACGGGTAATAACCGAATTCCCGCTTGTACAAGTATCTGCCGAACTTACGCTGGATTCTCCAGCAATAGCTGGTACGTCGATTCCGAAGGATCCCAGACTACTGACTGAATTAAATTCCAATTTACTTCGCACAAACGAATTGTACAGAATTATAGGTATAGTATTACCCCTAAATTGAGACGCTGTACGCATTATAAATCCAAGCGTTTTATTCGCTTTTTTGGCTATAGCCCTGATATGCTAACGAAAGTCAAGCTCGGGAGTCCATGATCAACCCTAAATCGCGAACACTGTGTACACGGGCAATTGATTGATCGCCTAAAAGATAAGCGCCCTCTATGAGATTTTTAGATCTGCTGAAAGTGATGATCTTACATTTACAAGTATTGAACATAAGTCTATTTTCGCGACTCCAATCCATCACGGCATCAATGTCACGCTGCAGAGAAACACAACCAGAAAGCGAATTTACGGCGAATAAGACTTTCAGGTCATCCGCAAATAACAAACATCTCACACTACTGATAACCGCTGGCAGATTATATGTCATTATCAGAAATTGAGTCGGTCCAAGCGTGCTACCCTGATTGACCCCAGATCTGATGAAATACTCTTTAGATTGGTAACCCGACATCTGAACAAACTGTTTCCGTTTCCGGTCTTTTATATAACTTGCAAAGAGTTTCAACAATCCCTTTGAAAACCCAAACTCTGACAATTTGCGCAGCAAGATATCGTTGTCCACCAGATCAAATGCCTTCTTGAAATCAAAATAGTCCATGTGCCGAAGAACGTAATCCACAAAGTTTGTATTATTTGTGACCGTGGACCTGCCAGCGCGAAAACCATGCTGCGCATACGTTAAACGCTTATATATTAGAGGAGTGATGCGCCGGTTAATGACACCTTCATAGACCTTAGCAAATACAGACATGATAGCGATGGGTCTGAAAGTGCTGACGTCCACCGAAGAGGCAACCTTCGGCACAGGGGTAACTCTAGACACTTTCTAAACAGATGGATAAACACTTTCACGTATTGACAAATTAAAAAGAAAAAGTAATGGCTGTTCCAACACAGACAGACAGTCCTTCAGCAGAAATGCAGGTATGCCATCAGGACCAGGAGAAGAGTTAACCTTCAGCTTACGCACAACACGACGAAGCTCATCAGGAAAGATTTGGCCCACACTGATACAAGGGGCTTCTGGTCTTCCACCAGCAGACATTTCAGCATCATCAGCGTCCAGTACAGGTGAAATCACATGAAAGACTGAGCTGAAATGTTCAGCAAACGCGTCTACTGCGTCTTGATTGGTCACAGTTGTGCTGTCATAAGTAAAAGAATCTTTTGGTTGTCGACTACTACCCCTATCTCTGACGTGTTTCCAAAATTGATTAGGTCCAAACAAATATTATGCTCAACTGACTTCATATGATCTTTATATGCCGAATTTATGAGTTCTGTAACTCGAGCTCGGTAGTATCTAAACATTTCCCTATTGATAACTAACCCGTAGCGCTTAAACTTTACGAGATGAAAATACTTTAACCTTATGTTCTCAATGACCTCGGGTGTATACCAAGAAGGATAGTTGAAGCGACGCGACCGGGCGGAACCACACTTTCGTAGTGGAACATTGCGGTCTAAGATACTATTGAAGGTCTCATAAAAGACATTTACAGCCGCATTCACCTCCCTTTAGACATACAAACAAGACCAATCTACTTTAAATATATCCTCATATAGGGCAAAAAAGTCTGCCTTTTTAAAGTTCCAGCGGAAACTCTGAGGGACAGATTGATCTGGTGGTTGATACGGCCGATCCCTAGTGCGTTTGTTCTTTGGAAAGTCTAAGTCGATATCAAGTGGGGGGTGATAAGCGTCTACGGGTACCAGCGAATCACCACAATGCTGGACACGCACACTAGGGGCACTCATATTAGTTAGCACAAGATTTAGGATGCCGCCGTGCGCATTGTTAACATAGTTATATTGACATAGCTTGCAAGTTTGAGTATAAGCGGCGAGTTAAAAGAGTTAAGATTAAAGTCTCCCAAAATTACGACATTCCAAGTAGCAAACTTACATACAGCATTCTCAATAAAGTCCAGAACATCTAAATATTGAGCTACAGTATAATTTGGTGGCAAATATACTACGCAAATGAAAACTTTCACATTTTTTGACTTTATACAAGCAAAAAGCACTTCTTTGTCGTCAGATAGACCATCAATGTGTAACGGGTTGCCCGGAGGGGGACCGTACATTTAACTCCGGCCGGGAATCGAACCTGGCTGGGAGTAGTTAAATCGTTAACGGACGGCCCGGAAGGGGTCGCACGTTTGGTTCCGGCCGGAAATCGAACCCGGCTGGGAGTATATGAAGGTATACCTCAGAGATTAGGAGTTGGGGAATGAAATAAACAACCGTTTACCAAATATAAATGCGAAGGGCTTTTATGCCTGTTTATTGTACGTATAACAAATGACCTTAAGCTAACACTACGACTAGTGGATATCGCCAGAGGGGCGTGACCTACCGCGGGTGGAATCCCGGTGGATTCCCGCGCCTAACCGGGGTCCCTACGGGAATAATCGGGATACCCCCCCCCCCCACAGCACGATTTGGTGTCCGACCTATCGCGCTTGTGGGGGGTGTGCCTTTGACCGCACGGCGTGGGTTCGACCTGCCGCGCTGGTCAAAGTCGGTTACCGCCGGAGGCACAGCTTGGTATAGACCGGCCGCACACCCCGGGGGGGGTCGGCTGATGGAGTCGGCGTGGGTCGTGACCGGCCGCCTTCCACCAGGTGGGAACCCGTCAATCGCTCAGCGTGGTGATGACCTGCCGTACGATTGCCGGGAGAGGTCCTGATAGCACGGTTTGGGATCGACCCACCGCGCTATTGCAGGCCAGGAACGGGTGTGGAGTGAGCGGGGAGGTAAGGCAGGGGGCGCACAATCATATACCTCGTCCGCAGAGGGCACGATCCGTGGTATGCGGACCGTACCGTTTCACCTTAGACGTGAGGTATAAGACTGCACACGGATCTGCGCGCTCGGCGCCTTTTTATAGCGGTGCAGTGGCACGGGCAGTACCGCGGGTGTGGCGCGCGCCTCGAGTAACGTGCGGCTACAACGCTGCGCGCGCGATGACAGCTCACCGGCGCAGCGCGTGTAACCTTCCGCTGGGTCGCCGTTCGATTCCGGACCGGGCTGCGTGCCTCGGTTGTGGTGATGGTGTATGTGGGGGGGTGGGGGGGGGGGGGTCACCAGCATCACAAATGTCATTGACAATGCGCACTGAGTGTCCCTAACAGCCAGCAACACGCCACCCCAGCCGACATCACCAACCCGATCCCTTCGCACCACACAATACCCACGAGGAAACAGCTCACCATCACTGACGGAACTATTGAGAAATGTTTCAGTCAAGGCAATAACGTCAGGACAATGGGCTTCAACATTTCTTCGAAACATCGCTGTTTTTGTCCGAAGGCCTCTCACGTTCTGATAGTACATATTAAGCAATCTATTGCGTCTTGTTCTGACTTTTTGAACGAAAATTCTGACGCCACTCTTTAACACATACGTCCTTTGCCCAATTCACCGGATCTAAAATGCATTCCGTAAAGCGCGACGGAATACCCAGTTTAAATGACGCATAGTCCCCTCTGGCTCTCAATGCCTCCACGGTGGAAACGTCTTCCCCGAGCACCGACAAAACGTGAGCACGAACTTGCTCATCAGCTGTTCCTAGATTTAGGTAATACACATGAATGAATTGGCGTCTCTCGGATGCTTCTAGTTGCGTAGCTCCGGGGGCCGCCGTTCCTCGCTTCACCTCTAGGGCTTTTCGCTGACGCTTTTCCACTTTTGGCCGATCTTCCCTCTCCAATTCGCCACCGGTGACGGCAGCATGCGAACTCTTACCGTTTTTTACTTTTTCGACTTTTTGCTGGCTCTTTTGTCGGTCCTTCCTTTCAGGTACGTCACTTCCGATGCTAAGTGGTGATGTCGGCGGCGCCGAATTAAACGTCGGCGTATGACCTACACTGCGCGGATTCTCCACACCCGAGACAGGGCCTACAGTCTGAACAGAATGAACACTGAAAGCGGTCGGCTACATCATAGAGCTCAACTTATTTTCAAGCGCGGTTACACGAACACTCAGACTGGTAACTGTGCCAATTACAGAGCTAAGCTGCTCCCTCACGAATTTGCCAATTAAAAATATTATCTCTTATTACATCTCGTATATTATCGAGACAGATGGTATCCACTTTAAGATGTGTATCAGAGACATTCGACAAGTTAGCGACAGGCTGCCGACGACGGAAGGTAACATTGTCCATACCGTCAGTGTGGGACTGACCGAGAGAAATGTTTATAATTGACTCTTCAAATGCGGTGGAATTTCTGGGCGCATCCTCCAACGGCACACTTTTCACTGGTGTTTTCGAGTTATCCCCTTTTGGCTGGCCGCAAATACAGAGCTGGCATTTCCAGGTATCCCTCTGACCTAACGGCAAGAAACATTTCTCTGAGACATTAGCACATACCAAATCATAAATTGCGCTGCACAGACTACATTGCAAAAACTGAGGACCCACTATAATACTTAAACACCCAGCACAGGTTTCAGCCAAAGTTGTTTTTGACTTCGACGCCATCTAGTGAGCAAAAAGCAAATATCAGTTTAATGGCAAGCGAAGCGACGAAGGCGTACCAGTATTTCGAGACAGCGACGCACCGCTCTCGTGGCTCATTGGTTAGTGTAGTGGACTCACGCTCAGAAGGCTCCGAGTTCAAATCCACAGATCGATCAGTAAACTTTTTCTGTTTTTCTCACAACACTTGGAACCACTATCACAAGCGCCGCCCTCAGGAACTATCGTCGACATTGTGTCTCGCTCACGCCGCCCCAGGGTGTGGAGTCTTCCGTAAAGCGACCGTAAGAATAAACGAGAATCGAAAATTTAGACTGCAACCAATTGCGAATTTATAATTTGAATTAAAATTAAAAAGTAAGCAAATATCCGACACACGTCTAGTCCCAGTCAAGTCCACTGAGCGAATTAATGTATACTTAACTGTGAGTTTTTTATCAATAAATAAAATAGAAATCAAGCCGAACATACAAACACTCAAAACCCAACAATACAAAGAACATACTTTAATTAATTTTAAGTATTTAAATTAGCCGTGGTGGCCGCTAGGTTTGACTCATGGCCTCTCCAGCAGAGGGTCGTGGGTTCAAATCCCGGCTCGCACCTCGTGAGTTTTATGGGCGAAAATACATTTGAAATTTACCATGAGCTTTACGGTGCTTTATACATGAAACTGTGAACGGTTACGGTGAAGGAAAACATTGTGAGGAAACCTGCATACACCTGCGAAGAAATTCAATGGTGCGTGTGAAATTCCCAATCCGCGCTGGGCCCGCGCGGGAACTATGTCCCTTGCCCTCTCATTCTGAGAGGAGGCCTGTGCCCTGCAGTGGGACGTTTATAGGCTGGGTTGATAATGACTTATATTATAAAAAGTTTTTCTAAGACTTAACATTAAATTTCCAGATGCCGATTTAGAGTTTGAGAAAAAGTATAACTTTGAAATAAAGCTGTTGAGTAAAGAAGAACAGAAACAGAGGATAGAAGAGAGGAAAAAGAACAATTCAGCGCACAGCTGTGACGTGTGCGGGAAGGACCACAACAAAGAGAGCACTTTAGCAGCGCACAAGACTTCTTACCATGACCCGGTAAGAGAAATTACATTGGCTCCTTGTTTTCTGTGATTGATAAATTGTTTTTAGAAGGTAGATAGATATTAATTCAACCTGCTGTAATCCATTCCTTGCTGTTTTTCGGTTTATAAAATGGTTGCCTGGATGAGATCGCTTTGAAGCGATAAGGCCGTCTATTGCTTACGTTGTATATTTTTCCATGTGCTTTGTCCTTTGTGGTGTACAATAAAGAGTCATTGTATTGTATTGTAAGAACACCTATCCTAAACTAAAACCTTAAAAAACATATGTTTTAAAATAATAATAACAATATGTAATGTAATATGTAAGGTTCCGAAGATACTGGCAGCGTTCCCCCTTTGAATACCTGAATTACTTCTTTTTAAATCCAGACATAAATGTGTTTTGGAATTTACTTCATCGAATTTTTTTGACTATTTTTGTACAAAAATCATTACTTGAAATGGCAACACTATTTTCTATTGTTCCTCTTAGACAACCGCTTGGTAACTGGTTATATTATAGGATGGAATGTCTGTGTGTTTTTACAACCAGACAGAATTTGTTTTCTATAACAGTTTTAGATAATTCCTAGTACGCAACCGGTTACCAAACTGGTGGTTGTCATTTAGTATGATTTTAAATACTATGTTTAATCAACAGATGGTTTAAGTTGCAATATGGTACTTTCTACATTATTTTAATATATGCGTTATTTATTTATGTAAACAATGTTTTTTTACTCGTATACATTTATGTATGTTTTATTTTTACATTTTCACCGCCTACCTAAATATACTACTGCACGGTCTAGGGTTAAAAATGTAAGTCATTAACCCTAGGTTAAGGATGACAGTTCCATACATTTTGACACTTCTTAGCCCTGGGTTAGCACTTAACTCGGGGTTATATAATTAACTCGGGTTTGGGCAAATCAGCCTTAGACTCTATTTGCCGTCAAAAGAATTCTTTGTTTTTTTAACTTCGCCTATTATGTCTTAGTTTATAACTATGTATTACTTTGAATGGGACTTATCACGCATTTATATATTAACGTCGACGTTTCGGCCACATTGCAGTGGCCGTGGTCACGAGTTGATTCGTGTCAACGATAACAGGTGTTAACTCGTAACCACGGCCACTACAATGTAGCCGAAACGTTGACGTAAATAGACGTGATAAGATAAGTCCCGTTTAAAATAATAGTTACGAGTTTTATAACATGTCTTAGTTTCTAAAGGTAAATTATCGAGAGTGTGGAATTGCATATGTAGTGGAATTGTGCGTTTATATGCATTGGAGAGAGAGAGATCTATATTGTTGTCTCTCTCTCACTAAAGTCGAATGCCTAATACCCACAATACCCCTACATACACAGTATGCAATTCCACGCTCGCTGTAATTTATCTATACTGTTGTTTGAACTGCCAAGATGGGCGACCGACGGATGCAAAATACGTCAAAATCATGTCAAATGATATACATAATATGGATATGACTACATTTAGTTTAAAAAAGAGAACACAATTGCAAAATAGTTCTAAGGTTTTATTGTTGTAGTAAATAATTATATATTTTTTCTAAATTAGGTACATATTTTCAGTTCATTTCTTTTATGGTTCACTATCCATAGGGAAAATTACCACTCTACATCTACAGATGCAAGAATTGCGTACCTATTCGTAAAGTGATAGTTCACCATTAATAGCAACATTATCACCATCACTTAAACTTACAAAATCATAATCTGGAATCCTGTCTATAACTGATTCCATTTTATTGGATGACTAGCTTTTGCCCGCGACTCCGTCCGCGTGGAATTAGTAATTTAGGCAGCTTATTTTTTATCCAATTTGCTTTTTCATCAATTATGGCTCTCCTTAGATCCTTCCGGAAGAAGTGAAACTTCATAATAAACCAACCCGCTCCCAATCCGCTCCTAACCCGCCCCCAACCCGCCCCCAACTCGCTCTCAACCCGCCCCCAACCCGCTCTCAATCCGCTCCCCACCCGCTCCCAACCCGCTCCCAACCCGCTCCCAACTCGCTGCCCCACCCGCTCCAAACCCACCCCCAACCCACTCTCAAGCCCTCCCCAACCCGCCCCCAACTCGCTCTCATCCTGCCCCCAACCCGCCCCCAACTCGCTCCCAACTCGCCCCCAACCCGCTCCTAACCCGCCCCAACCCACTCCCAACCCGCCCCCAACTCACTCTCAATCCGCTCCCAACCCGCCCCCAACCTGCTCCCAACTCGCCCCCCCCACCCGCTCTCAACCCGCCCCCAACCCGCTCTTAAGCCGCCCCCAACCCGCTCTCAACCCGCCCCCCACCCGCTCCCAACCCGCCCTATCTAACTGGGCTATCTAACACTGAAAGAATTTTTCAAATCGGAGCAGTAGTTCCCGAGATATAGAAGTTTTACTTCAAAAACCCCCGATTTGGAAACATTCTTCCGCTCCGCTCCGCTCCTATTGGTGTTAGCGTGATGTTATATAGCCTATAGCCTTCCTCGATAAATGGGCTATCGAACACTGAAAGAATTTTTCAAATCGGAGCAGTAGTTCCTGAGATTAGCGCCTATAGAAGTTTTACTTCAAAAACCCCCGATTTCGTAACATTCTTCCGCTCCGCTCCGCTCCTATTGGTGTTAGCGTGATAATATAATTATAGCCTATAGCCTTCCTCGATAAATGGGCTAACTGACACTGAAAGAATTTTTCAAAGCGGAGCAGTAGTTCCTGAGATTAGCGCGTTCAAACAAACAAACAAAAAAACAAACTCTTCAGCTTTATATATTAGTATAGATATAGGAATTATGTATTTACTACTGATATATTATGTTAACAAAACTGCATGTACAGGGTAATTTTTTAATCAGTGCACAAATTTTGATACGTGATTCAGTATCGTTAATAGATCACGATTATCCGTTCAAGATTTTTTTTTTACATTTTGAAATTTGTGTTGTTCATAGTGATTCATCCAATAAATGGTCGAGTTACTATGAAAAATAAAAAAAATAAGTGATAAATATTGTAACGAAAAATACTGAAATTTGTTATTTTAACGACACTGTATCCCATATTAAAATTTGTGCACTTTAAAAAATTACCCTGTATTTTCATACATAAATATTATTCGAAATTTAATAAGTCTTATCCATCTTATGCTTTCGTCACCATGTCGCATCCATTGTCCGCCCTTTGCATGATAAACATGAGCGTGGTTGTCGTGTCCGTTTGTTCAGAGCCTGCCGGTGGAGTGCGACGTGTGCTTCTACCGGTTCCGGGGCCGCCAGGAGTTGCGGAAGCACCAGCTCGAGGACCGGCACCGGGCGATCTTCACGTGCAACGAGTGTGGCTACGTCACCCGGCGCAGGTGAGCTTTAGAGCCTGATCCCACGGCAACTGGTCATTGTGGTATGTCTAATTTTGCAATGGGTTCAAAATGTACAACGGTCAAAAATATTTAAATGTAAATACCTACGTATTAATAAGCAAAAGAAAAAAGATAGATAAAATAAACAAAAGTAGATGCAACTAAAACCTAGAGCCTAATTGGCATTGATCACTTTTTTACAATGCGGTCTAATTCCAAAACCATTTCGAGGAATAGGTTTATTAAATCATTTTATAACATTGTAGTAAAAAAATATTAAATGATCGTGCGTATTTTTGCAAAATAATGTTTGACCTTTGTTTGACCTTTCTGGTGGGCATTAACTTTGAAATTCTTTGCAACAAGAAAAAAAAAGCCGTCCGTCTAGTTTCTCTATACTATTCTCTGTCACTTCGACGTAGTTATCATATGTCAGTTTAAGGATACTATTTTGAAAAACATTCTTCGCGTTTTTCATATTTTAAAATAGATTTATACAGGAAGTGTTTCATTCCTACTTGTGAAAATGATTCTGTCAATAGCCCAAACAAATTCATTCATTCGCATTAGAGAAGATTTACGAGAGAAGTGGTGCCGCGAAGTTAATTCAAAGTTTACACGATTTACTTATTGTTGCGAGGATCATTTTAATAAGTATGGATTAAATCCGCCAAAGAACTTTCAAGGGAACACTCCTGACCATTTTATTTTATACGTACAAAAAATACTACAGCCGTAAATCGTTTTTTTTACCTATTCTCTTGGAAGAATCGGCAACTTTAGTGTTATTGTTATTGTAATGTAAAGTGGCATTGTCAGATGACAACTAACCATCGATTGTGACACATTTTTTTGTCATTATGTCTGTGGTTTATACACAGATTCAGCCGCGGCATGTAATTTACGAGAAGTCGTATCTCATATTTTAAATAAATTATAAAAAAATATTGGAGTGATGAATAGCTGAAGTATTCAAATTAGTTTCTTAAAATGCTCTATATTTTCGATAAAAAAAAATAAAAAGTGGGGGTTAGAAAAAATGAACAATCCCAATTGTATGATAAAAAAACCGGCCAAGTGCGAGTCGGACTCGCGCACGAAGGGTTCCGTACCATTATCTATAAAAACGGCAAAAAATCACGTTATATGTATGGGAGCCCCCTTAAATATTTGTTTTATTTTAGTTTAATTATTTATTTTAAAAAAATCACATCTACTCTAAAGCTCATGCAAGATCGACGTAAGATGATCCTACAGACATCTGGTGACGCTTGCCAATACCGGCGGGTTAACAGACAGATCTCAAAGTCTCTGAGGCGCGATATACGCCAGTTTAATACTAATAGTATTGAAGTGGCGATAGAGCGCAACAGAGGCTCTAAAGTTTTTGCAAAGAATCTGTCTGTTGGGCAAAGCCAATTGGCAAAGTTAAAGACCGATGAAGGTAGGATCGTGACCTCTAAACCGGAGCTATTGTTAGAAGTTGCGAAGTTCTATGGACAGTTGTACACATCAACGAGGAAACCCGTCATGGATCTAGCTGAACACCCGAGAGCTAGATTAACCCGGCACTATACAGAAGACATCCCGGACATCAGCCTGTACGAGATTAACGGCTCTCAAGCAACTCAGGAATGGCAAGGCTTCTGGTGATGACGGAATAACAGCCGAACTTCTGAAGGCGGGTGGAAAACCGATCCTCAAAGCCCTTCAGAAACTATTCGATACCGCCATCCGTGAAGGGAAAACACCAAAAGCATGCAACTGAAGTGTAGTGGTGCTGTTCTTCAAAAAAGGCGATAATACCTTATTGAAGAATTATAGACCCATTTCACTTCTGAGCCATGTTTACAAGTTGTTTTCGGGAGTCATCACGAATCGTGTCGCGCGCAGGTTAGACGACTTCCAGTCTCCAGAACAAGCCGGATTTCGAAAAGGCTTTAGCACCGTGGACCACATACATGCTTTGCGGCAGGTTATACAGAAAACTGAGGAGTATAACCGCCCCCTTTGCCTGGCATTTGTGGACTACGAGAAGGCCTTCGATTCGATCAAGACTTGGGCTGTACTGCAGTCTCTCCAACGGTGCCAAGTGGACTACCGGTACATCGAAGTGTTGAAGTGTCTGTATAATAACGCCACAATGTCCGTCCGACTTCAGGACCAGATGTCGAAGCCCATTCTATTGCAGCGGAGAGTCAGACAAGAAGATGATATCTCTCCGAAACTGTTCACCGCTGCACTAGAGGATGCGTTCAAGACTCTGAACTGGGAAGGGCGTGGCATCAATGTAAATGGCGAATACATCACTCACCTTCGATTTGCGGACGACGTGGTGCTTATGGCTGAGACCTTGGAAGACCTCAGTACGATGCTCGCTGACGTCGGAAGAGTCTCCGAGAGAGTTGTTCTTAAATTGAACATGGACAAGACGAAGGTCATGTCGAACGCCCATGTTGTACCAACTCCAACAACAACAACATGTTGGTAAAACATGGGCGTACAGCAGTGGGGCATTATCTCCATACTTTGCTCGAAGTTGTTGACGACTATATCTATCTATCTGGGACATACAATCCAATTGGGTAGGTTCAACTTCGAGAAAGAGGTCAATCGAAGAATTAGACTCGGCTGAGCAGCGATCGGGAAGCTCCACAATATCTTGTCATACGATATACCGCAGTGTCTCAAGTCAAAAGTCTTTGACCAGTGTGTGTTGCCAGTGATGACTTGTGGCACTGAGACGTGGCCGCTAACGATGGGCCTCATAAGAAAGCTCAAAGTCACTCAGAGGGCGATGGAGAGGGCTATGCTTGGAGTTTCTCTGCGGGATCGCATTAGAAATGATGAAATCCGTGCAAGAACTAAAGTCACGGACATAGCTCGAAGAATCGCTAGACTTAAGTGGCAGTGGGCAGGGCACATCGCCCGTAGAACTGACGGCCGATGGGGCCGAAAGGTTCTCGAGTGGCGTCCACGGACCGGAAGACGTAGTATAGGTAGGCCTCCAACAAGATGGAGCGACGACCTGGTGAAGGTAGCGGGAACGCATTGGATGCGGATGGCGCAGGGCCGATCTGTTTGGCGAGCCTTGGAGGAGGCCTATGTTCAGCAGTGGACGTCTTGCGGCTGAAATGATGATGATGATGATGAAATACAAAATCAAAGTTTTGAATTTAGAACACCTGTACTTTTAAAAAGATACATATTTAAATGTGGAACGTTTGAAATTTGTTGAACTTCCAATTTCAAATTTAGTGTCCTATGAAAATTCAGCGAACGGTTGTTGCCCGGCACATTGGAGTTTGACTGTGAGAGAATACAAGTTAGTTATGAAGTATCTTTTTTTCCCATCTTCATTTTTTATTACTTTTACGGTCATCCCGTGAAACCATATATCTTAATATACACCGTGAAATTTTAGTGGTTGTTTTCCCGAAACGAGGCGATTTAGTTTCGATTGTACAATCGATTTATAATTACTATTTTGACTAGAGTCAAAAATCCAATTGTGAAAAACGAAAGTCGAAAATGACCGCAAACCAATAGTAACGCTTCGTTGGTACAAGTAGCGTACGATCGTACGATAGGTTAGGTAAGGAGTATTAAGTCTCTCGATAGAGGGTGTAACATAGATGCGCGTTTATCACTGCATAAGGTGATTATTTAACAGACTGACATGTACGATGTGTAGGAAAGATTCGTGCCTAATCTCTAGACCAATGGTGGTGTAGGGGTATGGCATACGGCACGGAATGCTGAGGACCTGGGTTCGATTCCCAGCATTGGTCTTTTTTCTGGGGTTTTTTTCTGTGCATCTATATTTCAGTTTGTATTTAGTATGGAATATGTGAGAGAAGAGAGTGGCAAGAGCTGGATGAGAGTGGCGGAGGATCGTGCTCAGTGGACGAACATAGGCTGATGATGACGATTATGATGTGATAGAATACCTAAACATCTGCTTCCCAGAGTGCTGGATCGGTAGAGACGGACCCATCCCTTGGCCCGCTCGGTCCTCTGACTTGATTCCTTTGGATTTTTGTGTTTGGGGACAGGCCAAAGGACTCGTGTATACAACAGAAATTGTTACAAAATAAGACTTAATTGCGAGGATTCGCGAAGTTTTTGTAATTATGAGGGAGGAGATGAAACTGAAAATAACTACCACAGAACTGCCCTGCAAGCCCCAAAACGCAGTAAGAGGGTTTTTACGTTTGTTGAATATTGAACTATAACCAGCACAGCGTAAGGAACATAATGGTCTAATCGCTATTTGCTCTTACTGCATTTTAGGGCCTGCAGGGCAGACAGAAGTGCGGAAAAGGGCCCGTTCATGTATAAGAAATCGCTGTTTACATTTTGAACATGATTTAATTTGAGTTTTATCTTTGTTTATGTCACTAAAGTTACAAATTAAAGTTCAAGTTATGTAGTTTTATTAAGAGTGCTAGAGCAGTGAAATAAAGAGCAATAAACACGCAAGTTTTTTTAAAATGTTTTCACTAAACATTTCAAGTTTTTTTTTAAAATATGGCACAGAATAAATGACGTAGACTTGTTTTTTTTTCACATGTTATTTACTAGTAAAATTTCAAGACTAGTGCATTCTTAGCGAGTGCTCCCTGAGTTTGGTTTTTACTTTTTATCTCAGATTTAGCAAGCAATGTCAATGAGTGATACCTTAAAAGAAAGAACAATAAACAGGCATGTTTCTAAAAATGTTTGAACATTTCAAGGATGTTTTTTTAATTTTTTTTATGGCACAGAAAAATGAATCTGTTCCAACCTAAGACATTTTTAGTAATTTTGAATGCCTCCATTTTGTTTTAGTGGCAAGAAAGACACTTAAAAATTATTTCAGTTGGTCCAATACACATTAAACTATCCGAAATAAAAGATTTTGTTACCAAATTAACGGTCATTGGGGCAATATTGACTCGTGACTATCAAATTCTGGGTATTTTACTAAAATTTCTAAGTCTTCATTTAAAAAAAAAAATTAAATTTCGGCTAAGATATATGTATATGGCTAATAATGTTCAAAAATACCTCGGCTATCACCCCCTTAAAGCTTTGTACGTAGCTACCAAACACCCTGTATAACTAAATATTCTGTGAATATTTCAAGCGTAAACCTGTTGCCGTTATCAATATCGAGCAAAAACGAGCAAAAAAAACACGTGTTGTATGGGAGCCCCTTAAGCTGGGTCCACATTTGTATCATTTTGTCGTATCGTATCTCCGTCGCGTTGCAGCGTCGCGTATCAAGATCGCTAGTGTGGACGCAAAAACAGCACGGTCATGCGGCGCGCCGTATCTGATCGCTCGGGATCGATGTTGATACGCGTATATTATATACCCAGCACACTCGCAATCGGATACGCGTATCAAGATCTGTAAGTATGGACGTGTTTTGATACTGTATCACGATACGAAGTGATGATTTGATACGCGATACGCCGTGATCGCTCTCGAGGCGGTTTTTCCCCGATCATCAAAGGGGCTACGGATACGCACTTGACAAGTTTGTACGTGTACCGATCCGAGCACCGATCAGACCAGTGCAGTGCTGTGGCAGCTACGAGAGTTGCAGCTTGTTTTGTTTATTGAAAATATGGATAACGAGACAGTAGGTAATTCGATTAATTGAGGCCTACAAGACCAAATAAATATTATGGAAACCCTGCCACCATAACTACTATAATCGTAGTTTTCACAGATGATGTATTTTGGTTGCCGCTATAACAACAAATACTAAAAAATGGAATAAAATAAATATTTAGGGGGGCTCCCATACAACAAAAGTTATTTTTTTGCTCGATATTGATAGACAGCTAGATAGGTAGACGCTTGAAACATTCACAGATTATTTAATTATATATTGACTTTAAAAATAAATCATTAAATTAAAATAAAAAAAATATTTAAGGGGGGCTCCCATACAACAAACGTGATTTTTATAGATATTTGTACGGAACCCTTCGTGCGCGAGTCCGACTCGCACGTGGCCGGTTTTATTCTTTTTGATATTATTATAAAAAACGCACACATAAACGCTAAATTTCGGTAAGCGATCGCAGGAGACATTTTTACAACGAAGGACACGGTGTGATACGATGTGAACGTCCACACATGACACAGCGTTATGATACGATGTGAGAGTGAGCGTCCACACTTAGGCTGCGTTTCCACCAGAGATGTGCGAGGATGCGTTGCGAGGGATGTGTCTGTCATGAACCAATAGAAACACTTCATTCACTTAGGACCTTTTAAATGAAGTGTTTCTATTGGTTCATGACAGACACATCCCTCGCAACGCATCCTCGCACAGCTCCGGTGGATACGCAGCCTTAATGATACGGCGTTATGATACGCTACGGTTAGTATGGACGCATTTTTTCACGCGTCGATGCTAGTGATGCGGTGTGCCCAAAGTGAGCGTCCCGTCCATACTTAGGATACGCGAGCTCGATACGATACGCGTGATCGTGATCGGCAAAATGATACAAATGTGGACCCAGCTTTAAATATTTATTTTATTCTGGTTTTTAGTATTTGTTATTATAGCAGCAACCGAAATACATCATCTGTGAAAATTTCAATTGTCTAGCTTTAACAGTTCATAAGATACAGCCTGCTGACAGACGGACGGACGGACGGACAGCGGAGCCTCAGTAATAGGATCCCGTTTTTACCCTTTGGGTACGGAACCCTAAAAACTCAGAAATGAACCGAAACGCACACAGATATATGTTACGAAATATTCAAGATCCCAAAATGCTCAATGGGTTCGAAAATCCCTTTGTCATTGTACAAAAGTATTCGATTTCAGATCGTTTTGACCGCCGCGTTTTTTTTCATTAGTGTCGACGTAAATATTGCAGAGGGGGATGATGATGAGAGTTAACTTTTTATATAAATGTGTGACGGTACCGAGGCTTAGTCTGATTTTATCCATAGTTGTCGCGATTTATCATTATTTTACAGCAATAATCGAGTGACACTAATGAACAGAGCCCGGATTTTTCATGGCAAAACAAAACACTATCGTAATCTGGCTAGTGATAGAAACATCATTTTATCGATATCGATAATTGTATAATAGAATAAAAAACGTGACCAAATAAAATAACATACCTATACAACATAAAAAAAACATACATAGTTTGTATGAAGTAATATAAAAACATATTCAATTTCTTCGTCGTAATCCACTTTAGTACACACAGCAGCACATGGCGTTTTATTCGTGTAATGGTGATAGGAGTAGATAATCATTAGTTTTTCAACATTCTCTGGGAGCAAACAGTTTCGTTTATCACTATAAAGCCATTTATGTATACTAAATAAACGTTCAACTTTACTTGACGTCAAGGGAGCAAATTTATAAAATTCATTGTACCTTCCTCTTTGTTGCCTGAGTATTTATTTATTTATTTAATTCATTACATTTCACAAAGTATGGCAAAGCTGAAAGGAAAGTTTATTTTATTATTGAATAAATAACTTTTATAAATAATACTCGATATCGATAAAATGATGTTTCTATCACTAGCCAGATTACGATAGTGTTTTGTTTTGCCATGAAAAATCCGGGCTCTGCTAATGAAATTTAAAAAACGCTGACAAAACGCTCTGAAATCGACCCATTAATGTCAATGAGCACATTCAATCAATCGCATTTTGTACATTTTGACCACAGAGGGCCCTATCGACCAATGAAGACGATCCCCGAATGCGGGCCCTATGGCATGCTTTATGGGAATCTACCGCACCCCGCATGCGGGCCCTATCGACTAATAAAACTGAGCCATTAGAGTCAGAAATCAAATGGTTTGACTGCGATAGCATGGCCCGCCCCTCCACATTACTATTTCAATGTGTTTAGTCGCATATTTACGAAATAATTTTTATTTAGTAGTATCTGCTTTTGTTTGACGGCTGTCTCAAGTCTCAACACGCACACATGCGTTGAAAGTTTTGGTGTGCTAAGATAAATACTTTCACAATACATTGAAGACTTCTTGAATTGTGGAGGGGCGAGCCATGTTATCGTAGATTATCTCTACACATTATCTTTGATTTTTCCCAGAATTTACGCGAAAGACCATTGCCTCATGCACCGAGGGAAGACATTCGCTTGCCCCTATTGTGACATGAAGTATGATCGTCAGAGCTCGTATTACGGCCACATCAGACTGCAGCATCCGGGGGAGAACGAGGCGTGCGACGAGTGTGGCGAGACCTTCACCGGGAAGGTGGGACTGTTGGTGCACAAACGGCTGCGGCATAAGACCGTGAGTATACTGATGAACAGAGAGTTAATAGCCTAAGATAAACAATTTACGTTGTGCATACAAGGACACTATACTAAGGACAGACTACACAGATACTGCACAAACAGAGAAGCGAAGACTTACAGTAACACACCAAAGCTTCATTAATGATTTTATCTCAATAAATAATAATAGGTAATAATAAATCGTTTATTGGGTAGTAATAATAACAAATCATGGACATGGATGTTTGGAAATAATTTCTATACGTATTGGCAATCTCTAGTCTCAAATACCGTATTTTTTGTTAAATTTAGCTGTGTTAATTACTTTAGATGGAAGTAATTTAGTAAAATTGTAGATCTGTTTCAAAAAAATAAACAAATAGCACGGGGCAATTCACATCAATTGACCTAATCCCAAAATAAGCTAAGCAAAGCTTGTGTTATGGGTACTAAGCAACGGTTAACATACTTATATGTATAGATTGTTACCTCTTTGGCGGAGATATTAGGTGCCGAAATAATATTCAAACTGTTTTTAAATGCTTATAATAAAAAAACAGACGTTACAGTTCAGAGTTCGAATAAAAAATTGCATGACAAATTTGACCCTTCATTCATAAAAACGCCTGCAGAAATCCATGTAGCAATGCCGAGTCAATGCAGCAGTCTTCAGCGGTGTAATGTTGTGAAGGCACTAAGCCTGAACATAGATAGATACATACTTAAATACATATTAAACACCCAAGACCCGAGAACAAACATAGGTATTTTCATACAAATATAAATAAATAAACAAATATTAGGGGACAATCTTACGCAAATCGACCTAGTCCCAAACTAAGCAAAGCTTGTACTATGGGTACTAGACTACGATAAACATACTTATATAGATAAATAAATACTTAAATACATAGAAAACATCCATAACTCAGAAACAAATATTCATGCTCATCACACAAATAAATGCCCTTACCGGGATTCGAACCCAGGACCTCTTGCTTCGTAGGCAGGGTCACTAGGCTCAGGCTCGTTCGGTCCGTTTCCTAACATTTCTGCTTCTCAAACTGGTCATATTCCAAGAAATGGCTCTTTCCTATAATGTCAACAAATGGTTTCCTATCATGCCACTGTTCTATAATGATCGTTTCCTTTTATGTCCGTTTCGAAAATTGACCTGCTTCCTATAATGTCCGTTCCTTGTGATATTCCTACGATGTATGCTTCCTATAATAGACGACCAGACGGCCTAGTGGTTAGAGAACCTGACTATGAAGCTTGAGGTCCCGGGTTCGATTCCCGTGTCGGGGCAGATATTTGTATGAAAAATACAAATGTTTGTTCTCGGGTCTTGGTGTTTAATATGTATTTAAGTATGTATCTATTTATATAAGTATGTTTATCCGTTGCCTAGTGCCCATAACACAAGCTTTGCCTAGCTTACTTTGGGACTAGGTCAATTGGTGTGAATTGTCCCTTGATATTTTTTTATTTTTTTATTTTATAATGCCCACTATTTGTGTTCCAAGGCCCGTTTCCTACAATGTCTGCTTTTCAAAATGTTTTCTATTTTGTCCCTGAATTCAAGAAGTAGTTTGAAGTACTTGAAATAAGCATGCCTGGGATACTTCGGGGCATCTATACGAATCTATACGAAAGTGATGTAGCAAAATATTATCGACAAAAAAATATATCGCTTCCGGTACATTAGCACCTAAGCTCAAATTACCCTTATACTCAGTACAAACCAATGTCAAAAAATCATATTGTAACATATTTAAAACATAAATTTAAAATAGCCTAATCTCTAAACACCAGAGTCCCTAAAAACACCAAAAACAAACTGATCGTCTAGAAACCTTTGTTTAACCAATTTCTTATTTCTTATTTTTTTTTTTTTTTTTTTTTTTTTCTTATTTTGTTTCACTTTTTCATGGTTTTTTTTTTCAAAGTTACTTTATTAAGTGATTGTAATGAACTAAAACAATTACTTTGCTCACCCGCGACCTTACAATAGTTACGTTTATGCAAGAAATGTGCGTTCATGCAGTTCCTCCACCTCCACACTGTACGAACACACACAAATCACATAAACCACCAAGCTACACTGACGCGTTTCGAACTCAACCAGAGCTCATCTTCAGAGTTACCACAACCGTATGCTATGCTACCAAATGTTAAACTCAAACTGTCTGTGGTGGTGGTGATGGTTGGGTTTATGTGATTTGTGTGTGTTCGTACAGTGTGGAGGTGGAGGAACTGCATGAACGCACATTTCTTGCATAAACGAAACTATTGTAAGGTCGCGGGTGAGCAAAGTAATTGTTTTAGTTCATTAATATGGACCTCCGCAAAGTAACGCCTGATTCAATAAATTATTTAAGTGATTGTAGTTATTAAATAAATATTATAGAGTTGTAGTATAAATAAATTAAGTGTATTTTGAGAATCAGACATTTTGAGAAGTAGACAACATAGGAAACTGAGACTGTGGGAAGAAGACAATTTTAGGAAACGGACCGAACGAGCCTGAGCCGCGACAGTGCGGGAAGAAGGTTATTTTGAGAAGCAGACATTTTAGGAAACAGACATTTTCAAAAGTAGACATCATAGGAAACGGTCAATGTGGGAAGAAGGCACCTTTAGGCAGCAGACATGTTAGGAAACGGACCGCACGACCCTGAGCCGGTCACTACCAACTAGGCTAAAGCGGTCATTAAATATCTGCCCCGACATGGCCATCTGGTCGTCAAAAAAGAGTTTTCTCAAACATGCTATGTAACGTTTACGTTGTATTCCTTAAAACAGGCTTCAAAATACACCGTTGCAGGCCTAGGCCTGCAATGCGATCGTCTATTGTTTCATGTCACACAGCACCATGATGTTAATAGGTCTATGGCATCATAGCATTTAGCCATTAAAAAAAAACTATAAGCAATATTTGCGTTTTGGTTCATTATGACTTTCTGCCACTACGCCTATTTAAGGTAAGGTAAGATGGTGATGGTGATGGTAATGGTGGTCTGCCTAGAGAAATATTTCATCATCATCATAGTCATCATCATCATCATCATCATCATCACCATCATCATCATCGTTATCGTCATAATCATAATCATCATCATCACCATCATCATCATCATCATCATCATCATCATCATCATCATCATCACCATCACCATCATCATCATCATCACCATCACCATCACCACCATCATTATCATCACCACCATCATCATCATCATCATCACCATCACCATCATGATGACGACGAAGATGATGATGATGATGATGATGATGATGATGATGGTGATGGTGATAATGCATGTTTGAGAAAAGCACTATACAAGCCTCGGCCGGAACAGGGGTTGCCGGCCTCGTATCATGCTACTTGATACTCGGCCGGCAACCCCTTACGTCCCGGCCTCTGCAGTAATGTACTATTGTGTTGAGTTTCTTGCCGGAATCTTCTCAACTAGGTTTTTCCGAACCGGTGGTAGATTCTTCGACATTCATAAGTTCTTGATTTTTTTTTTTCATTCGTAATGAAACATTATTTATTTAGAAAACTTAAAAACTACTAGACTAGACTAAGTCTAAAAAAGGCCCCCGTGGCATCGTACCCAAAAGGCTGGCAGCATTCCCTCGTTGAATGGCGATGGCGATTCGTTGAGAGAGATAGCTGCCGGCCCTTTGGTCGCCCAGTGGTGTTAACCAGACGCTTTTGTAGTTCTTTAATTAAGTTGTGTGCGCCAGGACCCCAAGGACCCAGGGTCTCAAAACCGAGAGCAACAAAATTGTAAGTTATATTATATTATAGCTCTAAATTGAACAGAGGTTTTGATTTTGACTTTGCTATTACCATAGTGGCCTAGTGGTTTGACCCCGGCTCGCTTCTCTGAGTTTTCGGAATTTATGTGCGAAATTACATTTGAAATTTACCATGAGCTTTATGGTGAAGGATAACATCGTGAGGAAACCTGCATTCACCTACGAAGAAATTCAACGGTGTGTGTGAAGTTCCCGATCCGCACTGGGCCCGCGTGGGAACTACGGCCCGAGCCCTCTCATTCTTTTTTGACGTATATAGGCTGGGATAATGATGATGATGATGATGATGATGATGATGATGATGATTTCTAAAAATATTCAAATACTACTATTGCTATTTTTCATTCCTTCCAGACCGACGAACCAAATATAAACTTCAAATGCTCAGTTTGCGAAGTCACGTTTTTGAGTTACGAAGCGCTGCAAAGGCACTTGGAGCTGAGTGTCGGAGTGTCGCATGCGGCGCTGTGGCCCTGTGCCGCATGCGGCGAGACCACCGGCAGCGAGCCCGCGCTCGCCGCACATGCCGCAAAGAAACACCCGCCCGAACAGCATTACTGTAAAGAGGTATATGAGCAGAGATCGGAATTTTCACGGCAAAATATAAGACTGTTGCAATCAAGCTAGTGTTAGAACCAATTTGTCGAAGTGAAGAGCAGAGTGTCGAGCATTGGACCCATTTTATTCCCTCGACGTGTCTGTCTAGCTATAGGGACGTCTCGGGTGGGATGGCTTGTTTTGTGCTCTTGTTACTTGTGCCTTATTATTAATTAAATTACTGTAGGTGTTAATTTACTGTTTGTATTGTTTTTTTTTTTCCTTTTTGTATAATTATTTTAATTAGTAAGTAATTTTTTGCTCTCGTTTCTCTGGCTGTGGCAGAATATAAATGTCTTTATCTATCTATCAATTTGTTTTCGATATCGACAGTTGTGCAATACAGGGTTATTTGTAATTCACTGACATCCTCTTAACCCTGAATTCCTGTCACTCATACAAATGTTTTTTGTTTACGACTTTTTAAAATGAAGCACTTTTTTTCCCCATACAAATACACAGAGTATCGTAAAAATAAGAGGTAATCTCAAATTTTCAAAACGTTATTTTATTACACAAAAAATATTAAGTTATGACAAAAGCCGCAAAACAAAAAAAACATTTGTTTAAGTGGTAGGAGTTTAGGGTTAAAAGGATGCTAGTGAATTACAAATAACCCCTGTAGAAGAAAAAAACGGTCCACACATATTTAATACAGAATTTTTGTTCAGGTGATAAACGAAACAAGCTACTCCCAGAGAATGTTGAGAAATTAATGATTATCTAACTCCTATCACTATCACAAACCAAATAAAATGTCATGTGCTGCTGTGTATACTAACGTGGACTTCGAAGAAGAAATTGCATATGATTTAGTGGACCCTTTTTTCTTCTATTGCACAACTGTCGGTATCGATAAAAAATTGGTTCTAACACTAGCTTGATTGCGACAGTCTTATATTTTGCCGTGAAAATTCAGATCTCTGTATATTAGCTAGCGTTCTTTAAGTGGTCAGGATTTTGTTGATGGCAACACATGTACAAAGCTTAAACTTAAAGGCTTGCAACACAGTGTAGTTTAGCATTTGGCCACCAATAAAATCAGAAAGCATGTCGTGGAAAGGAGAAAATATTTATGTAACGTGACTTACAATAAAGAAACTATAAACTATCTATCGGTCTGTTCCATCATAGCTCTCCGCGCTCCGTGATAATTTTACATTCATTTTGATTATTTTACTTCCCAAAGATACGTTTCGTCGGAGGATACGTTAGGGGAAAAGAATGTTCCCTCTCTCTCTCTGTAGTCGTTCCCTCATGACTGAGGATCGTGGTCATCAACAAGTGGTCCACACTTGGAGTGAACTATTTGTTGCCATCGGCTTCTGTCCATCGCGGCCCTGACGACGGAGCTAAACCTCGGGGACCTGGAGTGTTTTATTTGGTCGGTCCATCTGTTAGGAGATCGGCCTCGGGCTCGCTTGCCATTTGTGTTCCCAACTACGATCAATTTCTCCAGGCTCTCATTACCCCTTCGCATTATGTGGCCAAAATACGAAAGAATTCGTTGGTGGCATATCGTGGACAGACGGGTTTTTATCTTAAGCTGTGAAAGGATTGACACATTTGTTCGCTTGGCCGTCCAAGGTATCCTCAACATACGCCTCCAGCACCACATCTCCAAGGCATCAATCCTCTGCCTCTCTCGAGCCCGTATCGCCCGTATGTTCCCTAAATTTACGCAATTTTATATCCTTCGATATTTTTCTCTGTGGATCCATTCTGGGGATATAACGGGTGTGTAATGATCGATATAACAACATTTGATATAATCTTCTTTTCATACAGGGTGAAATTTTGAACGTGATACAAAACTAGTGTTTCAAACTTAGATGATGCTGGATAACATAATGCATTTACTCAATTGGTGAAATTGGTCTGATAAAATTTTGGATTTTCATACTTTGTTGTAGCACAGAATATAATAATAGTACTAACGTACAGAATGGCCACGCTCCGCCCCGCACCGATTCGAGTTACCCCTCCCCCCCAAGGCGCCGATTGCTTGCCGCCGCTGTTCACCAGTCGGGTGCGCGACGCGATGCATGTCGGCCGCACGGCACTAAACTTTTGCGAAATGGGAATATATTGTGCATTGTATGGGTGTTTGGCATCAACCAAAGATAAGGAAAGGAGCTTTTTTCGATTTCCGAAGGACGAAAGAAGGTAGATAACCAACTTTAATTAGCAACATGTAACATTAGTAACTAGGGAAAGTAGGTTTAAAAGTTTGTTACCTATAATGTATAAGTAGACGTCTTATATTAGTAGGTATTTGTAAAATTGATTTGTTAATTATTTCTTATCAATAGATCAATAGATCAATATCTACAATTACATTCTCTAATTGTCTTTACAAAATAAATGAGGTACCTATATATACACTCATTCACTTATTTTTAAACACTTAATTTAGACAAATGATAAGTTTAATTATAAGTACATACGATAATTAGATTACCTACTCATTTTATTTTACATTAAAACGTTGCTCGCGCTCAACGAACGGATTCACTTTCCGCAGCTACCTATCTCTTTCTACGCTGCTGTACATTCACGTGCGCAGCCCTGTGTATCTTACGCACACATTGACGCGTGTACAGACGTCGTCGTGCTTATGTAGATTCAAGAACGCGTATTTTGTGCATCGTGTCCGCCGTGTGGTTGTAGTTAAATTATGAACTAAATGTATGGACACCTCAAATTTAACAATACTAATTCTAACAACTGGTTAAATGCATTATGCATTGCATGCAATGCATTTTGCATTATGTTGTCCAGCATTAATTGTATCACGTTCAAAATCTCATCCTGTATAACAACAACATTTGATATATTTTCAAATGGTATAATCACTCATTTGATATAAATAACGTTTGGAATAATTTTAAAATATATAATTTTATATGGTATAACGTTATTATATATTTTGTTGTTACATCTCGTGAGACGCAACCATTTGTTTTGTGTAGGAGGTTGCAGTTCTAACCTAACCTAACCTACTTTTCTAGCATTAAATACAACCATTATTATATAACCTTCATTATATCTTATGAACGTTATATGAAAAGTTGATTATATCAAATGAGCGCGTTATAGCGACTGAAGTTATATCAAAAGTTTTTATAGACATCGTTGCGTACCCGCTCAGTACCGAATCGTCTATGAACTCTATGAAGCAAAATGGCCACAATTAAGATGGTCTAAAAAGCATATGTCCAATTATGTAAATTGTCTATTTTGTGAAGATGTCTTAATCATAAAATACCCAATAACGTCTATGAAGGGACACGCCCTGATAGCAACACGCCCTTAAAGCTGAACGCCAAAATCGCAGAACGTCTAAAAACTATGATATCGCGTATTTCACGATATAAAAGATATTGCGTTGAAATAGTTAGATCTAAATTGATAATATAACCGGCCACATAAAACACGAACACACTTTTTAGGGTTCCGTAGTCAACTAGGAACCCTTATAGTTTCGCCATGTCTGTCCGTCTGTCTGTCTGTCTGTCCGCGGCTAAGCTCAGAGATCGTTAGTACTAGAAAACTGTAATTTGGCATGAATATACATATCAGTCACGCCAACAAAGTGGTAAAATAAAAAATAAAAAATATTTTTTTTTAGGGTAGGGTGATTTTTTTTTCTCGACTAATCCTATAGTGTGGGGTATCGTTGGATAGTTCTTTTAAAACCATTGCGGGGTTGATAACATGTTTTTTCTATTCAGTGATCTGTTAGGTGGAAAAATTTGAAAAAATTCAGAATGGTTAGTAAATATATCAAATTTACTAGGAAAATTATAGCGGCTAAGATTGCTTGGAAATTATTTGTAGTTTAAGAGTAAATAGTAGCCTAAGGTATAAAACATACCTAAACTTGGATGATTCCGTACATATACGAAATCCTTAGAAAAATATTACTTGATTTTTTTGTAATGGCTACGGAACCCTACCTTGTGCGTGTCCGACACGCTCTTGGCCGGTTTTGGTTATTCTGCTACTTTGGCTAACCTGCTTTCAATAAGATTTGACGATTTGTTTTTCTGGGTGGTAGCGTTTTTACCCGACTGCGAAGAAGGAAGGGTTATTGACAATATGTAGTTTGGACAATTTGCTACACGGACTAATTGCTATTTTGATGTTATGCTAATGGGGCAAAAGGCTATTATGACGTATGATATTTCGCTTCTTGGTCAATTTGCGTCTCTGGACATTTTGCTGTAGGTAACGCCACGAGAGTTAAGGCGAATGATTACACACACAGCTACAAAAAGTACTCATTGCAAAAAAATTAGTGAATGAAAATGTGAGTTATATGATATAATGATGAAATATTTTCGCAATACTATGCATATTATAATTTTTCTTTTTTTGGTATAAAGATAGTTTAAATTAAAGATAGTTTACGATACATTGTAATTAAGCCACTATTTACTACTCAGCAACACGGTTTTATTGATAAGCGTTCGACAGAGTCTAACCTCTGTGAATTTATTGACTACGTTCAGAGGGCTACGGATAGAGGCTTTCAGGTTGATGCTATTTACACAGATTACTCTAAGGCCTTCGATAAAATTTCACATTCTGTGTTAATAAAGAAAATTATGAATTTTGGTATAAATACATGGGGACCTTCTAAGATGGTTAAGGTCCTACCTAAGTGATAGATCTCAAGCTGTATCCATCAAGGGATAATAATATGTCTCAAGCTTCATTGCTGTCTTATCTGGCGTGCCTCAGGGATCCCATCTGGGTCCGTTATTGTTTAATATTTTCATTAATGAATGAAGGTTTTACTGTTCGCTGATGACACAAAAATATTTACTCTTGTAAAATCTGTCGCTGATTGTATCAATCTGCAACATGATTTGAACAGGCTGGGAACTTATTGCACTACTAACAAGCTTCAAGTGAACATCGACAAATGTTGTACTATTTCTTTTTCAAGAAAACGGGATCCTATTAATTTTTCTCAAACATCCAAGGAAATGTGGTCCTTATAGTCGTGACAATAGAACACGAAGTATGTCATTGTATAGCAGTTGAGGAAGATTCGTTCTAATTTCAAATTAGACGACAATAATGGAATTTCATACAAACATTGCTGGCCAAAGCCAGCAAAGAGATTGTCTTTTGTTTTAGTTGGTCGTATTTTCTTTTATTGACTATCAATGACATACTGTCAATTAAGAAAAATTTAGTTTGTGAATTTACTTTTTAATATCTTACTTGGCTAGATTTGATAAAATAAATAAGGATTGGCGATTATTGTTAACAATTTATTAAAATAACCAATTAATAAGGTCGTAATTTTTTAATAAATATAAATCATCTCAAGATTTTGCGTCAAAAACATTAACTGGAACAGCTTACAAATAAATTGCTGGAAAAAAAATATTTTGGCGGGAATCAAAAAAAAACAATTTGAATTAAATATGAATACATAAGTTGAACATTCGTGTCATTTCCTTGGATTTATTTGAGAAGAGCACTATACAAGCCTTGGCCACGAACAGGGATTGCCGGCCTCGTATCTCTAGATGGCCTCGTTGACACTCGGCCATCTATTACTACTCGGCCGGCAATCCCCTATTTCGCGGCCGCTGCAGTAATGTACTATTAATTACTCAATAATGAGTAAGACTCTCAATCGAGTTGTAGAAGTAAAGGATATGGAAGTGCACTTAGATAACGAATGTCAACTCCCTTTACATGTTGACAGAATTGCGTCGAAAGCTTATAGAATTCTTGGCTTTGTCTTCAGGCAGAGCAAAGATTTCAAGGACCCACAGACTCTAATTTTATTGTACAATGCATTCGTATGATCACATCTGGAATATGCGTCTGTGGTTTGGAGTCCGCATTATTTAGTGCATATCAACATCATTGAGCGAATCCAAAATAAGTTTAAAAACTGGTTGAAATTCAAATATAAGTCTTTTAACTGTGATGTTCTTGTGAGTCTGCAGTTGAGAAGAGAGCGGAAGGATCAAACGTTTTTATATAAACTGGTTAAATCACTCAATAGTGTCGGAATATCTTATAAGTTTAATCTCTTTCAGATGTCCGACCTTCCGATCTCGTTCTAACCACTTGTTTGCTGTCCCCTTCTGTCGTACAAAATACTTTTTCATCACACTTGCTCGTCAATGGTGTTATTCCATGCCTGTATACTAAATGTCAAAGGCCTAATTTGTTCTTAAGGGAGTTATGGATTTACGTACAGTTTTTCGTCCCAAGGGAGTTCTAACTTTAGTTTTGAAAATTTGCAAACAGGCTAAGGAGGTTTCAAGTCAGCCAACGTTTTATTTATATGTTTAAAACTTAGCTATAACCCAATTTTACTACACAAAACTTGTCTACGCTTCATGAAACTTCGTTATTTTTATATTTTAAATTTATATCAAATAGTTTTGCAATAATTTTAGTAAGTATTTTTTTTTAACATGATGGCACAATGTGGCCGTATGGCCATTCGAATTCTAAACACAGTTTACTTTATCTGTGCTAGATGACTTGAAAAAAGTGACAATCTGTATTGGCGGGGAGCCATTATTTATTTAATTTAAGTGTTTAGAGACAAAATAATTTCATTTTTGGATTTTTTTTCCTCGCAGTGTGATGAAAATCATTGTGTGTATCACGGGCAGTAAGGGGATTACAAACTCGAGTCATTAAAAGCCCTCCGCCTCCGGCGTCGGGCTTCTAATAGGCTCTCGTTAGTAATCCCCTACTTACGGCCCTTGATGCACAATGTACTATAAGAATGTAGGTATTTCTTAATAGAGCGTGTCTAACCTACAACAAGAAATACTCACATGCTGACTTGTTTAGTATGCATCTGAGCAAATTCGTTTCTACAGTTAATAAAATACAAAGCTGTTAACCATTTGCAAATGACTCCTTGTACTCGTCATTCTGCGGCAATGACTATTTAAATTGGTGTATTTCCTATTCATCTCTCCAACCACGAGAGTTTTTTATAACCTTTGCATATGTTTGTAATTTCTCTATGTTTATATCTTTAACTTTAATTTTACATTAAGATATCTCTCCTTTCTGAACAAATCTGTTATTACCTGTCCGCCCGGCTACCTGACTTCAAGGCCAGTCGTAAGAACTGGACGACGCTGAACCGCATCCGCTCGGGTGTCGCCCGCTGCAAGTAGCCAACTACTGTCTGCACAAGTGGGGCCTTAAAGACTCGCCAGCGTGTGACTGCGGCGCTCCGCAGCAAACAGTACCACATCGTGGAGGAGTGCCCCAACCGACGTTTTGCTGGCGGCTTCAGGGGGCTTAACAGATGCTCCGGGGAGGCTATAGACTGGCTAAATAATTTAGATTTAGTTTTATAGGAAACGCAGGAATTGCATTTCTAAAGGCCGTACGATAATAATAATAATAATATTATAATAACCTGTCAGTGGAAGCTGTTTTTGGCCTTTGTAATAATAATTCGTATTACTGTATTTTAATATATGCTGTTAGTTTCCTAATAAACATAAAATAAACAATAAACAATTCTTAAAATATTATATTCTTGTAAAAAAAAACCTAGTTTTGAAATAAAACAATTTGAAACTGGTAAGAAATACTCGCAAGAAAAAAATCGGTATTTTATAAATAGCGAAAAATATGCTTATCTGATTTATAAAAAAATAGATCAAAGTATTTTATTTTCTGTTTTGTTTAAACTAGATGTATTTTCCTAAATTATTGTTAATGAAATAGGTTGAAGAAATTTTTAGTCAATCTTGTAATTCTATGTTGAGTCTGTTGAACTTGCTATCGGTACGAATAAATGTCAAAATCCCGCTGTCATTACATGACGTGTTGTTGTGTGCGTGACCTCAACTCTGATGGCGTTACCTATACATAGACGATTCGGTACTGAGCGAAAAATGTTATGCGATCCAACAGTGAACCGTTTGTCCGTAGTGCAACAAAACTTTCTCGGACGCTTCCTCGTTCACTCTCCACGTGGATCGGAAGCACAAGAACCGGCGCGCCGAGTACGTGGGGCGCGTACAGCGCGGACGCATCGTCTGTGAGATTTGCGGGAAGTTGTTCACGGTGAGTCAGCGGGTCATTTATACAATTGGGGTTGTCTATTTTTAGGGTTCCGCACCTCGAAAGGAAAAAGCGGAACCCTTATAGGATCACCTTGTTGTCTGTCCGTCCGTCAAGACCCTTTTTCTCAGGAACGCGTGGAGGTAACAAGCTGAAATTTATATCAAATACTCAGGTCTACTGTCCCTTGGAGCTGTGAAAAAATCAAGCTTCTAAGCCAACGCAATCAAAGGTACAGCCGTTTATGCCGCAAATTTTTGAAACTCGCAAGGGAATCAAATCTTACAGGGTACTTCCCGTGAACACAGAATATTGAAATTTGGTACGAAGCAAGGTCTTATAGCACAGATAAAGGAAAAATTGCGAAAAGCTTAATTTTTTTGTCTGTCTGTCTATATCAGTAACCGTCTACAATGATCCCACACTGCGCACATTTTGCTTAGGAGCAGGGATCTGCTAAGACTGGATGTTCTTAGATACATATAAATTTTTACGGAACCCTCGGTGCGCGAGTCCAACTCGCACTTGGCCGATTTTTTGTAATGTAGTAAATCGAAAACCATTTCGAGATAAATGCTTTTTAAATCGTTTTCTGTAGTTATTTAATTTTAATATAATGTAATGTAATTACTACATATCAAATTAGCAATGACCTTCATTTGACATTGAAGTAAGTGTCGTTGACGGTCCAAGTTGTACTTTAATCGGTATTGAATAGCATTATTTAGAATTCTTTCCAATTTACGCGTGGATTAAGAGGGTTTATACCTGCTGAGCTGTCAACGTTGCATTTTTGTTAGTTTTCCTCGATTATTCCATAAAAATTGTATGAAAATCAAAAATGTTTTGTATACAAATTGTTCTAATATATAAGTTAATGTGTCTACTGCAATAATAATTCGTGATAAGACTTTTATTTTCTTTAAAAACCGTTAGGTAATAATTTGTTCGTTTTTAAACAAAATAAAAGTCTATCACGAATTATTATTGCAGTAGACACATTAACTTATATATTAGAACAATTTGTACACAAAACATTTTTAATTTTCATTCAGTTTTTATACAATAATCGAGAAAAACTAAAATAAATGCAACGTTGCCAGCTCAGCAGGTATAAACCCTCTTAAACTACGGAGTTTGATTTGGACCCGCTGTTTAATATCCAGCACTTTGACAGCGCTAGTAAAGTGACACTAGTTACAGTGTACCACTAAGCAAAAAATAATTAAAGGGCTTGCCTTATCGTACGCATTTAGAAAGATTTAGAAATTTCGCTGTGGGCTCCCACACAATCCACAATCCCACTCAATTATAATCTGACGTCATCAACCAAAATAGTTTCAATGATTAATTTTGAAAAAAGTACTGAACTAAATGACAAAATATTGAAATTAGTTTCTTATAATTGACTTTTCTATACAAAAAAAATGTAAAAACCATTGACATTCCCAATACTCTGCTGTTATCGTGGGGGGCAATAATACTCGACGATGAGGTGAGGTTAGGAGGGTTGGAATGAAGGAAAAACTTACTGGTGCGATGATGGCGTCGTACGTTGGTGACACCGCAAGTACTGTAAGTGCACTAAGAGCTGAAGTATTGTAACTGCACTAGGTATATCACAAAACACTTTTACCCATTCCCTAAATTAAAAATTTAAATCCCTTAATTGTATACATTTTTTTTGGAAACGATTCGCATACTCAGTACTATTTCAAACGTCCCGTATTTTTAACCAGTCTGCATCAAAAGTAGCTGGTCACTTTTGTACCTTGTCACTATACGTTCACAACACGCCGCCACTCCTCTCTGATGGCTTAAAGCTTGCCACCAACACCTGAAGTGATGACCACGACCACTCTGTCAAGAGTGATACCGACAAAGAAGAAGACTATACATTAGGTGCAAAACGTCATACTTGATCGACAATTGTGTTATTACGACAAAATACAAAAGTGACCAGCTAATTTTGATGGTGAAAGTACTATATTTTCCGTCCGCAGTGCCTGGCGACTCTGCAGTACCACATGAACGGGCATTTGGGTCTCAGGCCGTTCCAGTGCCGGCACTGTTCCAAGGCATTCACTCACAAAACAAAACTTATGGTATGTTGGCGACTGGTTGGCTCATAACCTCTTTTTAACCCCCGACACAAAAAGAGAGGTGTTATATAAGTTTGACCGCTATGTGTGTGTGTCTGTCTGTGACGGCTTACTAATGTTTCGGCGAAAAACTTTTCGCAAAATGATTCATTTGGCAAATGTTTCATTTCCCAAATGATTCACTTGGCAAATGTTTCATATCCCAAATGTTTATTTTTTTCTGAAACTGTAAACTTTTCAGGTTTGTTATAAAACCAACCTAACCTAACCTAACCTACAGGAACGTCCTGAAATATATCCTGAATAGTTTATAGTTTCAGAAAAAAATAACATTTGGGAAATGAAACATTTGCCAAATGAAACAGTTTGCGAAAAATAATTCGCCGAAAAGGCAGACACGGTCTGGGACATCGTAGCTCTTAAACGGGTAACCGATTTGGATGCAGTTTTTTTTTTTATTTGAAAGCAGGTTTCTTGGCGATGGTTCTTAGACATGTTTCATCAAAATCGGTTCAGCCGTTTCAAAGTTATAAGCTCTTTTGTTAGCTGCAGAAGGGATCTCAGACGCATAACGGGCATTTACTTTATTTTCAAACATTACGTGCGACCAAATTGCGTTGGGGGTTTTTAAATTTTTTAATTTATAGTTATTAGTACCTATCTATGATCTTATATACATTTTTATTCATAGAAGACAAATATTAAGAAACAATACTTAACAATTTTCTATGATTGTTTACCATTAATTCTAATTTTAAAATCCACTAGGATCCGTCTGACAGAGACGGAGAAGTCAGTTGCCCTGCCAGACGGGTTGTGCTTACACCTCATTGCTTGTAAGCGAATGTTAATGCAACCATCCACTAAGGAAAGTTACTTTACAAAACCCATTTCCTGGGGCTACCTAAAAATAAAATGTGCGTTTGCGTCTACTTGCGCAGCCAGGGTTTAACAAAACGCCTGTTTGGTAACTGGTTCCGAAAAAAGAAACTACACGAAGTTTTAAAAATAAAATGTTTGTGTTGCAGTCACATATGCGGGTGCATACGGGCGAGAAGCCCTACCAGTGCGAGCAGTGCCCACTGGCCTTCTCTAATCAAGCCAACTTGTTAACGCACAAAAATAACGTAAGTTGCATCATATAATCAACTAGTTTTTACCGCAAGTTATTGATATCAGGAATATTTAAAAAATCTGGACTAAAGGTGCGACCAAACCGCCGCTTAAAAAACGGTGACGACACGGAATCGCAGTGACGTATCGTGAACGTCACGACTTTACTATGGAGGGCATGCGGTAGTCTGACATTTATGGCACGTCATTGCGATTCCGTAACGTTTCCGTATTTTAAGCAGCGGTATGGCTGAACCTTTATTCCTGAGGCCGAATACGGCCAAACAACACATAAACAACAACAATTAGTAGTGCGGTGGCTGCATGTTTGTTTGAGCTAGTTCAGTAACTGCTTTATTATTGTTATTATTTTTTGTCGCATTTTACCTTCTTCTTCTTGAGGTGCCATCTCCTACCGGAGGTCGGCTATCATTAGTGCTATCCTTATCTTGGACACAGCAAGCAGCTCGGAACAAGGATCTCGTGCTAAGGTTGAACCAAGTCCGGAGATTCTTAAGCCACGAAGTACGCCTTCTTCCGGGTGGTCGCCGTCCCTGGATTTTCCCTTGCATAATAAGTTGGAGTAGGTCATATTTATCATTGCGCATTATGTGACCAAAGTACTGCAGCTTGCGCTTCTTGACTGCTTTCAAGATCTCTACCTCTTTGTTCACCATCTGCAAAACTCTTACATTCGATACCCTATCCATCCACGATATTTTCAGAATTCTTCTGTACACCCACATTTCAAAGGCCTCCAAACATTTTACCTGAACAGTTTTATACTCATTAGATAAAAAAAAATCTAAAAATACATTTTCATGTATGTAGGTACAAGACTGATAAATTGATAATGCACAGCACTGTTTCTTTTGTTGTTTATTTATACTTATCTGATTAAATAAAATAGATGAAAATATTTTAATTTCTGTTTTGTTTGAACTAAGTAGATGTATTTTCCTAAATTATTCTTAACGAAATAGGTTGAAGAAGTTTTTAGTCAATCTTGTAATTCTATGTTGAGTCTGTTGTACTTGCTGTCGGTACAAATAAATGTCAAATCCCGCTGTCATTACATGACGTGTTGTTGTGTGCGTGACCTCAACTCTGATGGCGTTACCTATACAGGTGTCTGGTTGGCAGGTGCATTTGCGAGTGCAAGCGGAATGCCAGTTTTGCTTCAAGACGATGCGCGCGACTTCCCTCTCGGCGCATGTCCGCGCCGTACACATGAATCTGCGCCGGAAATGTCCCCGGACGAAGAAGCCAGTCCGTGTCGCCGAATCGTGACCAATAAATTTGTGAGAAATAAATTTGGTATTAAAAAATGGTGGTATTTAATTTTTTCGAACGATGGCAACACTAATTCATGGTGGCCTAGTTAGTGGTTTGTCCTATGGGCTCTCAAGCAATGGTCCGAGAGCTGATATAAATTTTTGAGTAGGTATTTGAAGCAAGCTGAAACCTTGTCTAATGCTTCCCCTATGATAACCCAAGCACAGAACCACAGACCTGGCTGACAGGTGGCGGGGCGGGGGCTAAATCAACCCTCATACTGATACAAATACAATTTCTTTTTAAGAAAATGTCATTGAGGCATTTTGAAATTTTTATACTTTAAAATTTGACATTTAAATAGTGAGAAAATAAATAAGCCAGATCATTTAGTCGGGACTTAAACTTTGCCAGACAATTTTGCAAAAATTAAAAAAAAAAACTGGTTTCGAGGTTACGCTGAAATTATAAAAGATTATTTTTCCTTTATTTATAAATTGTACATACTTCAGATTATTTAAGTATCCGTAAATAATTTTATATAATTTTATATGAACTAGGTAAGTACTGGATATGTTTTTTGCGAAACTATTTTATTAATAAATGAATAAAAACTAAGTAGTTAGGCATTTTGTAAAATTTATAATTATAAATAAATATTTCAAATAAAATACAGATAATTTGGATTTGGATGGACAATCGGTCTGCCAATTAAAAAAAAATGAGGGTAGATTTAGCCCCGCTACCCGTCAGCCAGGTCTGTGGTTCCGTGTTGGGGTATAATAGGAGAGGTATGTGACAAGTTTTCTGCTTGCCTCAAATATCTACCTAAAAATGGTGCCAGGAGTGTTGATGTTTCTCAATGAGAACTGAACATAGATGGCGCTGTATGATGCATAGGAAAAATTTGCTTGTAAACTCCTGACCAGTGGTGGTGTAGGGGTAAGCACGCGGCACGGAATGCCGAGGGCCTGGGTTCGATTCCCAGCATTCGTCTTTTTTCTGGGGTTTTTTCTGTGCATCTATGTTTCAGTTTGTGTTTAGTATGAAATATGTGGATTTCACGGGATGACCGTAAAAGTAGAAAATTGAAGTTGAAAAAATAATACAAAAAGATTCTTCAAACCAAACTTGTTAAAAGTATGGCCTTGTAGCGACATCTCTTGTCCGGGTGAGCGGTTAGTTCCGAAGGAGTGTTGATGTTTCTCGATGAGAACTGAACATAGATGGCACTGTATCACAGCATAAGTGATGATGGCAGGCTAGAATGTGTAATGCATAGGAAAAATTTGCGTCTAAACTCGTGACCAGTGGTGGTGTAGGGGTAAGCACGCGGCACGGAATGCCGAGGACCTGGGTTCGATTCCCAGCATTGGTCTTTTTCTGTGCATCTATGTTTCAGTTTGTATTTAGTAGAAATATCTGTTGAACTTGCTGTCGGTACGAATAAATGTCAGAATCCCGCTGATATTACACGACATGTTGTTGTGTGCTGTGCGTGACCCTTGGCGTGACCTCACTTTGACGGCGTTACCTATATCTGCAGTGTTACCTAATGTATTTTCCATGGACTTAATACCTAACCTGGACTGAATACTGCGACAAAAAAGTGAGGCCGAAAAAAAACAAACCAGAGAGTTGTATCTCGTTCTAATTAGGGTGATCAAGGTACTGGTGCAAGTGGGACACAATTCTCTAGTTTGTTGTTATCTCTTGGACCGCTGTCTCTAGTTGCCATTATTAAACTGTATGGCTTGGTAATATGGGTGCTAATATGTGCTAATATTTGATTTCTGCTTTGGTAACTAGTTACGAAAGAAGACCTTGGAAAATTTTGCTTATTTCGTAATTCATAACTAGTTGTGAATTCAAAACGGAATTAAAGCTGCATTAAAAGTTAACGTTTATTAACAGAACAGCTTATGTTTTTGTCTGTCGTATCCAAACTATAGTAGAAACAACGGAATGGTAGAAAGTCATGCTGCCCGCATGGTAGCACTGAACCTCAAATGTCATGTGTCAGTGTCCGACCGTCCCAAGAAGACATCATAATACGATCATAGTAATTATTGAATTTATTAGTAAAAGTGAAAGGAAACGAGGCGAAAATGCTTGTTTGTAATTTCGACTTCAGTATTTAATTACGGTTGGTTTATGACTTGTTAGTTGTTACAATGACATTTTGCTGCTGGTTGCGATTCGGATTCTGATTCAAACGATTCGTCTGCTAATACGTTCCATCCGTAAGTAACCGCGTTTGACTTTGAACACAAGAACACAGATATAGATTCACAATAGTTAACGCAAATGCATCTACTTCGCATGTCCGAACCCCGACAAAGCGTCGGGGTTGGCCGCCGCTACTGACAGTTCGCGCGCGTCAGTTGTTGTTGCAGCCGGACGTTCGCGGAAACTAAGAAAATGCCTCGTTGCGTTATAATTAAGTGCAATAGCCCAACAATTTCGTCCACAAAAAGGCAAGGACATATTTCCTATCACGGGTAAGTTATTTTAAAATTATATTATAAGTAAATTCATTTTTTAACAATTTTTTAAGTATTCCAAGCTGTGATTCCAAGAATTACCAAGTAACTATTGATTAATGCTAAGTAAAACTATATTCACATTCCTTTGCTGTGTTTGCTTGCTTTGAGCATTTGATCTGTCATTGTATGTAAGGAGACGAATATCGGATCAAGTGATACTGACGCATATTGCTTGGACTTTATGGTACAGGCAACTTCTCAATCGTCTGCAGTGGCGTAACTATAGGGTGGCAGGGCTGGAAAAATGCCACAGGCCCCCAACCCCAGAGGGCCTCGGCCCAAGGGGCCTTGAGCTCTCAATAAAACATTAAAATTAAATTATAACGTGACGATTTTTAGTGGGAGGGCCCCATCCAAAGAGTTTGCCACGGACCTCAGATGGTATAGTTACACCACTGATTGTCTGTCAAAGCAACTAGTGTTGTTTAATATATCAATAATTGATTTTAATCAATATTGGACAGACAAATGATAATCAGAGGTTGGCGGGAATGAGCTGTTTTCAGTTTGTGCATAACATGGACACTTGTCATTCAATGGTTAATGCCCCATGTGTAATTATAAAGTAATGAAATGATTTCATTTAGGCTGCCTGTCTGCTACCAAAACAAATGAATTTTATTAGAACCTATGGAATGTGATTGATAGACAATGGTAACTCGTGGCAATTAGGTGGCACTAGTGATGAGACACGTTTTTCAAGTGTCTTTTCAGATAGGATAAAATAATTCTTTAAAATTGAAAGGTCACATTTATTACCGAGACTACATCCAAAAGGCAAACTTGTTTATCAAAAGCTAAAAATAGCATTATCAAAAAATCCAGGATATCTTACAATAGTAATTTTTAATAGCTTATTACAAAATAAAGAAGTTGAAATCAAAGAAAATACCAACAAACTTACGCAAAAATGCTTTTTACAAGCTTTTATTTAACTTGCAATGTATGTGTGTATGTATGTATGGGTCAAATTTTTGAAGTCGATTTTGACCCAGTTCCAGTGGTCGGATTAGCCTGAAATTTAGTATACTTATTTATGTAGGTTGGATGACAATGCAAGTACAGTCAACAAAAAAGCTTGCAATAAAAATTGAATTTTTAAAACAAAAACTTTTGTTTAACCAACACACTCAAATAGGAGACATAGATTAACTTAAAAATTTTGAACAAATATTTATTGTCTATCACGAAAGTCAAATATTAAATGGTTGAAAAGATTTCTTGTAATTGGTTTCTTTGCTCGAGTCGTACAGAGAAACATAGTCACTTCACTAGTCTGTCAGAAACGTCAAATGCTACCCAAATGCCACGAGTTACCGATGTCTAGTGATCAGTTTTAACTAGTATTAAAGCAAACTTCCTTAGATAATATATTAGTTATATCCATATGTTACTATGCATTTTCATTTTAGTTTAATCATTTCAGTTTTCTTCTTTTAATATTTCTTTATGGATATACCTTATCCATATTAATATCTACAAGACACAACTACATGACATTATTGACGTAAAAACAGCTCACCCCCGCCAACCTGTGATGATAATACCGATGGGTACCCATTATAAAATTGCCAATTTAGAACTGATTGATGAAACTAGCTCATGTCCTAATTTTACACAACAGCTTTCGCGGAATTTACTTTTGTTTCGAGGTTTTGGAGCCTTACAGGCCACATGTTCTCGTTTTTTCCTGTTCCAGTGAAGTGTTTCATTTACCATGTGTGATGATCTTTTTAAAAAGTTAAATAGAAGAAAATACTATGAGGGGTAATATTTTTAAAGTTCATTTATTTAATGTATTCATTTTTATCCATGGAATATATATGAATATGTCACCATCATCATCATCATCAGCCTATATTCGTCCACTGCTGGACATAGGCCTCTCCCATGGCACGCCACTGAGCACGATCCTCGGCCACTTTCATCGAGCTGTTGCCAGCCGCCTTGCGAAGATCATCGCTCCACCGAGCCTGAGGACGTCCCACGCTACGTTTGCCGATCCGTGGCCTCCACTCAAGAACTCGTCTACCCCAACGGTTATCGGTTCTTCGGGTTATATGGCCTGCCCATTGCCACTTCAGCGTGCTGATGCGGTGGGCTATGTCGATAACTTTGGTTCCCTGTCGGATCACTTCGTTACGAATTCGATCTTATATGAATATGTGTATTTCTGTTGTGTTTAAAAAGACTTTTGTGTTTTTAATTTCCCACATGATCCAAACATTAAAGAAAAATGGATTGCGGCCACGGGACGGAAGGACTGGTTCCCGACCAAACACAGTACTATTTGTTCTGTACATTTTGACAATACCAGTTTCATTGAAGGGAAGAAGTTGAGATTGCTGAAAAAAACGGCATACCCCACTATTAATATACTAAAATTAATTGACAATGATTATGAGGTTAGTAAAAAGATTTAGGGGCTGTTTCACCACTTTTCTTAAAGTTCGGATTAGCTTAATCATAACCTTATTTGACAGATGGAATTAAAATTTCTGTTTCACCAGTCTCGATTAGCGCTAAGTGACGGACAAACTGTTTCTTAATTTGACCATCAGATCAGGAGGCATTTAGCATTTTTATCCGTCACATAAAGTTAGTTTATTTTTTTGTGGCCATGGTTGGAGAGCCCTTCAGCCGGTTTCAGAAAAATAAATCAAAGTATTTTTTATTTTTTAAAGAAAGAGGTCATGCTAAATTGCATAAAATAATTTAAATATCAAGATTTGAATAAAAAAATGTAGGTACACTTTTAGTATGTAAAAATAAATCCAAAATTTTTTTTTTAATAACAAACTTTTTTCAGTGGCTCAATCGTTTGTTCTACCTGAACTTGTATGTCACCATTAAAAAAAAGTTTATCTGTCAAATGGTTTGGCGCCACTTTTCGATTCGTTTTACGTGATTTTATTTTTCTTTGTTATTGTTAACAAAGTATCGTAAATAAATACCGTTTTTGGATCAATTATAATGTTACATATTTGTTTATGCAAAAAAATTATAGATGTATTCAAAAATTATATAGTTAACCATTTCTTTTGCTTTAATAATAAGTGACTCTTTGAACGAAAGTGTGCGTACAGGAACGCGTGGTCGTGAAATGCGACGTTGCCATTCCGACTTTTTGTTAAACCCACGATTAGTTAAGTGGTACTTAGTTTGCACAGAACCGGAGTGGTGAAACTGGAAAAACACTAGCTGACAGATTTGTCCAGTACTTAGTTTATTCATTGGTTACGTAACCAGTAGTTTGACAATAAGGTGGTGAAACACCCCCTTAATGCGTAACAGTGTTTTTTTATAGCGTATAACATATCTGGCCCCTTAGCACTAGCTTTTATGTTGTGGATAAAGCATTTGTCTCTCTCGCACTCGTACGTGCGTCAAAAAGTGACAGATGCTTTGTCTACAACATAAAAATTAGTGTGTTAGGGGGGCTGATATACACTCATTTGTGCTTTACATAATAAAGATACACCAAAACAACCCTCATCATGTGTATCTATATCTGTGAGCGAGACGATCATGGCGGCGCGGCTCCAGTTGAATCGTTTGAAAAGTAGCCAAATAAACAATATAAATAGATAGATAAATAGTAGCGCGGTGTTGGGGCGGAGGGGCATCGGCGACATCGATGTATTTGAATCGATTTGGATGTATTATGTCTGTGGTTTGGATTTCCCATCACTAAATTTCGGCTGTGACGTCACAGTAGGTGTTAAAAAGTCGACACGCTTGGTTTCAATACAAATCGTGAGCATTGCGTTATCTATGTGCATCTATATCTGAGGCGGTACTACGAAATTCGAAAATCGAAGTTCGTATCGTATTATCCCTCTCACTCTCGTGTCAAATCATATTAGCGTGAGCGAGACCGCACGAAACGAAGTTCGAATTATGCACTTCGTGGTAGGGCCTCTGTGACAAGAACGAAACATGCTAGTTTTTACAGAATTGATGTTCCAAATGATGGTAGACTTGATGTTACCATTTCATAACATAACTTGCCTCTTAGCATAAATAAAAAAATTTAATTATTTTTTCACGACACTGCTCGAAAATGTGGCCATCGATAACCTAAATCCAGTACCCAAAACTGCCCATATATGTACATTTAACAGCTGACTCATTTATGGCGCGCAAAACACGACAACAATGTAACACATTACGAAAACAGGACGTATTATTATGTATTTCATAATATGATACGACTTCTTGAAAGATAATTTCTGAATTTCATTCCCGGCGTTCCTCAATCCCATCCTACCCTATCCCTGTTTTGTTAAGAACATCTGTAATACTAGTGAAAATTTGTGACATTGATATTCTAGTCTCCTGTCGAAATGGGGTCAAGTGAGGAGCTGGTCGCTTGTCGCGCGTGCCTCGCGACGGACGGGCGGCTGTACGCCATAAGCGGCAGCGGGTTGGAAGACGCGCTCGCGGCACTCATTGGGATAGCTGTAAGTCAGGATGATAAATCTCCCCCCTCCCCCCCGCATTTCTATCAAGGATTAAAACACTCTTTGAGACCAACTGAGGTTAGAGTACTAGAACACCCACAAATCAAAGAAAACTTTTTCCATACAAATGAGCACATTATGGCCTATGAAACTGTGAATTTTTTGCTTCGAGCCCTTATCTTTCAGAACAAACGGTATCGTCATAGTATTAAGGTTCAAATTTAATGTACAAATACAAATACAAATACAAATAATTTATTTGTCAAACATAGGTAAAATAGATGGTACAATGATCATAGACTTGTATCACTATGCTGCGCCCAAGGGCATACAAATATGAATATTCACATTCAGTCATGCACAAATCAATATACTTATAGTCGAAAAATCTGATAAACTATCATGCATATACTCATCCAATGAATAGAAAGCTATATCCGCCAAAAAGTTAAAAAGTTGTTTTTTTAAATCATGAACATCCTCGGTCATCAGTATATTCTTTGGAAGCTTGTTGAAGATCTTGGATGCCATGCCGAATACGCTTTTGGCAAGTAGTGTTGTTTTGAATGGTCTTGTGTTTATTTTACCTTTTTGGCGAGCACTTCTGAAAACAGGAAATTGGTCCTTGTTACATTTCACGTTAGTTGAGATTTCGTTGATGTATATGCACGGTAGGGTTAGTATACGTAACTTAATAAAATGAGGCCTACATGAATCGGTGGACGAAATACCACAAATCGCACGAATACATCTCTTCTGACCCTTGAACACCATATCTCTGTCCGTGAAGTTACCCCAGAACATGATGCCATACTTAAGAGTGGAAGATACATAAACATGATATGCTGTAAGCACAGCAGGGCGGTCTACAATTCTACTTAGTTTATGTAAAGCATAAGTAAGAGTATGTGTTAAGTTTTTTACAAATGATTTCAGTATGATTCCTCCATGTTAAATTATAATCCAAATTTAAACCCAAAAATTAAGTTACTTCTGTTTCATCGATCGTTTGATTATTATATGAAATTGTGAAGTTAATTGGTTTAGTTCTTTGCCTAAAATTCATGATTTTCGTTTTGTCCAAATTAATGTTAAGATTATTATCCTTTAGCCATTTTATTCAGATTCAGATTCATTTATTGCCAGATTGTCTATAATTATACAGATGTTACATTCAGTAGTGCGTCACAATCAACCGATTTACGGTACACAATGTTTTAGGTAGGTACCTAAAATCAACATGCTTAATAATTATTCAATTAAATTTTAACATGTCAAAGATAAGATAATGAGTTAAACAATTAAAGATACCGATAAATATGTCACAAATATAATAAAAATTAAAAGTATTAATTTCATTTAAATTGCATAATACAGCCATTGCAAACATAATCATAATTCAACTGTCAATATTAATATTACCTACTTTATTATAAAATTCTTCAAAGGAATAAAAACATTCATCAAGCAGAAAGCGTTGCAACTTAGAGAATAATCTATTACTCGTGAGCTCTGTCCATTGCATTGGTAGACTATTGTAAATTTTTATTGCCATGTGATAGCAATTCTTCCTACTTACTTGTAATCTGATTCTAGGAGCATCTAAAGCCCTATGTGTGACGTTTCGCTTACCTTCGTTACAATGTCTGTCAAACAATTCCAAGTTGCATCTCACAAACTTGCATATTTCGAAAATATACAGACTCGGAAATGTCAGAACTCTATATTTCTTGAACAACGGCCTGCATGACTCGGACCGCTTCAAGCCGCCTATCGTCCTTAAGCACCTTTTATTATTGAATGTAGTGATTTATTAATGTCCGATTGATATGTATTTAAATTTTCACCTCAGAATATAACTGTGCTATCATCAGCGAAAAGTACCATGGGATATTCAACGGTCCTTGGTAATATTATTTTTATTTTATTAGCTGTACGGCTGCTCACCGAATCTAAGATTATTTAAAAAACCGGCGCACCCGAGAAACTTTTTCGCTTTTAAATAATCTTGGTCCTTGGTAAGGCATTAATGTAGATTAGGAAAAGCAAAGGGCCTAATACGCTTCCTTGTGGTACACCATATAAAATATCTCGGAAATTCGAAGAGTGGGTGGTTTCACTTTTGGTATTGAGACAGAGTTCGTTAATTACTGTGATTTGTAATACTGTGATGTAATGGCTCGAAGCGAAAAATTCACCTGGGAAGATTTATACTATACTATGTTGTTTTTATCATTACATGCTACAGATTCGTTAAAGCAACATTTCTCAAGACATGTGTTATGTGAATCTTCATTCTTTTAGGCGGACTTGCACCTAAAATTGAATATTGGGTTAAGACACTAACTTTAGTTAAAATTTTCAGTTTTTAGTTGTCTACATACTGTTTAATTTTCTTTAAGCTTAAAGGATTCATATTCGTAGAAAAACAACATGCGAAAGTTTCACTTTGCAAATTACCCTACGAACTGTCTGGAAAGTTTTCTTTGATTTGTGGGTGTCCTAGTACTTTAACCTCAGTTGGTCTCAAAGAGTGTTATAATCCTTGATAGAAATGAGACCGATTGGCATTTTAAAAAAAAGTAAAATCTGTCCATTTTTTCGCTGACTGTACATTTTATCAAAAATCTGTGAATGTCGATTGTCATCACTCAAAGTTAGTAAAGGTCTCCTAAGAGCATTTTCGCGTAGCAGCAAGGGATCTAGTAGCTGCCCTTGCTGCCCCATCTCAACTTTCCACCCTGTATTACAGTTGCCAAAGGAAGATTTGCCACGTCACCTGTGCGTGTACTGCATGGCGACGCTGTCAAAATGTGCCGCCTTCCGTGACAGCTGTCAGCGGAGCGCGGCGCTGCTGAAGACCTTATCGGAAAAGGGCCCGGTGAGTTTAATGCTCTTCGTTGTTCTACTACTACTAAATAGCCGCTTGACGTAGATCCAGAGCTATGGGATTTCACGATATCCGTCAGATTCGTTTTTGGTCTGATACGATTTTCGTCAGATTCTTTAACCGTCCGATCATGTATTTAACAGACACATTCTCATACTTAGATACATTCTCCATTGGATACATTTACCGTTAGATTTGTTTTTGTCAAATAATTTACAAGCGATAAGCGACATGACATGAAAAATTAGGTATGGTTTTGACAAAAAAACAAGCCTGACGGTAAACGGATCCGACGGAGAATGTATCTGTTAAATAAATGACGGTTAACGAATCTGACGATAATCGGATCAGACCAAAAACGTATCTGATGGATATCGTAAAATCCGTGCTATGCTATTTATGTGGTCCAATGAATATGATTGGTGGATAGCGACGATAACCATAGCGACGTAGTATAGCACATATCTGGTGGAAAGTCACCGTAAAATACCTGTCAATATAACATTATTCATAGTGCAAATATATGGATCACTCACGTTTTAAAATGAGTTTAACTCGTCATGTTTCGGGCTAATTCGTAGTTCTTCTCGGAGCCACGCGTCACGGCGGCCGCCAAACGCGCACTGCGCGCTACCGCTCTGCTCGCGCGGCTGCTCGATGACACCGATACCGGCGCACAACTACCCGCGTTCTCATCGTCATTTTTACTGACATTGTTAAATGTAGGGTAGCACACAACACTAACAATATCGCCCTGTAAAGGCCCGATCACAATCACTATATCAGTGTCGTCGAGCAGCCGCGCGAGCAGAGCGGTAGCGTTTGATCTCAGGTTATCTAGGTCGCAAAATCACTACATAGGTTGGTTGACCACATCGCATAATGACTAGATCGCAAATTGGGAATGTCTAAAAAAAATTACCAGTGGTTTTTATATTTTTTTTGTATAGAAAAGTCAATTATAAGAAACTAATTTCAATATTTTGTCACTTAGTTCACCACTTTTTTCAAAATTAATTATTGAAACTATTTTGGTTGATGACGTCAGATTGTAATTGAGGGCTCCCACACTGCCAAATTTCTAAATCTATCTAAATGCGTACGGTAAGGCAACCCCTTTAATTATTTTTTGCGTGGTGGTACACTGTAACTGGTGTCACTTTACTGGCGCTGTCAAAGTGCTAGATGTCAGGCAGTGGGTCCAAATCAAACTCCGTAGTTATAATCCACGCGTAAATTTGTGAAGAATTCTAACCACACGGAATAAAGTACGACTTGGACCGGTCACGCAATTTACACCAAAGTCAAATGAAGGTCATTGCTTATTTGTTATGTAATAAATTCATTATATAATATTAAAATTAAATAACTACAGAAAACGAGTTAAAAACCATTTATCTCGAAATGGTTTTCGATTTACTATACATTGCAAAAAAATAGACATCCCCAATTGCTCAGATCTTTATTTGACCACATCGCATAATGACTAGGTCATTAAAAAATGCTGCCATTATTTTGAATCACTCAATAATATTTTAATACAAAAATAGGTAGGTTAGGTCAGTTAGGTAACTTCAGTTGCCTCAAGGGCAGAATAGCCACAAATAGGAGCTCCGCCCTTGGGCGGAGAACCGTCGAAAAGTAGTTGGACAAACTATAGTTGGACTACAGTTACGGAAGGACAAAAATAGGCTATCTAGGCATTTTGCGACCTAGTCGTTGTGCGATGTGGTCAATCAACCTAACCCGAAACATGTCGAGTTAAACTCGTTTTAAGACGTATATTTTCACTATGAGTGGGTCTCACGGTAGTGTCATGTTTAAAATATAACATTATTGTTATTTTTTCACAGTTAAAAATGAATGTTATCGAAGCATATAACCGAAAGTCACAGCCACTGACTAACAAACTCACTAGCAATAAAGTCTTTCAGTTCGGAACCGATTCGTTTATAGAAATAATGCCTCTAATTAAAACTGAAAATAATGAAAGTTCACACGAAGAAGCTAAGTGCGCAGAAGTGTATATAGAAAGCGAAAATTATTTAAAAAAAGATAGCGAAGTAGACAAGTGTACTTTAGAATTGCCAACAGAAAAACGAGAAAGATCTGGAAGCAAGGTAGTCAAATCGAGAACCAAAAATATTGAATGTATCAAAGTCGAAGTAGAAGTTGAAAATGATAACGCACATTCAGAAATAGATGATTACATTGAATCTGAAGTGGGAAATGATACCAGTGACGTTGACACGGACGCATCGGAAGAGACACTCGCTGCAGTCAGAAATCGTAAAAGAACAAGAATAACTTTGACTAAAAATAATACAGCTAAACATCCAAAAAAATCTGAAAACTTACTAAGTGAAGACAAACGTCCAACTGAGATAAATAACGATACACCTGAAGCAGCAACTGGGTTAAACAAAACGGTTGGAATTAAATCTGTAGGCGCGGAAACAGCGTTCGAGAAGAAAAATAGTCGTAACACAAAAGCTTTGAATACAGACGTAAAGAAACCAAAGTTACAGAAGAGGATAAGGAGGAACAAGTCCATATACAGCTGCGACTTGTGCGGGAAGGAGTACAAGAGTGAAAGGTATTTGAAGCCACATAAGAGTCGTCATGACCCGAATATGTCGAAAGAAACAATAGCTACATTAAAAAAAGGTAAGCAAATAACTTTAATTTTAATACTAGATGAAAAAACCGGCCAAGAGCGTGTCGGACACGCACAAGGTAGGGTTCCGTAGCCATTACAAAAAAATCAAGTAATATTTTTCTAAGGATTTCGTATGTGTACGGAATCATCCAAGTTTAGGTATGTTTTATACCTGAGGCTACTATTTACTCTTAAACTACAAATAATTTCCAAGCAATCTTAGCCGCTATAATTTTCCTAGTAAATTTGATATATTTACTACCATTCTGAATTTTTTCAAATTTTTCCACTTAACAGTTTAGATTTTAGAGGGGGGGGGACGCTCGATTTTAATGAAAATTTTCACTTTAAAGTTGAATATTTCGCAAACAGATCACTGAATAGAAAAATCATGTTAGCGACCCCGCAATGGTTTTAAAAGACCTATCCAACGATACCCCACACTACAGAATTAGTTGAGAAAAAAAAATCACCCCCCTTTACGTCTATGGGAGGTACCCTAAAAAAAAATATTTTTTTGTTTTTTATTTTACCACTGTTGGCGTGACTGATATGTATATTCATGCCAAATTACAGCTTTCTAGTACTAACGATCTCTGAGCTTAGCCGCGGACAGACAGACAGACAGACGGACAGACATGGCGAAACTATAAGGGTTCCTAGTTGACTACGGAACCCTAAAAACCGCCTGTATAATTCCCATTCCCATAGGAATTCCGGGAAATGTGTCACTCGCGGAACTGAGACGAATCTAATGACACCTCAGACTTCAAAATCCATTGAGCCGTTGCTGCAGGGCGTGCTAAAGAATGATACATACATACATACATAAATACATACGCTCGAAAAACATAACCCTCCTTCGACAGTCGGTTGAAAAGTGATTTAGCTGTGAATAATGTCAAAACGATATAATGATACATCTATACATCCATCCATACAAATTATTAGTAAGATTTTGCTAGTACTTAAAGTTTCCTTCATTTTTGTTTAATTAATTATTTATTTATTTATTTATTGATAATAAATAATTTACACTTACAGGCTTACAGTATGAACCAAGGCGCCTATAATGCTAGGATGATACATTATATTATTATTAATCAGCCTGGAGAAGTGTCCCACTGCTGGGCAAAGGCCTCCCCCCATTTTCGCCATTCATCCCGATATTGAGCGGTGTCCTTCCAGTCTTTGAGGTACACGTCTAGGTCGTCCCACCAACGCCTCCTGGGCCTACCTCGTCGCCGCCATCCATCCTGTGGTATCCAGTCCGTGGCTAACCTGGCCCACCGATTTGGATCCATGCGGCTGGCGTGGCCTGCCCAGTCTCACTTAAGCTTGGCAGCCTTGGCACCCACATCGGTAGTGCGTGTTTGGGAGCGCAGTGTGGTGTTTCGGATCCGATCAATCCGCTTCACCCCGAGCATGCTGCGCTCCATTGCTCTTTGGCAAACTTTCAATTTGGTCTGATACATCATTTAGGATTATACATTAATAATTACAATAATAATATTTATCTAACATTACTCTACATAAACATATTGCAGTAGTTGTATATTTTTTGCAATAACAAATGCCAACTGTCGGCAAACACATCAGCATCCTGGATTTGTGCTAGAAAGTTATTAAGCAGCGACACGGCCCTTGTACCAGGCGCGTTGCCGGCGCGCCGGGTGGGCGAACAGCAGCTCAGGGACAAACGAACGCATGCGCTCCAGTCCCTCCGGATCGTCGACCGCGTTCCGCAGGAGGAGACAATAATGCACTAGAAGGTGCACCTTCCGCCGACACTTTAAGGTTTCCAGCCCCACCATACCCGACACAAACAAAACAAATAAGTACGGGTAATAACCGAATTCCCGCTTGTACAAGTATCTGCCGAACTTACGCTGGATTCTCCAGCAATAGCTGGTACGTCGATTCCGAAGGATCCCAGACTACTGACTGAATTAAATTCCAATTTACTTCGCACAAACGAATTGTACAGAATTATAGGTATAGTATTACCCCTAAATTGAGACGCTGTACGCATTATAAATCCAAGCGTTTTATTCGCTTTTTTGGCTATAGCCCTGATATGCTAACGAAAGTCAAGCTCGGGAGTCCATGATCAACCCTAAATCGCGAACACTGTGTACACGGGCAATTGATTGATCGCCTAAAAGATAAGCGCCCTCTATGAGATTTTTAGATCTGCTGAAAGTGATGATCTTACATTTACAAGTATTGAACATAAGTCTATTTTCGCGACTCCAATCCATCACGGCATCAATGTCACGCTGCAGAGAAACACAACCAGAAAGCGAATTTACGGCGAATAAGACTTTCAGGTCATCCGCAAATAACAAACATCTCACACTACTGATAACCGCTGGCAGATTATATGTCATTATCAGAAATTGAGTCGGTCCAAGCGTGCTACCCTGATTGACCCCAGATCTGATGAAATACTCTTTAGATTGGTAACCCGACATCTGAACAAACTGTTTCCGTTTCCGGTCTTTTATATAACTTGCAAAGAGTTTCAACAATCCCTTTGAAAACCCAAACTCTGACAATTTGCGCAGCAAGATATCGTTGTCCACCAGATCAAATGCCTTCTTGAAATCAAAATAGTCCATGTGCCGAAGAACGTAATCCACAAAGTTTGTATTATTTGTGACCGTGGACCTGCCAGCGCGAAAACCATGCTGCGCATACGTTAAACGCTTATATATTAGAGGAGTGATGCGCCGGTTAATGACACCTTCATAGACCTTAGCAAATACAGACATGATAGCGATGGGTCTGAAAGTGCTGACGTCCACCGAAGAGGCAACCTTCGGCACAGGGGTAACTCTAGACACTTTCTAAACAGATGGATAAACACTTTCACGTATTGACAAATTAAAAAGAAAAAGTAATGGCTGTTCCAACACAGACAGACAGTCCTTCAGCAGAAATGCAGGTATGCCATCAGGACCAGGAGAAGAGTTAACCTTCAGCTTACGCACAACACGACGAAGCTCATCAGGAAAGATTTGGCCCACACTGATACAAGGGGCTTCTGGTCTTCCACCAGCAGACATTTCAGCATCATCAGCGTCCAGTACAGGTGAAATCACATGAAAGACTGAGCTGAAATGTTCAGCAAACGCGTCTACTGCGTCTTGATTGGTCACAGTTGTGCTGTCATAAGTAAAAGAATCCTTTGGTTGTCGACTACTACCCCTATCTCTGACGTGTTTCCAAAATTGATTAGGTCCAAACAAATATTATGCTCAACTGACTTCATATGATCTTTATATGCCGAATTTATGAGTTCTGTAACTCGAGCTCGGTAGTATCTAAACATTTCCCTATTGATAACTAACCCGTAGCGCTTAAACTTTACGAGATGAAAATACTTTAACCTTATGTTCTCAATGACCTCGGGTGTATACCAAGAAGGATAGTTGAAGCGACGCGACCGGGCGGAACCACACTTTCGTAGTGGAACATTGCGGTCTAAGATACTATTGAAGGTCTCATAAAAGACATTTACAGCCGCATTCACCTCCCTTTAGACATACAAACAAGACCAATCTACTTTAAATATATCCTCATATAGGGCAAAAAAGTCTGCCTTTTTAAAGTTCCAGCGGAAACTCTGAGGGACAGATTGATCTGGTGGTTGATACGGCCGATCCCTAGTGCGTTTGTTCTTTGGAAAGTCTAAGTCGATATCAAGTGGGGGGTGATAAGCGTCTACGGGTACCAGCGAATCACCACAATGCTGGACACGCACACTAGGGGCACTCATATTAGTTAGCACAAGATTTAGGATGCCGCCGTGCGCATTGTTAACATAGTTATATTGACATAGCTTGCAAGTTTGAGTATAAGCGGCGAGTTAAAAGAGTTAAGATTAAAGTCTCCCAAAATTACGACATTCCAAGTAGCAAACTTACATACAGCATTCTCAATAAAGTCCAGAACATCTAAATATTGAGCTACAGTATAATTTGGTGGCAAATATACTACGCAAATGAAAACTTTCACATTTTTTGACTTTATACAAGCAAAAAGCACTTCTTTGTCGTCAGATAGACCATCAATGTGTAACGGGTTGCCCGGAGGGGGACCGTACATTTAACTCCGGCCGGGAATCGAACCTGGCTGGGAGTAGTTAAATCGTTAACGGACGGCCCGGAAGGGGTCGCACGTTTGGTTCCGGCCGGAAATCGAACCCGGCTGGGAGTATATGAAGGTATACCTCAGAGATTAGGAGTTGGGGAATGAAATAAACAACCGTTTACCAAATATAAATGCGAAGGGCTTTTATGCCTGTTTATTGTACGTATAACAAATGACCTTAAGCTAACACTACGACTAGTGGATATCGCCAGAGGGGCGTGACCTACCGCGGGTGGAATCCCGGTGGATTCCCGCGCCTAACCGGGGTCCCTACGGGAATAATCGGGATACCCCCCCCCCCCCCCACAGCACGATTTGGTGTCCGACCTATCGCGCTTGTGGGGGGTGTGCCTTTGACCGCACGGCGTGGGTTCGACCTGCCGCGCTGGTCAAAGTCGGTTACCGCCGGAGGCACAGCTTGGTATAGACCGGCCGCACACCCCGGGAGGGTCGGCTGATGGAGTCGGCGTGGGTCGTGACCGGCCGCCTTCCACCAGGTGGGAACCCGTCAATCGCTCAGCGTGGTGATGACCTGCCGTACGATTGCCGGGAGAGGTCCTGATAGCACGGTTTGGGATCGACCCACCGCGCTATTGCAGGCCAGGAACGGGTGTGTGTGAGCGGGGAGGTAAGGCAGGGGGCGCACAATCATATACATCGTCCGCAGAGGGCACGATCCGTACCGTTTCACCTTAGACGTGAGGTATAAGACTGCACACGGATCTGCGCTCTCGGCGCCTTTTTATAGCGGTGCAGTGGCACGGGCAGTGCCGCGGCTGTGGCGCGCGCCTCGAGTAACGTGCGGCTACAACGCTGCGCGCGCGATGACAGCTCACCGGCGCAGCGCGTGTAACCTTCCGCTGGGTCGCCGTTCGATTCCGGACCGGGCTGCGTGCCTCGGTTGTGGTGATGGTGTATGTGGGGGGGTGGGGGGGGGGGGGGGGGTCACCAGCATCACAAATGTCATTGACAATGCGCACTGAGTGTCCCTAACAGCCAGCAACACGCCACCCCAGCCGACATCACCAACCCGATCCCTTCGCACCACACAATACCCACGAGGAAACAGCTCACCATCACTGACGGAACTATTGAGAAATGTTTCAGTCAAGGCAATAACGTCAGGACAATGGGCTTCAACATTTCTTCGAAACATCGCTGTTTTTGTCCGAAGGCCTCTCACGTTCTGATAGTACATATTAAGCAATCTATTGCGTCTTGTTCTGACTTTTTGAACGAAAATTCTGACGCCACTCTTTAACACATACGTCCTTTGCCCAATTCACCGGATCTAAAATGCATTCCGTAAAGCGCGACGGAATACCCAGTTTAAATGACGCATAGTCCCCTCTGGCTCTCAATGCCTCCACGGTGGAAACGTCTTCCCCGAGCACCGACAAAACGTGAGCACGAACTTGCTCATCAGCTGTTCCTAGATTTAGGTAATACACATGAATGAATTGGCGTCTCTCGGATGCTTCTAGTTGCGTAGCTCCGGGGGCCGCCGTTCCTCGCTTCATCTCTAGGGCTTTTCGCTGACGCTTTTCCACTTTTGGCCGATCTTCCCTCTCCAATTCGCCACCGGTGACGGCAGCATGCGAACTCTTACCGTTTTTTACTTTTTCGACTTTTTGCTGGCTCTTTTGTCGGTCCTTCCTTTCAGGTACGTCACTTCCGATGCTAAGTGGTGATGTCGGCGGCGCCGAATTAAACGTCGGCGTATGACCTACACTGCGCGGATTCTCCACACCCGAGACAGGGCCTACAGTCTGAACAGAATGAACACTGAAAGCGGTCGGCTACATCATAGAGCTCAACTTATTTTCAAGCGCGGTTACACGAACACTCAGACTGGTAACTGTGCCAATTACAGAGCTAAGCTGCTCCCTCACGAATTTGCCAATTAAAAATATTATCTCTTATTACATCTCGTATATTATCGAGACAGATGGTATCCACTTTAAGATGTGTATCAGAGACATTCGACAAGTTAGCGACAGGCTGCCGACGACGGAAGGTAACATTGTCCATACCGTCAGTGTGGGACTGACCGAGAGAAATGTTTATAATTGACTCTTCAAATGCGGTGGAATTTCTGGGCGCATCCTCCAACGGCACACTTTTCACTGGTGTTTTCGAGTTATCCCCTTTTGGCTGGCCGCAAATACAGAGCTGGCATTTCCAGGTATCCCTCTGACCTAACGGCAAGAAACATTTCTCTGAGACATTAGCACATACCAAATCATAAATTGCGCTGCACAGACTACATTGCAAAAACTGAGGACCCACTATAATACTTAAACACCCAGCACAGGTTTCAGCCAAAGTTGTTTTTGACTTCGACGCCATCTAGTGAGCAAAAAGCAAATATCAGTTTAATGGCAAGCGAAGCGACGAAGGCGTACCAGTATTTCGAGACAGCGACGCACCGCTCTCGTGGCTCATTGGTTAGTGTAGTGGACTCACGCTCAGAAGGCTCCGAGTTCAAATCCACAGATCGATCAGTAAACTTTTTCTGTTTTTCTCACAACACTTGGAACCACTATCACAAGCGCCGCCCTCAGGAACTATCGTCGACATTGTGTCTCGCTCACGCCGCCCCAGGGTGTGGAGTCTTCCGTAAAGCGACCGTAAGAAGAAACGAGAATCGAAAATTTAGACTGCAACCAATTGCGAATTTATAATTTGAATTAAAATTAAAAAGTAAGCAAATATCCGACACACGTCTAGTCCCAGTCAAGTCCACTGAGCGAATTAATGTATACTTAACTGTGAGTTTTTTATCAATAAATAAAATAGAAATCAAGCCGAACATACAAACACTCAAAACCCAACAATACAAAGAACATACTTTAATTAATTTTAAGTATTTAAATTAGCCGTGGTGGCCGCTAGGTTTGACTCATGGCCTCTCCAGCAGAGGGTCGTGGGTTCAAATCCCGGCTCGCACCTCGTGAGTTTTATGGGCGAAAATACATTTGAAATTTACCATGAGCTTTACGGTGCTTTATACATGAAACTGTGAACGGTTACGGTGAAGGAAAACATTGTGAGGAAACCTGCATACACCTGCGAAGAAATTCAATGGTGCGTGTGAAATTCCCAATCCGCGCTGGGCCCGCGCGGGAACTATGTCCCTTGCCCTCTCATTCTGAGAGGAGGCCTGTGCCCTGCAGTGGGACGTTTATAGGCTGGGTTGATAATGACTTATATTATAAAAAGTTTTTCTAAGACTTAACATTAAATTTCCAGATGCCGATTTAGAGTTTGAGAAAAAGTATAACTTTGAAATAAAGCTGTTGAGTAAAGAAGAACAGAAACAGAGGATAGAAGAGAGGAAAAAGAACAATTCAGCGCACAGCTGTGACGTGTGCGGGAAGGACCACAACAAAGAGAGCACTTTAGCAGCGCACAAGACTTCTTACCATGACCCGGTAAGAGAAATTACATTGGCTCCTTGTTTTCTGTGATTGATAAATTGTTTTTAGAAGGTAGATAGATATTAATTCAACCTGCTGTAATCCATTCCTTGCTGTTTTTCGGTTTATAAAATGGTTGCCTGGATGAGATCGCTTTGAAGCGATAAGGCCGTCTATTGCTTACGTTGTATATTTTTCCATGTGCTTTGTCCTTTGTGGTGTACAATAAAGAGTCATTGTATTGTATTGTAAGAACACCTATCCTAAACTAAAACCTTAAAAAACATATGTTTTAAAATAATAATAACAATATGTAATGTAATATGTAAGGTTCCGAAGATACTGGCAGCGTTCCCCCTTTGAATACCTGAATTACTTCTTTTTAAATCCAGACATAAATGTGTTTTGGAATTTACTTCATCGAATTTTTTTGACTATTTTTGTACAAAAATCATTACTTGAAATGGCAACACTATTTTCTATTGTTCCTCTTAGACAACCGCTTGGTAACTGGTTATATTATAGGATGGAATGTCTGTGTGTTTTTACAACCAGACAGAATTTGTTTTCTATAACAGTTTTAGATAATTCCTAGTACGCAACCGGTTACCAAACTGGTGGTTGTCATTTAGTATGATTTTAAATACTATGTTTAATCAACAGATGGTTTAAGTTGCAATATGGTACTTTCTACATTATTTTAATATATGCGTTATTTATTTATGTAAACAATGTTTTTTTACTCGTATACATTTATGTATGTTTTATTTTTACATTTTCACCGCCTACCTAAATATACTACTGCACGGTCTAGGGTTAAAAATGTAAGTCATTAACCCTAGGTTAAGGATGACAGTTCCATACATTTTGACACTTCTTAGCCCTGGGTTAGCACTTAACTCGGGGTTATATAATTAACTCGGGTTTGGGCAAATCAGCCTTAGACTCTATTTGCCGTCAAAAGAATTCTTTGTTTTTTTAACTTCGCCTATTATGTCTTAGTTTATAACTATGTATTACTTTGAATGGGACTTATCACGCATTTATATATTAACGTCGACGTTTCGGCCACATTGCAGTGGCCGTGGTCACGAGTTGATTCGTGTCAACGATAACAGGTGTTAACTCGTAACCACGGCCACTACAATGTAGCCGAAACGTTGACGTAAATATACGTGATAAGATAAGTCCCGTTTAAAATAATAGTTACGAGTTTTATAACATGTCTTAGTTTCTAAAGGTAAATTATCGAGAGTGTGGAATTGCATATGTAGTGGAATTGTGCGTTTATATGCATTGGAGAGAGAGAGATCTATATTGTTGTCTCTCTCTCACTAAAGTCGAATGCCTAATACCCACAATACCCCTACATACACAGTATGCAATTCCACGCTCGCTGTAATTTATCTATACTGTTGTTTGAACTGCCAAGATGGGCGACCGACGGATGCAAAATACGTCAAAATCATGTCAAATGATATACATAATATGGATATGACTACATTTAGTTTAAAAAAGAGAACACAATTGCAAAATAGTTCTAAGGTTTTATTGTTGTAGTAAATAATTATATATTTTTTCTAAATTAGGTACATATTTTCAGTTCATTTCTTTTATGGTTCACTATCCATAGGGAAAATTACCACTCTACATCTACAGATGCAAGAATTGCGTACCTATTCGTAAAGTGATAGTTCACCATTAATAGCAACATTATCACCATCACTTAAACTTACAAAATCATAATCTGGAATCCTGTCTATAACTGATTCCATTTTATTGGATGACTAGCTTTTGCCCGCGACTCCGTCCGCGTGGAATTAGTAATTTAGGCAGCTTATTTTTTATCCAATTTGCTTTTTCATCAATTATGGCTCTCCTTAGATCCTTCCGGAAGAAGTGAAACTTCATAATAAACCAACCCGCTCCCAATCCGCTCCTAAGCCGCCCCCAACCCGCCCCCAACTCGCTCTCAACCCGCCCCCAACCCGCCCCAATCCGCCCCCAACCCGCTCCAACCCGCCCCCAACTCGCTCTCAATCCGCTCCCCACCCGCTCCCAACCCGCTCCCAACCCGCTCCCAACTCGCTGCCCCACCCGCTCCAAACCCACCCCCAACCCACTCTCAAGCCCTCCCCAACCCGCCCCCAACTCGCTCTCATCCTGCCCCCAACCCGCCCCCAACTCGCTCCCAACTCGCCCCCAACCCGCTCCTAACCCGCCCCAACCCACTCCCAACCCGCCCCCAACTCACTCTCAATCCGCTCCCAACCCGCCCCCAACCTGCTCCCAACTCGCCCCCCCCACCCGCTCTCAACCCGCCCCCAACCCGCTCTTAAGCCGCCCCCAACCCGCTCTCAACCCGCCCCCCACCCGCTCCCAACCCGCCCTATCTAACTGGGCTATCTAACACTGAAAGAATTTTTCAAATCGGAGCAGTAGTTCCCGAGATATAGAAGTTTTACTTCAAAAACCCCCGATTTGGAAACATTCTTCCGCTCCGCTCCGCTCCTATTGGTGTTAGCGTGATGTTATATAGCGTATAGCCTTCCTCGATAAATGGGCTATCGAACACTGAAAGAATTTTTCAAATCGGAGCAGTAGTTCCTGAGATTAGCGCCTATAGAAGTTTTACTTCAAAAACCCCCGATTTCGTAACATTCTTCCGCTCCGCTCCGCTCCTATTGGTGTTAGCGTGATAATATAATTATAGCCTATAGCCTTCCTCGATAAATGGGCTAACTGACACTGAAAGAATTTTTCAAAGCGGAGCAGTAGTTCCTGAGATTAGCGCGTTCAAACAAACAAACAAAAAAACAAACTCTTCAGCTTTATATATTAGTATAGATATAGGAATTATGTATTTACTACTGATATATTATGTTAACAAAACTGCATGTACAGGGTAATTTTTTAATCAGTGCACAAATTTTGATACGTGATTCAGTATCGTTAATAGATCACGATTATCCGTTCAAGATTTTTTTTTTACATTTTGAAATTTGTGTTGTTCATAGTGATTCATCCAATAAATGGTCGAGTTACTATGAAAAATAAAAAAAATAAGTGATAAATATTGTAACGAAAAATACTGAAATTTGTTATTTTAACGACACTGTATCCCATATTAAAATTTGTGCACTTTAAAAAATTACCCTGTATTTTCATACATAAATATTATTCGAAATTTAATAAGTCTTATCCATCTTATGCTTTCGTCACCATGTCGCATCCATTGTCCGCCCTTTGCATGATAAACATGAGCGTGGTTGTCGTGTCCGTTTGTTCAGAGCCTGCCGGTGGAGTGCGACGTGTGCTTCTACCGGTTCCGGGGCCGCCAGGAGTTGCGGAAGCACCAGCTCGAGGACCGGCACCGGGCGATCTTCACGTGCAACGAGTGTGGCTACGTCACCCGGCGCAGGTGAGCTTTAGAGCCTGATCCCACGGCAACTGGTCATTGTGGTATGTCTAATTTTGCAATGGGTTCAAAATGTACAACGGTCAAAAATATTTAAATGTAAATACCTACGTATTAATAAGCAAAAGAAAAAAGATAGATAAAATAAACAAAAGTAGATGCAACTAAAACCTAGAGCCTAATTGGCATTGATCACTTTTTTACAATGCGGTCTAATTCCAAAACCATTTCGAGGAATAGGTTTATTAAATCATTTTATAACATTGTAGTAAAAAAATATTAAATGATCGTGCGTATTTTTGCAAAATAATGTTTGACCTTTGTTTGACCTTTCTGGTGGGCATTAACTTTGAAATTCTTTGCAACAAGAAAAAAAAAGCCGTCCGTCTAGTTTCTCTATACTATTCTCTGTCACTTCGACGTAGTTATCATATGTCAGTTTAAGGATACTATTTTGAAAAACATTCTTCGCGTTTTTCATATTTTAAAATAGATTTATACAGGAAGTGTTTCATTCCTACTTGTGAAAATGATTCTGTCAATAGCCCAAACAAATTCATTCATTCGCATTAGAGAAGATTTACGAGAGAAGTGGTGCCGCGAAGTTAATTCAAAGTTTACACGATTTACTTATTGTTGCGAGGATCATTTTAATAAGTATGGATTAAATCCGCCAAAGAACTTTCAAGGGAACACTCCTGACCATTTTATTTTATACGTACAAAAAATACTACAGCCGTAAATCGTTTTTTTTACCTATTCTCTTGGAAGAATCGGCAACTTTAGTGTTATTGTTATTGTAATGTAAAGTGGCATTGTCAGATGACAACTAACCATCGATTGTGACACATTTTTTTGTCATTATGTCTGTGGTTTATACACAGATTCAGCCGCGGCATGTAATTTACGAGAAGTCGTATCTCATATTTTAAATAAATTATAAAAAAATATTGGAGTGATGAATAGCTGAAGTATTCAAATTAGTTTCTTAAAATGCTCTATATTTTCGATAAAAAAAAATAAAAAGTGGGGGTTAGAAAAAATGAACAATCCCAATTGTATGATAAAAAAACCGGCCAAGTGCGAGTCGGACTCGCGCACGAAGGGTTCCGTACCATTATCTATAAAAACGGCAAAAAATCACGTTATATGTATGGGAGCCCCCTTAAATATTTGTTTTATTTTAGTTTAATTATTTATTTTAAAAAAATCACATCTTCTACTCTAAAGCTCATGCAAGATCGACGTAAGATGATCCTACAGACATCTGGTGACGCTTGCCAATACCGGCGGGTTAACAGACAGATCTCAAAGTCTCTGAGGCGCGATATACGCCAGTTTAATACTAATAGTATTGAAGTGGCGATAGAGCGCAACAGAGGCTCTAAAGTTTTTGCAAAGAATCTGTCTGTTGGGCAAAGCCAATTGGCAAAGTTAAAGACCGATGAAGGTAGGATCGTGACCTCTAAACCGGAGCTATTGTTAGAAGTTGCGAAGTTCTATGGACAGTTGTACACATCAACGAGGAAACCCGTCATGGATCTAGCTGAACACCCGAGAGCTAGATTAACCCGGCACTATACAGAAGACATCCCGGACATCAGCCTGTACGAGATTAACGGCTCTCAAGCAACTCAGGAATGGCAAGGCCCCTGGTGATGACGGAATAACAGCCGAACTTCTGAAGGCGGGTGGAAAACCGATCCTCAAAGCCCTTCAGAAACTATTCGATACCGCCATCCGTGAAGGGAAAACACCAAAAGCATGCAACTGAAGTGTAGTGGTGCTGTTCTTCAAAAAAGGCGATAATACCTTATTGAAGAATTATAGACCCATTTCACTTCTGAGCCATGTTTACAAGTTGTTTTCGGGAGTCATCACGAATCGTGTCGCGCGCAGGTTAGACGACTTCCAGCCTCCAGAACAAGCCGGATTTCGAAAAGGCTTTAGCACCGTGGACCACATACATGCTTTGCGGCAGGTTATACAGAAAACTGAGGAGTATAACCGCCCCCTTTGCCTGGCATTTGTGGACTACGAGAAGGCCTTCGATTCGATCAAGACTTGGGCTGTACTGCAGTCTCTCCAACGGTGCCAAGTGGACTACCGGTACATCGAAGTGTTGAAGTGTCTGTATAATAACGCCACAATGTCCGTCCGACTTCAGGACCAGATGTCGAAGCCCATTCTATTGCAGCGGAGAGTCAGACAAGAAGATGATATCTCTCCGAAACTGTTCACCGCTGCACTAGAGGATGCGTTCAAGACTCTGAACTGGGAAGGGCGTGGCATCAATGTAAATGGCGAATACATCACTCACCTTCGATTTGCGGACGACGTGGTGCTTATGGCTGAGACCTTGGAAGACCTCAGTACGATGCTCGCTGACGTCGGAAGAGTCTCCGAGAGAGTTGTTCTTAAATTGAACATGGACAAGACGAAGGTCATGTCGAACGCCCATGTTGTACCAACTCCAACAACAACAACATGTTGGTAAAACATGGGCGTACAGCAGTGGGGCATTATCTCCATACTTTGCTCGAAGTTGTTGACGACTATATCTATCTATCTGGGACATACAATCCAATTGGGTAGGTTCAACTTCGAGAAAGAGGTCAATCGAAGAATTAGACTCGGCTGGGCAGCGATCGGGAAGCTCCGCAATATCTTGTCATACGATATACCGCAGTGTCTCAAGTCAAAAGTCTTTGGCCAGTGTGTGTTGCCAGTGATGACTTGTGGCACTGAGACGTGGCCGCTAACGATGGGCCTCATAAGAAAGCTCAAAGTCACTCAGAGGGCGATGGAGAGGGCTATGCTTGGAGTTTCTCTGCGGGATCGCATTAGAAATGATGAAATCCGTGCAAGAACTAAAGTCACGGACATAGCTCGAAGAATCGCTAGACTTAAGTGGCAGTGGGCAGGGCACATCGCCCGTAGAACTGACGGCCGATGAGGCCGAAAGGTTCTCGAGTGGCGTCCACGGACCGGAAGACGTAGTATAGGTAGGCCTCCAACAAGATGGAGCGACGACCTGGTGAAGGTAGCGGGAACGCATTGGATGCGGATGGCGCAGGGCCGATCTGTTTGGCGAGCCTTGGAGGAGGCCTATGTTCAGCAGTGGACGTCTTGCGGCTGAAATGATGATGATGATGATGAAATACAAAATCAAAGTTTTGAATTTAGAACACCTGTACTTTTAAAAAGATACATATTTAAATGTGGAACGTTTGAAATTTGTTGAACTTCCAATTTCAAATTTAGTGTCCTATGAAAATTCAGCGAACGGTTGTTGCCCGGCACATTGGAGTTTGACTGTGAGAGAATACAAGTTAGTTATGAAGTATCTTTTTTTCCCATCTTCATTTTTTATTACTTTTACGGTCATCCCGTGAAACCATATATCTTAATATACACCGTGAAATTTTAGTGGTTGTTTTCCCGAAACGAGGCGATTTAGTTTCGATTGTACAATCGATTTATAATTACTATTTTGACTAGAGTCAAAAATCCAATTGTGAAAAACGAAAGTCGAAAATGACCGCAAACCAATAGTAACGCTTCGTTGGTACAAGTAGCGTACGATCGTACGATAGGTTAGGTAAGGAGTATTAAGTCTCTCGATAGAGGGTGTAACATAGATGCGCGTTTATCACTGCATAAGGTGATTATTTAACAGACTGACATGTACGATGTGTAGGAAAGATTCGTGCCTAATCTCTAGACCAATGGTGGTGTAGGGGTATGGCATACGGCACGGAATGCTGAGGACCTGGGTTCGATTCCCAGCATTGGTCTTTTTTCTGGGGTTTTTTTCTGTGCATCTATATTTCAGTTTGTATTTAGTATGGAATATGTGAGAGAAGAGAGTGGCAAGAGCTGGATGAGAGTGGCGGAGGATCGTGCTCAGTGGACGAACATAGGCTGATGATGACGATTATGATGTGATAGAATACCTAAACATCTGCTTCCCAGAGTGCTGGATCGGTAGAGACGGACCCATCCCTTGGCCCGCTCGGTCCTCTGACTTGATTCCTTTGGATTTTTGTGTTTGGGGACAGGCCAAAGGACTCGTGTATACAACAGAAATTGTTACAAAATAAGACTTAATTGCGAGGATTCGCGAAGTTTTTGTAATTATGAGGGAGGAGATGAAACTGAAAATAACTACCACAGAACTGCCCTGCAAGCCCCAAAACGCAGTAAGAGGGTTTTTACGTTTGTTGAATATTGAACTATAACCAGCACAGCGTAAGGAACATAATGGTCTAATCGCTATTTGCTCTTACTGCATTTTAGGGCCTGCAGGGCAGACAGAAGTGCGGAAAAGGGCCCGTTCATGTATAAGAAATCGCTGTTTACATTTTGAACATGATTTAATTTGAGTTTTATCTTTGTTTATGTCACTAAAGTTACAAATTAAAGTTCAAGTTATGTAGTTTTATTAAGAGTGCTAGAGCAGTGAAATAAAGAGCAATAAACACGCAAGTTTTTTTAAAATGTTTTCACTAAACATTTCAAGTTTTTTTTTAAAATATGGCACAGAATAAATGACGTAGACTTGTTTTTTTTTTCACATGTTATTTACTAGTAAAATTTCAAGACTAGTGCATTCTTAGCGAGTGCTCCCTGAGTTTGGTTTTTACTTTTTATCTCAGATTTAGCAAGCAATGTCAATGAGTGATACCTTAAAAGAAAGAACAATAAACAGGCATGTTTCTAAAAATGTTTGAACATTTCAAGGATGTTTTTTTAATTTTTTTTATGGCACAGAAAAATGAATCTGTTCCAACCTAAGACATTTTTAGTAATTTTGAATGCCTCCATTTTGTTTTAGTGGTAAGAAAGACACTTAAAAATTATTTCAGTTGGTCCAATACACATTAAACTATCCGAAATAAAAGATTTTGTTACCAAATTAACGGTCATTGGGGCAATATTGACTCGTGACTATCAAATTCTGGGTATTTTACTAAAATTTCTAAGTCTTCATTTAAAAAAAAAAATTAAATTTCGGCTAAGATATATGTATATGGCTAATAATGTTCAAAAATACCTCGGTTATCACCCCCTTAAAGCTTTGTACGTAGCTACCAAACACCCTGTATAACTAAATATTCTGTGAATATTTCAAGCGTAAACCTGTTGCCGTTATCAATATCGAGCAAAAACGAGCAAAAAAAACACGTGTTGTATGGGAGCCCCTTAAGCTGGGTCCACATTTGTATCATTTTGTCGTATCGTATCTCCGTCGCGTTGCAGCGTCGCGTATCAAGATCGCTAGTGTGGACGCAAAAACAGCACGGTCATGCGGCGCGCCGTATCTGATCGCTCGGGATCGATGTTGATACGCGTATATTATATACCCAGCACACTCGCAATCGGATACGCGTATCAAGATCTGTAAGTATGGACGTGTTTTGATACTGTATCACGATACGAAGTGATGATTTGATACGCGATACGCCGTGATCGCTCTCGAGGCGGTTTTTCCCCGATCATCAAAGGGGCTACGGATACGCACTTGACAAGTTTGTACGTGTACCGATCCGAGCACCGATCAGACCAGTGCAGTGCTGTGGCAGCTACGAGAGTTGCAGCTTGTTTTGTTTATTGAAAATATGGATAACGAGACAGTAGGTAATTCGATTAATTGAGGCCTACAAGACCAAATAAATATTATGGAAACCCTGCCACCATAACTACTATAATCGTAGTTTTCACAGATGATGTATTTTGGTTGCCGCTATAACAACAAATACTAAAAAATGGAATAAAATAAATATTTAGGGGGGCTCCCATACAACAAAAGTGATTTTTTTGCTCGATATTGATAGACAGCTAGACAGGTAGACGCTTGAAACATTCACAGATTATTTAATTATATATTGACTTTAAAAATAAATCATTAAATTAAAATAAAAAAAATATTTAAGGGGGGCTCCCATACAACAAACGTGATTTTTATAGATATTTGTACGGAACCCTTCGTGCGCGAGTCCGACTCGCACGTGGCCGGTTTTATTCTTTTTGATATTATTATAAAAAACGCACACATAAACGCTAAATTTCGGTAAGCGACCGCAGGAGACATTTTTACAACGAAGGACACGGTGTGATACGATGTGAACGTCCACACATGACACAGCGTTATGATACGATGTGAGAGTGAGCGTCCACACTTAGGCTGCGTTTCCACCAGAGATGTGCGAGGATGCGTTGCGAGGGATGTGTCTGTCATGAACCAATAGAAACACTTCATTCACTTAGGACCTTTTAAATGAAGTGTTTCTATTGGTTCATGACAGACACATCCCTCGCAACGCATCCTCGCACAGCTCCGGTGGATACGCAGCCTTAATGATACGGCGTTATGATACGCTACGCTTAGTATGGACGCATTTTTTCACGCGACGATGCTAGTGATGCTGTGTGCCCAAAGTGAGCGTCCCGTCCATACTTAGGATACGCGAGCTCGATACGATACGCGTGATCGTGATCGGCAAAATGATACAAATGTGGACCCAGCTTTAAATATTTATTTTATTCTGGTTTTTAGTATTTGTTATTATAGCAGCAACCGAAATACATCATCTGTGAAAATTTCAATTGTCTAGCTTTCACAGTTCATAAGATACAGCCTGCTGACAGACGGACGGACGGACGGACAGCGGAGCCTCAGTAATAGGATCCCGTTTTTACCCTTTGGGTACGGAACCCTAAAAACTCAGAAATGAACCGAAACGCACACAGATATATGTTACGAAATATTCAAGATCCCAAAATGCTCAATGGGTTCGAAAATCCCTTTGTCATTGTACAAAAGTATTCGATTTCAGATCGTTTTGACCGCCGCGTTTTTTTTCATTAGTGTCGACGTAAATATTGCAGAGGGGGATGATGATCAGAGTTAACTTTTTATATAAATGTGTGACGGTACCGTGGCTTAGTCTGATTTTATCCATAGTTGTCGCGATTTATCATTATTTTACAGCAATAATCGAGTGACACTAATGAACAGAGCCCGGATTTTTCATGGCAAAACAAAACACTATCGTAATCTGGCTAGTGATAGAAACATCATTTTATCGATATCGATAATTGTGTAATAGAATAAAAAACGTGACCAAATAAAATAACATACCTATACAACATAAAAAACATACATAGTTTGTATGAAGTAATATAAAAACATATTCAATTTCTTCGTCGTAATCCACTTTAGTACACACAGCAGCACATGGCGTTTTATTCGTGTAATGGTGATAGGAGTAGATAATCATTAGTTTTTCAACATTCTCTGGGAGCAAACAGTTTCGTTTATCACTATAAAGCCATTTATGTATACTAAATAAACGTTCAACTTTACTTGACGTCAAGGGAGCAAATTTATAAAATTCATTGTACCTTCCTCTTTGTTGCCTGAGTATTTATTTATTTATTTAATTCATTACATTTCACAAAGTATGGCAAAGCTGAAAGGACAGTTTATTTTATTATTGAATAAATAACTTTTATAAATTATACTCGATATCGATAAAATGATGTTTCTATCACTAGCCAGATTACGATAGTGTTTTGTTTTGCCATGAAAAATCCGGGCTCTGCTAATGAAATTTAAAAAACGCTGACAAAACGCTCTGAAATCGACCCATTAATGTCAATGAGCACATTCAATCAATCGCATTTTGTACATTTTGACCACAGAGGGCCCTATCGACCAATGAAGACGATCCCCGAATGCGGGCCCTATGGCATGCTTTATGGGAATCTACCGCACCCCGCATGCGGGCCCTATCGACTAATAAAACTGAGCCATTAGAGTCAGAAATCAAATGGTTTGACTGCGATAGCATGGCCCGCCCCTCCACATTACTATTTCAATGTGTTTAGTCGCATATTTACGAAATAATTTTTATTTAGTAGTATCTGCTTTTGTTTGACGGCTGTCTCAAGTCTCAACACGCACACATGCGTTGAAAGTTTTGGTGTGCTAAGATAAATACTTTCACAATACATTGAAGACTTCTTGAATTGTGGAGGGGCGAGCCATGTTATCGTAGATTATCTCTACACATTATCTTTGATTTTTCCCAGAATTTACGCGAAAGACCATTGCCTCATGCACCGAGGGAAGACATTCGCTTGCCCCTATTGTGACATGAAGTATGATCGTCAGAGCTCGTATTACGGCCACATCAGACTGCAGCATCCAGGGGAGAACGAGGCGTGCGACGAGTGTGGCGAGACCTTCACCGGGAAGGTGGGACTGTTGGTGCACAAACGGCTGCGGCATAAGACCGTGAGTATACTGATGAACAGAGAGTTAATAGCCTAAGATAAACAATTTACGTTGTGCATACAAGGACACTATACTAAGGACAGACTACACAGATACTGCACAAACAGACAAGCGAAGACTTACAGTAACACACCAAAGCTTCATTAATGATTTTATCTCAATAAATAATAATAGGTAATAATAAATCGTTTATTGGGTAGTAATAATAACAAATCATGGACATGGATGTTTGGAAATAATTTCTATACGTATTGGCAATCTCTAGTCTCAAATACCGTATTTTTTGTTAAATTTAGCTGTGTTAATTACTTTAGATGGAAGTAATTTAGTAAAATTGTAGATCTGTTTCAAAAAAATAAACAAATAGCACGGGGCAATTCACATCAATTGACCTAATCCCAAAATAAGCTAAGCAAAGCTTGTGTTATGGGTACTAAGCAACGGTTAACAAACTTATATGTATAGATTGTTACCTCTTTGGCGGAGATATTAGGTGCCGAAATAATATTCAAACTGTTTTTAAATGCTTATAATAAAAAAACAGACGTTACAGTTCGGAGTTCGAATAAAAAATTACATGACAAATTTGACCCTTCATTCATAAAAACGCCTGCAGAAATCCATGTAGCAATGCCGAGTCAATGCAGCAGTCTTCAGCGGTGTAATGTTGTGAAGGCACTAAGCCTGAACATAGATAGATACATACTTAAATACATATTAAACACCCAAGACCCGAGAACAAACATAGGTATTTTCATACAAATATAAATAAATAAACAAATATTAGGGGACAATCTTACGCAAATCGACCTAGTCCCAAACTAAGCAAAGCTTGTACTATGGGTACTAGACGACGATAAACATACTTATATAGATAAATAAATACTTAAATACATAGAAAACATCCATAACTCAGAAACAAATATTCATGCTCATCACACAAATAAATGCCCTTACCGGGATTCGAACCCAGGACCTCTTGCTTCGTAGGCAGGGTCACTAGGCTCAGGCTCGTTCGGTCCGTTTCCTAACATTTCTGCTTCTCAAACTGGTCATATTCCAAGAAATGGCTCTTTCCTATAATGTCAGCAAATGGTTTCCTATCATGCCACTGTTCTATAATGATCGTTTCCTTTTATGTCTGTTTCGAAAATTGACCTGCTTCCTATAATGTCCGTTCCTTGTGATATTCCTACGATGTATGCTTCCTATAATAGACGACCAGACGGCCTAGTGGTTAGAGAACCTGACTATGAAGCTTGAGGTCCCGGGTTCGATTCCCGTGTCGGGGCAGATATTTGTATGAAAAATACAAATGTTTGTTCTCGGGTCTTGGTGTTTAATATGTATTTAAGTATGTATCTATCTATATAAGTATGTTTATCCGTTGCCTAGTGCCCATAACACAAGCTTTGCCTAGCTTACTTTGGGACTAGGTCAATTGGTGTGAATTGTCCCTTGATATTTTTTTATTTTTTTATTTTTTTTTTATTTTATAATGCCCACTATTTGTGTTCCAAGGCCCGTTTCCTACAATGTCTGCTTTTCAAAATGTTTTCTATTTTGTCCCTGAATTCAAGAAGTAGTTTGAAGTACTTGAAATAAGCATGCCTGGGATACTTCGGGGCATCTATACGAATCTATACGAAAGTGATGTAGCAAAATATTATCGACAAAAAAATATATCGCTTCCGGTACATTAGCACCTAAGCTCAAATTACCCTTATACTCAGTACAAACCAATGTCAAAAAATCATATTGTAACATATTTAAAACATAAATTTAAAATAGCCTAATCTCTAAACACCAGAGTCCCTAAAAACACCAAAAACAAACTGATCGTCTAGAAACCTTTGTTTAACCAATTTCTTATTTCTTATTTTCTTTATTTATTTTTTTTTTTTTTCTTATTTTGTTTCACTTTTTCATGGTTTTTTTTTCAAAGTTACTTTATTAAGTGATTGTAATGAACTAAAACAATTACTTTGCTCACCCGCGACCTTACAATAGTTACGTTTATGCAAGAAATGTGCGTTCATGCAGTTCCTCCACCTCCACACTGTACGAACACACACAAATCACATAAACCCAACCATCACCACCACCAAGCTACACTGACGCGTTTCGAACTCAACCAGAGCTCATCTTCAGAGTTACCACAACCGTATGCTATGCTACCAAATGTTAAACTCAAACTGTCTGTGGTGGTGGTGATGGTTGGGTTTATGTGATTTGTGTGTGTTCGTACAGTGTGGAGGTGGAGGAACTGCATGAACGCACATTTCTTGCATAAACGTAACTATTGTAAGGTCGCGGGTGAGCAAAGTAATTGTTTTAGTTCATTAATATGGACCTCCGCAAAGTAACGCCTGATTCAATAAATTATTTAAGTGATTGTAGTTATTAAATAAATATTATAGAGTTGTAGTATAAATAAATTAAGTGTATTTTGAGAATCAGACATTTTGAGAAGTAGACAACATAGGAAACTGAGACTGTGGGAAGAAGACAATTTTAGGAAACGGACCGAACGAGCCTGAGCCGCGACAGTGCGGGAAGAAGGTTATTTTGAGAAGCAGACATTTTAGGAAACAGACATTTTCAAAAGTAGACATCATAGGAAACGGTCAATGTGGGAAGAAGGCACCTTTAGGCAGCAGACATGTTAGGAAACGGACCGCACGACCCTGAGCCGGTCACTACCAACTAGGCTAAAGCGGTCATTAAATATCTGCCCCGACATGGCCATCTGGTCGTCAAAAAAGAGTTTTCTCAAACATGCTATGTAACGTTTACGTTGTGTTCCTTAAAACAGGCTTCAAAATACACCGTTGCAGGCCTAGGCCTGCAATGCGATCGTCTATTGTTTCATGTCACACAGCACCATGATGTTTATAGGTCTATGGCATCATAGCATTTAGCCATTAAAAAAAAACTATAAGCAATATTTGCGTTTTGGTTCATTATGACTTTCTGCCACTACGCCTATTTAAGGTAAGGTAAGATGGTGATGGTGATGGTAATGGTGGTCTGCCTAGAGAAATATTTCATCATCATCATAGTCATCATCATCATCATCATCATCATCACCATCATCATCATCGTTATCGTCATAATCATAATCATCATCATCACCATCATCATCATCATCATCATCATCATCATCATCATCATCATCACCATCACCATCATCATCATCATCACCATCACCATCACCACCATCATTATCATCACCACCATCATCATCATCATCATCACCATCACCATCATGATGACGACGAAGATGATGATGATGATGATGATGATGATGATGATGGTGATGGTGATAATGCATGTTTGAGAAAAGCACTATACAAGCCTCGGCCGGAACAGGGGTTGCCGGCCTCGTATCATGCTACTTGATACTCGGCCGGCAACCCCTTACGTCCCGGCCTCTGCAGTAATGTACTATTGTGTTGAGTTTCTTGCCGGAATCTTCTCAACTAGGTTTTTCCGAACCGGTGGTAGATTCTTCGACATTCATAAGTTCTTGATTTTTTTTTTTCATTCGTAATGAAACATTATTTATTTAGAAAACTTAAAAACTACTAGACTAGACTAAGTCTAAAAAAGGCCCCCGTGGCATCGTACCCAAAAGGCTGGCAGCATTCCCTCGTTGAATGGCGATGGCGATTCGTTGAGAGAGATAGCTGCCGGCCCTTTGGTCGCCCAGTGGTGTTAACCAGACGCTTTTGTAGTTCTTTAATTAAGTTGTGTGCGCCAGGACCCCAAGGACCCAGGGTCTCAAAACCGAGAGCAACAAAATTGTAAGTTATATTATATTATAGCTCTAAATTGAACAGAGGTTTTGATTTTGACTTTGCTATTACCATAGTGGCCTAGTGGTTTGACCCCGGCTCGCTTCTCTGAGTTTTCGGAATTTATGTGCGAAATTACATTTGAAATTTACCATGAGCTTTATGGTGAAGGATAACATCGTGAGGAAACCTGCATTCACCTACGAAGAAATTCAACGGTGTGTGTGAAGTTCCCGATCCGCACTGGGCCCGCGTGGGAACTACGGCCCGAGCCCTCTCATTCTTTTTTGACGTATATAGGCTGGGATAATGATGATGATGATGATGATGATGATGATGATGATGATGATGATGATGATTTCTAAAAATATTCAAATACTACTATTGCTATTTTTCATTCCTTCCAGACCGACGAACCAAATATAAACTTCAAATGCTCAGTTTGCGAAGTCACGTTTTTGAGTTACGAAGCGCTGCAAAGGCACTTGGAGCTGAGTGTCGGAGTGTCGCATGCGGCGCTGTGGCCCTGTGCCGCATGCGGCGAGACCACCGGCAGCGAGCCCGCGCTCGCCGCACATGCCGCAAAGAAACACCCGCCCGAACAGCATTACTGTAAAGAGGTATATGAGCAGAGATCGGAATTTTCACGGCAAAATATAAGACTGTTGCAATCAAGCTAGTGTTAGAACCAATTTGTCGAAGTGAAGAGCAGAGTGTCGAGCATTGGACCCATTTTATTCCCTCGACGTGTCTGTCTAGCTATAGGGACGTCTCGGGTGGGATGGCTTGTTTTGTGCTCTTGTTACTTGTGCCTTATTATTAATTAAATTACTGTAGGTGTTAATTTACTGTTTGTATTGTTTTTTTTTTTCCTTTTTGTATAATTATTTTAATTAGTAAGTAATTTTTTGCTCTCGTTTCTCTGGCTGTGGCAGAATATAAATGTCTTTATCTATCTATCAATTTGTTTTCGATATCGACAGTTGTGCAATACAGGGTTATTTGTAATTCACTGACATCCTCTTAACCCTGAATTCCTGTCACTCATACAAATGTTTTTTGTTTACGACTTTTTAAAATGAAGCACTTTTTTTCCCCATACAAATACACAGAGTATCGTAAAAATAAGAGGTAATCTCAAATTTTCAAAACGTTATTTTATTACACAAAAAATATTAAGTTATGACAAAAGCCGCAAAACAAAAAAAACATTTGTTTAAGTGGTAGGAGTTTAGGGTTAAAAGGATGCTAGTGAATTACAAATAACCCCTGTAGAAGAAAAAAACGGTCCACACATATTTAATACAGAATTTTTGTTCAGGTGATAAACGAAACAAGCTACTCCCAGAGAATGTTGAGAAATTAATGATTATCTAACTCCTATCACTATCACAAACCAAATAAAATGTCATGTGCTGCTGTGTATACTAACGTGGACTTCGAAGAAGAAATTGCATATGATTTAGTGGACCCTTTTTTCTTCTATTGCACAACTGTCGGTATCGATAAAAAATTGGTTCTAACACTAGCTTGATTGCGACAGTCTTATATTTTGCCGTGAAAATTCAGATCTCTGTATATTAGCTAGCGTTCTTTAAGTGGTCAGGATTTTGTTGATGGCAACACATGTACAAAGCTTAAACTTAAAGGCTTGCAACACAGTGTAGTTTAGCATTTGGCCACCAATAAAATCAGAAAGCATGTCGTGGAAAGGAGAAAATATTTATGTAACGTGACTTACAATAAAGAAACTATAAACTATCTATCGGTCTGTTCCATCATAGCTCTCCGCGCTCCGTGATAATTTTACATTCATTTTGATTATTTTACTTCCCAAAGATACGTTTCGTCGGAGGATACGTTAGGGGAAAAGAATGTTCCCTCTCTCTCTCTGTAGTCGTTCCCTCATGACTGAGGATCGTGGTCATCAACAAGTGGTCCACACTTGGAGTGAACTATTTGTTGCCATCGGCTTCTGTCCATCGCGGCCCTGACGACGGAGCTAAACCTCGGGGACCTGGAGTGTTTTATTTGGTCGGTCCATCTGTTAGGAGATCGGCCTCGGGCTCGCTTGCCATTTGTGTTCCCAACTACGATCAATTTCTCCAGGCTCTCATTACCCCTTCGCATTATGTGGCCAAAATACGAAAGAATTCGTTGGTGGCATATTGTGGACAGACGGGTTTTTATCTTAAGCTGTGAAAGGATTGACACATTTGTTCGCTTGGCCGTCCAAGGTAATCCTCAACATACGCCTCCAGCACCACATCTCCAAGGCATCAATCCTCTGCCTCGCTCGAGTCCGTATCGCCCGTATGTTCCCTAAATTTACGCAATTTTATATCCTTCGATATTTTTCTCTGTGGATCCATTCTGGGGACATAACGGGTGTGTAATGATCGATATAACAACATTTGATATAATCTTCTTTTCATACAGGGTGAAATTTTGAACGTGATACAAAACTAGTGTTTCAAACTTAGATGATGCTGGATAACATAATGCTTTTACTCAATTGGTGAAATTGGTCTGATAAAATTTTGGATTTTCATACTTTGTTGTAGCACAGAATATAATAATAGTACTAACGTACAGAATGGCCACGCTCCGCCCCGCACCGATTCGAGTTACCCCTCCCCCCCAAGGCGCCGATTGCTTGCCGCCGCTGTTCACCAGTCGGGTGCGCGACGCGATGCATGTCGGCCGCACGGCACTAAACTTTTGCGAAATGGGAATATATTGTGCATTGTATGGGTGTTTGGCATCAACCAAAGATAAGGAAAGGAGCTTTTTTCGATTTCCGAAGGACGAAAGAAGGTAGATAACCAACTTTAATTAGCAACATGTAACATTAGTAACTAGGGAAAGTAGGTTTAAAAGTTTGTTACCTATAATGTATAAGTAGACGTCTTATATTAGTAGGTATTTGTAAAATTGATTTGTTAATTATTTCTTATCAATAGATCAATATCTACAATTACATTCTCTAATTGTCTTTACAAAATAAATGAGGTACTTATCTATACACTCATTCACTTATTTTTAAACACTTAATTTAGACAAATGATAAGTTTAATTATAAGTACATACGATAATTAGATTACCTACTCATTTTATTTTACATTAAAACGTTGCTCGCGCTCAACGAACGGATTCACTTTCCGCAGCTACCTATCTCTTTCTACGCTGCTATACATTCACGTGCGCAGCCCTGTGTATCTTACGCACACATTGACGCGTGTACAGACGTCGTCGTGCTTATGTAGATTCAAGAACGCGTATTTTGTGCATCGTGTCCGCGCTGTGGTTGTAGTTAAATTATGAATTAAATGTATGGACACCTCAAATTTAACAATACTAATTCTAACAACTGGTTAAATGCATTATGCATTGCATGCAATGCATTATGCATTATGTTGTCCAGCATTAATTGTATCACGTTCAAAATCTCATCCTGTATAACAACAACATTTGATATTATTTATTTTATTAGCAGTACGGCTGCTCACCGAATCTAAGATTATTTAAAAGCGAAGCGATTTTTCGCTTTTAAATAACATTTGATATATTTTCAAATGGTATAATCACTCATTTGATATAAATAACGTTTGGAATAATTTTAAAATATATAATTTTATATGGTATAACGTTATTATATATTTTGTTGTTACATCTCGTGAGACGCAACCATTTGTTTTGTGTAGGAGGTTGCAGTTCTAACCTAACCTAACCTACTTTTCTAGCATTAAATACAACCATTATTATATAACCTTCATTATATCTTATGAACGTTATATGAAAAGTTGATTATATCAAATGATAGTATATTAAATGTTGTTATAAGATTCAATAATTATATCAAATGAGCGCGTTATAGCGACTGAAGTTATATCAAAAGTTTTTATAGACATCGTTGCGTACCCGCTCAGTACCGAATCGTCTATGAACTCTATGAAGCAAAATGGCCACAATTAAGATGGTCTAAAAAGCATATGTCCAATTATGTAAATTGTCTATTTTGTGAAGATGTCTTAATCATAAAATACCCAATAACGTCTATGAAGGGACACGCCCTGATAGCAACACGCCCTTAAAGCTGAACGCCAAAATCGCAGAACGTCTAAAAACTATGATATCGCGTATTTCACGATATAAAAGATATTGCGTTGAAATAGTTAGATCTAAATTGATAATATAACCGGCCACATAAAACACGAACACACTTTTTAGGGTTCCGTAGTCAACTAGGAACCCTTATAGTTTCGCCATGTCTGTCCGTCTGTCTGTCTGTCTGTCCGCGGCTAAGCTCAGAGATCGTTAGTACTAGAAAACTGTAATTTGGCATGAATATACATATCAGTCACGCCAACAAAGTGGTAAAATAAAAAATAAAAAATATTTTTTTTTAGGGTAGGGTGATTTTTTTTTCTCGACTAATCCTATAGTGTGGGGTATCGTTGGATAGTTCTTTTAAAACCATTGCGGGGTTGATAACATGTTTTTTTCTATTCAGTGATCTGTTTGCGAAATATTCAACTATAAAGTGAAAATTTTCATTAAAATCGAGCGTCCCCCCCCCCCCCCCCCCTCTAAAATCTAAACTGTTAGGTGGAAAAATTTGAAAAAATTCAGAATGGTTAGTAAATATATCAAATTTACTAGGAAAATTATAGCGGCTAAGATTGCTTGGAAATTATTTGTAGTTTAAGAGTAAATAGTAGCCTAAGGTATAAAACATACCTAAACTTGGATGATTCCGTACATATACGAAATCCTTAGAAAAATATTACTTGATTTTTTTGTAATGGCTACGGAACCCTACCTTGTGCGTGTCCGACACGCTCTTGGCCGGTTTTGGTTATTCTGCTACTTTGGCTAACCTGCTTTCAATAAGATTTGACGATTTGTTTTTCTGGGTGGTAGCGTTTTTACCCGACTGCGAAGAAGGAAGGGTTATTGACAATATGTAGTTTGGACAATTTGCTACACGGACTAATTGCTATTTTGATGTTATGCTAATGGGGCAAAAGGCTATTATGACGTATGATATTTCGCTTCTTGGTCAATTTGCGTCTCTGGACATTTTGCTGTAGGTAACGCCACGAGAGTTAAGGCGAATGATTACACACACAGCTACAAAAAGTACTCATTGCAAAAAAATTAGTGAATGAAAATGTGAGTTATATGATATAATGATGAAATATTTTCGCAATACTATGCATATTATAATTTTTCTTTTTTTGGTATAAAGATAGTTTAAATTAAAGATAGTTTACGATACATTGTAATTAAGCCACTATTTACTACTCAGCAACACGGTTTTATTGATAAGCGTTCGACAGAGTCTAACCTCTGTGAATTTATTGACTACGTTCAGAGGGCTACGGATAGAGGCTTTCAGGTTGATGCTATTTACACAGATTACTCTAAGGCCTTCGATAAAATTTCACATTCTGTGTTAATAAAGAAAATTATGAATTTTGGTATAAATACATGGGGACCTTCTAAGATGGTTAAGGTCCTACCTAAGTGATAGATCTCAAGCTGTATCCATCAAGGGATAATAATATGTCTCAAGCTTCATTGCTGTCTTATCTGGCGTGCCTCAGGGATCCCATCTGGGTCCGTTATTGTTTAATATTTTCATTAATGACGTCGTTTCCTGCTTTCATCATTCGAAGGTTTTACTGTTCGCTGATGACACAAAAATATTTACTCTTGTAAAATCTGTCGCTGATTGTATCAATCTGCAACATGATTTGAACAGGCTGGGAACTTATTGCACTACTAACAAGCTTCAAGTGAACATCGACAAATGTTGTACTATTTCTTTTTCAAGAAAACGGGATCCTATTAATTTTTCTCAAACATCCAAGGAAATGTGGTCCTTATAGTCGTGACAATAGAACACGAAGTATGTCATTGTATAGCAGTTGAGGAAGATTCGTTCTAATTTCAAATTAGACGACAATAATGGAATTTCATACAAACATTGCTGGCCAAAGCCAGCAAAGAGATTGTCTTTTGTTTTAGTTGGTCGTATTTTCTTTTATTGACTATCAATGACATACTGTCAATTAAGAAAAAATTAGTTTGTGAATTTACTTTTTAATATCTTACTTGGCTAGATTTAATAAAATAAATAAGGATTGGCGATTATTGTTAACAATTTATTAAAATAACCAATTAATAAGGTCGTAATTTTTTAATAAATATAAATCATCTCAAGATTTTGCGTCAAAAACATTAACTGGAACAGCTTACAAATAAATTGCTGGAAAAAAAATATTTTGGCGGGAATCAAAAAAAAACAATTTGAATTAAATATGAATATATAAGTTGAACATTCGTGTCATTTCCTTGGATTTATTTGAGAAGAGCACTATACAAGCCTTGGCCACGAACAGGGATTGCCGGCCTCGTATCTCTAGATGGCCTCGTTAACACTCGGCCATCTGTTACTACTCGGCCGGCAATCCCCTATTTCGCGGCCGCTGCAGTAATGTACTATTAATTACTCAATAATGAGTAAGACTCTCAATCGAGTTGTCGAAGCAAAGGAATGGGAGTGCACTTAGATAACGAATGTCAACTCCCTTTACATGTTGACAGAATTGCGTCGAAAGCTTATAGAATTCTTGGCTTTATCTTCAGGCAGAGCAAAGATTTTAAGGACCCACAGACTCTAATTTTATTGTACAATGCATTCGTATGATCACATCTGGAATATGCGTCTGTGGTTTGGAGTCCGCATTATTTAGTGCATATCAACATCATTGAGCGAATCCAAAATAAGTTTAAAAACTGGTTGAAATTCAAATATAAGTCTTTTAACTGTGATGTCCTTGTGAGTCTGCAGTTGAGAAGAGAGCGGAAGGATCAAACGTTTTTATATAAACTGGTTAAATCACTCAATAGAGTCGGAATATCTTATAAGTTTAATCTCTTTCAGATGTCCGACCTTCCGATCTCGTTCTAACCACTTGTTTGCTGTCCCCTTCTGTCGTACAAAATACTTTTTCATCACACTTGCTCGTCAATGGTGTTATTCCATGCCCGTATACTAAATGTCAAAGGCCTAATTTGTTCTTAAGGGAGTTATGGATTTACGTACAGTTTTTCGTCCCAAGGGAGTTCTAACTTTAGTTTTGAAAATTTGCAAACAGGCTAAGGAGGTTTCAAGTCAGCCAACGTTTTATTTATATGTTTAAAACTTAGCTATAACCCAATTTTACTACACAAAACTTGTCTACGCTTCATGAAACTTCGTTATTTTTATATTTTAAATTTATATCAAATAGTTTTGCAATAATTTTAGTAAGTATTTTTTTTAACATGATGGCACAATGTGGCCGTATGGCCATTCGAATTCTAAACACAGTTTACTTTATCTGTGCTAGATGACTTGAAAAAAGTGACAATCTGTATTGGCGGGGAGCCATTATTTATTTAATTTAAGTGTTTAGAGACAAAATAATTTCATTTTTGGATTTTTTTTCCTCGCAGTGTGATGAAAATCATTGTGTGTATCACGGGCAGTAAGGGGATTACAAACTCGAGTCATTAAAAGCCCTCCGCCTCCGGCGTCGGGCTTCTAATAGGCTCTCGTTAGTAATCCCCTACTTACGGCCCTTGATGCACAATGTACTATAAGAATGTAGGTATTTCTTAATAGAGCGTGTCTAACCTACAACAAGAAATACTCACATGCTGACTTGTTTAGTATGCATCTGAGCAAATTCGTTTCTACAGTTAATAAAATACAAAGCTGTTAACCATTTGCAAATGACTCCTTGTACTCGTCATTCTGCGGCAATGACTATTTAAATTGGTGTATTTCCTATTCATCTCTCCAACCACGAGAGTTTTTTTATAACCTTTGCATATGTTTGTAATTTCTCTATGTTTATATCTTTAACTTTAATTTTACATTAAGATATCTCTCCTTTCTGAACAAATCTGTTATTACCTGTCCGCCCGGCTACCTGACTTCAAGGCCAGTCGTAAGAACTGGACGACGCTGAACCGCATCCGCTCGGGTGTCGCCCGCTGCAAGTAGCCAACTACTGTCTGCACAAGTGGGGCCTTAAAGACTCGCCAGCGTGTGACTGCGGCGCTCCGCAGCAAACAGTACCACATCGTGGAGGAGTGCCCCAACCGACGTTTTGCTGGCGGCTTCAGGGGGCTTAACAGATGCTCCGGGGAGGCTATAGACTGGCTAAATAATTTAGATTTAGTTTTATAGGAAACGCAGGAATTGCATTTCTAAAGGCCGTACGATAATAATAATAATAATATTATAATAATAACCTGTCAGTGGAAGCTGTTTTTGGCCTTTGTAATAATAATTCGTATTACTGTATTTTAATATATGCTGTTAGTTTCCTAATAAACATAAAATAAACAATAAACAATTCTTAAAATATTATATTCTTGTAAAATCCCGCTGTCATTACATGACGTGTTGTTGTGTGCGTGACCTCAACTCTGATGGCGTTACCTATACATAGACGATTCGGTACTGAGCGAAAAATGTTATGCGATCCAACAGTGAACCGTTTGTCCGTAGTGCAACAAAACTTTCTCGGACGCTTCCTCGTTCACTCTCCACGTGGATCGGAAGCACAAGAACCGGCGCGCCGAGTACGTGGGGCGCGTACAGCGCGGACGCATCGTCTGTGAGATTTGCGGGAAGTTGTTCACGGTGAGTCAGCGGGTCATTTATACAATTGGGGTTGTCTATTTTTAGGGTTCCGCACCTCGAAAGGAAAAAGCGGAACCCTTATAGGATCACTTTGTTGTCTGTCCGTCCGTCAAGACCCTTTTTCTCAGGAACGCGTGGAGGTATCAAGCTGAAATATATATCAAATACTCAGGTCTACTGTCCCTTGGAGCTGTGAAAAAATCAAGCTTCTAAGCCAACGCAATCAAAGGTACAGCCGTTTATGCCGCAAATTTTTGAAACTCGCAAGGGAATCAAATCTTACAGGGTACTTCCCGTGAACACAGAATATTGAAATTTGGTACGAAGCAAGGTCTTATAGCACAGATAAAGGAAAAATTGCGAAAAGCTTAATTTTTTTGTCTGTCTGTCTATATCAGTAACCGTCTACAATGATCCCACACTGCGCACATTTTGCTTAGGAGCAGGGATCTGCTAAGACTGGATGTTCTTAGATACATATAAATTTTTACGGAACCCTCGGTGCGCGAGTCCAACTCGCACTTGGCCGATTTTTTGTAATGTAGTAAATCGAAAACCATTTCGAGATAAATGCTTTTTAAATCGTTTTCTGTAGTTATTTAATTTTAATATAATGTAATGTAATTACTACATATCAAATTAGCAATGACCTTCATTTGACATTGAAGTAAGTGTCGTTGACGGTCCAAGTTGTACTTTAATCGGTATTGAATAGCATTATTTAGAATTCTTTCCAATTTACGCGTGGATTAAGAGGGTTTATACCTGCTGCGCTGCTGCTGAGCTGTCAACGTTGCATTTTTGTTAGTTTTCCTCGATTATTCCATAAAAATTGTATGAAAATCAAAAATGTTTTGTATACAAATTGTTCTAATATATAAGTTAATGTGTCTACTGCAATAATAATTCGTGATAAGACTTTTATTTTCTTTAAAAACCGTTAGGTAATAATTTGTTCGTTTTTAAACAAAATAAAAGTCTATCACGAATTATTATTGCAGTAGACACATTAACTTATATATTAGAACAATTTGTACACAAAACATTTTTAATTTTCATTCAGTTTTTATACAATAATCGAGAAAAACTAAAATAAATGCAACGTTGCCAGCTCAGCAGGTATAAACCCTCTTAAACTACGGAGTTTGATTTGGACCCGCTGTTTAATATCCAGCACTTTGACAGCGCTAGTAAAGTGACACTAGTTACAGTGTACCACTAAGCAAAAAATAATTAAAGGGCTTGCCTTATCGTACGCATTTAGAAAGATTTAGAAATTTCGCTGTGGGCTCCCACACAATCCACAATCCCACTCAATTATAATCTGACGTCATCAACCAAAATAGTTTCAATGATTAATTTTGAAAAAAGTAGTGAACTAAATGACAAAATATTGAAATTAGTTTCTTATAATTGACTTTTCTATACAAAAAAAATGTAAAAACCATTGACATTCCCAATACTCTGCTGTTATCGTGGGGGGCAATAATACTCGACGATGAGGTGAGGTTAGGAGGGTTGGAATGAAGGAAAAACTTACTGGTGCGATGATGGCGTCGTACGTTGGTGACACCGCAAGTACTGTAAGTGCACTAAGAGCTGAAGTATTGTAACTGCACTAGGTATATCACAAAACACTTTTACCCATTCCCTAAATTAAAAATTTAAATCCCTTAATTGTATACATTTTTTTTGGAAATGATTCGCATACTCAGTACTATTTCAAACGTCCCGTATTTTTAACCAGTCTGCATCAAAAGTAGCTGGTCACTTTTGTACCTTGTCACTATACGTTCACAACCCGCCGCCACTCCTCTCTGATGGCTTAAAGCTTGCCACCAACACCTGAAGTGATGACCACGACCACTCTGTCAAGAGTGATACCGACAAAGAAGAAGACTATACATTAGGTGCAAAACGTCATACTTGATCGACAATTGTGTTATTACGACAAAATACAAAAGTGACCAGCTAATTTTGATGCTGAAAGTACTATATTTTCCGTCCGCAGTGCCTGGCGACTCTGCAGTACCACATGAACGGGCATTTGGGTCTCAGGCCGTTCCAGTGCCGGCACTGTTCCAAGGCATTCACTCACAAAACAAAACTTATGGTATGTTGGCGACTGGTTGGCTCATAACCTCTTTTTAACCCCCGACACAAAAAGAGAGGTGTTATATAAGTTTGACCGCTATGTGTGTGTGTCTGTCTGTGACGGCTTACTAATGTTTCGGCGAAAAACTTTTCGCAAAATGATTCATTTGGCAAATGTTTCATTTCCCAAATGATTCACTTGGCAAATGTTTCATATCCCAAATGTTTATTTTTTTCTGAAACTGTAAACTTTTCAGGTTTGTTATAAAACCAACCTAACCTAACCTAACCTACAGGAACGTCCTGAAATATATCCTGAATAGTTTATAGTTTCAGAAAAAAATAACATTTGGGAAATGAAACATTTGCCAAATGAAACAGTTTGCGAAAAATAATTCGCCGAAAAGGCAGACACGGTCTGGGACATCGTAGCTCTTAAACGGGTAACCGATTTGGATGCAGTTTTTTTTTTATTTGAAAGCAGGTTTCTTGGCGATGGTTCTTAGACATGTTTCATCAAAATCGGTTCAGCCGTTTCAAAGTTATAAGCTCTTTTGTTAGCTGCAGAAGGGATCTCAGACGCATAACGGGCATTTACTTTATTTTCAAACATTACGTGCGACCAAATTGCGTTGGGGGTTTTTAAATTTTTTAATTTATAGTTATTAGTACCTATCTATGATCTTATATACATTTTTATTCATAGAAGACAAATATTAAGAAACAATACTTAACAATTTTCTATGATTGTTTACCATTAATTCTAATTTTAAAATCCACTAGGATCCGTCTGACAGAGACGGAGAAGTCAGTTGCCCTGCCAGACGGGTTGTGCTTACACCTCATTGCTTGTAAGCGAATGTTAATGCAACCATCCACTAAGGAAAGTTACTTTACAAAACCCATTTCCTGGGGCTACCTAAAAATAAAATGTGCGTTTGCGTCTACTTGCGCAGCCAGGGTTTAACAAAACGCCTGTTTGGTAACTGGTTCCGAAAAAAGAAACTACATGAAGTTTTAAAAATAAAATGTTTGTGTTGCAGTCACATATGCGGGTGCATACGGGCGAGAAGCCCTACCAGTGCGAGCAGTGCCCACTGGCCTTCTCTAATCAAGCCAACTTGTTAACGCACAAAAATAACGTAAGTTGCATCATATAATCAACTAGTTTTTACCGCAAGTTATTGATATCAGGAATATTTAAAAAATCTGGACTAAAGGTGCGACCAAACCGCCGCTTAAAAAACGGTGACGACACGGAATCGCAGTGACGTATCGTGAACGTCACGACTTTACTATGGAGGGCATGCGGTAGTCTGACATTTATGGCACGTCATTGCGATTCCGTAACGTTTCCGTATTTTAAGCAGCGGTATGGCTGAACCTTTATTCCTGAGGCCGAATACGGCCAAACAACACATAAACAACAACAATTAGTAGTGCGGTGGCTGCATGTTTGTTTGAGCTAGTTCAGTAACTGCTTTATTATTGTTATTATTTTTTGTCGCATTTTACCTTCTTCTTCTTGAGGTGCCATCTCCTACCGGAGGTCGGCTATCATTAGTGCTATCCTTATCTTGGACACAGCAAGCAGCTCGGAACAAGGATCTCGTGCTAAGGTTGAACCAAGTCCGGAGATTCTTAAGCCACGAAGTACGCCTTCTTCCGGGTGGTCGCCGTCCCTGGATTTTCCCTTGCATAATAAGTTGGAGTAGGTCATATTTATCATTGCGCATTATGTGACCAAAGTACTGCAGCTTGCGCTTCTTGACTGCTTTCAAGATCTCTACCTCTTTGTTCACCATCTGCAAAACTCTTACATTCGATACCCTATCCATCCACGATATTTTCAGAATTCTTCTGTACACCCACATTTCAAAGGCCTCCAAACATTTTACCTGAACAGTTTTATACTCATTAGATAAAAAAAAATCTAAAAATACATTTTCATGTATGTAGGTACAAGACTGATAAATTGATAATGCACAGCACTGTTTCTTTTGTTGTTTATTTATACTTATCTGATTAAATAAAATAGATGAAAATATTTTAATTTCTGTTTTGTTTGAACTAAGTAGATGTATTTTCCTAAATTATTCTTAACGAAATAGGTTGAAGAAGTTTTTAGTCAATCTTGTAATTCTATGTTGAGTCTGTTGTACTTGCTGTCGGTACAAATAAATGTCAAATCCCGCTGTCATTACATGACGTGTTGTTGTGTGCGTGACCTCAACTCTGATGGCGTTACCTATACCAGGTGTCTGGTTGGCAGGTGCATTTGCGAGTGCAAGCGGAATGCCAGTTTTGCTTCAAGACGATGCGCGCGACTTCCCTCTCGGCGCATGTCCGCGCCGTACACATGAATCTGCGCCGGAAATGTCCCCGGACGAAGAAGCCAGTCCGTGTCGCCGAATCGTGACCAATAAATTTGTGAGAAATAAATTTGGTATTAAAAAATGGTGGTATTTAATTTTTTCGAACGATGGCAACACTAATTCATGGTGGCCTAGTTAGTGGTTTGTCCTATGGGCTCTCAAGCAATGGTCCGAGAGCTGATATAAATTTTTGAGTAGGTATTTGAAGCAAGCTGAAACCTTGTCTAATGCTTCCCCTATGATAACCCAAGCACAGAACCACAGACCTGGCTGACAGGTGGCGGGGCGGGGGCTAAATCAACCCTCATACTGATACAAATACAATTTGTTTTTAAGAAAATGTCATTGAGGCATTTTGAAATTTTTATACTTTAAAATTTGACATTTAAATAGTGAGAAAATAAATAAGCCAGATCATTTAGTCGGGACTTAAACTTTGCCAGACAATTTTGCAAAAATTAAAAAAAAAACTGGTTTCGAGGTTACGCTGAAATTATAAAAGATTATTTTTCCTTTATTTATAAATTGTACATACTTCAGATTATTTAAGTATCCGTAAATAATTTTATATAATTTTATATGAACTAGGTAAGTACTGGATATGTTTTTTGCGAAACTATTTTATTAATAAATGAATAAAAACTAAGTAGTTAGGCATTTTGTAAAATTTATAATTATAAATAAATATTTCAAATAAAATACAGATAATTTGGATTTGGATGGACAATCGGTCTGCCAATTAAAAAAAAATGAGGGTAGATTTAGCCCCGCTACCCGTCAGCCAGGTCTGTGGTTCCGTGTTGGGGTATAATAGGAGAGGTATGTGACAAGTTTTCTGCTTGCCTCAAATATCTACCCAAAAATGGTGCCAGGAGTGTTGATGTTTCTCAATGAGAACTGAACATAGATGGCGCTGTATGATGCATAGGAAAAATTTGCTTGTAAACTCCTGACCAGTGGTGGTGTAGGGGTAAGCACGCGGCACGGAATGCCGAGGGCCTGGGTTCGATTCCCAGCATTCGTCTTTTTTCTGGGGTTTTTTTCTGTGCATCTATGTTTCAGTTTGTGTTTAGTATGAAATATGTGGATTTCACGGGATGACCGTAAAAGTAGAAAATTGAAGTTGAAAAAATAATACAAAAAGATTCTTCAAACCAAACTTGTTAAAAGTATGGCCTTGTAGCGACATCTCTTGTCCGGGTGAGCGGTTAGTTCCGAAGGAGTGTTGATGTTTCTCGATGAGAACTGAACATAGATGGCACTGTATCACAGCATAAGTGATGATGGCAGGCTAGAATGTGTAATGCATAGGAAAAATTTGCGTCTAAACTCGTGACCAGTGGTGGTGTAGGGGTAAGCACGCGGCACGGAATGCCGAGGACCTGGGTTCGATTCCCAGCATTGGTCTTTTTCTGTGCATCTATGTTTCAGTTTGTATTTAGTAGAAATATCTGTTGAACTTGCTGTCGGTACGAATAAATGTCAGAATCCCGCTGATATTACACGACATGTTGTTGTGTGCTGTGCGTGACCCTTGGCGTGACCTCACTTTGACGGCGTTACCTATATCTGCAGTGTTACCTAATGTATTTTCCATGGACTTAATACCTAACCTGGACTGAATACTGCGACAAAAAAGTGAGGCCGAAAAAAAACAAACCAGAGAGTTGTATCTCGTTCTAATTAGGGTGATCAAGGTACTGGTGCAAGTGGGACACAATTCTCTAGTTTGTTGTTATCTCTTGGACCGCTGTCTCTAGTTGCCATTATTAAACTGTATGGCTTGGTAATATGGGTGCTAATATGTGCTAATATTTGATTTCTGCTTTGGTAACTAGTTACGAAAGAAGACCTTGGAAAATTTTGCTTATTTCGTAATTCATAACTAGTTGTGAATTCAAAACGGAATTAAAGCTGCATTAAAAGTTAACGTTTATTAACAGAACAGCTTATGTTTTTGTCTGTCGTATCCAAACTATAGTAGAAACAACGGAATGGTAGAAAGTCATGCTGCCCGCATGGTAGCACTGAACCTCAAATGTCATGTGTCAGTGTCCGACCGTCCCAAGAAGACATCATAATACGATCATAGTAATTATTGAATTTATTAGTAAAAGTGAAAGGAAACGAGGCGAAAATGCTTGTTTGTAATTTCGACTTCAGTATTTAATTACGGTTGGTTTATGACTTGTTAGTTGTTACAATGACATTTTGCTGCTGGTAGCGATTCGGATTCTGATTCAAACGATTCGTCTGCTAATACGTTCCATCCGTAAGTAACCGCGTTTGACTTTGAACACAAGAACACAGATATAGATACACAATAGTTAACGCAAATGCATCTACTTCGCATGTCCGAACCCCGACAAAGCGTCGGGGTTGGCCGCCGCTACTGACAGTTCGCGCGCGTTAGTTGTTGTTGCAGCCGGACGTTCGCGGAAACTAAGAAAATGCCTCGTTGCGTTATAATTAAGTGCAATAGCCCAACAATTTCGTCCACAAAAAGGCAAGGACATATTTCCTATCACGGGTAAGTTATTTTAAAATTATATTATAAGTAAATTCATTTTTTAACAATTTTTTAAGTATTCCAAGCTGTGATTCCAAGAATTACCAAGTAACTATTGATTAATGCTAAGTAAAACTATATTCACATTCCTTTGCTGTGTTTGCTTGCTTTGAGCATTTGATCTGTCATTGTATGTAAGGAGACGAATATCGGATCAAGTGATACTGACGCATATTGCTTGGACTTTATGGTACAGGCAACTTCTCAATCGTCTGCAGTGGCGTAACTATAGGGTGGCAGGGCTGGAAAAATGCCACAGGCCCCCAACCCCAGAGGGCCTCGGCCCAAGGGGCCTTGAGCTCTCAATAAAACATTAAAATTAAATTATAACGTGACGATTTTTAGTGGGAGGGCCCCATCCAAAGAGTTTGCCACGGACCTCAGATGGTATAGTTACACCACTGATCGTCTGTCAAAGCAACTAGTGTTGTTTAATATATCAATAATTGATTTTAATCAATATTGGACAGACAAATGATAATCAGAGGTTGGCGGGAATGAGCTGTTTTCAGTTTGTGCATAACATGGACACTTGTCATTCAATGGTTAATGCCCCATGTGTAATTATAAAGTAATGAAATGATTTCATTTAGGCTGCCTGTCTGCTACCAAAACAAATGAATTTTATTAGAACCTATGGAATGTGATTGATAGACAATGGTAACTCGTGGCAATTAGGTGGCACTAGTGATGAGACACGTTTTTCAAGTGTCTTTTCAGATAGGATAAAATAATTCTTTAAAATTGAAAGGTCACATTTATTACCGAGACTACATCCAAAAGGCAAACTTGTTTATCAAAAGCTAAAAATAGCATTATCAAAAAATCCAGGATATCTTACAATAGTAATTTTTAATAGCTTATTACAAAATAAAGAAGTTGAAATCAAAGAAAATACCAACAAACTTACGCAAAAATGCTTTTTACAAGCTTTTATTTAACTTGCAATGTATGTATGTATGTATGTATGGGGCAAATTTTTGAAGTCGATTTTGACCCAGTTCCAGTGGTCGGATTAGCCTGAAATTTAGTATACTTATTTATGTAGGTTGGATGACAATGCAAGTACAGTCAACAAAAAAGCTTGCAATAAAAATTGAATTTTTAAAACAAAAACTTTTGTTTAACCAACCCACTCAAATAGGAGACATAGATTAACTTAAAAATTTTGAACAAATATTTATTGTCTATCACGAAAGTCAAATATTAAATGGTTGAAAAGATTTCTTGTAATTGGTTTCTTTGCTCGAGTCGTACAGAGAAACATAGTCACTTCACTAGTCTGTCAGAAACGTCAAATGCTACCCAAATGCCACGAGTTACCGATGTCTAGTGATTGATCTATTTTGCATAATTTTCTGCTTAAGTGGGAAATCAGTTTTAACTAGTATTAAAGCAAACTTCCTTAGATAATATATTAGTTATATCCATATGTTACTATGCATTTTCATTTTAGTTTAATCATTTCAGTTTTCTTCTTTTAATATTTCTTTATGGATATACCTTATCCATATTAATATCTACAAGACACAACTACATGACATTATTGACGTAAAAACAGCTCACCCCCGCCAACCTGTGATGATAATACCGATGGGTACCCATTATAAAATTGCCAATTTAGAACTGATTGATGAAACTAGCTCATGTCCTAATTTTACACAACAGCTTTCGCGGAATTTACTTTTGTTTCGAGGTTTTGGAGCCTTACAGGCCACATGTTCTCGTTTTTTCCTGTTCCAGTGAAGTGTTTCATTTACCATGTGTGATGATCTTTTTAAAAAGTTAAATAGAAGAAAATACTATGAGGGGTAATATTTTTAAAGTTCATTTATTTAATGTATTCATTTTTATCCATGGAATATATATGAATATGTCACCATCATCATCATCATCAGCCTATATTCGTCCACTGCTGGACATAGGCCTCTCCCATGGCACGCCACTGAGCACAATCCTCGGCCACTATCATCCAGCTGTTGCCAGCCGCCTTGCGAAGATCATCGCTCCACCGAGCCTGAGGACGTCCCACGCTACGTTTGCCGATCCGTGGCCTCCACTCAAGAACTCGTCTACCCCAACAGTTATCGGTTCTTCGGGTTATATGGCCGGCCCATTGCCACTTCAGCGTGCTGATGCGGTGGGCTATGTCGATAACTTTGGTTCCCTGTCGGATCACTTTGTTACAAATTCGATCTTATATGAATATGTGTATTTCTGTTGTGTTTAAAAAGACTTGTGTTTTTAGTTTCCCACATGATCCAAACATTAAAGAAAAACGATTGCGGCCACGGGACGGAAAGACTGGTTCCCGACCAAACACAGTACTATTTGTTCTGTACATTTTGACAATACCAGTTTCATTGAAGGGAAGAAGTTGAGATTGCTGAAAAAAACGGCATACCCCACTATTAATATACTAAAATTAATTGACAATGATTATGAGGTTAGTAAAAAGATTTAGGGGCTGTTTCACCACTTTTCTTAAAGTTCGGATTAGCTTAATCATAACCTTATTTGACAGATGGAATTAAAATTTCTGTTTCACCAGTCTCGATTAGCGCTAAGTGACGGACAAACTGTTTCTTAATTTGACCATCAGATCAGGAGGCATTTAGCATTTTTATCCGTCACATAAAGTTAGTTTATTTTTTTGTGGCCATGGTTGGAGAGCCCTTCAGCCGGTTTCAGAAAAATAAATCAAAGTATTTTTTATTTTTTAAAGAAAGAGGTCATGCTAAATTGCATAAAATAATTTAAATATCAAGATTTGAATAAAAAAATGTAGGTACACTTTTAGTATGTAAAAATAAATCCAAAATTTTTTTTTAATAACAAACTTTTTTCAGTGGCTCAATCGTTTGTTCTACCTGAACTTGTATGTCACCATTAAAAAAAAGTTTATCTGTCAAATGGTTTGGCGCCACTTTTCGATTCGTTTTACGTGATTTTATTTTTCTTTGTTATTGTTAACAAAGTATCGTAAATAAATACCGTTTTTGGATCAATTATAATGTTACATATTTGTTTATGCAAAAAAAAATAGATGTATTCAAAAATTATATAGTTAACCATTTCTTTTGCTTTAATAATAAGTGACTCTTTGAACGAAAGTGTGCGTACAGGAACGCGTGGTCGTGAAATGCGACGTTGCCATTCCGACTTTTTGTTAAACCCACGATTAGTTAAGTGGTACTTAGTTTGCACAGAACCGGAGTGGTGAAACTGGAAAAACACTAGCTGACAGATTTGTCCAGTACTTAGTTTATTCATTGGTTACGTAACCAGTAGTTTGACAATAAGGTGGTGAAACACCCCCTTAATGCGTAACAGTGTTTTTTTATAGCGTATAACATATCTGGCCCCTTAGCACTAGCTTTTATGTTGTGGATAAAGCATTTGTCTCTCTCGCACTCGTACGTGCGTCAAAAAGTGACAGATGCTTTGTCTACAACATAAAAATTAGTGTGTTAGGGGGGCTGATATACACTCATTTGTGCTTTACATAATAAAGATACACCAAAACAACCCTCATCATGTGTATCTATATCTGTGAGCGAGACGATCATGGCGGCGCGGCTCCAGTTGAATCGTTTGAATAGTAGCCAAATAAACAATATAAATAGATAGATAAATAGTAGCGCGGTGTTGGGGCGGAGGGGCATCGGCGACATCGATGTATTTGAATCGATTTGGATGTATTATGTCTGTGGTTTGGATTTCCCATCACTAAATTTCGGCTGTGACGTCACAGTAGGTGTTAAAAAGTCGACACGCTTGGTTTCAATACAAATCGTGAGCATTGCGTTATCTATGTGCATCTATATCTGAGGCGGTACTACGAAATTCGAAAATCGAAGTTCGTATCGTATTATCCCTCTCACTCTCGTGTCAAATCATATTAGCGTGAGCGAGACCGCACGAAACGAAGTTCGAATTATGCACTTCGTGGTAGGGCCTCTGTGACAAGAACGAAACATGCTGGTTTTTACAGAATTGATGTTCCAAATGATGGTAGACTTGATGTTACCATTTCATAACATAACTTGCCTCTTAGCATAAATAAAAAAATTTAATTATTTTTTCACGACACTGCTCGAAAATGTGGCCATCGATAACCTAAATCCAGTACCCAAAACTGCCCATATATGTACATTTAACAGCTGACTCATTTATGGCGCGCAAAACACGACAACAATGTAACACATTACGAAAACAGGACGTATTATTATGTATTTCATAATATGATACGACTTCTTGAAAGATAATTTCTGAATTTCATTCCCGGCGTTCCTCAATCCCATCCTACCCTATCCCTGTTTTGTTAAGAACATCTGTAATACTAGTGAAAATTTGTGACATTGATATTCTAGTCTCCTGTCGAAATGGGGTCAAGTGAGGAGCTGGTCGCTTGTCGCGCGTGCCTCGCGGCGGACGGGCGGCTGTACGCCATAAGCGGCAGCGGGTTGGAAGACGCGCTCGCGGCACTCATTGGGATAGCTGTAAGTCAGGATGATAAATCTCCCCCCTCCCCCCCTCATTTCTATCAAGGATTAAAACACTCTTTGAGACCAACTGAGGTTAGAGTACTAGAACACCCACAAATCAAAGAAAACTTTTTCCATACAAATGAGCACATTATGGCCTATGAAACTGTGAATTTTTTGCTTCGAGCCCTTATCTTTCAGAACAAACGGTATCGTCATAGTATTAAGGTTCAAATTTAATGTACAAATACAAATACAAATACAAATAATTTATTTGTCAAACATAGGTAAAATAGATGGTACAATGATCATAGACTTGTATCACTATGCTGCGCCCAAGGGCATACAAATATGAATATTCACATTCAGTCATGCACAAATCAATATACTTATAGTTGAAAAATCTGATAAACTATCACGCATATACTCATCCAATGAATAGAAAGCTATATCCGCCAAAAAGTTAAAAAGTTGTTTTTTAAAATCATGAACATCCTCGGTCATCAGTATATTCTTTGGAAGCTTGTTGAAGATCTTGGATGCCATGCCGAATACGCTTTTAGCAAGTAGTGCTGTTTTGTATGGTCTTGTGTTTATTTTACCTTTTTGGCGAGCACTTCTGAAAACAGGAAATTGGTCCTTGTTACATTTCACGTTAGTTGAGATTTCGTTGATGTATATGCACGGTAGGGTTAGTATACGTAACTTAATAAAATGAGGCCTACATGAATCGGTGGACGAAATACCACAAATCGCACGAATACATCTCTTCTGACCCTTGAACACCATATCTCTGTCCGTGAAGTTACCCCAGAACATGATGCCATACTTAAGAGTGGAAGATACATAAACATGATATGCTGTAAGCACAGCAGGGCGGTCTACAATTCTACTTAGTTTATGTAAAGCATAAGTAAGAGTATGTGTTAAGTTTTTTACAAATGATTTCAGTATGATTCCTCCATGTTAAATTATAATCCAAATTTAAACCCAAAAATTAAGTTACTTCTGTTTCATCGATCGTTTGATTATTATATGAAATTGTGAAGTTAATTGGTTTAGTTCTTTGCCTAAAATTCATGATTTTCGTTTTGTCCAAATTAATGTTAAGATTATTATCCTTTAGCCATTTTATTCAGATTCAGATTCATTTATTGCCAGATTGTCTATAATTATACAGATGTTACATTCAGTAGTGCGTCACAATCAACCGATTTACGGTACACAATGTTTTAGGTAGGTACCTAAAATCAACATGCTTAATAATTATTCAATTAAATTTTAACATGTCAAAGATAAGATAATGAGTTAAACAATTAAAGATACCGATAAATATGTCACAAATATAATAAAAATTAAAAGTATTCATTTCATTTAAATTGCATAATACAGCCATTGCAAACATAATCATAATTCAACTGTCAATATTAATATTACCTACTTTATTATAAAATTCTTCAAAGGAATAAAAACATTCATCAAGCAGAAAGCGTTGCAACTTAGAGAATAATCTATTACTCGTGAGCTCTGTCCATTGCATTGGTAGACTATTGTAAATTTTTATTGCCATGTGATAGCAATTCTTCCTACTTACTTGTAATCTGATTCTAGGAGCATCTAAAGCCCTATGTGTGACGTTTCGCTTACCTTCGTTACAATGTCTGTCAAACAATTCCAAGTTGCATCTCACAAACTTGCATATTTCGAAAATATACAGACTCGGAAATGTCAGAACTCTATATTTCTTGAACAACGGCCTGCATGACTCGGACCGCTTCAAGCCGCCTATCGTCCTTAAGCACCTTTTATTATTGAATGTAGTGATTTATTAATGTCCGATTGATATGTATTTAAATTTTCACCTCAGAATATAACTGTGCTATCATCAGCGAAAAGTACCATGGGATATTCAACGGTCCTTGGTAATATTATTTTTATTTTATTAGCTGTACGGCTGCTCACCGAATCTAAGATTATTTAAAAAACCGGCGCACCCGAGAAACTTTTTCGCTTTTAAATAATCTTGGTCCTTGGTAAGGCATTAATGTAGATTAGGAAAAGCAAAGGGCCTAATACGCTTCCTTGTGGTACACCATATAAAATATCTCGGAAATTCGAAGAGTGGGTGATTTCACTTTTGGTATTGAGACAGAGTTCGTTAATTACTGTGATTTGTAATACTGTGATGTAATGGCTCGAAGCGAAAAATTCACCTGGGAAGATTTATACTATACTATGTTGTTTTTATCATTACATGCTACAGATTCGTTAAAGCAACATTTCTCAAGACATGTGTTATGTGAATCTTCATTCTTTTAGGCGGACTTGCACCTAAAATTGAATATTGGGTTAAGACACTAACTTTAGTTAAAATTTTCAGTTTTTAGTTGTCTACATACTGTTTAATTTTCTTCAAGCTTAAAGGATTCATATTCGTAGAAAAACAACATGCGAAAGTTTCACTTTGCAAATTACCCTACGAACTGTCTGGAAAGTTTTCTTTGATTTGTGGGTGTCCTAGTACTTTAACCTCAGTTGGTCTCAAAGAGTGTTATAATCCTTGATAGAAATGAGACCGATTGGCATTTAAAAAAAAAGTAAAATCTGTCCATTTTTTCGCTGACTGTACATTTTATCAAAAATCTGTGAATGTCGATTGTCATCACTCAAAGTTAGTAAAGGTCTCCTAAGAGCATTTTCGCGTAGCAGCAAGGGATCTAGTAGCTGCCCTTGCTGCCCCATCTCAACTTTCCACCCTGTATTACAGTTGCCAAAGGAAGATTTGCCACGTCACCTGTGCGTGTACTGCATGACGACGCTGTCAAAATGTGCCGCCTTCCGTGACAGCTGTCAACGGAGCGCGGCGCTGCTGAAGACCTTATCGGAAAAGGGCCCGGTGAGTTTAATGCTCTTCGTTGTTCTACTACTACTAAATAGCCGCTTGACGTAGATCCAGAGCTATGGGATTTCACGATATCCGTCAGATTCGTTTTTGGTCTGATACGATTTTCGTCAGATTCTTTAACCGTCCGATCATGTATTTAACAGACACATTCTCATACTTAGATACATTCTCCATTGGATACATTTACCGTTAGATTTGTTTTTGTCAAATAATTTACAAGCGATAAGCGACATGACATGAAAAATTAGGTATGGTTTTGACAAAAAAACAAGTCTGACGGTAAACGGATCCGACGGAGAATGTATCTGTTAAATAAATGACGGTTAACGAATCTGACGATAATCGGATCAGACCAAAAACGTATCTGATGGATATCGTAAAATCCGTGCTATGCTATTTATGTGGTCCAATGAATATGATTGGTGGATAGCGAGGATAACCATAGCGACGTAGTATAGCACATATCTGGTGGAAAGTCACCGTAAAATACCTGTCAATATAACATTATTCATAGTGCAAATATATGGATCACTCACGTTTTAAAATGAGTTTAACTGGTCATGTTTCGGGCTAATTCGTAGTTCTTCTCGGAGCCACGCGTCACGGCGGCCGCCAAACGCGCACTGCGCGCTACCGCTCTGCTCGCGCGGCTACTCGATGACACCGATACCGGCGCACAACTACCCGCGTTCGCATCGTCATTTTTACTGACATTGTTAAATGTAGGGTAGCACACAACACTAACAATATCGCCCTGTAAAGGCCCGATCACAAATCAGTGTCGTCGAGCAGCCGCGCGAGCAGAGCGGTAGCGTTTGATCTCAGGTTATCTAGGACGCAAAATCACTACATAGGTTGGTTGACCACATCGCATAATGACTAGATCGCAAATTGCTCAGATCTTTATTTGACCACATCGCATAATGACTAGGTCATTAAAAAATGCTGCCATTATTTTGAATCACTCAATAATATTTTAATACAAAAATAGGTAGGTTAGGTCAGTTAGGTAACTTCAGTTGCCTCAAGGGCAGAATAGCCACAAATAGGAGCTCCGCCCTTGGGCGGAGAACCGTCGAAAAGTAGTTGGACAAACTATAGTTGAATAATTTATTTAATCAGGCGTTACTTTGCGGAGGTCCACATTAATGAAGTAAAACAATTACTTTGCTCACCCTACTTTACTATAGTTGGACTACAGTTACGGAAGGACAAAAATAGGCTATCTAGGCATTTTGCGACCTAGTCGTTGTGCGATGTGGTCAATCAACCTAACCCGAAACATGTCGAGTTAAACTCGTTTTAAGACGTATATTTTCACTATGAGTGGGTCTCACGGTAGTGTCATGTTTAAAATATAACATTATTGTTATTTTTTCACAGTTAAAAATGAATGTTATCGAAGCATATAACCGAAAGTCACAGCCACTGACTAACAAACTCACTTGCAATAAAGTCTTTCAGTTCGGAACCGATTCGTTTATAGAAATAATGCCTCTAATTAAAACTGAAAATAATGAAAGTTCACACGAAGAAGCTAAGTGCGCAGAAGTGTATATAGAAAGCGAAAATTATGTAAAAAAAGATAGCGAAGTAGACAAGTGTACTTTAGAATTGCCAACAGAAAAACGAGAAAGATCTGGAAGCAAGGTAGTCAAATCGAGAACCAAAAATATTGAATGTATCAAAGTCGAAGTAGAAGTTGAAAATGATAACGCACATTCAGAAATAGATGATTACATTGAATCTGAAGTGGGAAATGATACCAGTGACGTTGACACGGACGCATCGGAAGAGACACTCGCTGCAGTCAGAAATCGTAAAAGAACAAGAATAACTTTGACTAAAAATAATACAGCTAAACATCCAAAAAAATCTGAAAACTTACTAAGTGAAGACAAACGTCCAACTGAGATAAATAACGATACACCTGAAGCAGCAACTGGGTTAAACAAAACGGTTGGAATTAAATCTGTAGGCGCGGAAACAGCGTTCGAGAAGAAAAATAGTCGTAACACAAAAGCTTTGAATACAGACGTAAAGAAACCAAAGTTACAGAAGAGGATAAGGAGGAACAAGTCCATATACAGCTGCGACTTGTGCGGGAAGGAGTACAAGAGTGAAAGGTATTTGAAGCCACATAAGAGTCGTCATGACCCGAATATGTCGAAAGAAACAATAGCTACATTAAAAAAAGGTAAGCAAATAACTTTAATTTTAATACTAGATGAAAAAACCGGCCAAGAGCGTGTCGGACACGCACAAGGTAGGGTTCCGTAGCCATTACAAAAAAATCAAGTAATATTTTTCTAAGGATTTCGTATGTGTACGGAATCATCCAAGTTTAGGTATGTTTTATACCTGAGGCTACTATTTACTCTTAAACTACAAATAATTTCCAAGCAATCTTAGCCGCTATAATTTTCCTAGTAAATTTGATATATTTACTACCATTCTGAATTTTTTCAAATTTTTCCACTTAACAGTTTAGATTTTAGAGGGGGGGGGACGCTCGATTTTAATGAAAATTTTCACTTTAAAGTTGAATATTTCGCAAACAGATCACTGAATAGAAAAATCATGTTAGCGACCCGGCAATGGTTTTAAAAGACCTATCCAACGATACCCCACACTACAGAATTAGTTGAGAAAAAAAAATCACCCCCCTTTACGTCTATGGGAGGTACCCTAAAAAAAAATATTTTTTTGTTTTTTATTTTACCACTGTTGGCGTGACTGATATGTATATTCATGCCAAATTACAGCTTTCTAGTACTAACGATCTCTGAGCTTAGCCGCGGACAGACAGACAGACAGACGGACAGACATGGCGAAACTATAAGGGTTCCTAGTTGACTACGGAACCCTAAAAACCGCCTGTATAATTCCCATTCCCATAGGAATTCCGGGAAATGTGTCACTCGCGGAACTGAGACGAATCTAATGACACCTCAGACTTCAAAATCCATTGAGCCGTTGCTGCAGGGCGTGCTAAAGAATGATACATACATACATACATAAATACATACGCTCGAAAAACATAACCCTCCTTCGACAGTCGGTTGAAAAGTGATTTAGCTGTGAATAATGTCAAAACGATATAATGATACATCTATACATCCATCCATACAAATTATTAGTAAGATTTTGCTAGTACTTAAAGTTTCCTTCATTTTTGTTTAATTAATTATTTATTTATTTATTTATTGATAATAAATAATTTACACTTACAGGCTTACAGTATGAACCAAGGCGCCTATAATGCTAGGATGATACATTATATTATTATTAATCAGCCTGGAGAAGTGTCCCACTGCTGGGCAAAGGCCTCCCCCCATTTTCGCCATTCATCCCGATATTGAGCGGTGTCCTTCCAGTCTTTGAGGTACACGTCTAGGTCGTCCCACCAACGCCTCCTGGGCCTACCTCGTCGCCGCCATCCATCCTGTGGTATCCAGTCCGTGGCTAACCTGGCCCACCGATTTGGATCCATGCGGCTGGCGTGGCCTGCCCAGTCTCACTTAAGCTTGGCAGCCTTGGCACCCACATCGGTAGTGCGTGTTTGGGAGCGCAGTGTGGTGTTTCGGATCCGATCAATCCGCTTCACCCCGAGCATGCTGCGCTCCATTGCTCTTTGGCAAACTTTCAATTTGGTCTGATACATCATTTAGGATTATACATTAATAATTACAATAATAATATTTATCTAACATTACTCTACATAAACATATTGCAGTAGTTGTATATTTTTTGCAATAACAAATGCCAACTGTCGGCAAACACATCAGCATCCTGGATTTGTGCTAGAAAGTTATTAAGCAGCGACACGGCCCTTGTACCAGGCGCGTTGCCGGCGCGCCGGGTGGGCGAACAGCAGCTCAGGGACAAACGAACGCATGCGCTCCAGTCCCTCCGGATCGTCGACCGCGTTCCGCAGGAGGAGACAATAATGCACTAGAAGGTGCACCTTCCGCCGACACTTTAAGGTTTCCAGCCCCACCATACCCGACACAAACAAAACAAATAAGTACGGGTAATAACCGAATTCCCGCTTGTACAAGTATCTGCCGAACTTACGCTGGATTCTCCAGCAATAGCTGGTACGTCGATTCCGAAGGATCCCAGACTACTGACTGAATTAAATTCCAATTTACTTCGCACAAACGAATTGTACAGAATTATAGGTATAGTATTACCCCTAAATTGAGACGCTGTACGCATTATAAATCCAAGCGTTTTATTCGCTTTTTTGGCTATAGCCCTGATATGCTAACGAAAGTCAAGCTCGGGAGTCCATGTTCAACCCTAAATCGCGAACACTGTGTACACGGGCAATTGATTGATCGCCTAAAAGATAAGCGCCCTCTATGAGATTTTTAGATCTGCTGAAAGTGATGATCTTACATTTACAAGTATTGAACATAAGTCTATTTTCGCGACTCCAATCCATCACGGCATCAATGTCACGCTGCAGAGAAACACAACCAGAAAGCGAATTTACGGCGAATAAGACTTTCAGGTCATCCGCAAATAACAAACATCTCACACTACTGATAACCGCTGGCAGATTATATGTCATTATCAGAAATTGAGTCGGTCCAAGCGTGCTACCCTGATTGACCCCAGATCTGATGAAATACTCTTTAGATTGGTAACCCGACATCTGAACAAACTGTTTCCGTTTCCGGTCTTTTATATAACTTGCAAAGAGTTTCAACAATCCCTTTGAAAACCCAAACTCTGACAATTTGCGCAGCAAGATATCGTTGTCCACCAGATCAAATGCCTTCTTGAAATCAAAATAGTCCATGTGCCGAAGAACGTAATCCACAAAGTTTGTATTATTTGTGACCGTGGACCTGCCAGCGCGAAAACCATGCTGCGCATACGTTAAACGCTTATATATTAGAGGAGTGATGCGCCGGTTAATGACACCTTCATAGACCTTAGCAAATACAGACATGATAGCGATGGGTCTGAAAGTGCTGACGTCCACCGAAGAGGCAACCTTCGGCACAGGGGTAACTCTAGACACTTTCTAAACAGATGGATAAACACTTTCACGTATTGACAAATTAAAAAGAAAAAGTAATGGCTGTTCCAACACAGACAGACAGTCCTTCAGCAGAAATGCAGGTATGCCATCAGGACCAGGAGAAGAGTTAACCTTCAGCTTACGCACAACACGACGAAGCTCATCAGGAAAGATTTGGCCCACACTGATACAAGGGGCTTCTGGTCTTCCACCAGCAGACATTTCAGCATCATCAGCGTCCAGTACAGGTGAAATCACATGAAAGACTGAGCTGAAATGTTCAGCAAACGCGTCTACTGCGTCTTGATTGGTCACAGTTGTGCTGTCATAAGTAAAAGAATCCTTTGGTTGTCGACTACTACCCCTATCTCTGACGTGTTTCCAAAATTGATTAGGTCCAAACAAATATTATGCTCAACTGACTTCATATGATCTTTATATGCCGAATTTATGAGTTCTGTAACTCGAGCTCGGTAGTATCTAAACATTTCCCTATTGATAACTAACCCGTAGCGCTTAAACTTTACGAGATGAAAATACTTTAACCTTATGTTCTCAATGACCTCGGGTGTATACCAAGAAGGATAGTTGAAGCGACGCGACCGGGCGGAACCACACTTTCGTAGTGGAACATTGCGGTCTAAGATACTATTGAAGGTCTCATAAAAGACATTTACAGCCGCATTCACCTCCCTTTAGACATACAAACAAGACCAATCTACTTTAAATATATCCTCATATAGGGCAAAAAAGTCTGCCTTTTTAAAGTTCCAGCGGAAACTCTGAGGGACAGATTGATCTGGTGGTTGATACGGCCGATCCCTAGTGCGTTTGTTCTTTGGAAAGTCTAAGTCGATATCAAGTGGGGGGTGATAAGCGTCTACGGGTACCAGCGAATCACCACAATGCTGGACACGCACACTAGGGGCACTCATATTAGTTAGCACAAGATTTAGGATGCCGCCGTGCGCATTGTTAACATAGTTATATTGACATAGCTTGCAAGTTTGAGTATAAGCGGCGAGTTAAAAGAGTTAAGATTAAAGTCTCCCAAAATTACGACATTCCAAGTAGCAAACTTACATACAGCATTCTCAATAAAGTCCAGAACATCTAAATATTGAGCTACAGTATAATTTGGTGGCAAATATACTACGCAAATGAAAACTTTCACATTTTTTGACTTTATACAAGCAAAAAGCACTTCTTTGTCGTCAGATAGACCATCAATGTGTAACGGGTTGCCCGGAGGGGGACCGTACATTTAACTCCGGCCGGGAATCGAACCTGGCTGGGAGTAGTTAAATCGTTAACGGACGGCCCGGAAGGGGTCGCACGTTTGGTTCCGGCCGGAAATCGAACCCGGCTGGGAGTATATGAAGGTATACCTCAGAGATTAGGAGTTGGGGAATGAAATAAACAACCGTTTACCAAATATAAATGCGAAGGGCTTTTATGCCTGTTTATTGTACGTATAACAAATGACCTTAAGCTAACACTACGACTAGTGGATATCGCCAGAGGGGCGTGACCTACCGCGGGTGGAATCCCGGTGGATTCCCGCGCCTAACCGGGGTCCCTACGGGAATAATCGGGATACCCCCCACAGCACGATTTGGTGTCCGACCTATCGCGCTTGTGGGGGGTGTGCCTTTGACCGCACGGCGTGGGTTCGACCTGCCGCGCTGGTCAAAGTCGGTTACCGCCGGAGGCACAGCTTGGTATAGACCGGCCGCACACCCCGGGGGGGGGTCGGCTGATGGAGTCGGCGTGGGTCGTGACCGGCCGCCTTCCACCAGGTGGGAACCCGTCAATCGCTCAGCGTGGTGATGACCTGCCGTACGATTGCCGGGAGAGGTCCTGATAGCACGGTTTGGGTGGGATCGACCCACCGCGCTATTGCAGGCCAGGAACGGGTGTGGAGTGAGCGGGGAGGTAAGGCAGGGGGCGCACAATCATATACCTCGTCCGCAGAGGGCACGATCCGTGGTATGCGGACCGTACCGTTTCACCTTAGACGTGAGGTATAAGACTGCACACGGATCTGCGCGCTCGGCGCCTTTTTATAGCGGTGCAGTGGCACGGGCAGTACCGCGGGTGTGACGCGCGCCTCGAGTAACGTGCGGCTACAACGCTGCGCGCGCGATGACAGCCCACCGGCGCAGCGCGTGTAACCTTCCGCTGGGTCGCCGTTCGATTCCGGACCGGGCTGCGTGCCTCGGTTGTGGTGATGGTGTATGTGGGGGGGGGGGGGGTCACCAGCATCACAAATGTCATTGACAATGCGCACTGAGTGTCCCTAACAGCCAGCAACACGCCATCCCAGCCGACATCACCAACCCGATCCCTTCGCACCACACAATACCCACGAGGAAACAGCTTACCATCACTGACGGAACTATTGAGAAATGTTTCAGTCAAGGCAATAACGTCAGGACAATGGGCTTCAACATTTCTTCGAAACATCGCTGTTTTTGTCCGAAGGCCTCTCACGTTCTGATAGTACATATTAAGCAATCTATTGCGTCTTGTTCTGACTTTTTGAACGAAAATTCTGACGCCACTCTTTAACACATACGTCCTTTGCCCAATTCACCGGATCTAAAATGCATTCCGTAAAGCGCGACGGAATACCCAGTTTAAATGACGCATAGTCCCCTCTGGCTCTCAATGCCTCCACGGTGCAAACGTCTTCCCCGAGCACCGACAAAACGTGAGCACGAACTTGCTCATCAGCTGTTCCTAGATTTAGGTAATACACATGAATGAATTGGCGTCTCTCGGATGCTTCTAGTTGCGTAGCCCCGGGGGCCGCCGTTCCTCGCTTCACCTCTAGGGCTTTTCGCTGACGCTTTTCCACTTTTGGCCGATCTTCCCTCTCCAATTCGCCACCGGTGACGGCAGCATGCGAACTCTTACCGTTTTTTACTTTTTCGACTTTTTGCTGGCTCTTTTGTCGGTCCTACCTTTCAGGTACGTCACTTCCGATGCTAAGTCGGCGGCGCCGAATTAAACGTCGGCGTATGACCTACACTGCGCGGATTCTCCACACCCGAGACAGGGCCTACAGTCTGAACAGAATGAACACTGAAAGCGGTCGGCTACATCATAGAGCTCAACTTATTTTCAAGCCCGGTTACACGAACACTCAGACTGGTAACTGTGCCAATTACAGAGCTAAGCTGCTCCCTCACGAATTTGCCAATTAAAAATATTATCTCTTATTACATCTCGTATATTATCGAGACAGATGGTATCCACTTTAAGATGTGTATCAGAGACATTCGACAAGTTAGCGACAGGCTGCCGACGACGGAAGGTAACATTGTCCATACCGTCAGTGTGGGACTGACCGAGAGAAATGTTTATAATTGACTCTTCAAATGCGGTGGAATTTCTGGGCGCATCCTCCAACGGCACACTTTTCACTGGTGTTTTCGAGTTATCCCCTTTTGGCTGGCCGCAAATACAGAGCTGGCATTTCCAGGTATCCCTCTGACCTAACGGCAAGAAACATTTCTCTGAGACATTAGCACATACCAAATCATAAATTGCGCTGCACAGACTACATTGCAAAAACTGAGGACCCACTATAATACTTAAACACCCAGCACAGGTTTCAGCCAAAGTTGTTTTTGACTTCGACGCCATCTAGTGAGCAAAAAGCAAATATCAGTTTAATGGCAAGCGAAGCGACGAAGGCGTACCAGTATTTCGAGACAGCGACGCACCGCTCTCGTGGCTCATTGGTTAGTGTAGTGGACTCACGCTCAGAAGGCTCCGAGTTCAAATCCACAGATCGATCGGTAAACTTTTTCTGTTTTTCTCACAACACTTGGAACCACTATCACAAGCGCCGCCCTCAGGAACTATCGTCGACATTGTGTCTCGCTCACGCCGCCCCAGGGTGTGGAGTCTTCCGTAAAGCGACCGTAAGAAGAAACGAGAATCGAAAATTTAGACTGCAACTAACTGCGAATTTATAATTTGAATTAAAATTAAAAAGTAAGCAAATATCCGACACACGTCTAGTCCCAGTCAAGTCCACTGAGCGAATTAATGTATACTTAACTGTGAGTTTTTTATCAATAAATAAAATAGAAATCAAGCCGAACATACAAACACTCAAAACCCAACAATACAAAGAACATACTTTAATTAATTTTAAGTATTTAAATTAGCCGTGGTGGCCGCTAGGTTTGACTCATGGCCTCTCCAGCAGAGGGTCGTGGGTTCAAATCCCGGCTCGCACCTCGTGAGTTTTATGGGCGAAAATACATTTGAAATTTACCATGAGCTTTACGGTGCTTTATACATGAAACTGTGAACGGTTACGGTGAAGGAAACATTGTGAGGAAACCTGCATACACCTGCGAAGAAATTCAATGGTGCGTGTGAAATTCCCAATCCGCGCTGGGCCCGCGCGGGAACTATGTCCCTTGCCCTCTCATTCTGAGAGGAGGCCTGTGCCCTGCAGTGGGACGTTTATAGGCTGGGTTGATAATGACTTATATTATAAAAAGTTTTTCTAAGACTTAACATTAAATTTCCAGATGCCGATTTAGAGTTTGAGAAAAAGTATAACTTTGAAATAAAGCTGTTGAGTAAAGAAGAACAGAAACAGAGGATAGAAGAGAGGAAAAAGAACAATTCAGCGCACAGCTGTGACGTGTGCGGGAAGGACCACAACAAAGAGAGCACTTTAGCAGCGCACAAGACTTCTTACCATGACCCGGTAAGAGAAATTACATTGGCTCCTTGTTTTCTGTGATTGATAAATTGTTTTTAGAAGGTAGATAGATATTAATTCAACCTGCTGTAATCCATTCCTTGCTGTTTTTCGGTTTATAAAATGGTTGCCTGGATGAGATCGCTTTGAAGCGATAAGGCCGTCTATTGCTTACGTTGTAAGAAGTGCTTTGTCCTTTGTGGTGTACAATAAAGAGTCATTGTATTGTATTGTAAGAACACCTATCCTAAACTAAAACCTTAAAAAACATATGTTTTAAAATAATAATAACAATATGTAATGTAATATGTAAGGTTCCGAAGATACTGGCAGCGTTCCCCCTTTGAATACCTGAATTACTTCTTTTTAAATCCAGACATAAATGTGTTTTGGAATTTACTTCATCGAATTTTTTTGACTATTTTTGTTAAAAAATCATTACTTGAAATGGCAACACTATTTTCTATTGTTCCTCTTAGACAACCGCTTGGTAACTGGTTATATTATAGGATGGAATGTCTGTGTGTTTTTACAACCAGACAGAATTTGTTTTCTATAACAGTTTTAGATAATTCCTAGTACGCAACCGGTTACCAAACTGGTGGTTGTCATTTAGTATGATTTTAAATACTATGTTTAATCAACAGATGGTTTAAGTTGCAATATGGTACTTTCTACATTATTTTAATATATGCGTTATTTATTTATGTAAACAATGTTTTTTTACTCGTATACATTTATGTATGTTTTATTTTTACATTTTCACCGCCTACCTAAATATACTACTGCACGGTCTAGGGTTAAAAATGTAAGTCATTAACCCTAGGTTAAGGATGACAGTTCCATACATTTTGACACTTCTTAGCCCTGGGTTAGCACTTAACTCGGGGTTATATAATTAACTCGGGTTTGGGCAAATCAGCCTTAGACTCTATTTGCCGTCAAAAGAATTCTTTGTTTTTTTAACTTCGCCTATTATGTCTTAGTTTATAACTATGTATTACTTTGAATGGGACTTATCACGCATTTATATATTAACGTCGACGTTTCGGCCACATTGCAGTGGCCGTGGTCACGAGTTGATTCGTGTCAACGATAACAGGTGTTAACTCGTAACCACGGCCACTACAATGTAGCCGAAACGTTGACGTAAATATACGTGATAAGATAAGTCCCGTTTAAAATAATAGTTACGAGTTTTATAACATGTCTTAGTTTCTAAAGGTAAATTATCGAGAGTGTGGAATTGCATATGTAGTGGAATTGTGCGTTTATATGCATTGGAGAGAGAGAGATCTATATTGTTGTCTCTCTCTCACTAAAGTCGAATGCCTAATACCCACAATACCCCTACATACACAGTATGCAATTCCACGCTCTCTGTAATTTATCTATACTGTTGTTTGAACTGCCAAGATGGGCGACCGACGGATGCAAAATACGTCAAAATCATGTCAAATGATATACATAATATGGATATGACTACATTTAGTTTAAAAAAGAGAACACAATTGCAAAATAGTTCAAAGGTTTTATTGTTGTGGTAAATAATTATATATTTTTTCTAAATTAGGTACATATTTTCAGTTCATTTCTTTTATGGTTCACTATCCATAGGGAAAATTACCACTCTACATCTACAGATGCAAGAATTGCGTACCTATTCGTAAAGTGATAGTTCACCATTAATAGCAACATTATCACCATCACTTAAACTTACAAAATCATAATCTGGAATCCTGTCTATAACTGATTCCATTTTATTGGATGACTAGCTTTTGCCCGCGACTCCGTCCGCGTGGAATTAGTAATTTGGGCAGCTTATTTTTTATCCAATTTGCTTTTTCATCAATTATGGCTCTCCTTAGATCCTTCCGGAAGAAGTGAAACTTCATAATAAACCAACCCGCTCCCAATCCGCTCCTAACCCGCCCCCAACCCGCCCCCAACTCGCTCTCAACCCGCCCCCAACCCGCCCCAATCCGCCCCCAACCCGCTCCAACTCGCTCTCAATCCGCTCCCCACCCGCTCCCAACCCGCTCCCAACTCGCTGCCCCACCCGCTCCAAACCCACCCCCAACCCACTCTCAAGCCCTCTGAAGAAATAATTATCAAGGCAAAAGTACGTTAAACACTTTAATTAAAAAAATAATAATAACAAAGTAATGTGCATACAAGGAAATCGTAGACGCGAGAGACAATGAGCGATACAGCGCAGGCAAACGCGGCGTGTAGTAATATTGCTACTTTAAAACGTGCAGGCGTCCTTATTTTCATCATCCTCTCCTGGACGCAAACGGTTTGAAGTCAAGCCCATGGATGCCACGAAAAATTCATGCTTCGGCCGATGGAGCCCTTTTGTTAAAATGTCTGCAACCATGTCTTGTGTAGATCGATATTGAACAGCCACTTGATTAGCCAATATTTTCTCCCGCACAAAATGGTAACGGACATCGATATGCTTGCTGCGTGGATGGTACATCGTGTTACCTGAAAGACTAATCGCACTCTGATTATCGCAATAAAGAACAATCGGTGTACCTTTCATTTTAGGTGAGAATTCCTCTTCTATTTGTTTCAAACAAAGTGCTTCCTGTATTGCAGAGGCCAGCGACATATATTCAGCCTCTGTGGTTGACAATGCTGTAGTTTGTTGTTTTTTTGAGTTCCAGCTTATAGCTGCTCCCTGGAATAAAAATATGTATCCTGTGCAAGATCTTCGGTCTTCTAAATCATTTGCCCAGTCTGCGTCACAGTAACCATATATATTTTCATTCACATTCTTCTTGTAAGTTAGTTTCATATTAATTGTACCTTTTAAGTATCTTAGGATTCGTTTCACGGCTGCCCAATGTTCTTTGGTAGCTTGATTATTATATCTACTCAGAGAATTTACTATGTAGGTAATGTCAGGTCTGGTTCCTTGTGACAAGTACAACAGGCAACCAATAATTTCTTGGTAAGGGATATTAGTTAAGATTTCACTTTGACTATCGGCCTTTTTTAGCTTCATATTTGCATCTGTCGGTGTACTTATTGGGTTGCAGTTTTGCATTTCGAAGCGTGTAAGTATCATTTTTATGTATAGTGATTGATCTATAGAAATTTCATGTTTAGTTCTATCTTGAGAAATTCTGAATCCAATGCATTGCTTTGCAATTCCCAAATCTTTCATAGAGAATTTTTCTTTCAATTTTTCTTTAATCATGTGTGATGTTTCTTCATTATTGTAGAAATATAATAGATCATCTACATATACTGCTATGATTAGTATATCCTTTACATTTAACAAGCGATAGTATACACAAGGATCTATTTTAGAGCGTGTCATCCCTATTTCAATGAGTGCAGCATTTAATTTTTTGTTCCACTGCCGGCTGGCTTGCTTTAATCCATAAAGAGATTTGTTTAGTTGACACACTTTATCTTGTTCTTCATAGCCAGGTGGCAGTGTCATATATATTATTTCTTCTATATCTCCCTGTAGGAATGCTGTAACTGCATCCATTTGGTGTATCTGGAGATCATATTTAGCAGCTAAGCCCATTAAGTACCTTATTGAGCTGTAACGAACAACTGGAGCATATTTTTCTTGATAATCAATTCCCTTCACTTGTTTATATCCTTTTATAACTAATCTAGCTTTATAACGGGTTGCATTTCCGTTTTCATCTACTTTCGTTTTAAAAACCCATCTGCATGGAATCGCAACTTTTCCATCTGGTAAGTTGGTTAATGACCAAGTGTTATTATTTATCAATGATTGATATTCTTCTTGCATGGCCTTTTTCCATTCTTTATGTTTGTTACTGTTAAGAGCTTCTTCTAGACTTTGCGGATCTCTATATAATAAACTCATGGTTGACTCACCATTCATACAAACAAAAGATGTAGTGTCATTATTCTGAGATCTTACTATACGATGCTGAAGCGGTCTCAAAGTTATGTTTCTTTGTGGTGGAGATTCTATCGCTTCATCAGGTAAGTATGTTTCGTCTTCAACATCTCTAAATAAGGCGGAGTCATCAGAAGAGCTTTCACAATTATCTTGCGTTACATTTATTTCATGTGTATTTTCTGTTTCAGGTTGTTCCTGTTCTTCAAATAGAGGTAAGTCTAATGTTTTTTCTTCTTTATGTACTAAATTGTTGTTTTCTGATTTATTCCAGTTTTTATCTGTAGTTCTTATTTCTCTTTTTAAATTCTGTTCTTCTTTGTCAATGTTATCTACTTTATTTCTTTTTACTGTGGCTTCTAAGAATGTAACATCCCTGCTTATAATTCCTTTTTTTGTTTCAGGATCTATAAATCTGTAGCCTTTAGTACAGTCACTATAGCCAACAAAGATCAATTTACGTGACTTGGCATCAAGTTTTGTTCTGTTTTCCTTAGGAATGTGTACCATTGCATGACAACCAAAGATCCTCATGTGACTCAGATTTGGTTTCTGTCCAGACCAAACTTCATGTGGCGTGATTCCAGCCAATGTACGAGTTGGCGAGCGGTTCACTATATAGGCGGCTGTGGCTACTGCTTCAGCCCAGAATGTATCCTGTAATTCAGCATTAAAAATCATACATTTAGCACGCTCTATCAAAGTTCTGTTCATCCTCTCGCTGAGGCCATTTTGCTCTGGAGTGTAAGGATTGGATGTCTGGTGCCATATTCCATAACTCTTAAGATAAGTCTCAAATTTATTATTCTTATACTCAGAACCATTGTCGCTTCGTAGAATTTTTATACTTTTATTTGTTTCTTTTTCTACTCTGTTCTTAAATTCCACAAACTTATCAAAAACTTCAGATTTATTTTTAATAAAATATACATGCACACGACGGGAGAAGTCATCAATAAAGGTAACAAAGTACCTGGCACCTCCTATGGAAACATGTTTCATTGGGCCACACACATCGCTGTGGATGATCTCTAACAGTTCAGTGGCACGAGAACCTTCGGTAGGAAATGGCTGCCTGGTCTGCTTTCCCTCGAGGCAGGTTATACAAATAGAGTTTTCCTTTTGTGATGTCAATTTTACTCCATCTGCACAACTAGGTATTTTATTAACATCTGAGTAATTTAAGTGCCCCATCCTCTGGTGCCACAGGTAAGTATCATTTTCATCTCTAGCAACCATTGCTTGTACTTTCTTTTTACATTTTAACTGATAAGTATCATTTATGAGATTTGCTTTAGCAATTAATTTATTTTGACTATAAATTTCACAGCCTTTTTCATTAAACAAAATGTTACACCCACTTTCAATTATCTTACTTACTGATAGTAAATTTGTTTTTAGTTCTGGTACATACAAAACTTTTCTCACCTGTATTGCCTCAGTGCTGCCTTCATTTGAATTTACTAATATAGATACATTACCACAGCATTCAACTTTCAATGATTTGTTGTCGGCAATTCTTATATACTCTACAGGTGGAGGTGTGACATCGCTGATCCAATCCCGGTGCATTGTCATGTGCATGGAGGCGCCTGAGTCTACATACCAGTTCGCTGAGTCATTCATCGAGAGTGCTGAAAAAGCTGCTACAAATCCTGTATTTTTATCAGTCTTATTTTTGTTGTTCTTGAACCAACACTTTTTACTGAGGTGCCCATACTTATTACAATTGAAGCATCTTGGCCCTTTTTTAGTGTTTTGCTGATCTTTAGGCTGATTATTCTTGAAGTTTGTATAAAGTGCGGTAGTGTCTGTAGTTTTCACTTCTTGCAGAAGTTTATTTTTAACTAAATCAGCACTAATCTTTGTACCGGAACTTTCCAAAGCCATGATCATTGGTTTGTACATATCTGGCAAACCTGCCAGCATCAGAGTACCCAGCCACTCGTCATCTACATTGAATTTAATATTTCTCAGCTTGTGTGCTGCGGACATTATTTTGTTTACGTAATCTTCTATTGACAAACTATTTTCCAAATTCGTATTGATTAGTTCTTTTAATAATCCTACTTTTCGACATAATCCACTGTCTTCAAATGACTTTGATAAATTTTCCCATACCTGTTTAGCAGTTGTTGCTTCTTGAATGTGTACATATAATATTGGTTCTATTAATAATATCAATTTTGACTTGGCTTTAATGTCCTGTTTTACTGAATCGGGGTTAGTGGATATTGGTTCTTTCATTATGCAGTCATACAAATCCTCGTGCTGTAGGTAGGCTTTAACTGCAAAACTCCAACTAGCCCAATTATCTCTGCCATTGAGTTTTTCTATTGACATCATTGCACTGTTACCAGCCATAGTAAATTTCAACAGTAAATATGCTGAAAAAGTAAAACGCTACGAGCGCGACGGTAACTATTTGAGGTTATACACGGCCCAATTTTTACTTTCACTTTTAAACTTTAAATACTGTTTTCTTTACTAAGATAACACTTTACGGCAGGTATGAGTCGGCCCATAACCTGAAGAAATAATTATCAAGGCAAAAGTACGTTAAACACTTTAATTAAAAAAATAATAATAACAAAGTAATGTGCATACAAGGAAATCGTAGACGCGAGAGACAATGAGCGATACAGCGCAGGCAAACGCGGCGTGTAGTAATATTGCTACTTTAAAACGTGCAGGCGTCCTTATTTTCATCACCCTCCCCAACCCGCCCCCAACTCGCTCTCATCCTGCCCCCAACCCGCCCCCAACTCGCTCCCAACTCGCCCCCAACCCGCTCCTAACCCGCCCCAACCCACTCCCAACCCGCCCCCAACTCACTCTCAATCCGCTCCCAACCCGCCCCCAACCTGCTCCCAACTCGCCCCCCCACCCGCTCTCAACCCGCCCCCAACCCGCTCTTAAGCCGCCCCCAACCCGCTCTCAACCCGCCCCCCACCCGCTCCCAACCCGCCCTATCTAACTGGGCTATCTAACACTGAAAGAATTTTTCAAATCGGAGCAGTAGTTCCCGAGATATAGAAGTTTTACTTCAAAAACCCCCGATTTGGAAACATTCTTCCGCTCCGCTCCGCTCCTATTGGTGTTAGCGTGATGTTATATAGCCTATAGCCTTCCTCGATAAATGGGCTATCGAACACTGAAAGAATTTTTCAAATCGGAGCAGTAGTTCCTGAGATTAGCGCCTATAGAAGTTTTACTTCAAAAACCCCCGATTTCGTAACATTCTTCCGCTCCGCTCCGCTCCTATTGGTGTTAGCGTGATAATATAATTATAGCCTATAGCCTTCCTCGATAAATGGGCTAACTGACACTGAAAGAATTTTTCAAAGCGGAGCAGTAGTTCCTGAGATTAGCGCGTTCAAACAAACAAACAAAAAAGCAAACTCTTCAGCTTTATATATTAGTATAGATATAGGAATTATGTATTTACTACTGATATATTATGTTAACAAAACTGCATGTACAGGGTAATTTTTTAATCAGTGCACAAATTTTGATACGTGATTCAGTATCGTTAATAGATCACGATTATCCGTTCAAGATTTTTTTTTTACATTTTGAAATTTGTGTTGTTCATAGTGATTCATCCAATAAATGGTCGAGTTACTATGAAAAATAAAAAAAATAAGTGATAAATATTGTAACGAAAAATACTGAAATTTGTTATTTTAACGACACTGTATCCCATATTAAAATTTGTGCACTTTAAAAAATTACCCTGTATTTTCATACATAAATATTATTCGAAATTTAATAAGTCTTATCCATCTTATGCTTTCGTCACCATGTCGCATCCATTGTCCGCCCTTTGCATGATAAACATGAGCGTGGTTGTCGTGTCCGTTTGTTCAGAGCCTGCCGGTGGAGTGCGACGTGTGCTTCTACCGGTTCCGGGGCCGCCAGGAGTTGCGGAAGCACCAGCTCGAGGACCGGCACCGGGCGATCTTCACGTGCAACGAGTGTGGCTACGTCACCCGGCGCAGGTGAGCTTTAGAGCCTGATCCCACGGCAACTGGTCATTGTGGTATGTCTAATTTTGCAATGGGTTCAAAATGTACAACGGTCAAAAATATTTAAATGTAAATACCTACGTATTAATAAGCAAAAGAAAAAAGATAGATAAAATAAACAAAAGTAGATGCAACTAAAACCTAGAGCCTAATTGGCATTGATCACTTTTTTACAATGCGGTCTAATTCCAAAACCATTTCGAGGAATAGGTTTATTAAATCATTTTATAACATTGTAGTAAAAAAATATTAAATGATCGTGCGTATTTTTGCAAAATAATGTTTGACCTTTGTTTGACCTTTCTGGTGGGCATTAACTTTGAAATTCTTTGCAACAAGAAAAAAAAAGCCGTCCGTCTAGTTTCTCTATACTATTCTCTGTCACTTCGACGTAGTTATCATATGTCAGTTTAAGGATACTATTTTGAAAAACATTCTTCGCGTTTTTCATATTTTAAAATAGATTTATACAGGAAGTGTTTCATTCCTACTTGTGAAAATGATTCTGTCAATAGCCCAAACAAATTCATTCATTCGCATTAGAGAAGATTTACGAGAGAAGTGGTGCCGCGAAGTTAATTCAAAGTTTACACGATTTACTTATTGTTGCGAGGATCATTTTAATAAGTATGGATTAAATCCGCCAAAGAACTTTCAAGGGAACACTCCTGACCATTTTATTTTATACGTACAAAAAATACTACAGCCGTAAATCGTTTTTTTTACCTATTCTCTTGGAAGAATCGGCAACTTTAGTGTTATTGTTATTGTAATGTAAAGTGGCATTGTCAGATGACAACTAACCATCGATTGTGACACATTTTTTTGTCATTATGTCTGTGGTTTATACACAGATTCAGCCGCGGCATGTAATTTACGAGAAGTCGTATCTCATATTTTAAATAAATTATAAAAAAATATTGGAGTGATGAATAGCTGAAGTATTCAAATTAGTTTCTTAAAATGCTCTATATTTTCGATAAAAAAAAATAAAAAGTGGGGGTTAGAAAAAATGAACAATCCCAATTGTATGATAAAAAAACCGGCCAAGTGCGAGTCGGACTCGCGCACGAAGGGTTCCGTACCATTATCTATAAAAACGGCAAAAAATCACGTTATATGTATGGGAGCCCCCTTAAATATTTGTTTTATTTTAGTTTAATTATTTATTTTAAAAAAATCACATCTTCTACTCTAAAGCTCATGCAAGATCGACGTAAGATGATCCTACAGACATCTGGTGACGCTTGCCAATACCGGCGGGTTAACAGACAGATCTCAAAGTCTCTGAGGCGCGATATACGCCAGTTTAATACTAATAGTATTGAAGTGGCGATAGAGCGCAACAGAGGCTCTAAAGTTTTTGCAAAGAATCTGTCTGTTGGGCAAAGCCAATTGGCAAAGTTAAAGACCGATGAAGGTAGGATCGTGACCTCTAAACCGGAGCTATTGTTAGAAGTTGCGAAGTTCTATGGACAGTTGTACACATCAACGAGGAAACCCGTCATGGATCTAGCTGAACACCCGAGAGCTAGATTAACCCGGCACTATACAGAAGACATCCCGGACATCAGCCTGTACGAGATTAACGGCTCTCAAGCAACTCAGGAATGGCAAGGCCCCTGGTGATGACGGAATAACAGCCGAACTTCTGAAGGCGGGTGGAAAACCGATCCTCAAAGCCCTTCAGAAACTATTCGATACCGCCATCCGTGAAGGGAAAACACCAAAAGCATGCAACTGAAGTGTAGTGGTGCTGTTCTTCAAAAAAGGCGATAATACCTTATTGAAGAATTATAGACCCATTTCACTTCTGAGCCATGTTTACAAGTTGTTTTCGGGAGTCATCACGAATCGTGTCGCGCGCAGGTTAGACGACTTCCAGTCTCCAGAACAAGCCGGATTTCGAAAAGGCTTTAGCACCGTGGACCACATACATGCTTTGCGGCAGGTTATACAGAAAACTGAGGAGTATAACCGCCCCCTTTGCCTGGCATTTGTGGACTACGAGAAGGCCTTCGATTCGATCAAGACTTGGGCTGTACTGCAGTCTCTCCAACGGTGCCAAGTGGACTACCGGTACATCGAAGTGTTGAAGTGTCTGTATAATAACGCCACAATGTCCGTCCGACTTCAGGACCAGATGTCGAAGCCCATTCTATTGCAGCGGAGAGTCAGACAAGAAGATGATATCTCTCCGAAACTGTTCACCGCTGCACTAGAGGATGCGTTCAAGACTCTGAACTGGGAAGGGCGTGGCATCAATGTAAATGGCGAATACATCACTCACCTTCGATTTGCGGACGACGTGGTGCTTATGGCTGAGACCTTGGAAGACCTCAGTACGATGCTCGCTGACGTCGGAAGAGTCTCCGAGAGAGTTGTTCTTAAATTGAACATGGACAAGACGAAGGTCATGTCGAACGCCCATGTTGTACCAACTCCAACAACAACAACATGTTGGTAAAACATGGGCGTACAGCAGTGGGGCATTATCTCCATACTTTGCTCGAAGTTGTTGACGACTATATCTATCTATCTGGGACATACAATCCAATTGGGTAGGTTCAACTTCGAGAAAGAGGTCAATCGAAGAATTAGACTCGGCTGGGCAGCGATCGGGAAGCTCCGCAATATCTTGTCATACGATATACCGCAGTGTCTCAAGTCAAAAGTCTTTGACCAGTGTGTGTTGCCAGTGATGACTTGTGGCACTGAGACGTGGCCGCTAACGATGGGCCTCATAAGAAAGCTCAAAGTCACTCAGAGGGCGATGGAGAGGGCTATGCTTGGAGTTTCTCTGCGGGATCGCATTAGAAATGATGAAATCCGTGCAAGAACTAAAGTCACGGACATAGCTCGAAGAATCGCTAGACTTAAGTGGCAGTGGGCAGGGCACATCGCCCGTAGAACTGACGGCCGATGGGGCCGAAAGGTTCTCGAGTGGCGTCCACGGACCGGAAGACGTAGTATAGGTAGGCCTCCAACAAGATGGAGCGACGACCTGGTGAAGGTAGCGGGAACGCATTGGATGCGGATGGCGCAGGGCCGATCTGTTTGGCGAGCCTTGGAGGAGGCCTATGTTCAGCAGTGGACGTCTTGCGGCTGAAATGATGATGATGATGATGAAATACAAAATCAAAGTTTTGAATTTAGAACACCTGTACTTTTAAAAAGATACATATTTAAATGTGGAACGTTTGAAATTTGTTGAACTTCCAATTTCAAATTTAGTGTCCTATGAAAATTCAGCGAACGGTTGTTGCCCGGCACATTGGAGTTTGACTGTGAGAGAATACAAGTTAGTTATGAAGTATCTTTTTTTCCCATCTTCATTTTTTATTACTTTTACGGTCATCCCGTGAAACCATATATCTTAATATACACCGTGAAATTTTAGTGGTTGTTTTCCCGAAACGAGGCGATTTAGTTTCGATTGTACAATCGATTTATAATTACTATTTTGACTAGAGTCAAAAATCCAATTGTGAAAAACGAAAGTCGAAAATGACCGCAAACCAATAGTAACGCTTCGTTGGTACAAGTAGCGTACGATCGTACGATAGGTTAGGTAAGGAGTATTAAGTCTCTCGATAGAGGGTGTAACATAGATGCGCGTTTATCACTGCATAAGGTGATTATTTAACAGACTGACATGTAGGATGTGTAGGAAAGATTCGTGCCTAATCTCTAGACCAATGGTGGTGTAGGGGTATGGCATACGGCACGGAATGCTGAGGACCTGGGTTCGATTCCCAGCATTGGTCTTTTTTCTGGGGTTTTTTTCTGTGCATCTATATTTCAGTTTGTATTTAGTATGGAATATGTGAGAGAAGAGAGTGGCAAGAGCTGGATGAGAGTGGCGGAGGATCGTGCTCAGTGGACGAACATAGGCTGATGATGACGATTATGATGTGATAGAATACCTAAACATCTGCTTCCCAGAGTGCTGGATCGGTAGAGACGGACCCATCCCTTGGCCCGCTCGGTCCTCTGACTTGATTCCTTTGGATTTTTGTGTTTGGGGACAGGCCAAAGGACTCGTGTATACAACAGAAATTGTTACAAAATAAGACTTAATTGCGAGGATTCGCGAAGTTTTTGTAATTATGAGGGAGGAGATGAAACTAAAAATAACTACCACAGAACTGCCCTGCAAGCCCCAAAACGCAGTAAGAGGGTTTTTACGTTTGTTGAATATTGAACTATAACCAGCACAGCGTAAGGAACATAATGGTCTAATCGCTATTTGCTCTTACTGCATTTTAGGGCCTGCAGGGCAGACAGAAGTGCGGAAAAGGGCCCGTTCATGTATAAGAAATCGCTGTTTACATTTTGAACATGATTTAATTTGAGTTTTATCTTTGTTTATGTCACTAAAGTTACAAATTAAAGTTCAAGTTATGTAGTTTTATTAAGAGTGCTAGAGCAGTGAAATAAAGAGCAATAAACACGCAAGTTTTTTTAAAATGTTTTCACTAAACATTTCAAGTTTTTTTTTAAAATATGGCACAGAATAAATGACGTAGACTTGTTTTTTTTTTCACATGTTATTTACTAGTAAAATTTCAAGACTAGTGCATTCTTAGCGAGTGCTCCCTGAGTTTGGTTTTTACTTTTTATCTCAGATTTAGCAAGCAATGTCAATGAGTGATACCTTAAAAGAAAGAACAATAAACAGGCATGTTTCTAAAAATGTTTGAACATTTCAAGGATGTTTTTTTAATTTTTTTTATGGCACAGAAAAATGAATCTGTTCCAACCTAAGACATTTTTAGTAATTTTGAATGCCTCCATTTTGTTTTAGTGGTAAGAAAGACACTTAAAAATTATTTCAGTTGGTCCAATACACATTAAACTATCCGAAATAAAAGATTTTGTTACCAAATTAACGGTCATTGGGGCAATATTGACTCGTGACTATCAAATTCTGGGTATTTTACTAAAATTTCTAAGTCTTCATTTAAAAAAAAAAATTAAATTTCGGCTAAGATATATGTATATGGCTAATAATGTTCAAAAATACCTCGGTTATCACCCCCTTAAAGCTTTGTACGTAGCTACCAAACACCCTGTATAACTAAATATTCTGTGAATATTTCAAGCGTAAACCTGTTGCCGTTATCAATATCGAGCAAAAACGAGCAAAAAAAACACGTGTTGTATGGGAGCCCCTTAAGCTGGGTCCACATTTGTATCATTTTGTCGTATCGTATCTCCGTCGCGTTGCAGCGTCGCGTATCAAGATCGCTAGTGTGGACGCAAAAACAGCACGGTCATGCGGCGCGCCGTATCTGATCGCTCGGGATCGATGTTGATACGCGTATATTATATACCCAGCACACTCGCAATCGGATACGCGTATCAAGATCTGTAAGTATGGACGTGTTTTGATACTGTATCACGATACGAAGTGATGATTTGATACGCGATACGCCGTGATCGCTCTCGAGGCGGTTTTTCCCCGATCATCAAAGGGGCTACGGATACGCACTTGACAAGTTTGTACGTGTACCGATCCGAGCACCGATCAGACCAGTGCAGTGCTGTGGCAGCTACGAGAGTTGCAGCTTGTTTTGTTTATTGAAAATATGGATAACGAGACAGTAGGTAATTCGATTAATTGAGGCCTACAAGACCAAATAAATATTATGGAAACCCTGCCACCATAACTACTATAATCGTAGTTTTCACAGATGATGTATTTTGGTTGCCGCTATAACAACAAATACTAAAAAATGGAATAAAATAAATATTTAGGGGGGCTCCCATACAACAAAAGTGATTTTTTTGCTCGATATTGATAGACAGCTAGACAGGTAGACGCTTGAAACATTCACAGATTATTTAATTATATATTGACTTTAAAAATAAATCATTAAATTAAAATAAAAAAAATATTTAAGGGGGGCTCCCATACAACAAACGTGATTTTTATAGATATTTGTACGGAACCCTTCGTGCGCGAGTCCGACTCGCACGTGGCCGGTTTTATTCTTTTTGATATTATTATAAAAAACGCACACATAAACGCTAAATTTCGGTAAGCGACCGCAGGAGACATTTTTACAACGAAGGACACGGTGTGATACGATGTGAACGTCCACACATGACACAGCGTTATGATACGATGTGAGAGTGAGCGTCCACACTTAGGCTGCGTTTCCACCAGAGATGTGCGAGGATGCGTTGCGAGGGATGTGTCTGTCATGAACCAATAGAAACACTTCATTCACTTAGGACCTTTTAAATGAAGTGTTTCTATTGGTTCATGACAGACACATCCCTCGCAACGCATCCTCGCACAGCTCCGGTGGATACGCAGCCTTAATGATACGGCGTTATGATACGCTACGGTTAGTATGGACGCATTTTTTCACGCGACGATGCTAGTGATGCTGTGTGCCCAAAGTGAGCGTCCCGTCCATACTTAGGATACGCGAGCTCGATACGATACGCGTGATCGTGATCGGCAAAATGATACAAATGTGGACCCAGCTTTAAATATTTATTTTATTCTGGTTTTTAGTATTTGTTATTATAGCAGCAACCGAAATACATCATCTGTGAAAATTTCAATTGTCTAGCTTTAACAGTTCATAAGATACAGCCTGCTGACAGACGGACGGACGGACGGACAGCGGAGCCTCAGTAATAGGATCCCGTTTTTACCCTTTGGGTACGGAACCCTAAAAACTCAGAAATGAACCGAAACGCACACAGATATATGTTACGAAATATTCAAGATCCCAAAATGCTCAATGGGTTCGAAAATCCCTTTGTCATTGTACAAAAGTATTCGATTTCAGATCGTTTTGACCGCCGCGTTTTTTTTCATTAGTGTCGACGTAAATATTGCAGAGGGGGATGATGATCAGAGTTAACTTTTTATATAAATGTGTGACGGTACCGAGGCTTAGTCTGATTTTATCCATAGTTGTCGCGATTTATCATTATTTTACAGCAATAATCGAGTGACACTAATGAACAGAGCCCGGATTTTTCATGGCAAAACAAAACACTATCGTAATCTGGCTAGTGATAGAAACATCATTTTATCGATATCGATAATTGTGTAATAGAATAAAAAACGTGACCAAATAAAATAACATACCTATACAACATAAAAAAACATACATAGTTTGTATGAAGTAATATAAAAACATATTCAATTTCTTCGTCGTAATCCACTTTAGTACACACAGCAGCACATGGCGTTTTATTCGTGTAATGGTGATAGGAGTAGATAATCATTAGTTTTTCAACATTCTCTGGGAGCAAACAGTTTCGTTTATCACTATAAAGCCATTTATGTATACTAAATAAACGTTCAACTTTACTTGACGTCAAGGGAGCAAATTTATAAAATTCATTGTACCTTCCTCTTTGTTGCCTGAGTATTTATTTATTTATTTAATTCATTACATTTCACAAAGTATGGCAAAGCTGAAAGGAAAGTTTATTTTATTATTGAATAAATAACTTTTATAAATAATACTCGATATCGATAAAATGATGTTTCTATCACTAGCCAGATTACGATAGTGTTTTGTTTTGCCATGAAAAATCCGGGCTCTGCTAATGAAATTTAAAAAACGCTGACAAAACGCTCTGAAATCGACCCATTAATGTCAATGAGCACATTCAATCAATCGCATTTTGTACATTTTGACCACAGAGGGCCCTATCGACCAATGAAGACGATCCCCGAATGCGGGCCCTATGGCATGCTTTATGGGAATCTACCGCACCCCGCATGCGGGCCCTATCGACTAATAAAACTGAGCCATTAGAGTCAGAAATCAAATGGTTTGACTGCGATAGCATGGCCCGCCCCTCCACATTACTATTTCAATGTGTTTAGTCGCATATTTACGAAATAATTTTTATTTAGTAGTATCTGCTTTTGTTTGACGGCTGTCTCAAGTCTCAACACGCACACATGCGTTGAAAGTTTTGGTGTGCTAAGATAAATACTTTCACAATACATTGAAGACTTCTTGAATTGTGGAGGGGCGAGCCATGTTATCGTAGATTATCTCTACACATTATCTTTGATTTTTCCCAGAATTTACGCGAAAGACCATTGCCTCATGCACCGAGGGAAGACATTCGCTTGCCCCTATTGTGACATGAAGTATGATCGTCAGAGCTCGTATTACGGCCACATCAGACTGCAGCATCCAGGGGAGAACGAGGCGTGCGACGAGTGTGGCGAGACCTTCACCGGGAAGGTGGGACTGTTGGTGCACAAACGGCTGCGGCATAAGACCGTGAGTATACTGATGAACAGAGAGTTAATAGCCTAAGATAAACAATTTACGTTGTGCATACAAGGACACTATACTAAGGACAGACTACACAGATACTGCACAAACAGAGAAGCGAAGACTTACAGTAACACACCAAAGCTTCATTAATGATTTTATCTCAATAAATAATAATAGGTAATAATAAATCGTTTATTGGGTAGTAATAATAACAAATCATGGACATGGATGTTTGGAAATAATTTCTATACGTATTGGCAATCTCTAGTCTCAAATACCGTATTTTTTGTTAAATTTAGCTGTGTTAATTACTTTAGATGGAAGTAATTTAGTAAAATTGTAGATCTGTTTCAAAAAAATAAACAAATAGCACGGGGCAATTCACATCAATTGACCTAATCCCAAAATAAGCTAAGCAAAGCTTGTGTTATGGGTACTAAGCAACGGTTAACATACTTATATGTATAGATTGTTACCTCTTTGGCGGAGATATTAGGTGCCGAAATAATATTCAAACTGTTTTTAAATGCTTATAATAAAAAAACAGACGTTACAGTTCGGAGTTCGAATAAAAAATTGCATGACAAATTTGACCCTTCATTCATAAAAACGCCTGCAGAAATCCATGTAGCAATGCCGAGTCAATGCAGCAGTCTTCAGCGGTGTAATGTTGTGAAGGCACTAAGCCTGAACATAGATAGATACATACTTAAATACTGTCACAATGCAATTGGGGCAATATCATTTTTTGGTGTTTTTTGGACGTAATTACCGATATCCTTAGCGAAGTTAGTTCGATTCAATGCAACGAGCCTCACCCCGCGAGCACTAGATGGCGCTATTATCAAACTTACCGCTGCTATGATTTTTGGGCGTATCTATTTAATATAATTAAGTAAATACGGACAAAATCTGAGCTCTTGTCTTTCCTTAATATTTAATTAATTAAATAATGAGGAAAGCTAAATAAATTAAGTACATCGTTTTGTTGCGCAGTGTCTTCTCTGTGGCACGAACTGTCAAACCACATAACACAAATTACGGTTAGCGTTATCTCAAGGGGCGTGACTTAATTAAGCCTTTAAAACCCAGTGCCGCCAAAAATTCGGCACATTTTGAATCTGAACACAGCTATCTAAAAACAGTACATCTACCATATAATAATCCTGTGGATACTCTGCCCGTTTATTGGTAAGTTCTCTCCAAAAGCAAATATCAACATTTTACCTTGTCTAATTTTATTTGTTTATTTCTAGCTTTCTATCTACAAAATTATTCTATTACTATCTCCTGTTTCTTCACCTAGCTAACTCCAACGGTCTGCATTTATTGTAAATTATGTTTAAACTTCTTAGACCGTTAGGCAGTTTCAGTTAGTTCAAATTTAAATTTCAAAAAAAAGAACAGTTTCATTTTCAATAAATCATTTTATTCTTTTGTATTACATTTAGCTTCATCTTTCTCTTTTTGTAAATTCCGTATGATTGCTCTGCCACACAGCCAGCGTTTAAATTCGGACCTATGGTCAGGGACCGTTATGGACGTTGGGCCGGTGGACAGAGCAATTGTATGGGCCCCTGCTGACATTAACCAAATTCCAGGGCAACCAAGTCGGGGTTAAACCGCCGAACGGAACTGCAGTCTCCACCACTTGGCTCTACACCACCAGCACACTCTGAGCCCTGAAGCACCCTGGTCTCAGCCCTGCAAGTCAGCAGCGTCTCTGGAGATCCACCTGCAACGCCCGCAGCGCGTCCTACGGTCTCCTGAATCCAGGGCAGTGTCTGTCCGGAGAAAGCGAATCCCACTCAAGTGCTTTGAACCTACGACCCTCTAGTCTCTTGCTTGCTCACAGTTTAGCGTTCCTAATAAACGTCTGTACTTGTTGTTTATGGTTTAATTCCTCTCCGCAAGACCAATACCTATACTGTGACAATACATATTAAACACCCAAGACCCGAGAACAAACATAGGTATTTTCATACAAATATAAATAAATAAACAAATATTATGGGACAATCTTACGCAAATCGACCTAGTCCCAAACTAAGCAAAGCTTGTACTATGGGTACTAGACGACGATAAACATACTTATATAGATAAATAAATACTTAAATACATAGAAAACATCCATAACTCAGAAACAAATATTCATGCTCATCACACAAATAAATGCCCTTACCGGGATTCGAACCCAGGACCTCTTGCTTCGTAGGCAGGGTCACTAGGCTCAGGCTCGTTCGGTCCGTTTCCTAACATTTCTGCTTCTCAAACTGGTCATATTCCAAGAAATGGCTCTTTCCTATAATGTCAGCAAATGGTTTCCTATCATGCCACTGTTCTATAATGATCGTTTCCTTTTATGTCCGTTTCGAAAATTGACCTGCTTCCTATAATGTCCGTTCCTTGTGATATTCCTACGATGTATGCTTCCTATAATAGACGACCAGACGGCCTAGTGGTTAGAGAACCTGACTATGAAGCTTGAGGTCCCGGGTTCGATTCCCGTGTCGGGGCAGATATTTGTATGAAAAATACAAATGTTTGTTCTCGGGTCTTGGTGTTTAATATGTATTTAAGTATGTATCTATCTATATAAGTATGTTTATCCGTTGCCTAGTGCCCATAACACAAGCTTTGCCTAGCTTACTTTGGGACTAGGTCAATTGGTGTGAATTGTCCCTTGATATTTTTTTATTTTTTTTTTATTTTATAATGCCCACTATTTGTGTTCCAAGGCCCGTTTCCTACAATGTCTGCTTTTCAAAATGTTTTCTATTTTGTCCCTGAATTCAAGAAGTAGTTTGAAGTACTTGAAATAAGCATGCCTGGGATACTTCGGGGCATCTATACGAATCTATACGAAAGTGATGTAGCAAAATATTATCGACAAAAAAATATATCGCTTCCGGTACATTAGCACCTAAGCTCAAATTACCCTTATACTCAGTACAAACCAATGTCAAAAAATCATATTGTAACATATTTAAAACATAAATTTAAAATAGCCTAATCTCTAAACACCAGAGTCCCTAAAAACACCAAAAACAAACTGATCGTCTAGAAACCTTTGTTTAACCAATTTCTTATTTCTTATTTTCTTTATTTTTTTTTTTTTTTTTCTTATTTTGTTTCACTTTTTCATGGTTTTTTTTTTCAAAGTTACTTTATTAAGTGATTGTAATGAACTAAAACAATTACTTTGCTCACCCGCGACCTTACAATAGTTACGTTTATGCAAGAAATGTGCGTTCATGCAGTTCCTCCACCTCCACACTGTACGAACACACACAAATCACATAAACCCAACCATCACCACCACCAAGCTACACTGACGCGTTTCGAACTCAACCAGAGCTCATCTTCAGAGTTACCACAACCGTATGCTATGCTACCAAATGTTAAACTCAAACTGTCCGTGGTGGTGGTGATGGTTGGGTTTATGTGATTTGTGTGTGTTCGTACAGTGTGGAGGTGGAGGAACTGCATGAACGCACATTTCTTGCATAAACGTAACTATTGTAAGGTCGCGGGTGAGCAAAGTAATTGTTTTAGTTCATTAATATGGACCTCCGCAAAGTAACGCCTGATTCAATAAATTATTTAAGTGATTGTAGTTATTAAATAAATATTATAGAGTTGTAGTATAAATAAATTAAGTGTATTTTGAGAATCAGACATTTTGAGAAGTAGGCAACATAGGAAACTGAGACTGTGGGAAGAAGACAATTTTAGGAAACGGACCGAACGAGCCTGAGCCGCGACAGTGCGGGAAGAAGGTTATTTTGAGAAGCAGACATTTTAGGAAATAGACATTTTCAAAAGTAGACATCATAGGAAACGGTCAATGTGGGAAGAAGGCACCTTTAGGCAGCAGACATGTTAGGAAACGGACCGCACGACCCTGAACCGGTCACTACCAACTAGGCTAAAGCGGTCGTTAAATATCTGCCCCGACATGGCCATCTGGTCGTCAAAAAAGAGTTTTCTCAAACATGCTATGTAACGTTTACGTTGTGTTCCTTAAAACAGGCTTCAAAATACACCGTTGCAGGCCTAGGCCTGCAATGCGATCGTCTATTGTTTCATGTCACACAGCACCATGATGTTTATAGGTCTATGGCATCATAGCATTTAGCCATTTAAAAAAAACTATAAGCAATATTTGCGTTTTGGTTCATTATGACTTTCTGCCACTACGCCTATTTAAGGTAAGGTAAGATGGTGATGGTGATGGTAATGGTGGTCTGCCTAGAGAAATATTTCATCATCATCATCGTCATCATCATCATCATCATCATCACCACCATCATCATCATCGTTATCGTCATAATCATAATCATCATCATCATCATCATCATCATCATCATCACCATCATCATCATCATCATCATCATCACCATCATCATCATCACCATCATCATCATCATCATCATCATCATCATCATCATCATCACCACCATCATCATCATCACCATCACCATCACCACCATCATTATCATCACCACCATCATCATCATCATCATCACCATCACCATCATGATGACGACGAAGATGATGATGATGATGATGATGATGATGATGATGATGATGATGGTGATGGTGATAATGCATGTTTGAGAAAAGCACTATACAAGCCTCGGCCGGAACAGGGGTTGCCGGCCTCGTATCATGCTACTTGATACTCGGCCGGCAACCCCTTACGTCCCGGCCTCTGCAGTAATGTACTATTGTGTTGAGTTTCTTGCCGGAATCTTCTCAACTAGGTTTTTCCGAACCGGTGGTAGATTCTTCGACATCCATAAGTTCTTGATTTTTTTTTTTTCATTCGTAATGAAACATTATTTATTTAGAAAACTTAAAAACTACTAGACTAGACTAAGTCTAAAAAAGGCCCCCGTGGCATCGTACCCAAAAGGCTGGCAGCATTCCCTCGTTGAATGGCGATGGCGATTCGTTGAGAGAGATAGCTGCCGGCCCTTTGGTCGCCCAGTGGTGTTAACCAGACGCTTTTGTAGTTCTTTAATTAAGTTGTGTGCGCCAGGACCCCAAGGACCCAGGGTCTCAAAACCGAGAGCAACAAAATTGTAAGTTATATTATATTATATTATAGCTCTAAATTGAACAGAGGTTTTGATTTTGACTTTGCTATTACCATAGTGGCCTAGTGGTTTGACCCCGGCTCGCTTCTCTGAGTTTTCGGAATTTATGTGCGAAATTACATTTGAAATTTACCATGAGCTTTATGGTGAAGGATAACATCGTGAGGAAACCTGCATTCACCTACGAAGAAATTCAACGGTGTGTGTGAAGTTCCCGATCCGCACTGGGCCCGCGTGGGAACTACGGCCCGAGCCCTCTCATTCTTTTTTGACGTATATAGGCTGGGATAATGATGATGATGATGATGATGATGATGATGATTTCTAAAAATATTCAAATACTACTATTGCTATTTTTCATTCCTTCCAGACCGACGAACCAAATATAAACTTCAAATGCTCAGTTTGCGAAGTCACGTTTTTGAGTTACGAAGCGCTGCAAAGGCACTTGGAGCTGAGTGTCGGAGTGTCGCATGCGGCGCTGTGGCCCTGTGCCGCATGCGGCGAGACCACCGGCAGCGAGCCCGCGCTCGCCGCACATGCCGCAAAGAAACACCCGCCCGAACAGCATTACTGTAAAGAGGTATATGAGCAGAGATCGGAATTTTCACGGCAAAATATAAGACTGTCGCAATCAAGCTAGTGTTAGAACCAATTTGTCGAAGTGAAGAGCAGAGTGTCGAGCATTGGACCCATTTTATTCCCTCGACGTGTCTGTCTAGCTATAGGGACGTCTCGGGTGGGATGGCTTGTTTTGTGCTCTTGTTACTTGTGCCTTATTATTAATTAAATTACTGTAGGTGTTAATTTACTGTTTGTTTTGTTTTTTTTTTTTCCTTTTTGTATAATTATTATAATTAGTAAGTAATTTTTTGCTCTCGTTTCTCTGGCTGTGGCAGAATATAAATGTCTTTATCTATCTATCTATCTATCAATTTTTTTTCGATATCGACAGTTGTGCAATACAGGGTTATTTGTAATTCACTGACATCCTCTTAACCCTGAATTCCTGTCACTCATACAAATGTTTTTTGTTTACGACTTTTTAAAATGAAGCACTTTTTTTCCCCATACAAATACACAGAGTATCGTAAAAATAAGAGGTAATCTCAAATTTTCAAAACGTTATTTTATTACACAAAAAATATTAAGTTATGACAAAAGCCGTAAAACAAAAAAAACATTTGTTTAAGTGGTAGGAGTTTAGGGTTAAAAGGATGCTAGTGAATTACAAATAACCCTGTAGAAGAAAAAAAACGGTCCACACATATTTAATACAGAATTTTTGTTCAGGTGATAAACGAAACAAGCTACTCCCAGATAGGGAATGCAATCCCGACTCGAGATCGCAAATTCGAGATCCCGCGGGATTAGAAATATCAATCCTGCGAGATCCCGGAATTTTCGGGATCTCGTCTAGTTTAAAAAAAATGTAAAGTTAGGATGACTGAAAACGATGAAAACTGCTTGTTTGTGATAGTGAGGTTATTTAAAATAAAATATTATTTGAAAGAAAACAAAAACCTTTATTCTTCAATATTACTAACGAAATAATTGAAGTTTTTTTTGGAAATTAGCATAATCAAAACAAAAAGTAGTAACTCAAGGAGATTAGAAAGTAGTTACGGGTGATTTTGAAAGTAGCTTCTTAAAAATCGAAGTGTATTAAGAGTGCTAACTGCTAAACGGCATCTAATGTCCGTTGCAATGTACCCAGCTGCTGAGAGTGCCCTCTCCGACTCAACACTGGTTGGCAACAGCGTGACTAAACAATTATATTCAAACTGCAAAAATCTCCCCCTTGTTCCTCCACACTCAAATAAATTCATTTCTTTTTTTATGACTGACTCTAATTTATCTAAGCTCGTTTATCGCGCACCGCTCGCGCCCCGAGTAGATGTGTGTAGCGTTGCTGCCGCCCAATCCCGGCAATCTCGAACGGGATCTCGTCATATTATGCTTCGGGATTGATCCCGAAAAATTACACGAGATCTCGCGAGATCGGGATCCCGCGAGATCGGGATTGCATTCCCTACTCCCAGAGAATGTTGAGAAATTAATGATTATCTAACTCCTATCACTATCACAAACCAAATAAAATGTCATGTGCTGCTGTGTGTACTAACGTGGACTTCGAAGAAGAAATTGCATATGATTTAGTGGATCCTTTTTTTCATCTATTGCACAACTGTCGGTATCGATAAAAAATTGGTTCTAACACTAGCTTGATTGCGACAGTCTTATATTTTGCCGTGAAAATTCAGATCTCTGTATATTAGCTAGCGTTCTTTAAGTGGTCAGGATTTTGTTGATGGCAACACATGTACAAAGCTTAAACTTAAAGGCTTGCAACACAGTGTAGTTTAGCATTTGGCCACCAATAAAATCAGAAAGCATGTCGTGGAAAGGAGAAAATATTTATGTAACGTGACTTACAATAAAGAAACTATAAACTATCTATCGGTCTGTTCCATCATAGCTCTCCGCGCTCCGTGATAATTTTACATTCATTTTGATTATTTTACTTCCCAAAGATACGTTTCGTCGGAGGATACGTCAGGGGAAAAGAATGTTCCCTCTCTCTCTCTGTAGTCGTTCCCTCATGACTGAGGATCGTGGTCATCAACAAGTGGTCCACACTTGGAGTGAACTATTTGTTGCCATCGGCTTCTGTCCATCGCGGCCCTGACGACGGAGCTAAACCTCGGGGACCTGGAGTGTTTTATTTGGTCGGTCCATCTGTTAGGAGATCGGCCTCGGGCTCGCTTGCCATTTGTGTTCCCAACTACGATCAATTTCTCCAGGCTCTCATTACCCCTTCGCATTATGTGGCCAAATTACGAAAGAATTCGTTGGTGGCATATCGTGGACAGACGGGTTTTTATCTTAAGCTGTGAAAGGATTGACACATTTGTTCGCTTGGCCGTCCAAGGTATCCTCAACATACGCCTCCAGCACCACATCTCCAAGGCATCAATCCTCTGCCTCTCTCGAGCCCGTATCGCTCGTATGTTCCCTAAATTTACGCAATTTTATATCCTTCGATATTTTTCTCTGTGGATCCATTCTGGGGACATAACGGGTGTGTAATGATCGATATAACAACATTTGATATAATCTTCTTTTCATACAGGGTGAAATTTTGAACGTGATACAAAACTAGTGTTTCAAACTTAGATGATGCTGGATAACATAATGCTTTTACTCAATTGGTGAAATTGGTCTGATAAAATTTTGGATTTTCATACTTTGTTGTAGCACAGAATATAATAATAGTACTAACGTACAGAATGGCCACGCTCCGCCCCGCACCGATTCGAGTTACCCCTCCCCCCCAAGGCGCCGATTGCTTGCCGCCGCTGTTCACCAGTCGGGTGCGCGACGCGATGCATGTCGGCCGCACGGCACTAAACTTTTGCGAAATGGGAATATATTGTGCATTGTATGGGTGTTTGGCATCAACCAAAGATAAGGAAAGGAGCTTTTTTCGATTTCCGAAGGACGAAAGAAGGTAGATAACCAACTTTAATTAGCAACATGTAACATTAGTAACTAGGGAAAGTAGGTTTAAAAGTTTGTTACCTATAATGTATAAGTAGACGTCTTATATTAGTAGGTATTTGTAAAATTGATTTGTTAATTATTTCTTATCAATAGATCAATAGATCAATATCTACAATTACATTCTCTAATTGTCTTTACAAAATAAATGAGGTACCTATCTATACACTCATTCACTTATTTTTAAACACTTAATTTAGACAAATGATAAGTTTAATTATAAGTACATACGATAATTAGATTACCTACTCATTTTATTTTACATTAAAACGTTGCTCGCGCTCAACGAACGGATTCACTTTCCGCAGCTACCTATCTCTTTCTACGCTGCTGTACATTCACGTGCGCAGCCCTGTGTATCTTACGCACACATTGACGCGTGTACAGACGTCGTCGTGCTTATGTAGTTTCAAGAACGCGTATTTTGTGCATCGTGTCCGCCGTGTGGTTGTAGTTAAATTATGAACTAAATGTATGGACACCTCAAATTTAACA